>JAZDUA010000005.1:9410000-10610000 GCA_038098605.1 Gryllus longicercus
TTTGATTAATTGAAGTGACTATTTGGGACACTATATGTTGTAATTAAGACAAATTCACTTTTCTTTTAAAATAATAGCAACTGGAAATTGGCAGTGCTTAACCAACTCCCTTTGCCCAACTTTACTTCTTAATTTAGGGAAGTAAATATGTGGCAGAACTAACATGCTTTTCCCATACTACTTCAAATTCAATGGAAAGATATTCACTGCGTTGGCAAACCATTACTGTTGAAGGAAGAGCAAGTTTAAGAATGATAATTGGTTGTTAAACAATAATTGTTTGTTTCGGAATCATGCACATAATTACTCAATAACATTATACTCCATAATTCATGAATCAGTAAGACATACACAATTCATGCAAAGAACGCATTGTGCTCCCATAGCTGTATTATGGATTTTTCCCTTTTCAATCACAAAAGGACTTGCATATCAAAATGTGTAAAAACTTTTTACTTTATTCAAAAAAGATAAATGGCTACTCACATCATCTTTATTGTCTTCTTCTTTTACTGAATGTTGTAAAAATGTTGGAGATTCAGCTGTTGCCTAAGAAAACAAAAAGGTTGCTCATTAAAATCAAGGTTGCCTATTGTGATGTATCTAAAATCATCTTAACTAGAGCTGTGGTGAAAAAGTAATAAATTTCCCACCAAGAAGAAACAAAATATTAAACTCCTCTACTGAAAATTAACTGATATATAAAAAGTGAACTCCCATACACAGTTTGTTAATTCTCAAAACGTGCACAAAACGTGAAAATATGGAGTTACTTTCTTAAGGATTTTTCACACACAAGAAGAGCATTCTTGACTTTCTTTCCATGCAAGCCAATTCGTTTCATAGATAACAGTCTGTTACAATTATTAGTTTATTAATATAGTTTTAGATCACTGAATATGTAAGTGATCTGTGGTTGACAATTCAAAGCACAAGATTTATTTTCAAAAATCTCAACTTTAAATGAAAAGCTTCTAAAGGTCTACTTTGCTTCTAATAATTCTGAGATAAAGAATTTTTCTTATTCGTGTTTTGTCACATTCCAATGTTTTATTACATTCCAAAGTAGTCACTTATTACTAACATTTATTGAAACAAAGAAGTTTGGGTTATTTAAACTCCTAGTAATAAGGCTAAGCCACATATCTCGATTTGCAATTAGCTGCATTATGCCCCATTTAAGTACCACATTACTTCATTGGAGCACAATATGAGTAATGGTGTGCATGTAATATTCCTTATTAACCCTAGCAATACTTAGGTGTAAATGATCTTGGAAATTACACAGGAAGGGCCTCTGGAGTCCACTCCTAAAGTTTGCTTTTACTGATGTTTTTCATAATTTCCAAGAAGTAATCAATTAATATAACTATTACTATACATGTGCATTCATTTAAACAAAAAACTTTATTCAACTTCTGGCTTTATAAATGCAAAAGAAAATCAATATTCCCTCATCTATACTTGTATTTAATGTAAAATACCTTTTCCTATATTTTTGCATATAATAGCTTGTGTGTCTTTCAAACAGTTATGTAATGAACTGTATTCTATTACAGCTTAAAATATCATTATTTCTGATGTGTGTTTCAATGATCAGTTTTCATTTGAAGAGATCTGTACATTTTTAACTCACAGCCAACAGGCTGCAATAATGCAAATTCAAATCCTCAGGGAAATCACCTCCCCTCATGGTAAATTGTATCAATATCTGAACAAACACCACATGAACATGAATTGAAACAATGATTTCCTACTTCCTCATAAAAATTTTTACCTGTAAAAAGCTATCAAATATCATCAATGGTCTCCAAGATTGAGTCCTTTGAACACTTTTGTTTCTAGAAATGCATCTTTCCATCCTGTACTTAAATACATTACAAAACGCAGATAATACCCAAAAATGGAACAACAATTTACTACTAATCAGCTAGCTAGATCAAACTTAGGATTCAACACCAAAAAGACATGGATTTTCACTGTCATCACCACTGCCAAATCCTTGCCTTTGTTCAACAATAACCGAACAGTACCCACCGTTGCAAACACGCCACCAAATTGAGATACATAGCGGATTTTTCCTCATTATGAAGTTTTTGATAGGAACACTTTCAGTCACTGGCAGGAATGGAGCCACATATTAATGGCTGCTGCAGAAGCTTTTGGGCATAAAACTGAACATCTGGCTATACATGGCACTTGCTTTCATTGCATTAGAAAAAAAATTGGCGAAAAGAGGCACAAAATTTCAGCACAAATATAATCTAACAGACTACCCAGAACTAGCATTGCACTGGGATCAAAAGTTACTCTGGACTCTCAAAATGTTGATAAAATTAACAGTCTGGTAGTAATAAACACTTTTCATGGCAAGTTGCAATGATCAGGAATGCTAGAAATCCTTGCATCCTCTGGAAATGAGTAAGCCGCAACTGTTCACAAAGCAGCACAGAAGTGGGAAATAAGAGACAAAATTCAGGCACTCTGTTCTGATACACAAGAAGCATCACAGGTAGAGTAAATGGTACTTGCACAAATCAAGAATAGTTGTTTAATTGAGACCTGTTGTATCTACAGTATCATTTTCACATTTGTAATAAACCTGGTTACATAAGTAGAAATTAAAAACTTGAGAAATCAGTTGATGAGAATGATAAAAAATCCATACAAAAAAATGAAACAGTTTTTCTTTTACACATCGTTGGCAAAAATCAAACGAATACTACACAGCAACCAAATTATCTCTTCCAAAAAGATATTTGACAAATATCTTTGATGAAGAAATTTGTAAGAGTTCTTTGAACTTTGACAAAGGACTTTGAGAAACGTATTACATTTCGTCCAATATTTTATGTAGTTTTGCTTGCAATTCTAGATGGATGACACACAAATAGTTGTTTCTGCTACTTTATGCTTAATATTAACTAATGTATGTTCAATCAACGCCATCTAGATCTTGGTTTAATTGTAAAGAAGTAAAAGGTAAAGAGAAAACGTTTTAGGGTGAGGCCATTGCGAAGCATAATTAAAGAACTTAAAAATTAATTATTTAAGGATGGAAAAGGAAATATTCAATTTTCTTCGTCATTTTTTTCCTTCTTTCAAAATTGTGTCCTCTGATTTTGAATTAAAAAAATAAATTAACTTCATGGATTAGACATTTTCCAAATCCCACAATTTCTACTTTGAGAAAATATGCCTTACGCATCATTTCATTTAGTTTTATTTTTGTAGTCCAGATGAACAGTATAATATAAACTTTCTAATAGCTCATGCTCTGAAACTTTGATTGAAGCAATATCTCTCGTATTCCTTTTGGACACCATGTTACCAAATGTATGATAAAACTTGGCCTTTGTGGTTACATTTTATCAAAGGAATTTTATACAAGAAATCTTTTATAAAATAGTAGCTATTACACTGTCATGTATTCTTTTATAAAATATCTTTGTATTTCTTTAATTTTTCAAGTTATTTAAGTAATTATTGAATGAATTCTTTAATTATATAATTCAGAATGTTCTCACACAAATTGATGGGTTGCCTGAATGAGTCAAAAAAATTGAAGGTAAAAGAGAATTAGTCAGGTAGAAAACAGTTTATAGCTTTTCAAGAAATTATTTGTTGCATATACTTCCCACTTCAAGGTAGGTGGGGGTTGCTTAGCAATAGTCCAATTGTGCTGAAATTTTGCATAGAGTATTCTTGACTAAACCACAATATAGCATGGAGCAGCAATATTTTCACTTTAACCCTGTAGCCTGAAAGTATGCTGAACTCAAGTGTATATACAAAATTGAAATCATGGTGAACTGAATTATAAAATAAAGATAAAGTCAAGTGATCCACAATTTCCTAAACAAACATTTCAGTTTATTCATGAACAGATAATAAACAGGAAAGAAGAAAAAATTATTATTATTATAATTAACATTATTATTATTATTATTATTAACATTATTATTATTATTATTATTATTATTATTATTATTATTATTATTATTATTATTATTATTATTATTTTTAATGCTTCAGTCTAGAAATCAGAAGTATGGCACCTAATGGAGATTAATTATATTCAAGACAAAGAGAAATTAATACTTCTCAATCAAATGACATCTAACACTCTAGGAGGGACCTAGAGAGTTAATCATTAGTCTCAAAGATAGTTAACCTCAATCTCGTTAAATAAAAACGCAGAGTGTCCATTAAAATATGAAACATCATTAAGCTTAATATATATGCAATGCTCATAAGCATAATGTCATAATAAATGTAACTTAACAACTGACATCAATACTATAGACAGATACACAAACTTTCTACCTCATTGCACACGAAATGTAAAGACGACATTCACCCATAATATTACTTTTTTTCTTCTAGTTCTACTACACAGAACAATATTTTTGAATTTGATATAACATTAAATGCCTGAATATTTTTGTGAATATCTCAAAGCCAGGAATTTCCATTAGATCAGATCAATAACACTACTACAAAACAAACTCACAATGGAATTCCAGTAATAGTCTTCTGTCTTGTCAACTGGCTCTTCTTTGATCTGGACATAAGAGAAGAAAACAGTCAATTAAAAGTTTACCAACATAATGAAAATCCTCACAGGTACATGCTACATGATTTCTCAGGAAGCAGTAAAACAGCTTACTTTCAGAGTGATAAGACCTAGCAAACTGACTTTCTCTGTGCTTACACTTCACGTGTATAAAATAAATGAATAACATGCACAATATACAAGATTTTTTTAAATATTGTTTTCAAATCCATGAAGTTTTACACTACGAAATCTATCTAATGCGATTGCAAGCTGCAGTTCTGGCAAAAGTGTATTCGTAAGTATTAAATTGTTTCAAATGGAATTTTGTCCAGTGCAGAAAGCAATGATCCCTTGAGATTCTGCAATGTACAAGTTCAACACTTATTAAATGTTTTCTTATTCATACATTTTCACCATTTAATATGAAATGTATTCTTTTGAACTATTGTCCTAGATTCTTTTAAAACTTAATATAAATTATTTTGAAACATTCTTGCCTGCAAGTTCTTTTTCACAATACAGTGTCATTAATACGCAATTGCTTAAGTGGAAAATCTAAAATCTCTTCAGTGTTGTTCTTGACACAGTGCTGGATTAACCAATAGGAAGTACTAAGCAATTGTCTAGGGATCCATGCCAGACAAGGCTCCAACAACAAATATTTTTCAAAACATTTATTTCAATAATTAAATGAGTCGGACCCTTCATTTGTGTAACCACATGTTGCTTTTCGAGACATTCTGAGTTATGAAATGCACTATCCAATTGAAAGACAACAGAATGAAAACAAAAAGGGAGTACATTTTAAATACAGAAAACCCTATATATTTTATTATTGCACACAAAGTTACTTTTTTGTTTACAAATTTTCCAGAACTTTAAATGTAATAAAATATTATCCATTCCTTTTATATGTTAATGCATAAAGTCGCAATGCATACCCCAATAACACATAATATTGTGAGGAGAAGGAAGAATAACAGGGCGGAGATCCTCTCATTTGCAATTGTCCAGAGCCCTATGCATCAATCCACCAGTCTTGACCCATCAAATCCATTACAAGTTGCGTATGAACATTCACTAATTGCAAAAATGTGTTTTCAAATCAAAGTTTCCAATAAATAAATAATTAATAAACAAGATCTTTTTTTAAGTATTCATTAATTGATGGCTATTGGTCCCTGAGGAGAGACATTTCTTTCTTTTTCTTTGCAGTTCATGTAAGCAATACTGATGTTGCCGTAATTTCGATTCAAAAACATTTTCATTTCTGCAACTATTTTAGTTACGACTGGGGGATGGAAACAACAAAACTGTTTTACCATGCTGGTGAAAGGTAAAAAGAGTCCAAATGAAGTTTGAACCTTTCTGTTTAAATAATTAAAAGACGCAATGGTTTGTTTGCTTTTCTTGCGAAAAATCGGTAACATTATAATATATAAGCATGCATATAAAATTTAAAAAAAATATCGAGGAGCTCTTGTAAATAGCATGGTTTTCAAAAATGTGTGACTTTTGCAATTACTTTTAAGTTTTACAACGTTTTCATGCGTAAACTTGTAAAACATACAACAAGTACTTACGTCTTCTATTTTTATACTACTTTCCGATAAAACACGAATCTCTCCAGTAGCCATCAGAACTTATGAACTTCACTATTTTAATATTAGAATTCACTATAAAACGTTCTATTACAGAACACAGGACTTTAACAAAAGCTAGCCCACAGACCGCGAAAGAACACCCACTTTACCTAGAGGTTATACTGTGATTTATGCATCTGTCCCTGGTTGGTATCAGCGGTTGACGGTTTTATCCAATCGGGAACTTGAACGTCACGACAGTGACGTCATGTATTGACGTTGAGCCCCCAATTGGATGAAATGTCAACAACTGAATCTTTCAGGAGCAGAGTTGCGATAATCGCAGTACAGATCCGCGACATTATTAGATGACTTTGGCGCTATTGTGGTGCTTTGGGAAACTATTACGAGCCGATCCGACAGCTTTCCGTCGTGATTCTCTCTGTTCCGCTCGTGCAGCCTTTTGGTTGGTCAACGTCCTGTCTTTGGCAAAGCGCGCGGCTTCCAACTCTCTGACATCTCTTCCAATGTAACGTGGTACAATGAAATACAACGCAATACAATGCTCTCGTGGTTAAGTGGCGATGTCGCTTGCCTTTACCCACCGAGATTCCGGATTCAAATCCCGTAGAACCTCATGTGAAACGAGATTGCATGATTCACAGGGGCTAGTCCAACCCCTGTGAAGTGTCCTAAACCCTACCCCTAGCCTACTTCCTTCCCAATTCTGGCCGCTAAGTATAATAAGACCAAGACGCATACGCGGAGATGCTACTTTGCGGACCTCTTGACGGATATAACATTGAAATATTAATGGAGGATTACTCCGAAAGCGCGAAGCGCTCAAACAAAAGAAACTTTTTTTTAAGTGAAAATATTTTTGAATCAATACACCGGAGTTTGTTTTTCAAATCAAATTTTTGTAAGAAATGAACAAGATTAGCAAAAGTTGTTGAAATCATTGCTAAATAAACGGCTATTTACTAAAAAATTAAAACAAAAACATTCCGATATTCTTTGAATCTCGATCAATTAGCAAACTTATAAAAGATAAAAAGGTTTCTTCCACTCCCAGAGAAAAATAATTAATTTATTAGACTATCTGTTGACATCAAATAATGATTTAGAATATCACATTTCACTTGTAAGGACTAGCAACGAGCATTTGAAATACATTTTCCCTTCCAAAAAACAATTCACTAGGCACAAAAATTCAAATAATTGTTTGTGCTGTATAAAATCAGCCAATCACATTTCAAACATTTCCATCAACATATTCATTACCCAATAAAACAGAATTAATAATGATGCCCCAAAAATTATATATTTTTTATCCCCTTTATCTCCACTGAGTATTTAATATTCTTTTGGGCAAAGTGGTCTTGTAGTATATTCCAGATCCATTGAAATTCGTCAAAAGAAATTGTCCATTGTATTATGCATCATCCAATGCATTAATATTCCCATCAATGGATATATAATATTTTAATGATATTCCAAAAATACGTTTCTGAAAAGTTTCATGACATGTTAATGTGACAAATTTCATGACCTTGTTTAGCTGAAACTAATCATACTCCTTTTGATATTTCTGAAGGTGAGTCTGAATTAGTATCAGGTTTTAACACTGAATATAGAAGAGGTGGTTTGCATTAATTTTTATGGACGAATATTTAAGAATTTTATTTATGAGAATATACACTGTTTTGATTATTTTTAGAGTGATATATTTTCCTGATTATTTTATTTAATATTGGTTTGTGTATCGTTTATTTTTATTCGAGTCCGGGGGAATCTGCCACGTTTTTGTTATGATAAGTTAATGTATTTGGCTTGAAGGACTTATTTACTTATTTCTTTAAATTATTTAATTTTTTCTTTGCTGTATTTTGTTTTGAGTAAAAAGTGTGGTTTATTGAGACATTCTAGGAAGTTAATTTAATAGAATAATAATCCTATCTTTTGTTTTAAAAAAATGTTTTAAGCTATTTAACTTAATTTATTAATTGATCTCATAATTTAAATATAATGGGATTGATGAGGAAGAATATAAAGTATCTGATGGTTAAAATTTGTCCTGTTAAAATATATGGATCTTCAACTGGTTGAGCGCCAATTCAAGTTAATGAAATAACAATGGATGTCTAAATTCAGAATAATATTTGGTTAATTGGGTAGAATTGTATTCTTTGGAATTTATTATTGGATGGCAAAGGTACAATAAATAAAATAGCAATGGATGCAATTAGGGCTATTACTCCTCCTAATTTATTGGGGGATTAATCGTAAAATGGCATAGGCGAATAGAAAGTATCATTCAGGTTGAATGTGAACTGGGGTTACTAAATGATTGGCAGGGGTAAATTGTTGGGTTCTTCTAATGGATATGGATTTGTGAGGGATAAAATATTTATAATATTAATGTGATAAAAAATTCTATAATATCTTTGAAAGTGAAGTATAGATGAAATGGAATTTTACCTAAATTACTATTGTATCCTATAGGATTATTTGAACCTGGTAGATGAAGAAAAAGTAAGTGAATTATTACGAATGCTGCAACAATAAATGGAATGTAAAGAATTGGGTTAATGTGGCATTATCAACTGTGAATCCACCTCAGGCTCATTGAACTAAATCAGTTCATAAATATGGAATTGCTGATGAGAGATTGGTAATAACAGTGGCTCCTCAGAATGATATTTGTGTACATATCCTATAAAGGTGGCGGCTATTATTAGAAATAGAATGTGAGTTCCTATTATCCAAGTGTGTATTAAATTATAAGATCCATTATATATTCCATGACTTACATGAACATTATGAATGATGCTTCATTAGCATGTATTGTTCGTAGAAGTCAACCAAAATTTATATCTCGGTAGATATGACTGATTCTATTAAATTCTATGTTAATGTCGGCAATATAATGTATAGCTAGGATTATACCAGTTATAATTTGAATAATTTAGCATAATCCTAATAGGGAGCCAAAGTGTCAAAGTGTTAAAATATTAGATGGAGTTGGTAAGTCAATTAGTGTAGTCAGTAAGTCAGTTAATAATTTTAAATAATGGTTGATTTGTTCATAAAGGTGTATTCATTAGTTATTAATTTGAATGTCATAAGGATCCTTCTTGATGGGAGGTACTTTTCACAATAATAATTAATGTAATTAAGAGATAAATAATTGTAATAATTGATAGAAAGAGATTTGAATAGTTGTAAGTTATTATTTTCTATTGTGATATTAAAAATTGTATTTATAAAAGAATCATTTTTATATAGATGGAATGATAATATATGATTATATAATAAAGTTATAATTAAAATTATGATAGTGGATATTATAAGACTAGTTATCATGGTTTTAATGGGTAATTTGATGCTAGTCTTGTAATATAAATTTATAATACTAATATTCCTCCTAGGAAGATTATAAACAGGATATAGGAAAATCAGAATGAATAGGAGATTGATCCTGTAATAAGAGAGATTATTTAAGTTTGTATTATAATAAGTCCAAATACATTAATCAGTTCTTCCTTAACCTACATGTAACAAAAAGCAATCATTAGCAGCAAGTAAGTAAACCATTAACATATGCAGCACATATTATCATTATCATTAAAATAAAAATGCAATAATTCGCACAATCGTATATATGTTACACTTAGAACATATATTACAACAGTGTTTGAGCTACATTAATTTACTGTTCATATCATTACTCTAATAAATCATAGAACTTACCCGATTCTACTTTAATGCTTTCCGTTTCTATTTTAATAATACTTTCCGTTAAAATATTAATCTCTTCCATAAGTATCACATTCAGATCACACATCACATGAGGACAATTGTATATCCTATTGAAGATAAAGATAAGAAAGAAAATGTCTCTATCAAGCAATGATGTCATGAGCATGTGGTCCTTCTCAGGGATCCGCATAGAAGACGGTTTGTTTGTGAATGGAATGAGAGCGGCCTGTGCCTAGGAGCGCTCTTCCGCTGTTGTTGATGTTTTCTTTACTGCTTCCGGTTTCTCCCGTGCAAGTTCTTCTCGGCTGCGATGCTGCCGTGACTGAACTCGCCTTAGTTTGCGAGGCTGTTATGTTGAAGGGACGGAGCGTATTTATGCCTCATGGAGTTGGGGTTGATGGGGTAGTTGATGGGATTGATGGGAATGTTATTGTGGAGTGATAAATTGAGTATGTGGATGGAGGTGGTAATTTCTTTTTGTTTGTTCTTCAGGGAGGTCGACGTTTGAGGATGTCGGAGGGGAATCGCTTGTTTGGAGAGGTGGTTGTTTTTTTTTAATAAAACGAGTATTTTGTTCAAATGACTATTTATTTAGTTGTTTTTAATACAAAAGAACGGAAGGCCCGTTCACTCGCGCACGTACAATACCAACTGTACCTTTTGAATAAAACGGGTATTTTGTTCAAAAGACTATTTATTTAACTGATTCCAATACAAAAGAACGGAGAGAACGGAGGGCCTGTTCACTCGCGCACGTACAATACCAACACTAACAAAGAGCTACCAACATGGGGCGCGAGAGTTCACGTCGAATGATACAGATGGCGCCAGCACTCGAAGCACGTAAATTCAAACAATCCAATACTCCATCCAATTGAGTGCTTAAATCTCATAAAATAAAAAAAATTAACACTTTCTCATTCCCAAGTTAAAAATAAGTTTATGGAAATGATCTCGAGGAGTAGGCTTGGTGAAGACGTCGGCTAGTTCTAGATCTGACGGTACAAAACTAACGCTGATAGTCCCCTCTTCAAGCTTCTCACGGATATAATGATATTTGATGTCCACATACTTTGTCCGTTTATGGAAGACTGGATTTTTCACAAGACAAAGCGCTCCCTGGTTGTCCATCTTCAGGTTTGTTGGTTCCTGGACTGGTTCCCCAATGTCATCAAGAAACTGACGAATCCAGGTCACTTCTTTAGTTGCTTCTGAGGCAGCAACGTACTTCGCTTCCGTCGTCGATAATGTCACAGCCTTCTGGATTTGACTGGACCAAGTGACCGCCCCATTTGACAGAAGGAATACATAACCCGACATGGAGCGACGGGTGTCTAAATCGTTTCTTAAATCTGAGTCGGAGTACCCTGTGACCACTAGCATCTCTGAATTTCTACGGTACTCTATGCCAAAATTTATAGTACCCTTCAAATATTTTAGAATACGTTTGACTGCATTCCAGTGAGTCTGGTCATTATTTGAAGTGTACCTGCTAATTTGATTCGTGGCGAACATTATATATGGTCGTGTCACGATCGCTGCAAACATCAATGATCCCACAGCCTCCCGATACGGATAGGAATCTTCGCTATGATCATCGTAGTCTGGTTTCTTCAGTCTCACGTGCGGATCTGCTGGTGTACCAACCGGAGCTGCATCTTGCATGTGAAACTTCTCTATCATCCTGCGAATATAACTAGATTGGTGAATAAGTATACGACGATTATTACCCTCATCGGTCTCGTCCAATATCTCCATCCCGACAAAATGTCCGGGTTCCATGACCGTGATCTCGAACTGCTTCCCCAACTCATCCAAGAAACTGTAGAGCGATGCTTCATCTGAGGACATGACTAGTCCGTCATCGACGTAGAGAATCAGAATTATCGTCGATTTTGAACAACTCTTCCTGTAAACACACTTGTCTGCTTCTCCTCGTCGGAATCCTTGGTCAAGCATGAACTGGTTAAACTTTTCGTTCCAGCACCGCGATGCCTGCTTTAACCCGTACAGTGATTTTTGTAGTCTGCATACCTGACCGTCACTTATATTAGCACCCTCTGGTGGATCCATGTAAATTGTCTCGTGTAGGTCTCCATATAAGAATGCTGTGCGTACATCGAACTGTAACATCTTGTAATTATTCTTCACTGCTGTAGCCAATAAAATTCTTATCGAATCATACCTAGTAGTAGGCGAAAAGATCTCGTCGTAGTCAACTCCTTTCTCCTGGGAAAATCCCTTGGCACATAGTCTGGCCTTGAACCTTGGTTTATTCGATGTTTGATCTTTAAGAGAGAAAACCCACTTCGACCCGATGACCTTCATGCTGCCAGTTCGCTTCATGAGTTGCCATGTGTCGTTCCTTTTCAGGGCACTGAGCTCCTCTGCGATCGCCTTTGACCACTCTCTTGACTCACTGCCTTCCATGGCCTCCTTGTAAGTCTGCGGTTCATTTACCATAGCGAAATTCGCTGTGTATCTTCCTAGGCGTTGCAATTTGTCTCGCTTCCTCAGATTGTAGTCCCTGGCGTTGTCGACGACTGTCCCTTCATCCTCTTGAAGAGCTTCGACGTTCCTCGGGTTTGCGTCGAACTGTTCATCCAGATCCTGTCGAGGTTCGGTCTCATTTACTGCGGGATTTCTCATTGCCGGCCGCTGCGCCTCCGGAGCTGCTAAGTTGGATGCTCCACCTAGATCGACGATTTGGTTTCGACCTCCAGGATATTCTTCAGCGTTGTCGTCTCCATTTTCCATTTGCGCAATGCTGATCTGGACGGTCTTCTTCTCGGTATCGATCGTAGTGTGTTCATCGAAAATCACGTTTCTCGAAACTTTTACCTTTTTTGTTGTCGGGTCAAACAGTCGATAATTGTAAGAATTTCCATCATACCCGACAAACATGAGTTTGTTAGATTTGTCATCCAACTTAGTTCTTTGACAGTCGGGGACGTGCATAAATGCAGTGCAGCCAAACCTTTTTAAATGCGATAATGATGGCTTCCTACCCATGAAAGCTTCATACGGCGTCGTACTTCTCTTTTCGCTTGTTGGAGTCCGGTTGAGAATGTACACTGCCGTGTTAACCGCCTCGCCCCAGAGGTACTTTGGCGTGTTCATTGCGTGCATCATGGACCTGGCACTCTCCATGACCGTGCGCATTTCCCTCTCAATGCGACCGTTCGGTTGTGGGGTATAAGGCGAAGTGTTTTCTAGGATTATGCCTTCTCTCTTGAGATATTCCTGCAGACTTTCATTTAGGTATTCTCGACCGTTGTCACAGTGCAAAACCTTGACCTTACGGCCTTGTTGCTTCTCAACCATCCGCACATATTCCTTGAGACGAGTCAGAACATCAGATTTGTGCTTCATGGTCCTGACGACGAGGTAGGATGTTGCGCTATCCTTGAATAGAACGAAGTACCTGGCACCTCCGGAAGATTCAGTCGCAATACGGCCGCACACATCGGAGAACACTCGTTCCCCAACTTCCTCCTCTCGGACGTCTCTGGACGCATGGTGAAAACGATATTGCTTGCCATACAAACAAGATTCACAGAGAATCTCATCCTCGTCACTCAGTGTGATGCTGGATATCACACCACTCTTGATCATTTCTCGAACCCGCGTAAAGTTTACATGGCCAAGTCTGTCATGCCACGCCTTCAAGCTGTTCTCTGTAACTTGTTGAGCCTGATGATCTGAAATATTTCTAAACAACATACGATAATTATTGTTGTCATCGAGAATCGCACTCGCAATGAGTTTTGAGCCATGTAGAATCTCTGCCTTTTTTCCTTCCTTCATTATTGACCAACCCTTCTTGGTCGCGACAGCTTCAGAGAACAGGTTTCTTCTCAGGTCAGGAACAAATAGGACGTTCGTGATAACTGACTTGTACCACTCACCTTTAATCTTTTTCTCGATCTCGATGTCTCCTTTTCCAATGACAGGTAATGACACGTTGTTTCCAATTACGACTGTAGTCCCTTCAGAAACAGTAGACATGTTTGAGAATAGTTCGGCCCTGTACGACATGTGGGCAGATGCTCTGCTGTCCATGATCCACGTATTTTCCATGTTGACACCTCCAAGAAATTCCACGTTGAATGAAGTATACTCCTTGTCGCGATGTGATGACTTATGCTTAGGCTTGTTCCTGCAGAACCGGGCTATGTGGCCCCTTTTCCCGCACTGATAGCATTTGATGTTTTGTTTCACCTCCTGGTTTTGATCGACTGATTTCTGCTTGCTCGATCCACTTGATGACGGCTCGCTCTGCTTCGTCGACCTCTTTGATTTCGCCGATTGATGTTTTTCCGATGAGACCGTGAACGCAGTTTCCATTTGCTCAACCAAAGACAGGTTTGCTTATTCGTCAACTAACCTAGACGTCAGATTTGTCAGCGTTTGCCTGTCTTCGCTAACTGATAGCCACGCCTGTCGAAAATTCAAAAATTTCTGCGGCACCGTGCTGATTATTTTTGTCATTATCGCCGCATCGCTTACAGTCTCGCCAATATCCTTTAATTTCTTCGCTAAGTTTTCGACATTCGCAATGTGTTGAGCAACGCTGTCACTTTCTTTCATTCGATATTGGTGAAATCGTTCGTGTGCAATCATTATGCTCGACTCAGATCGTTGCAAATAGATCGAATCAAGCTTATCAATTATTTGATGAGAAGACTCACAATTCTCAATCAAGGTTATCTGCGCGTAATCTAACGCAGATGTCAAGATAAACATTGCCGTTGCGTCATTTTTAATCCATGCCTTCTGCGTCTCATTGTTATTTTCCGGTTTCAGTTCAGTTCCATGGACGATTTCGTAGAGTGCTTTTGCCCGAAGTGCACAGTTCATTTGGAATCGCCATTGATTGTAATTACTGCCATCAAACTTACTCAGGCTATTCATGTCTAATCTCTCAGCCATTGTGACGTCACTCAATTGCCACACATGCGACGAACGCGACCTCAAGCGATACGAACACGAGCTTGAACAAGAACGAACACGCTTCCACCACTAAATTCGAGGTTAGGTCCGTCGCGATTAGAAATCTGACTCACAGATTGCAATCGACAATTAAATGCACGTGGCGAACCCTCCAAACGGTTAAAGCCTCCTCGATAAACTGCGCGAGTCACACGACGAATGCGCGCCCAAGCGAAACGAACACGCTTCCACAGCCAAATTCGAGGTTAGGTCCTTGGCAGTTCGAAATCCAACTCACAGATTACGATCGGTCACAAATAGTCTTGTTTTTCCACTTCAAGCGTTCTCTGGGCCCATAACCTTTTGAATAAAACGAGTATTTTGTTCAAATGACTATTTATTTAGTTGTTTTTAATACAAAAGAACGGAGGGCCCGTTCACTCGCGCACGTACAATACCAACTGTACCGGTGATACCAACATGGGGCGCGTGAGTTCTCGTCGATTGATATAGATGGCGCCAGTACTCGAAGTACGAAAATTCAAATAATCCAATAGTTTTGTCTAAGTATTGTGTGTATTTCAGGGTTAGTGGGTTTAAAGTTTGGTCTTTGAAAATGTTTGTCACTTGTCTTTTTGCTGTCTCGTAGATGTGCCACTCCAGTTGAGGACGGTATGCCTTTTTAAGAAAATGGTTTTCTGCCCTTTGAAGTGCCTGTAGGTTTGTCGGGTTTGCTGTGGTCCAGGTTTCGCAGGCGTATGTTCCAGCGCTGGGAATGCATGCATTGTAGATTAAGATTTTCTTTTTGTCTTTTATAAAGTTGCTACTAATGATGGGGGAGAGTTTTGCAATCCTGGTGTGCATGTTTTTGGCGGCTGTTAATCTATGGTCCCGCCAGAGTAGTTTTTTGTCAAATATTAGGCCCAAGTCCTTATTTTATTTTCCCATGGGAGTGGCGTTCCTCTCAGTTTAATCTTTGTTGGTAGTGCTCGTGTGTTTGTTTTCCGCCATCTGTTGAAGAAGATGGTTTTGGTTTTAGTAGTGTTGAGCTGTAATCCGTTTTGGTCGCCGTGCTTTGCAGTGAATGCCACGTCGTCTGCAAATAGGTATTCACTGACTCCCGGAGTGCTTGGTATGTCGTTGATAAATATGTTGAATAGGGTTGGGGACCAGACTGCACCTTGCGGGACTCCGGCGTTAATTTGGCGAGTAGTGGAGGTTTGGGTTTGGAATTGGATGAAGAATGTTCTATTGGAGAGGAAGCTGTGAATGAGGTGGCATGTTTTTTCTGGGAGGATAGTGCGACATTTGGAGAGAAGTAGGTGATGGTTGACTCGGTCGAAAGCTTGTGAGAAGTCGAAGAAGATGGCTGGGATGGGATGTTTGAAAGAGAGGGCTGTTGAAATTTCCATGGCCAGTCGGAAGGTTTGGAGGGGGCAGAGCGACCGCGTGAAAAGCTGAATTGCGTAGGCCTCATGATTCCTGTGGCTGTCAGGTTGTTTTGGATAGCACGGAGTGTAATTCTTTTAAAGTTTCTTCCAATTTGGGAGAGTAGACTGATAGGTCGAAAGTTGCTGAGGTTTTTGTGCGATTTGCCTGGCTTCGGTATCATGATTACCTTAGCATGTTTCCACTTTGTTGGGAAGTATGCTTGGTCAAAGCATGCATTCATAAGCGAGGTTAGCGCGCTGGTTATGTTGCGGGGGAGATGTTTTAGCATTTCTGCGTTAATTTTGTCTGGGCCACTAGCTTTGTTGCGCGCGAGTTTCTTGATTTCTTCCGTAACGTCGTTTTCCGTGATGGTCGACGGAGATCGGACGTCGGAGAGGTCTGGTCTTGGGCGCCATCTTGGGAAGTCTGATTGGCGGAGATGTACGGGGCGTTTGGTGCGGAGCTGCTGCGCGCGCGAACAGGTAGAGGAGTAAATCTCTCTTCGATTAGTTGAGCGAAGATAGTAGATTTTTTGTTAGGGTCGAAGGTCATGTTTCTTGTTGTCGGGTCTTCTAGGGCTGTGATGGGCGGCGCTGCGTTACGCAGGGCTTTTTGGAGTTTCCATATGTCGTATCTGTCTTTTATGTCGGCTTTTAGTAGGTAGTCTTTCCATGGCTAGTTTCTGTATTCGAGAAGTGAGGGGATTAGTTTTTTGTAGTGGTTGAGGAGGGATTTTTGTATTGGATCGCGGGTTTGGTATAAGCGTCTTTGGGCTTTTCTTTTTTCTCTGATGGAGTGAAGGATGTTGTTGGGAAGGGGTTGTTGTAATTGTCTGTTTGTTTTGGTGGTGTGTCGTTCGTAGGAGGATCGTATCTGGTTAGTAATTGTGTCTAGTTTGTCGTCGATTTCTTTTGTGGAGTTAAGTTTTTTGCTGCCTTTTTTGGCCAGTCGGTCTCGGTATTTTTTCCAGTTGGTAGTAAAGTTGGGTTGTTGAGGGTGGTGGTAAGGAAAGGCACCGAGGTAGAGTGCGAAGAGGATCGGGAGGTGGTCAGAGTGGAGTTCGAAGAGTGGTTGGGGGACTGGCGGTGTTAGAGGGGTGCTGTGGAGTACAATGTCGAGGATGACGTGGGGTGCGTGCATCCCGTTGGTGGGGAGATTGTCAGGTTGGTCGCGTTGTTAACGTAGGTCAAGAGTTTTCTTTCTGCGGTGTTGTTGCTGTGGCAGCCCCTCTCCCTTCTTTTCGCGTTGAGGTCTCCCGCGATGACGATGGTGGCGCCCAGTCTCGACAGTATGTCTATGTCTGTGTCATGTAGCGTAGCTTGTGGTCGTTTGTAAAGAGAGGTGAAGGTTATTGCGCCTGTTGTCGTTCCTAGCTCAATGGCCGTCGCTTCGCAGTCAGTCAGTGTGAGAATGGTTATAGTGGCGTGTGGCAGGGACTTTTTGATGAGGATGGCGGTGCCACCTCCTTTAGACGGGCAGTTGTTTCTGTAAGTGTGGTAGCCGGTAACGTTAAATTTTGTCTTGGTCTTGAACCAGGTTTCTTGGAGTAAGCAGATATCAATTGAGTAGTCTTTAAGGAATTGTTTAAAAAGTTCCTTGTTTGCGGGGTCTGTCAGGGTGCCTCCTGCGTTCCAGGAGGCGGTCTTTATGATTTTGTCGTGTACTGGTCGGGCCATTACAGTACTGTTGAAATTGCGCTGAGGATGGTGGAGATTTTGGTAAAGATGTCGTCTGGTGATTTGAAGGCTGGTGATTGGAAGAATGGTCTTGGTTACGCTTTCTAGTTTTTTCAGGTTTATGGATTTGAATATTTTGAATAAAACGAGTATTTTGTTCATAAGACTATTTATTTAACTGATTCCAATACAAAAGAACGGAGAGAACGAAGGGCCTGTTCACTCGCACACGTACCAATACCAACACACTGACCAAAGAGCTACCAACATGGAGCGCGAGAGTTCTCGCTGAATGATACAGATAGCGCCAGCACTCGAAGCACGTAAATTCAAACAGTCCAATAGAATAAATCGAATAATTCGCGTATTTCAGCGAGCGGGGAGCGTTGGTTTTCTTCGGTGATGTTGGTCGGGTCGTCTTGCGTCGTGATTGGCTCTTTGGAGGTTGTGGTCTGTCGTGATTCGTCAGACCTTGTTGGGGGGCTGGTGGCGGTGGTCGACATCTTGGTGCGGTCTGATTGGTCGGGGGGCTGTCCTGATTGGCTGCCGTGAGTGGTGGCAACGGTGGCGGTGCTCGCGAGGGTTTCACTCTTCCTTAGCTCCGGGATCGCAGTAGCGCCGGGGGCGGCTTGGGCGTCGCCGTTCACGGAAGCGGATTAGTTGCTCGCTGCGCGGTGCTGCGGCCTGCACGTCTGCGGGGCAGTCGCGGTTGTTTGCGGCGTGGTTATCAAAGCAAAGGAGCCTTGTGTTTGGCTTCGAGGGGCATTCTGAGGCGAAGTGGTCGCCGGCGCACGCCATGCACTTGACTGCTTTGTAGCAGCCTTTGTTCGTATGGGCGAAGGCCGGGCAGCGCCCGCATTGGGTTACGAAATGGCGCGTCCGCGGTTCTTCGAACGAGACTGCGTGATAGCACAGTGACCTCAGTGCCTTAAGAGCTCCGATGTCTTTGTAGTTAATTTCTAATGAAGAAAGGCCTAGAGGCTCCAGAACCTTCTCCCATTTGCCACTTGTCGATGCTCTTTCCCCGACTTTGCGCTTTAGCTCATCAATGTGGAAAGCGGTGATGTTTTTCTCCGTGAGTTCGTCACGGATTACTTCTAAGTCCATTGCTTTAGAGAGACCGCGGATAATAATTTTTTTCCGTTTCTCTTCTGTCGCTCTGTGGAAGAGAAAAGCGGCGCCTCCGTTGTTAGAGTTAGATCGGAGGCGTTTTAGCTCTGCTATCACTGCTTCGTGATCAGAGACCGATTGGCATCTGATTACGAAATTAGGTAAGTCGATGGTGGCTTGGAGCTTGTGGGTGGGTTGGTTAGCTAAGTGTTTGAGAAGCTTGCCCGTTTCTTGGCATGAAGCCATGTCTACATATATGCACCCTATTGTGCCGTTGTGGTGGGTGCGTAGAGGTAAGGTCTGGGGCAGTTTTGGGCGCTGCGCTACAGGTGGTAGTGCGCGCGGGCCGTTTCCCGTTGGCGGTTCTGTCTCTTCAGCTGCGAGGTCGTCGGAGAGGGGGGCAGTTTTGGAGGTTATGTCGGCAGTAGCCAGCGTTTCAAACGAATTTCGTAAGGTTAAGCTTACGGTAGTTTTGTTGGTTTCGCCTGCTCTGAAGAAGAGTGAAGCCGTCTGCGTCGGTTTTTGTCGCTCTATTTTTCCCCGTGATTCGTGAGGCATTTGTGGGCGATGTTCCTGGATTGTTAATTGGGTTTGATAGGTCGGGGTCAGATATTGATTGAATTGCTCTGCTGAGCTCTTCAATGTTTGGGTCGTTGTCTTTAGTGGGGTCGTTGTCATTTATTAAGTTGGGGGTTGTTGGTTCGGGGTTGGAAGAGAGAGAGGCTCGACAAGAGCTCCCGCCCTTACCTCCGCATGTTTTTGTGGAGAAGTTTCTGCTGTTGGCGGAGGCATCCATCTCCTTCCTGGTGGTGGCCGGGCTTCCTGGCGTGTGCGATGAAGTTACCCGGACGGGCAGATGGCTAGAGATGCTCGGCCGCTGTTGCGGCTGCTTCCCGGGATCCGCATACATCAGATACATCTGGCCAGAACACAGTTCCCCCACCCAGAGAGTACCCACCAACAATCTAGCCTAACGGTGACGTCACGGCTCGGTGTTTGCTATTGGCCAGCCAAGACTAGCTCATTGCCAATCACGTGTGTCGTGCGACCCACAGTAGTTTCTTGTCCGTTTAATTCGTCTTGCAAGCGCGCGCGTCGTGTGACTATGTTTTTCAAGCTGGAGGTGGGGATTCAAATTGAAAAATTTAAGTTTATCCTGGAACGCCCTTTTGAATGTAGTAAACAAAAGACCATACCTGTAATCGGTTCTTCCTTCCAATGTTTAAAGACTACTTACTATCGGTATATTCTTGAACGTAAGTATTATAATAATATCAGAAATGATGAACAGGCATTGGTTAGATTGTTTTGGCATTAGACTCGTTATTTCAATAAGAGTATTATCTACCACGAGTGTAATTGCATTATAATAATTGTAATAATAATATTTTGCAATAATAGTTCAGAATAATTTAATTTCCAAATCAATAGACTGGATTAGAGATATGAGCATTGAAGTGACTATTGAAGTAGCAGGTGTAGATGTAAACACAATGAAAGGAAACAAAAATCATAGGCATTTATAGATCACAAATTCGAGCGTTAATGACTTTCTACTCATGTTGGAAGAACATTTAACTAAACTTATAGACAACAACAATTGTAAGTTAATTATTTTGGGACATCTGAACATTAATATTAAACATAATGAACTATATGATTTACTAAAGAGCTTCAATATACATGATGTAGAATTATAAGGGCCAACACGTATTACAACCCATTCCAGCTCTACCATAGACCACATCATTACAAACACTGAAATGTATAAATACTCTTCTCATAATATTGATTTTCATCTATCTGATCACTGCACAAATCACTGAAATAATCTATTGCCCCATTAGTCTTGAACTGCCTAAATAAACATTCACCCGTGACACAAGCGATACTAAACTACATTTGTTAAATGAATATATAACATAACTCATAAAACATATCTCATAAAAGAGGAATGGCCTGAAGTAAACAATAGTAGTGATACCAATAAGAAATGGAACTTATTCCTGAGTACATTAAATCGTCACTTGAATATTGTATGCCCCATTATTAAGAGACAAATTAATAGAACAAAATTAAGCTTCCGAATGAAATTCTATCCGTTCTTAAAAATAAAATAAAAAACATATATGACCTGTTCAGAGATGCTAAGGACCCGTTTTATAATGAAAAGTATAAAAAACAATATAGGGTAAAACTGATGAATGAGAAAACTTATCAATTAAATAATAAAGTTAACAACTCAACAAATAAATCTAAAACATTATGGAATATAATTAACAATGGCAAAACTCATTCTTACAAAAACATACACTTACCTGAAGGCATGTTTCTTGATAATCCTGATATTTGTAGGACCTTTAACTGTCATTTCTTAAATTCAAAGCAGGACATTGTAATCAATTATACTATTAATTCCTTATCTTCTGAAACTTCAAAATCCATTGTTTCTCCATCACACAAATGCTACTGAAGTTAATCGACTGATAAATTCCTTCAAAAATAGTTGCTCAAGTGAGAATGATGAAATATCTTCAATAATTCTTAAAAAATTTAAGCCTTCTCTTCTTAATATATTAGTTTACTTAATAAATTTATCTCTAGCTGCATTCATTTTCCCAGAATCCCTAAAACTTAGTATTGTAAGACCACTTGCTAAGAATAATAATACACAGGATGTTTGCAATTACAGACCTATAACTCTAACTTCAGTATTTGGCAAACTCCATAAAAAAGTTATATTAGCAAAACTTAATTGTTTTCTTGAATCTAATAATATCCTTAATAAAGCACAACCTGGCTTCAGGAAGGGCTTCTCCACCACCACTGCTATTGTAGAGTTCATACATGAGATCATTGGGAATTTGGAATCAAATAGAAAAACAGCAGATTTATTCATTCATTTTTCAAAGTCGCTTGATAGTGTATCACATGAGAAACTGTTGGCAAACTTTATTATTATGGAATAAAGGGTAGAGTCAATGACCTCATTAGATCATACCTCACAGAACATACGCAATGTCAAGATATTGTCTGGCAATCTGAAAATTTATTATCCAAAGTTAAATCAAATTTAAATAAAATTACATGTGGTGTTCCGCAAGGATGGGTGCTTGGACCTTTGCTATTTCTATTATATGTTAATGATACTCCAAGCTCATCTGATTTCTCTGTAATTTCTTATGCAGATGATACAATGTTAATATGTAGTGGGCAAAATCCTTGTCATCTAGAAGCTAATCAGACTGAATCATTAAAAGTTATTTTCCATAAATAAATTGATATTAAACATTGATAAAACTGTATTAATCAACTTCAAGTTTCATCACGGTCACCAACACCGAAACATAAAATAGTGGAAGTAGACAATGAATCAGTGAACCAAACTGATTGTCATAAGTTCTTAGGAATATTCATAGACCAAAACCTAACATATAACAAACAAGTTGATACGCTTTCAAATAAAATAAACTCTAATATATTCCTCTTGAGCTACTTTTCCAGATACCTGGAAGTTGATGCACTTATTCCAGTATATTGTGGGACAATCTTCTCTCAACTTCAATATGACATTGAAATTTGGAGTAGTACAACACAAAAAAATATGGATAGATTAATGTTCTACAAAAGAAATGTATAGGCATTTTTAAACTGAATCCCAGATAGTTCTGTAAAGATTACTTGATTAAATATGAATTACTCACTGTTGTAGCACCATTCTCTTCTACAAAGTATTATTACTCTTGACAAATAATCAAAATCAGTATTTAGTGAGCAATTAAGAGATACATAACCACCATACTGGAGGACATAGGGACTACTACAGGATATACACTAGCAAGTCTTCAACTGACAAAGATCCTTTCTGCATTGCTGCACAGCTCTTTAATAAACTCTCAGTTAAAATAAAAACTGCTGATGATAAATACTTCAAAACACTGCTTACACGTCTCTTAATAGTGTTTGTCCATACAGGATATCTCAATTGCTTTAACTTTCTGTAATTAAAAACCATGTACTGCTACAAGAGTGACCACTCTTAGTACCTGTCATCATTCAGTCCAATAAGGCAATATACTATTCAGTAATGTAGTAAATAATGTAATTATATGTCCTGATATTGAAATTAATGTATTTATTATCATTATTCGTACATCTAATGTAATTAATTTTAAATAATTTCTGGACTGACTTTGCTTGATGCTTTATGTAAGGTTATGAGCAATAAATATTATAATTATAATAATAATTATCGTTATTATCTTTAATATTGTTATTAACATTATTATTATTATATTGCTTATAGACTTACTGAAAGTATCAAGCAAAGTGCAATAAATGACATTTTTTTAATAACATTCACAAACAGAAATAATTAATAAGTTTACATTTATCTTGATAAATTATGTATTATTATTAAAACAGTACATTTTCATTATACAAAAAATGTTTTCATATTTATAAATAATTAAGGATTAATCATTCTTTTAGGTCAAAACTGAATGCATAATTGCTTCTTAATTGAATAATCAATTCTTTTTTAATGGAACCCAAATGTTACATTTAACTGTAATCCTTATTCAGCTCATTGTAAGGTTCCTTGATTTCATTTATGATACATACCTAGAAGTAAAATAATAATAAAGAATATTATTGTAAATAACCATTGTGATGAGTTTGAGGAGAATTATATATATATATATATATATATATATATATATATATATATATATATATATATATATATATATATATATATATATATATATATATATATATATATATATATATAATGTTATAATAGCAAAAATACTGCTCCTATTGATAAAACATAATGAAAATGGGCTACCACTTAATATGTGTCATGGAGAATAATATCAATTGATGAATTTGCTAAAACAATACCTGTTAAACCTCCAATGATAAATAAAAATACCAAACCTAATGATCATAGTAGTGAGGGGTTATAAGATAATTAATCCATGTAGAGTAGCTAATCATCTTAAGATTTTAATTCCTGTTGGTACGGCAATAATTATAGTTGCTGAAGTGAAATATGCTTGAGTATCTACATCTTTACCTACAGTGAATATATGATGTGCTCATACAACTAATCCTAATAAAGCAATAGCTAATATTGCGTAAATCATTCCTAAGGTACCAAAGGCTTCCTTTTTTCCTCTTTCTTGGCTAATAATGTAGAAATTATACCAAATCCTGGTAACATTAAAACGTAAACTTATGGATGTCCAAAGAATCCAAATAAATCCTGATATAAAATTGGATCCCCTCCTCCTGCAGGATCAAAAAATTATGTATTTAAATTTCAGTCTGTTGTAATAGCACCAGGTAAACGGTAATGATAATGATAATAATAATAATAAAAGGAATGTAATTCCAACTGCTCCAACAAATAACGGTGTTTGTTCTAAAGATATTCCAGGTGCTCATAGATTAATTTACAGCCCCTAAAATTGAAGAAATACCTGCTAAATGTAATGAAAACATAGCTGAATCCACAGATGAGTGAATTTTATCATCCAAAATACAATATTAAAATTCAGAAATTAAGACAGGAAAGACACATGAGAGCTCACAAAACAGATGGTTTTTACCGATGGTTATTGTATTGTAAATAATTTTAAATTTTGTACTATAAGATTTCAAAATTCAATTTTACAGCATGGGGACAATCCTTGAAACTGTTGCAGGATTATAAAATAAATGAAGGTTACAAGAATGTCTGCCAAAAAATACGGACCCTAACCCTTCACAAAATTAAAAAAATTATAATTGTAAGCGCTTACAATACCTTGACATATATTTACATTATTAAATAGTACATTGCCTTATTGAACTAAAAGGTTGGTACAGTGCTCATTCTTGTAGCAGTAAATTGTTTTGAATTACAGGAAAGTTAAAGCAATTCAGATATCTTCTATGGCCATACGCTAATAAGGTGATGTTTAAGCGGTCTTGAAGTATTATCAGCTAATTTCATAGTAATACTTTTGAAGAGTAAAGTCTGGCAACTGCTACAAGTCAGCAATTCTTATTTAATAAAATCTTAACAGGAGTCTCAGATTCAGTTTGAAAATGCTTCCGATACATTTCTTTTGTTGGAAAATTAATCTATTCACATTTTTTTGTGTTGTTTCTCCCTGTATTTCAATATCATATTGAAGTGTGAAAAGTTTATTCCATAATAAATTGAAAAGTGCATCTGTTTCCAGAAATCTGGAAAGCAATATATTGGAGTTCATTACATGCATGCTTTTTTTTTTGGGGGGGGGGGATATGTATTACCATAAGGGTTTATGTAAATATTTACATAAATATATATTAGCTTTCAGGGGTATTTGGCTTCTCCTTTTAATCATAGGGTTGCTTTTTAATTTTGTTGCTACAAACAATAGTAACTCACGAGCTCTACACCTACTACAAGCAAAAGGAGAGTTAAACAAAACATACATAGTGAAGATACATGAAGTTAATGAAAAATCATTTCTTGTCGAGGTATCATTTGTCTATTCCACATTCAGTTGCCTTGGACCTGGATCAAAGAAAGGAAAACAAAATAGGGTAATATTCATACAATTTATTGTTCTTTATTAAAGTTTCCAAATTTTGTACAATTCAAAATACATTTTCTATAAAATACACATTCAATAATTACAAATACGTTTAATTTTGATATAAAATATAAATACAATGAAGTCAAATTTCCTGCTTAAATTAGCAACTGCAAGGAGATTTACAGGTGTGGGGTAATATTTGGGAATTTGCTCTCTCTTCTAGTTCTGATTATAGATCTGACATGAAAGGAAATACTTGCGAGGGTGTGTCCCCCACGCTGTGGAAATAATAAGACACACACACCTGGATTGTGTGGGATATTCACCCAACTGAAGGCACAAAGGAGTCAATGCAAGATGATCTGAAAAGCAAGTTCAACGACACTTCTCTCAAAATAATGCTTTCATTTCCACACCACCTATGAGGTAGAAAGCACGGTGCGTTTTTTTTATACATGGTTTCCCCAGGAGGCCTAATCCATGTACCAATAAATAACTGCACATTAGTACATAACACAATTCTCACCACCCTTTTACATTTAATGAACCACATCATCACCCTTCTTATCACAAATGTTTTCAGGCATGCATCCTTACACTCCGGCCACATAACAAGCTGCACATTAATGCACAACAAAATATCCAATCCCTTTTATATTAAATGGACCGCATCATTACACTTTCATTCCAAGTGACAACACATTAAGACCCTCTATTCCCAGCCCCCTTCAACACCCTCTGTTCTGAGCGACCATGATTTCAGGCTATCTCATTGCTAATGTTTTTAACAAAGCACCACATACACAACATTGCAACACTACTGTTCTCTGTCCGTGAGGTTTATCCACATCCACGTAATGTCATATGCATAGTAGTACTCTATGTCAAATACCTTAAAAATATTTACTATTACTCTACAATTGCAACATTTCTTTTCTTTGTTATCTTACATCTTGTTGGTATTTGTAATCCAGTGTGTTTTTCCAGTTTTCTGACTATCTGAAGACAGCCCACTGCTAGAGGGTATGCATTTTGCCAAAGTTGAACAAGCTGAATTACAAGCCTCAATGGCAGTTTTTATTCCCGTTTCCACTGTGCAAAGATACGACATTTCAATTATCTTTTTTGCACTCTCCCGCAAGTCCTGCTGTTTTCTTTCCAGGTTGTTGATGGGAATTGCAGAGTCACTCACAATTTCCTCTGGGGCCATGCTTTGCTGTTCCTCATTTTCATTCAATATTTCAGTTCCACAAACGGTCTCTTCATTATATATAATTCTGTAAACATGAGTATATATTATAGATTTGCAAGGATAAAATGCCTTGTTTGTTAAATTTGGAGCACTGTCCTCCCCGAACATATTATCTACAAACTGTTTCAGGTGGATTTTTATTTCCGTTGTCGAAGTGACTCCACTTTTCACAATTTTCTTTATCTCTTTAATAAGAGCTGGATGAATTCTCATATTCTTTTCACTAAACATTTGGGAATGAGAGTGGTCATTACTTGCTGAAATATAAAATCGTAGGTGCCCTGTTGGTGGTGATCTTGACTGCAGCGCTTCCTGCAGCTTCTCTCTTGCCTTGTACAGAGTGAGAAAAAATCTTAATGATAGATCTAAATTTAATGATTATTAGGTAATTTTATTAAGAGATGCACTTCTTCATTAAAAAATGACAAAGTTTTAAATTTTAAAAACTCACTATTTGCTCGGAACTCGTTAATTTGGGAATACTGAAATCATCAAATACACGGATACATTTCACAGTTATCCAAGCAGGACATCCTATTTTCCGTGTATCTTTAGCGTGGATCCTCCTCTTCTTTGAACCAGGATGATCAGACTAGAAGCAATTAGAGACTCTAAAAATAACCAACTTGTCTACACACAAATACTCAATACACACCATAAATTAGAAATATTACCACTGCTGGACAACAGTTGGACCTAGGAATAAACAAAACACCTAAAACACTGAATCCACACCAAAAATGAAGCTGATAACACTAACAAAATGATATATACATTAAGAATATTCTTTAAAACATATCACTGGCTTTTTAAAATATATTTTACATATTCTGAACTGCTTATAGGTTATATTTTCAAAAAACATAAGACCTCTATAATTTAAAGACAGTTATATTATTATTTTAAACACACAAAAGAAATATACATATACAAAATAGCATATTACTTCTCATCCTAGGTATGTACAAAGTTTTCACGAGGATTTTTTCATTATGGTTACGTAAGAAAAGATTTAAAACATATTTTTGAAAATATATGTAGAATTGTCTTAGGACACTCATGAAATAGTTGTATACATCCAGACATACCTGTTTATCTTTTCCGGTATCATAATACTTATGTCCAAGAGAACACCTATAATAAGTAGTTTTTAAAGCCTGGAAGGGAGAACCAAAATATTTGATTTCAGGTGCTTTACCTAGCTTTTTACAACGAAAATTAATGCCTGCAAAATAAACACAATCTTTGAAAACAATGTTCCAGGATAAACTTAAATTGGGGTAAATTAGTATTAAAAATATTTACCGACACACGGACGACTATGTCGAATAGAATAGCTATATCCACTAGCTTCCAACTCTGTAAATAGATTTTCAAAATCTTCCACGTAACCAGAAATAGTTCCAGAGGATAGCAAGTAGTCCTTCAGTCTCCTCTGCATAATTTCCTCGAGAGAATTAGCCATATTTCTACAGAAGAACGGTTTGTTACCACGTGAAGAAGAAGCCGTTTGTTACCACGTGCCAAAATCATGAGCATTGAATAAACCTTAAATACTTATTAAATCGTGTCTTACCATTCAAGATTAATGCAGATTGCCAAATCTTACAACACTGAAAAAAAAGAAAAAAAAAACAGAAATTCGTCAAACAACACAAATAGCACACAAAGCGTTCGCTACACCGCGCTATACGGAAGTACCACGGCTACCGAACTACGTGTTAATTCTCGCGACTAGCGTTAGTGCTGAGCTCGAACGGGCGGAATACCAACTAAAACAAGTGGTGGGGGGGACCGTACCATGGAGGGGGTAATATTTCTACCAATTAGATGCCCAGTATTTGTTTGTACATTCCTTATAGTTTACAATTAATTCTATGATTCAGTAGGAAATGTAGGATATCTTGGAATAGAAGTGACTCAGGATAACAAACAACTCAATAATGAAATGAAATGACAGATTTATTAAAATTAAATCGGAAAAACAATGGTAAATTTTCCAGAAGAGATATACAAATTCTCCAAGTAATACAATTTGATAAATATTGATTTTGGAAATATAGCAAAACATCATAAATTCACAACAATCATGTAGTTACTTCAATAAATAAACATAATTATCTATTATGAAAATACTTGATCTCAAAGTGCCTCTGGAGAGAAATCTCTTTCATCAATCAATATTGAAGTGATTACAAATCCACTTGCTATTACGAACTACTGAGGGGAATGAAAACTGCTTCACGATATCAAAAATTTATATTATTGATATTTCAATTATGTTTAACTGTATTGTGCTTCCAAGCATTGCAAAGATATTAGTTATGAAATTGCAATAAAATAACTAGTTGAACATGAAAATATTGATTTCCAAAAATTAATAATATATCATTTAATTACTATCATCCGACAAACTTTCCTGTCAATGACATTACAAGTAAGCAAAAAGGCAGCTCTCTATTTCACTACTTAGCAATAGCAATAAATGTTACATATTAAGCCATGGTTTCAATACTATCTTTGAAATTCTTCTTTAATAAGAGTGCTTCACAAAACATTTTATTGGAAAAGCAATGTAAAACAAACAAATCTTTAAAAGAATTAAAAGTTTAATACACTGTACAAATTTGAAAAATGAATAATCTTTTCATATGCACCATTATTTTTAGAATGTCAGAAGCTTGGTTGTATTACACAAAGTGCAATCGATTAATACCTAAAACGATAAGAGTTTGGAATGAAATTACCTTTTTAGTTTCGTACATTAATCTATTCTTCCTTTTCACATATATTTTCCAAATTATTTTACACAAAATTATCTTATTAATTTATTTGATAATTTAAATGTCTAAGATTGAATGATTGTTGCACTAATAAATTTCAATTTTCATTGTTTATTGAATTGGAGTCCAAGAAAATAATAATGACATTTAAGTAAATTTTGAAAACATTTTTAAATTACTGTGTTCTTCTCTTCATTATTCCAACATTCCATTTCCTAGCAAATCTCAAAGAGAATGCCAAGTTGTAATTTGCTTCCAGACAGTAAGTGGAGCTGAAGTAATCGTGCTTATCATTAAATGCAATTTATACAATATATTAATAAATTATAATTAAATGGCAGCAATAATTAAATTATTAACAAAAGTTAATATTGAGTTATTACTGCACGTTATAAGCCTCTCATTGTTTTGCACCCAAAAAAGGATGAAAAATAACATCCATTTTATGTGCAGTGTTATAACTACCACTAGAATGCAACCTTATATCCCGGGCTTGTGCTAATACTTCTATATCGAAACAATACACAAAAGTACAAAACAAATGAAACTAACGCACCAGACAAATTTTGAAACAACAATAAATTGTTTCAGAAAGGGGAAATTTGTCAAGTTCGTCAGCAAATACATTAAAAATTACCCTGGAGCCTTTAAAAATGTATTTTTCAATACAATCATTTTTCTCTTAAAATCAGATAGAAACTAGCTATCTCAAGCAACAGAACAAAACAAAGTAAAACCTAGTGTACTTGTATTTCTGCTGTAAATGTAACATTTGTCTGCATTTTTACAAAAATGATGCAACATTTCTCTGATAAAACCTGCATAAATACCATGGTGCACAAGTTATAACTAAAGAACAAATAAATTAGGTTCCAGGGTCAAACATATAAGAATCCCACTTTGTAAGCGAGACTGAGAGCTTGGGGTTGATGGCTCTGTCTGAGGATCATGCACTTGCCATTTCCCAGATGGCGTTGTGACTTCAGGCGAGGGAGAAGTGGCCCATTTCCCTGATGTACGGGATGCTACAATCTCTTCCTCACCTTCCGAGACAGGTACAGGCGGATCAGCAAGAGCTGTTGCACAGTGAGAATAAAAATTAATTTTCATTTTAAAAAAAATATACAAAACATATATCACACTTCAAATAAGGTTACCTGATATTTGTGGGACTGATGTAAAGGATTCCATTGCTGTAGCCAATCTTGCAGAATCTCCTATAAAATAAATCAACATTTTAATATTATCTCAGTGAAAGAATTCAAACCAAATGTTGATGTGGTTCAAAAGCACGAATATGATTGGCAGCGATTTGGAGTACATCCAAAAGACTACAATTTTTTCATTTCGTAACCTCTGATTATCTGTATTTTTTAAAAGTTAAATGAAAATATACTCACGTAAACACGGAACTGCACCACATCACAGTCTCCTTTTGGGGGCAACAGCAATGAAATCCTCAGCCCTGAAAAGCACACTACATAAACGCCTGTCACGAATCCTTTCGCCATCTGGGATCTCTGCAAATTCCCTCCATTTTTGCAGGACAGAGGGCCTTGTCTTTTCGGGAGGGAATCTGTGGAACGAGATTCCTTCCAATCGTTTTTCTAATGATATAAAAGTTATGTGATATACGCAACAGGTAGACATCTGGAAACAAACACAAAACATCGTGCTCTACATTATATAATAAATTGACGAATTTTCGTATGTATTAGGCTTTAATAATGATTTAATAACATAAATAATTTAATAATAACATTAATGATTTAATAATAACATTAATGATTTAATAATAACACCGAAGTCTTACCTCTTAATAGCTTAATATCCAGGAACAAAAAAATTGATTTGAAAAAGTGTTCGCCGAGGTCAAGGACACAACCGGACACAAAAGCAAATACAGCAAAAGAAAGACAGCCGTTGTCCTTCAAAACATCTTTGTCCTCCGCGGACATCGGTGTCTTCGGTAACACTCGTTTCTTCTCGGTCGCATTCGTGTCATTCGAAATCTCTTTCTCTGTTTAATATTCGCTTTCTCTTTCTAACTGCGACTGCAGGGCCTCCCGACGGGCGGAATCCCAACTAATCTTTACGGAAAACGCATGCCAGGCCCAGCCCTATGAAGCTAGGAGCCCATGGGAAGTACGCGCTACAAGGAAGTAGAGAACGTTGGAAAAGTCGCACGTATGAGTCGCAGGTCAAGAATGTTGCTAGTCTTGGCTGGCCAATAGCAAACATCTATCCGTGACGTCACCGTTAGGCTAGACTGATGGTGGGGGAACGGCTGTTGTGCTGACTTTCCCAATGAGTCGCGGGTCAAGAATGTTGCTAGTCTTGGCCAGTGGGGTGTTACTTAAGAGGTGGTAAAACGTCCTTATTTGAAAGTATTGTTGGGAGGGATGGTGAGAGGGGAGGTAAGTCCGCCATTATCTGCCATCCTGGCAAGTAGCGCTATTTAGGGGCTTTTGCGAACTAATTTTAAAAACAGAGTGTGGTTTTGTGGATTTGTTTGTTGGAAGATCGACAGTGAACTGTTTTGTTTGTTATATTCGTATTCTCTGCACGTTTGCCGAATAGAGACTTTGGTTGTTTGGCAATTTTGCAAAGAAATGCCGAAATATATGCGTTGTTGGGTACCCAATTGCCACAAAACCAGACGGGCAAATGCGGAAAAGACAAGGTTATTTTCTTTTCCAAGTGATCCTGGACGGTAAGTGAAATGAAATATATGGCATGATTCTTACGAATGGTTTAACATTATTCGAATGATGTATATTTTTTGTATATTTACAAATAAGCTGTGGCTATTTTATAAAAAACATTTAATTTTGCTAACATAACCTAACTAGTTTTAACAATTGTTAACAAACAATTTATTATTTATAGTCATTTTTATACCAACAACCTTAAATCTAATACTTGTTTTGTTTCTTATTATGTAGTAATTTATGTAATACAAACATTATTACATAATATAGGTGTATGAATTGGTTGATGGCAATTGGAGACCCAACATTGGCTGTTTGCCCATTGCAAACACTGATACACAGAAGGTATGTGTGCATGGAACATTTCATTCCTAGAATGTTGACTGCAGCAGGAAGAGAAGGGTGGAATGCAGTACCTATCATATTCAATGATGTGCGTCCTGAATTGCAAGAAGGAGCCATGTAAAATAAGCCATTAATTCAATTCAATTCAAGAAGCACTCAGAACATTTTTAGAAGGCATACCACCAGACAGGTGTATGTTATGTTTTTAGCCTCTATTAGAAGAAATAAGACATTTTTCCAATTACAATTTGTATTCAGATCAAAGACCCATGTCTCTTTGATTTGCAGGGCCAGCTCCACCTTCTCTGAATGTCACGGTCAACATGTCGTCCAATGTCCTCGCATTTCCTGGTGAGTACAAAAACATTTTTTTCACATTTTTAGTGAATGCACAATTCCTTTTTTAAGTCAATAACACCTCCTCATTTGATGTTACAGACTCTTCTCCTCCGGCTGGAGAGGAGAGAACAGAACCTGTGGAAGGGGCTATTGCAGGTCACCTCTTCCAATGTGCCATGTTTCTAAGAAAATGTGTGCTAGCTCTATGTTGCATATATGAGGAAAAAAACACTGATGACATGAAATATAATACCGTCAATTTTGGTAATCTCTTGGTATTGCTGTGCAATAAATTTGGATTTGAAGTGACACTATAATAGTAATAGTAGTAGTTTTCATGAGTGATTTACATTACTCCAATGTCATCCCTAAAAACAATATTTTAATAATTTATATAAGTCATATTTAAATGGAGATGAGAATATGTGAGTTAAGTAATGGATGTAACTGATATAAACAGACAGCCATAAATACCGAATTTTGAAGAGTCCAGGTAGTTTACTTTCATTAAACGCTTTTCAAGTTAACAATATTTCTAACACAGAATTATGCATGTATATAACACAAACATGTATTCTTATGTATGACATAATATCTCTTATTCTAACACATTCTGTGATGGATTTTTTCTTGTGCATTATTACTAATTGAATACGTCCAAACTGCAGGACTCCAATATTTTTCATTAATTAAAAGAATAGAAGAAATTTGTCATAGCAATGTAAATAAATCAGAAACATACTTGAATCAACTTGGTGAACTTCACTTTCCTACACAAGATATGTACAAAATTGAAGACGTTTTTGTGTTTTATATAATAAAAAGATCATTTTTCTGGATAACTGTCTCATGTTATGGCTATTAATTTTTAATTCTTACTATTTTGTCTTACACGTTTGTCTTGTGTACTATATACATAGCTCATTGGATAACAGTTTGGGATTGTTACTAGGAAATTTATATTACTTTCTAAACATTTTCACAAATGCAACATGACTATTTTTGATATTTGTTTTAGGAATCGTATAATTTTAAGTACGTTTTTGTATTTTTATATTTAGTTATATAACACGTATCTACATCAATATAAACTAGTACTAATAATTTTTGCATTTTCTGTTGCACATTTTCAAACCCCCTAAACTGGTTGTTGGATATAAAGGACTGACCCAGCCTAGGCACGAATCTATGAAGAATTTCTTTTTTTATTATTATTATTGATATTTAAATTAAGTCTTCTTACACTACCATGTATAAAATTGATTACCTTTCCATGATATTGTATTTAATACAAGAATTGAGTTTTAAATTTAATTTATGTCTTATATTCAATTTTTAGAAATATCTCTATTGTGTATTGTATGCTCATATACATATAATTATATATATATATATATATATATATATATATATATATATATATATATATATATATATACACATATATATAAATTTATATGTATAAAATATATATGTATAAATTTATACTGACTTGTCATGCATGGGCGTATGTTGTATTTGTGATAAATTTATTATTTTTGTTTTGTTTAGCAGCAGTGATATTTAGTATAATGATAGTATCACAAATGATGATTGACCATTTGTTCCTTTGTTTCACATAATAGGATTTTTTCATGCACATTGTTATTTTTTTGTATATGTACCAATTTTACAAATAAATATTATTTATGTAAAATACCTATTTTAATTTTCTCTTCATATCATTACAATTTACTTCACTTCCTCACAATTACATATCCTTTAAGAATTAGTGACTTCTACATTACCTTGGGCATTCATTTTTATGTCAAATACATTTTATTTAGTACATAACCATGTCCGCCATATTGAAAATTTACTAAATAATGTAATTTCAAATAGCCCGGTTCACGTCCGTCCTCCATTTCAATTGGTTTACTGCCTTTCGACGCTTATTGGCTGGCGGGGGTAGAATATGGCTGCCTCTTTCTCATTCGTTGCTTCTGTTGGGGTGGGAGATTCGAATTTCTCCCCTCCACGAAAATAAGGGCTTTCCGTTTAACATTGACTGCCGTCTCTGATATATACTCTCTGTACAACCCTAAATGGAACTTCTCATTAGTAAATTTTAAGAATAGTAAAGAGTTTGTCTCTGAGTTAATAGATCAAAGAGTGGATAATGATTGTTAGTAATCATAGAGCATTTTGATATTTATGCTGGTGAGACTGGAAAACAGATCCAACAGCGCCATCATTGGCGAGTGTCTTTTGTTCCGAGTTCAGATGGAGCTCAGTAGTCAAGTACATTTCAATGTAAAAACATCTAGCAATAAAGATCAAAATATTAAGCAAAAGACAGTTTTGAATTTCATTTCAAGACATCATCATTAACAATGATAGACTTTCTTCCATCCCCAACAGACAAAATAATTAATTTTCCTTCAACCTTCCATCAAGCCGCTAATTTCACAATTCTTAAGTAAACCAAAAAAAAACAACACACACACACCAAAGGAAAAAGCTCCCCATGAGGTACAACTGTCAAAGAGCTCATTAACTTTACATGTTTTTTCAATCAAGAGACATCTCATAATTATTAATATTATTGAATACAAACTCCAGTCCAAAGCGACAAGAACCTATAATTTTCATTTCTTTAAAAACACTGGCATCCACACCTCCAAAATTTTGAAATAAAATAAATGCATCAATGGTTCATATTGACCTAAATATCTTCTTGAATTTACACTCTATAACAATCCACAATTTTACGCTTGACAAACCATTTTAGACACTACTAATGAACATACATCAAATATCTTTGTTTTGACCTTTGCAAATAGCTCACATGATAACAATTCTGATAAAGAACTTTAAGAAAATCAATTGTCAATAATTCAGAATTAAGCCTATGAATCCTGGACCAAATAGTATCTATATTTTAACAAGAACTTCCTCCAAAAGCAATCCATCACCTCTTTATTTAATGATCCCCTCTCTACTTGCTCTTTCCCCATCTCTCAATTATAATTCCAATACTTTAAAGAAGTAAGAATCCTAACCTTCCTGACAGTTATCGATCTGTTTCACTTACTTGATACTTTATGCAAACTACTGGAGAACAATATATCTAAAAGTGTTTCAGGGTTTTTAGATATAAACAAAAAAATGTCTCCCTTTAAAGTGGATTTTGAGATCACCACTCTATATATCACCTAAGTAATATTTATAGTGACATCTGTAATGCATGTATTAATCATGAACATCATCTCTTATAAGCCTTGATATGGAAAAAGCTTATAACATCGTTTCAAGAGATAGAGTTATTAACATATTACTTGAATTGGAAATAACTGGTAATATCTTGATATTTATAGCAAATTTCTTAAGGAATAGATCTATGTGTTCAATTTCATAATACATTATCCAACAAGTAGTACATACAAAACAACGACCCTCAAGGGTGTGTTATCAACAAATTAAAGATTTCATCACAATCAATGACATATCTTTGCATGTCCCTCGACCCCTAAAAGTATATTTATTTGCAGATGACGTTACTATAGGAATCACTGGCAAGAAATTTGGACCACTCAACAACACGCAAAATCAATCCTCAACGAACTTGATTGGACTTACAAAACAGGATTCATCATATCCCGTTCAAAATCTCAATACACTCTCTTCAATAAAAATAAACACTTAAATGAACTACTGGCATATAAGAAAATAGATAATAATAGTACTAATAATAATATTTTGTAGACTTACAGAAAGTATCAAGCAAAGTCTGTCTAGAAATTATTTAAAATTACAGTGACTTTTTTAATAACATTCACTTACAGAAATAATTTAATAAGTTACATTATGTTAATAAATTATGTGTGAATATATATATATATATATATATATATATATATATATATATATATATATATATATATATATATATATATATATATATATAATAGATTAATATAAACAATAAGATTAATTTAAGTTATGCAGGAATTACATTCAATTCCTAACATACAGTAATAATTCAAATAATTAATTAAATTAATTACAGGATTAATAAAGTATGCAAGTGGCCTTAATCAACATTATCAACTGAAAAACCACCTCAAACTCATTAAACTAGTCCAAATCAGTTCCAGATATGGAATTGCTGATAGTAGATTAGTAATAACAGTGGCTCCTCAGAATGATATTTGTCCCCACTGTAATACATATCCTATCAAAGCAGCGGCTATTACTAAAAATACAATAAGGGTTCCTACTATTCAAGTATGTATTATATTGTAAGATCCATGGTATATCCCATGAATAAAAAGGCAGATAAAAAGAATGATGCCCATTAGCATGTATTGTTCATAGTAATCAACCAAAATTTACATCTCGACAAATGTGTCTGATTCTATTAAAGGCTATGTTAATATCAGCGGTGTAATGTATTTAAGAAAATTCCTGAAATAATTCTGATAATTAAACATAATCCTAATAGAGACCCGAAGTTTCATGTTGAAATGTTAGATGGGGTTGGTAAATCAATTACTATTCTCTCAATGATTGTGCCTAATTACAGTTATTTTTCTTATTTTCGAGGTAGAAATTGATTTAATTATACCTGCCATAATTATTCAATTCTCCTCAATATATACATATATATATATATATATATATATATATATATATATATATATATATATATATATATATATATATATATATATATATATATATTGTGACGTACCTCGATTTCCGGTACTTTTCACTACATTTAATTGATAAAGGACGGGTGTCTTTGTTCGTGAATGGGTCTCGTAAAGTTTTGACAAGAACATTGGAAAAACCAAATTATAATTTTCTCTGAACAAATAAACGCTTTATTACTGAAATCACACATTTAGTACATCAAGTTCAATTTACTTATTCCCTGTTTTGGTACCAAAACTACATTTAGGATTTTAGATTTCACAATACCTCGAATACCAAAATAGCTCGTTTCTTCTCGGATGTCGCCTAACGGCTGCGATAATCTGCAGCTTTTGGCGCGACTCGGCGCTTTTCAGAGGGCGGGCTGCGTGGAAGGCCGTTGCACAGGCCCCCCTGCAGCGGTTGCACAATGCCTCTGCTTGACTCCGACCGTTGCACGTGTTCTCCAAATCGGGCAGACACTACGTCTATATTACGGTCCGCCTCTCCCTATGCAGTTTATCTCGATGCTTTTTTGTGGCACTATCCACCAGTTCTTCTCCGCTAACCTTTTACGATAATGCGGGCACGTGGTCACTACCCATGCTGTTACCTACCGCGGCTTACAATTCTTGCCCTTTTCACCACTGTTCATGATGCTAATTCCACGACTACCAGCTTGTACTATTTAATATTTTCCACTGTCACACTTAACTCACTTATTGATAGCATTCCTTACGTTTTTGAACGTCCTTTTGTCCTTTGTTCACCGCACGCACCAACCTCGCTCCGCTCTCACTCGAGTTCTGCTCCACACTGCAACTGCCGCCGTCTCGCCGCCTTCTCGCGTTCTCTCGTCATGTCCATTACTCACCGCCGTTGCCGCGCAATTCAAAATGGGCGTAATTGGAATAACATGCCCTGCGTTTCTAATTAATTAGAGAAACGCTCCGCGTTTCAAGATATATATATATATATATATATATATATATATATATAATTAATAAAATTATGGCAAATATAATAATAATAGAGTAATTAAAATTACTTATTTTGATAATCAATCATCTTAATTGGAAGTCAAATATGCTAAATAAGTTAACTACCTCATCAGTATATTGAAATATATAAGAATAATCATACAATATCTACAAAATGTCAATATCATGCTGTTTAAAATCCAAAATGGTGATTAGATGAAAATGGAGTTTTATGTGTCATATTAAGCATATTGAAAGAAATGTTGTACTGATAATGACATGAAGTCCATGGAATCCCGTTGCCCTGAAGAATGATGATCCATAAACAGAATCTGCAATAGTAAAAAGAGCTTCACTATTTTCATATGCTTGAAGAATAGTAAAGTAAATTCCGAAAATGATTGTTAATAGTAGTCCTTGTGAAGCTTGTCTATAATTATTTTCTATAAAGCTATGATGGGCTCATGAAACTGTAACACCTGATGCGAGTAGGATAGCTGTATTTAGAAGAGGGATTTGTATTGGACTAAATGGTTTAATTCCAATAGGTGGTCAAGTTATTCCTAAATCAATATAGGGACCTAAAAGTCTGAAATAATGGACAGAAAACTGCTTCTGATACAATAAATAAAATTATGCAACATATGCCTAAATTAAGAACAGATGTATGTATACCTTGATATGTTCCTTCTTGTGAAAAGTTAAAGCAATTCAGATATCTTAATAAGGTGATGTTTAAGCAATGTCTTAAAGTATTATCAGCTGACTTCATGTTAACTGAGAAATTATTAAAATCTGTGCAGCAATGCAAAAATGCTCTCTATTAGTTGAAGACTTCCTAGAGTATATCCTGTGAGAGTCCCTATGTTCTCTAGTATGGTAGTTATGAAACTCTTTATTACTCACCAGATATTGATTCTGATCATTTCTCAAAAGTAGTAATACTTTTGACGAGTAAAGTGCTGCAACTGCTACAAGAGTCAACAATTCATATTTAATAAAGAAATCTTTACAGGTGTCTCGGGTTCAGCTTGAAAATGCTTCTGATACATTTCTTTTGTTGGAACATTAATCTATTCATATTTTGTGTCGTTCCTCCCCATATTTCAATATCGTATTGAAGTTTTGAAAAGATTATTCCATAATAGATTGAAAGAAGTGCATCGGTTTCCAGGAATCTGGAAAGCAATATATTGGAGTTCATTTTATTACATGCATGCTTTTTTTGGGGGGTATGTATTACCATAACCATATTTATAAATATTTACATATATATTAGCTTTCAAGGGTATTTGGCTTCTCCTTTTAATCATAGGGCTGCTTTTTAATTTTGTTGCTACAAACATAATAGTAACTCACACCGAGCTCTACTCCTACCTCAAGCAAAAGGAGACTTAAACAAAACGTACATAGTGAAGATACATGAAGTTAATGAAAAATAATTTCTTGTCGAGATAACATTTGTCTATTCCACATTCAGTTGCCTTGTGCCTGGATTAAAGGAAGGAAAACAAAATAGGGTAATATTCATACAATTTATTGTTCTTTATTAAAGTTTCCAAATTTTGTACAATTCAAAATACATTTTCTAAAAAATACACATTCAACAATTACAAAAACGTTTAATTTTGATATAAAATATAAATACAATGAAGTCAAATTTCCTCCTTAAACCAGCAACTGCAAGGAGATTCACAAATGCGGGATAATATTTGGGAATGCACATGCTCTCACTTCTAGTTCTGATAAATGAAATGAAATACTTGCAAGGGGGTGTCCCCCATGCTGTGGAAATAATAAGACACACACAGGGGACCACACTCCTGGATTGTGTGGGATATTCACCCAACTGAAGGCACAAAGGAGTCAATGCAAGATGATCTGAAAAGCAAGTTCAACGACACTTCTCTCAAAATAATGCTTTCATTTCCACACCACCTATGAGGTAGAAAGCACGATGCGTTTTTTTATACATGGTTTCCCCAGGAGGCCTAATCCATGTACCAATAAATAACTGCACATTAGTACATAACACAATTCTCACCACTCTTTTACATTTAATGAACCACATCATCACCCTTCTTATCACAGATGTTTTCAGGCATGCATCCTTACACTCCGGCCACATAACAAGCTGCACATTAATACACAACAAAATATCCAATCCCAGTACCACATACACAACATTGCAACACCACTGTTCTCTGTTCGTGAGGCTTATCCACATTCACGTAATGTCATATGCTTAGTAGCACTCTATGTCAAAATACCTTAAAATATTTACTATTACTCTACAATTGCAACATTTCTTTTCTTTGTCCTCTTACATCTTGTTGGCGTTTGTAATCCAATGTTTGTTTTCCCAGTTTTCTGACTATCTGAAGGTAGCCCACTGCTTGAGGGTTTGCATTTTGCCACAGTAGAAGAAATTGAATTAAGAGCCTCAACAGCAGTATCTATTCTCCTTTTGTCTGTGCAGAGATGTGACATTTCAATTACCTTTTTTGCGCTCTCCCGCAAGTCCAGCAGTTTTCTTTTCAGGTTGTTGGTGGAATTGCAATGTCGCTCACCATTTTGTCAGAGGCCATGCTTCGTTGTTCCTCATTTTCATTCAATATTTCAGTTCCATGAACGGTCTTCTTTTCATTATATATAATTTTGTACATACGAGTATATATTACAGATGTGCAAGGATAAAATGCCTGATTTGTTAAATTTGGAACACTGTCCTCCCCAAACATATTATCTACAAATCGTTTCAAGTGGATTCTTATTTCCCTTTTCGAAGTGACTCCACTTTTCACAATTTTCTTTATCTCTTTAATAAGAGTTGAATGAATTCTCGTATTCATTTCACTAAAAATTTGGGAATTAGAGTGGTTATTATTTGCTGTAATATAATATCGTAGATGTCCTGTTGGTGGTGAGGTTGACTGCAGTGCTTCCTTCAGCTTATGTGTTGCCTTGTACAGAGTGAGAAAAAAAATCTTTATGATAGATCTTAATTTAATTATTATTAGGTAATTTTATTAAGAGATACACTTCTTCATTAAAAAAATGACAAAGTATTAAATTTTAAAAACTCACTGCTTGCCTGGATCTCGGTGTTAATTTGGGAATACTGTAATCATTATATACCAGGACACATTTCACAGTTATCCAAGCAGGACATCCAATTTTCTGTGTATCTTTAGTGTGGAATCTCCTCTTTGAACCAGGATGATCTGACTAGAAGCAATTAGAGATACTAAAAATAACAAACTACAGTCTACACACAAATACTCAATACACACCGTAAATTTGAAATATTACCACTGCTGGACAACAGTTGGACCTAGGAATAAACAAAAAAACCTAAAACGAGGAATCCATACCAGAAATGTAGCTAATAAGAACCAACAAAATGATATGTACATTAAGAAAATTCTTAAAAATATGTCAGTCTTTTTCAAATATATATATATTGTGAACTGCTTATACGTTATATTTTCAAAAAAACTAAAGACCTACTATGAAAAGACAGTTATATTATTTTAAAAACACAAAATAAGTATAAATACACATTTCACTTTTTATCCTAGGCATGTACAAAGTTTTCACGAGGTTTCTTCATCATGATCAGGTAAGAAAAGATTTAATACATATGTTATTAAAAAATGAATTGTCTCAGGACATTTATGAAATACACCAATATATTGATAAATCATTTTTGTACATGTATACATGTAGACATACGTGTTCATCATTTTTGGAATTGTTAGGTCCAAGAGTACACTGATAATGAGTAGTCTTTACAGACTGGAAAGGAGAACCAAAATATTTGATTTCAGCTACATAGTCTTGCTTTCTACGTTGGAACCAAATACTTGATCCTGGAGAATAAACACAAACATTGAAAAGGATGTGCCACGATTATCCCACAATATTAAAAATATTTACCGTCACCCGGCAGACTTCTTCGAATAGAATATCTCGTATCCATTAGCTTCCAATTCTATAAGTAGATTTTCAAAATCTTCCACGTAGCCAGTAATATTTCCAGAGGATTGCAAATAGTCCTTCAGTCTCCCCCGCATAACTTCCTCGATAGAATTAGCCATATTTCTATTGAAGATGAAACAGCTGTTTATTACCCCTTGTCGAAACCATGAGCGTCGGAATTGGAAGAAAGAAAGAAAAAAAAGAAAAAAAAAGAGAAAAAAACATACACTCGTCAAACGACGCACACCAGAGAGTATATATCAGGGTCGGTTCACTCAATGTTAAAAGGCGGGGGACTAAGTTTGTTATACCTCAGTCACGGACATGGTGCAGGAAGCGCAGCTGTTGCGTTTTGGCGCGCATTTTCAAAGTAAAGTTGTGGGAAATGCTGGTTGTGGTGCGTGTAGGGAATATCCATGAGTATTATCTGCTTTTCTTATGATTTACTACAAAGAATTAATTGTATTATTTGCAGAAGATGGGTAAGAGTTCCATAAGAGGGTGCTCAATCTCTTGGAGGATGCCCTTTTATACACCAACAGATGCGTGAACGATGGTTGAAAACATAAATCGCCAAGATTTAATTGGTAAATTTATGTATGAAATATTATAGAAATTAAAAAAAAATGTATTTATAAAATTAATCAAATATGCACACTTCGATACGATTGGTGAGACAGAACCTCACTTGTATAGAAGAGATAATTTTTATAGTAGAAAATTTACAATCTGCTCAATAAATGGGGGATCCGTTAAATAATTTTTGGGGGACCATTAAATAATTTCTTGGTTACATATAACAATTTTGAATGAATATTAAACGTGAATAGAGATGAAAAATGGTATAAATTTCTCATTATTTCGTAAATTCATATTAGTAATAGGAAACCAAAATGAAAAATTGGTCCAGTTTTCTAACTGTTGGTATGTCGATACCTGTTCAATTATTTGATGTCAATTTGCCTTAATTAAAATCTTCCATTATCTTACATCCTGACCTTGGAACACCATCATTTTGGATTTCTTCATGATTTGAATCCACAGAGAAACAACAAAAAAGACAACAAAACTACAAGGAAGGTTGAATAGACTCTAGAAAGGGCTGGAATTTATTAAGAGACGAGGAATATTCCTAAAGGCTCCTCCGAAACACAAACCATTGGGACAGAGTGATAAAGGAAACAGATGGAAATGCAGGAAACTTCTAGAATATCAATATTTTTCTTGTGATACTTGTCATCTTAAAAAGAAACATGCCTCTTATCCTACTGTAGATGATGAAGAATTTCAATGCTAATTTTGGTTTTGTGAATATTAATTTATAGACATGTTCATAAATAAAATGGTGTATCGTTGTTTTGTTTATATGTAACAATAATAATAATAATTTATTCAGGTTGTTTAAACAGATACAATATATATATATATATATATATATATATATATATATATATATATATATATATATATATATATATATATATATAGAGAGAGAGAGAGAGAGAGAGAGAGAGAGAGATAAGGATAATCTAAGAAAATATATAAAACATATTGTACAGTTAAAAAAAGAGTATAAAGTGTGTTTGTAATTTTATATAAAGGTATTAATGAACATACAGAAGGAAAGATGTAAACGCGGATTACATAATATATTTATAATTTTTCAAGGTTAAAAAAATGAACATATATATATGTTCTGTGTGTATATATATATATATATATATATATATATATATATATATATATATATACACACAGATGCTTCATCTGACAATGGTTTTGAAAGATGAATTATCTAACTTTATTAGCCACTGTCTAATTAGTTTTTTTGTTTTTTATATTTAATAATTTTAGATCTCTGCCAAGTATATTGAAAACTATAGCTCACGTAAACATAATTTCGAGAGCCAATGTCCTTGTTTACAATCGGAGGTTTTATTGTAGTAATTCTTTTAATATGTTGTATGCGCTCATACGTATTTTGCAAGTAATTGAACATTTCCATAAGAGCCTTTTCCAAGAAATATTTTCTGATAGTAATTATATTATGTTCCCTATATAAGACTTCAGAGGAAGAAGATCTATCTCTTTTGAAAATCAATTTAATTATCCTTTTTTGTATATCACTCAGAGGTTTAATGGAATATTCATATGCTCCCCCCATGCAATTATACCGTACGTTGCCAGAGACCAGAAGAATGCATAGTACATCATTAATAAATGTTTTGTATTAAGGTGGTTAGAGCGAGATACGTTTCATGTTTAACATGCCTTTTTTATTACATTAATCGAAAGATGAGAAGTCCTTCTTTGTTCTGGTAGAATTTAAAACAACTTCACCGTCTAGTTTTGGAGAAATGAGACCGTAAGTTTTGTCATTTTAACATGGGCTCTTATGGGGACTCAACAGAGCGGACCAGAAATTTTAAAATTGTGAGAAATCTAACTGTTGAAAGTGTTTTTAAAAACTTTTCCTTAGGTAGCTAGCATCTCGAAGAATCAATATGCGCCATTTGAAGGACATCTACCGTTTCAAATAGAAGTTTGCAAAATTGTAAGCCTAAATCACTCCTAAAGGAGACATTCGCGCGCTTTCTAGAGGGACGAGATTGTTATGCCCAACTCGACAACACTGTGCGCGTTGCGCGGTTGATTCAAATCGAGTGACAAGTCCCCGGCAAGAGTTCTTCAATACCTCTCGGTTTTCTGGACGCAATTATATAATCACTACAGGAAAATATTGCCTTTGATATTAACCAGATACTCAACAAAGCTTAAATCTGATGGATATAAAGATTTATGCGATCTGAATGAAAATGTCAATTCAATTAAAACTTGGGGCTCCCATCACAGTGCCTTGATTTTTTTAAATAACTATTCTTAAACTTCAAAAAAGGTTTTTATCTGAATAGTAATTATTAATAAAATATTTTAATGATCTAAAATATTGGAATTGAAAAAGAAACTAAGTGGAACAATAATAAATTTATTTTTATATACAAGAATTTTATTTTTAAACAATAAATTTTAAAAAGGCAATTTTCTCTTTATAAATATTTGTTAATTTACATCTGTCTTTGTACAAGAATTTATTCTATCATCAGTTATTTTTAGTTCAAGTTGTTTTTTTTTCTGAAGGAATGCCCAATACACTGGGCATCGAGGCCCACAGTATCTAAAACTAGTCAGGGCAAATGTAATTGAAATTGTAAGAGGAATAATAAATTCAGCCATAGGTAGTAATTAGTATTTTAATAGAAAGTTTTCTCCATAGCACTAAATTTTGTCTAATCAGTTGCACTCCCTGCACTGTAGTAATGCATATTGAATATATGCATATAGACATGTAGTAGACTGTAGTAATGCATATTGACATATCTAATTTCCAAAACATTTTAACCTCTTCAATGCAAAATGTTAAAAAAGACATGGAAATCTCTGTTGAAGATTTTATTTCCAAAAATGATATAATTTTATTATTGCTGGTGGAAATGATACAGCTCTGAGATTTATGATGTAGTAATTTCATTTTACCAGCTTTAGCTTGGTACACAGTTTATATGATCTGCATCAAACTTAAATCAATATCATTAACATTATATAAAATTATACTGAAAACATTGCAACAGGATTCTACTCTTTACTAATCCCTACTGCTGAAAACAATATGGTACTTTGCAAGTACCAACATAGTTCCAAAATTTCAACAAAAATAAAATGGGGAAATATCAGAGAAAACGAAGGCTTCATATCAGGAAGATAATAAGGAACAGAAGTCAATGATTACGGTTTCTATTAATTTTCAATATGAAACTACATACAGTGTTGGAGAGAACCAAACTACTGATCTTTTTATTAAGCAATATAATAATCTAAGGTTTAACCTGTTACGGGCTTAGAAAAAAGAAATAGAGAAACAAGCATTGCAAATCTGAAAACATTTTATGACACTGTGGCATTGGGAGGAATTATTTACTCTACTGACCAGAAGCAATCAAGTGATCCATTCCAGCATTTGCTCAAAGTATCCTGGAAATTGGACAAAACCAGGACCGGAATGGCTGTTACAGATCAATTAGTATGAAATGACAATATGAAATAATAACAACATGAATCGGTAAAAATGACAATATGAAACAGTAAGAATATGACCATGAAAACACACACAGCTTTACATTAACATGTGTTAGAATTTTCAATAATTGGACACACACCCAACTGCTCTGATGAAAGTTTATCTTCCAAGAATCTAACAATATTGTTCCAAACATGTTTGTTTCTTGTGACACGCGGTTTGTCATTGACTTGGACACCAAGGCCAACTGCAACACCCTTCTTTCCATTCAACTTGTATTCATTCAGCAAGCAACTGAATATCTACTATGCGACGTCCCACGTTTTGTACGTACTCCGCTTCATTACGTTTCTCCATCCGATGCCTTCCTTTAAGAAGCGTGGAACACTTTCGTCTTCTCTCAAATTGCGCTTTCGAAACAAATCTTCCACCGATTCGCTCAGACATACTTTACCGCGTGTCGACTAGGCAACGAACAGTATTGAAAGTGGCTCAAAACGAAAATTTGAACAAGCATGAGCATTGAGCAGGTATGCCAATCTCAAGAACATTGCGGCGTTGCCCAGTTTACCAAAGACTTTTCGCCCTAATCAAATGAGAAAATGTTTGCAATTATTAGCGATCTCTGTAAAAAGATATATGGATATATGCCTATAATGTTACTTTTTATTCTTTTGCTCTTGCTAATTGTTTAATTGTGCATTTTTATATTCAATCTTATGCCTCAATTTTTCAATCCTTGGCCGCGCGATCTGTTGGTAGTAGCTAAGAAACTAGTCAATGGTAGGTCTTTATGTGGTATTGAAATATTTTTATTTTCCATCAATAAAACAAAATTCATTAGTATAATAAAATAAAACTCTAAACAAAGTCCCTATTTTGTTTATATAGTCTCACAATACCCACTTGTCTCGCAAATAAATATTTTTGCATGTAATATGGACTCTCTATCTACTAGGGAATATCTCGCTCTAACCACCTTAAATATTTTAGAAAGTTTGTAAAAAGTAATTATAAGATATCTTAATTTATTCGCGATTTTTGATGTGTTGTCCCCATTTCAAATTACAATCAATGTATATACCCAGGTATTTCGCAAGTGAGGCGCTCTCTATCTCTTGACAGTTACATTGAATAGTGTTACAATTATCTACATGTAGTTTTAAATTACACTGATTTGGAACACTATCCAAATAACTTCCATAAGTTGTGAAGACAGTTTTCTGTATATTAAAGCTAAGATAATTGTTCTGTAGCCATTTAGCAATTACATTTAATTTTATTTCTGCTTTACATAAAACCTCTTTCCACGAATCAGCTTTAACAATAATACTTGTGTCATCCGCAAAGGACACTAATTCCCCTCTAGGTAATACCTCAAACACGTTATATATATTATGAATAATAGTGGTCCCAATATTGTCCCCTGTGGAACATTACAAGTAACCGTTCTCTCATCGCTGATAACATTTTTTAGTTTGACCACCTGCTTTCGATCGGTAAAGTAGCTTTTGAGCAGTACGAAATACCTCGGAAACCATAATTGTATAGTTTTCTCAGTAGTTAACTGTGATTTACCGTATCGAATGCTTTGGCTAAATCGAGGAAAACAGTAACGCATGGTATGGTTTTATCTATCGCATTATTGATCTCATTTGTTAAGTATTTTATTGCATCTTCGGTATTTTTTCCCTTCTGGAAGCCAAACTGGAATGGATTTATAATACTATGTTTTGTTATAAAATTATCTAATCGAATTTTTAATATTTTCTCATAAATTTTTGCAAAATTAGAAATCAAGGAAATTGGTCGGTAATATGTTGTCCTATCCTTCTCACCAGATTTATGAATCGGGATTATTTCTGCTCTTTTGAAATGATCTGGAAATGTATCTGTTTCTATACTTTTATTGATTATATAAGTGAAGGGTTTAAGGATGATAGATTGAATACGTTTAATTAGTGTAATTGAAATCTGATCTACACCCGCTGATTTATTACTCATACCATTTATAATTTTTGATACCTCTTGTTCTGTTGTTGGGGCAATAAAAATAGAATCTGAAGGTAGTTGACCAGATTCTGATAGAGTTTCGTTAGATGATTGTTTGAATTTTTTGAACATGTCTGAGCCTATTTCTATAAAATATTTATTAAATTTATTTGCTGTCTTTTTCATTTACAATATCTATATTATTAATTTCATCATAAATTCTTTCAATTGTATTTACATGTGATTTATTTTTATCCAGTTTTTCATTTATAAATTTCCATAAATGTTTCATATTTCCAGAATACGAAAATATCATTATAATACGACTCTTTAGCGGTTTTACTCAAAACGTTTAACATATTCTTATATTTGAGGTACTTATTTTTCATGTCAATATCGTTTGGATGTGATTACGTTTGTTTATATAGATGATTTTTTTATTTTACAAGATTTTATTAGCGCAGTGGTGATCCATGGTTTCCTGGGTTTATTTTTGGTGTTATGTTTGTAAGTGATTTTAGAAATATGTATGACAGTATGGATAGTTGTAATAAAATTTAATACTGCTTCATTTATATTATTCTCTGCATAGACACAATTCTTACACACGTAGTGTAATTATAATATATTATGTTGAAAATAAGCATTATACGAAACTAACGGAAGATTCCATTCATGATGAACAGAATTGCAATTACTTCACTCAGTGTTTAGTGAATGAGTTTTTACTCATTTATGAAATGATTTTAATTTAATAAATGGAAAATAAAGACTTTAAAAATTAGAAATATTTATATATTGATTGTCTTACTATCAATATATTGGAACACATTCTAATAAACATTGACTTAAGACAATGTTAATTGATTAAATGATATATATAGTGGCGTCACCAAATTTTATTATATTAATTTAATATTAAGATAGTTTTCTCTACGGAAAGAAAGTAGGTCGCAAGACTGGGCTGTCACAAAAGGTTCTATTCAACACACAGCCCCCCGTCGCCAGCTGTCCCGACCGCCCGCGAAATAGGGTGCCGTCCGCAGCAGACTTATTTACGACAAGCCGCCCGCTCGGCGGTCGCCCGTCGAACGTCCCTCGTCGGCTGCCGGTTCGCAGGGAAGACATTTCCCCACCCCCCTTCGGGAAGCCCCCGCGCACTTAGCGAAACAATGACCGCCCGCGTCTACGGCTCCAGATACATTTTCGGGAGGGGGAAACGGAGGCGAGTTCGGCCGTGAGCTGAGTAGAGAAAAACATCATTAGGGAGAAATTATAGGAGAAAAGACGTGGCTCTTAGATAAGACTCGGAGTGAGGAACATTATTAATTTCGGCTCGTAGGACTGAACTTTGCCACCGAGTGCGGTTTTTCTAACCGAGGACCCGCGCAGACTATGCGTCAATTTGTGTTCGCTGCATAGTGCCGCCTCGGGCCCATTCAAGTCCGAATTACGCCCGCCCGGCCCCCGTGTGTCCTCGAGCTGACTCTGAACCCGCCCGCCTTCGACGACTCCGAGCCATGCCACCAGCTGAGAAGAACCGAATGGGGAGTCGGTGACATGACCCCCCCCCGTCGCCGCACCACGCCGCCAGCCCTCGTCAGAGCGAGGGTAAATCACTAGACGAGGACAGCCATCCAGTCGGTCTGTGGAGGCGCCGACAACCAGCGGTGATAATCCGGAATTTAACCGAAGATGAACTCTCTCTCCTGATTACGTCACGGGGTTCCCTCGCTGGGTATTCCGGCGAAAGTTTTAGCGTTGCCGCGCTCAAGCAGTTTTTTATTACTTAATAATGCATGAATTATTGTAGACAAAACCCCAATGTTAATGTTAAGATGTTTCTTCCTAGCTATTAGAACCATGAACTCATTGCGTAAAGTTGGTAGGCAGTCTTTGTCGCTCTCTTGTGACGTGTAACTTCCCTGGCAGCTAATGTTGTCAGGAATAAATTAATTTTTGCCCAATTAATGAAATGATTCAATAGATATTTTCATAACCTCCCTTCTCTTCCATCCATTCATTATATTACCAATAATTATCTTCTGTATAATATCCTAATCTATCTGTAGCAAGAATTGTAGTATAATCCCTAGGGCAATGACCCCCATCTCGATCGGGTTTTATTCAGTTTCCCTGGTCCCTTGAGCAAATGCTGAGATGGCCCCTTGTTTTGCTCTCATTGTCTTTACCCCTCAATTTGCTCAATAAATACTAATGTTACTGCCCGAATTTTACTGTTGACTCAAAAATACATATAATTATTATTGTGATTTTTTTAATAAATTAAGGCGTAGAAATTGGGAGTGAAATTTTAAAGTTCTCGCGTTGCTGGTTTATTTCAAATTTACTGGTTACTTCTTCACTATATGCTGTCCGTTTACTCAATAGAAATTATACAGAACTTGGCGGCACCGGAAGTTGGGAAAATAAGGTTTCCTCTTTTAACATTGAGTGACGTCTCTAACATATATTCTTTGGTGTTGTACAGACTTTCGATTGGCTTTTGGTTTCATCACAGACTAACAAGAAATGACTGCTCTTCCTGACAATGGAAATAAATGCAGATAAGCACGAGATGCTATTCATTTGAATTAGCCTCTTCAAGTTTTAACTGAGTTTTTAGTATAGCAGAAATTACAATATTTTAATCTTACGTAACTATGTTCAATCTTGCCAGAAAGTATGTGCTATTGTAGTCTCTAGTTTACTTATCCAATAGAAGTGGAAATGAAGCACGAACATTTGTTAGTAACTTCTAAGAAATGTTATTACCTCTTAGATATCCTTATTTACTACTAAGATTACTTACGTTTGGCTTCCATAAAAAGTTACAATGGGCTTGCCTTATGACGATGATCTTTCTTGAGGCGTTTCTAGTTCGTTTCTTAAGTCTCTAATCACTTCGTTTCAACACATCCACAGGCCCTATCCTTACACGTCTTTATGATTACAAAATGCTTCTTCCACTTACAACTGTTGAGTGGTGACCTCTGGAGGAAGCTCGCGCCCTTTGACACAATGACCACAACTAACTTTCTGCAATGTAAAGCAAGACCACAACTAACAAAATACAATCTATTTCAGGGTCAGTGAAACCTGGCTTGTGTAAAAGTCTAGTGGCACTATTTTGGGTCAACCTCTGGCATAATCTATAAAATACTGTCTGTAAATATCAGTAATTTGATATATATATATCAACATATCTTAAGACGTACCGTAGACCGTAGTTCTGGTTTCCAGCAACGGCTTATACATGTCGGGTGGTCACTACTTTGCATCCAGAATTTACAGTAGTTCGTTTCCTCCCTACAATTGAAAGGCAACAAAATTAATTATTGCATATAAATAGCATTTTTCTGTACAATCCATCCTGTGTTTTCTTCTCTTATGTAATTTGTTCACTTGTTTTTCTTCAGATTTCATTCCGAGGATTTATTAGATGTTGACTGCAGATCTCTCCATCTTTTCTGCGGCCTTCCTGTGAGTTCGTGAGTGAAAGCAAGCAAGGATTCACTTAGGTGTTCAAATGTGCATGCCATTACTTATTAAAATTATTGATGCATGAATATTAATACTTACCTACAAATTCCAACATTACGTAAGTTAAACCGATTCATATATCTTTCCCAATGTCGCAATATAAATATTAAAATGTATAGAAAGAGTCAGCAAAAGGAAACATTAAGGTATAAATTACCACACAAGCATAAGGACCCAATAAGTAGTTTCACCAGTTTCTTATATATTTAAAGCTTACAATAGAAAATTTATTTTGCCCCTAACATTAATCAAAATTTGGCACTTTACTCTTCGATACAATGAATTGTCTCAAAGAAACACTGACTTGTTCGATGATCACATTCTGAAAATTCTCAAGACAAAATTTTGTCTTGCATTCGCTTTCAATGGAAGACCGTCGTTAATTACGTTACAAATTTTGATACTTAAATATTTCTCGTATTTCTTCTATACTCTTGATGTTACTGCTGAAGATAAATATTTAGAACTTGAAAACATTGATGGCACTGCACCATCTTTTACTTTCGGTTTTCCTACAGATGCTCGGAATTTCTTGGCGTCCATACCTTACTTGGCGTTCGTTGCATATCCTCTGGACAAAAATGGGCTTCACAAACCTACAAGAATTTAATGTACGTTAGAAATAATGACGATTGTTAAAACATTTTCGTTAAAGTCTTAATACAATTATTAATCCTAGCAGTATTTAATACAACACTTAATAAACCTTGATAATTCCTATTTTCCCTAAATTCGTCGCGTTCTCAGCGTATGTTAAAACTATGACAGTAAAATAATCAAACATAACCTTGGATCACGCAGAGATTTAATCGGAAGATTAATTTATTTAATGCAAAATACTACCGTTTAAACTGAACGTGACTTTAGGGAAAGGGGGAAAGCTACATTTACTTTCTACACGCAAAACAAGGGACAGTTTTAGCACTTGCTCAGTAAGTCAAGAGAAACTGGACGAAACGTATTCAATTGATAAGTACGTCTTTGGCTGTTTACAATTCATAATTGAGATTTGTGTACTAAAATGTTCAATCCCTACTTCTTTATTTTAAACTATGTTCACTTATTGCTCTGAAACTAATTAGAAACGTTTTCTTACTTCGGAATGCTGATTTGGTACCTATGGTATACTATGTCCAATACTTTCACAGCCGGAAACGAAAACACCGATTGGTTCCCCGTCATTTGGATCACACCACTTCAAACCCATATTCTGCATTTTATGTACAGTAGTATATATATATATATATATATATATATATATATATATATTATATATATATATATATATATATATATATATATATATATGTCGAAAACCGAGGCACAGAATGAATTTCTAACATCATCACAGCCTCAACTAAAGCAAGATGGCATTCTAATCGGCCTTCATACTCCTACTAATGACATATTGACGAAGTGTTTAGAACCCACCAACATGGCGGACTAACTTCACTTGCTGAACACGGAACTTCCAAGTGTTTACTAGTGGTTATTGGCGTTTTCTACTCACGCAACGTCTCTTGAACGATGAATTGAAGAAATGTGGTAAAGTGTAAAGTGAGGGTATTAGTTACGAAATCGGCCACTAGATTTAATGAAGTAATAAATTCTGGAGAATCAATCATGCTTCGCAACTTTCTCAATAATTTGCGTTCTGTCTCGGAAGTTCGAGGTATCTCCTGTGATGGATCTTCACATGCATCGGTCATTTCTTTTAGATTGTTTTGGAGAAAATCACGGACAGAAGTTCTCGTCAACTCGCGCGAAAGTTTCTATTTCGCGCAAGTAAAGATGTGTTTGGAACGTTACCTTCAGTGCTAGCTGCACGCTTCCGCCTTAAACTGTTTATTGTGCCAGAGGGGGAACCAAGAGTTGTGCTTTCGTGACACGAGTTTTATTCGGTATGTAGTTTGCGTTTTAGGTGTCTTTTTGTGTATTGAATATCACTGATACTGTTCATACAATATTTGTGTATTGTGACGAGAAGTAATAATTAAATGATTACGATACAGGGCAAATCTCATCTTCCGAGAAAAATTCAGACATCTACCGGTGGCGAATTGAAATACCGGCATTTACAAGGTACAGGAAGAGCTCTACATTTCCACTCAATCTGAGTAAAAAGTTCCTAAAAAGTCATGAAAGAGGACCGAAAATAGATACTCCTAATTCGTTGTTCACAGACTGCAACCGTCACAACTGAACTTCAGCATCATCGCGAGTTCAATGGCACATCCGTTAAGTGGTTTTTCGGCCACTACTGGCAACCAAGTTCGTGGGTCAGTTCAACTCCATCTATACTTACACTTAAGTGTTGATGGCGTTTGTCAAGTACGCGTTGAATGCGTGTCGTTATATGCCGAAGAGTTCCATTATCCACCACGTGATGTTCCTGAAATTCAGTTTAGCCCATTAGCTGACGACGTGTTTCGTTCATATCCACACCTTGCCTCCAACACTGGAGTTGAGTCTCCTTCAGACTTGATGGCGACGGTTTAAGGTCCTTAAGGCTGCGATTCTCTTGCACCGTGCGAGGGTCGCAGTGGTGGGGCGAGTGGCGAGGGAGTGTCGGGAGGAAGAAAGTCAAGGCCGCCGTAGAGGGGGCAGTCCAAAGAGCAGGTACACTATATGAACCTTGAATCCTAATCCCCTTATGTTAATACCATCTTTATTGTTTTACTGCAAAAGTTTACAATTTCAAATGGAAAGGAAGTTTACAGGGCGAAATGAAACAAATTCGAAACCATTTTTAGAGAATTATGAACATTTATTAGAGAATTTAATACCATTACATAGTTGCATGAAATTCCCATATTATATTTCATGCGCGCAAGAGCCGCCCTCAAGATGTGTCGACTACGAGACGTGCAGGGGATTAGAGACCACAATGGGATATTGCATAAGCTGAAAGGAGTAAAACTCCAAATAAAATATTACTGCAACAATTTTTGCACTGTGGACAGTTTAGAATTACAATTTTAAAGCAATAATAACTCAAATTTGGAAAGTCGCGGAAGGTCTGTGGAAGAACGTGTATTTCTCTGCAAATTGAAAAGCAGAAAATATTTCCCAAGCACTCAGAAAATCACTTAATTCCAAATTTTCTCATCGTCACACTTTTGTCTATAATTGCCTGAAGATACTAATGAAATCATGTCTTACTGGTGTAGTAAAACCAAATCTCATGATTGAGATTTCCTCTCATGATCTCATGATTGAGAATCCCCATTATGCTATTATGAGTTACATACAAGCTCCAGGGTTTCCAAACCAACAAGAATAATTTTCCTTTGATCAACTTCTTGTCGATAAAACAAGGATACTTTTCACTCACTTTAAAATATAAATCATAGTTGATATTTTTGCTAAACACACGGTTTAAAAATATCGTTATATTCACATTAAAAACTAAAAAAATCACATTTTGCCCTTGACATGTTTCCTAGACCGAGAACATAGAGAAACAGGACTCCGAACCCTCACTGATTACAATAGTACGTACGCAAAGGACAATTGTCAGGCAATTAACCGTTAAAAAATGCATTTCATCATTGTAGAATTTTAAATAAAAATGTTTTCCTCAAAAGTTTGAAATGCACGTGGTAACGACTTTTAGGATGAGATGGAAACCAACAAGAAGCAGTAACTGAATTTCTGCAATATTTTAAGCTGAAAATTTGAACTATCTACAGCTTCGTACAGCGGGCCAATGCGGACACGCTAGGCAGATTAGGATTATCTAACTCGGTGGAGGAAATAAAATCCACAGCAAACAATACAAGGGAAGTAACTCATCACCCAATGATTAACTATGGTCTGACGGAAGAAAAGTACACAAATAGCAGTGGTTTGTGAACGTGGAAAAGAAAGAAGGATAACCACGGAGTACATCACCCTTTACTCTAATTACTCGCACTCGATCTCAGTATTTAGGCGTGAATTTAATCAATTATAATAGATTTGGAGAGCAAATAATATTTCCTTCTGCACGAAGACGGGGCGATGTGAGCTGTCACGGGGTCTTCACTTCAATGTCTTCATTACCTCAGCGCAGCTTGAACACAGCTGTGTGCATGCCAGAATGACTCGAGTGCAAGAGCAGCAAGGCGAGACTATGTTAAAGGCTTCACACAGTCGCCCAAGGGCCGACGTCGGGTGCTCAGGACATGGGGTCAGCCAAGTACTCTTGCATCCGAAGGGCAACAAGGCTATGAAAAAATTCTACTGAAGACACTAATGGAAAGCAAATATTACGTAGAACAGGCCTAAGAAACGCCAGCCTAAAGATTGTCTCCACTATCAATACATTCCTTAGATACACCTCAGCAGAATCTGTCGGGGTCATGGTGCTATCATCTACGCCGATGGTCATTTATATTAACAATATAGCTATTGTAATAGATTCAGAAAGACCATTCACCTCTCCCCACACCATAAACAAAATGTTTACTAAACAGTGTTCATGCACAAATGCTCACATCAGTTTGCATTTGTACTCAAGCCCTTGTCACTTACGTTTTTTCGCCAGTATGTGTGCACATGTAAGCTTTATTTTACACTGAAGTTCTTTTCACATAGAGGACACTGCAAAGGTTTCTACTCAGTATGGGTGCGCATGTGTTTATCTAAGTTTCCTTTTACCGTAAAGCTCTTACCACATATGGAACACTGGAAAGGCTTCTCACCAGTGTGCGTGCGCAAGTGCGTATGCAAGCTTTGTTTTACACTGAAGCTTTTTTCACAGAGAGAACACTGGAAAGCTTTTTCCCCAGTGTGGGTGGGCATGTGTTTATCTAAGTTCCCTTTTACACTGAAGCTCTTGTCACACATAGAACACTGGAAAGGCTTCTCACCAGTGTGCGTGCGCATGTGCGTATGCAAGCTTTGTTTTACACTGAAGCTCTTTTCACAGAGAGAACACTGGAAAGGTCTTTCCCCAGTGTGGGTGGGCATATGCTTCTCCAAGTTTCCTTTAACACTGAAACCCTTTTCACATATACAACACTGGAAAGGCTTCTCACCAGTGTGCGTGCGCATGTGAGTATTTAAGCTTTGTTTTACACTGAAGCTCTTTTCACAGAGAGAACACTGGAAAGGTTTTTCCCCAGTGTGCGTAGGCATGTGCTTATATAAGTTTCCTTTTATACTGAAGCTCTTTTGACATATAGGACACTGGAAAGCTTTCACACCAGTGTGCATGCGCATGTGACTATGATAGTTTCCGTTTGTTCTGAAGTTCTTTTCACAGATAGAACACTCGAAAGGTTTTTCACCAGTGTGCGTGCGCATGTGCCTATTTAAGTTTACTTTCAAACTGAAGTTCTTTTCACAGACTGAACACTGGAAAGGCTTTTCACCAGTGTGCGTGCGTATGTGCCTATGCAAAAGTCCTCTTGAACTGAAGTTCTTTCCACAGATAGAACAGAGGAAAGGTTTTTCACCGGTGTGTGAACGCGTGTGCATACGCAAGTATTGATTTCTTCTGAAGCCTTTACCACACACAGAGCACTGGAAAGGTTTGTCCTCAGAATGGGTGCGCATATGAATAGTAAAGTTTCCTATTTCACCGAAACTCATTTCACAAAGAGAACATTGGAAAAGTTTCTCAGCACTGTGCGTGCGCATGTGCGTATCTAAGTGTCCTTTTCGACTGAAGCTTTTCCCACAGATAGAACACTGGAAAGGTTTTTCCCCAGTGTGAGAGCACTTATGAATAGTTAAGATCCCTTTCTCCCCAAAGTTCTTTTCGCAGATAGAACACCAAGGTTTTTCACTACAGTAGGTGGTCACGTGACTTGGAAATTCGCCATCTGTCAACAAAGAACACTTGCATTAGCATTATCAGGTCTTGCCAAAGGAAAACGTACACTCTTTACTTACTGGATCAAATGGGTTTGAAATATTGCTTTTTCTGTGCAAATTTCTTTTCCCCTACTACTAATCTCTCCCCCTAAGTCACATAGCTTTTACTTTTTTTGACTGAATAAATCTAAATCTATTAGCACCTCAGCTATTATTTGAACACGTTCCAATTCAACCAAGAGGGGAACAACGCACTATTAACCAGCGCAGCGTTATCAAAACTATGTGCATTCGCTTGACCAATAATATCAATTAATTAGAATATTTGTATATTCAATTCACATCAAAATAATTACGAAAATTCTGACTGCTCACGCGTGAGTTGCTTTTCGTCGTAAGATAACACTTCCGATAGCGTTTCAAGTTTTTTTTATAAGGCAGTAAATATTTTTACGGAGCAGATTATATTAAATAATACATGCCTCGCTGGGCATTCTTATTTATAAAAAAAACGCCGAGAAATTCATCGTAAGCGGAAGCACTGGCTCTCTGCCTAGGAATTACACCACCATCATCAGCTGGACTAAATAAAACAAATGTTATCTTATCACCGCCAACATCTCGACGTTTGACAACTATTTAATCCTCAAATATCAACGTGGCATTGTTGCCAAATTGCTACCAAGCTTTACGTATTGTTTAAAAATACATCGATACATTGAGATTACAAATTTAATAAAAAGTAAAAAAGCGAGAAAGTAAAAATAGAATTAATACTGCGAGATTCAATAGTAAATTACAATTAAAATTAAATTAATTACTTATCATAACATTCATTCCATTTTTCACATGGCCAATAGTTTGTGTGAAACCTGTATATATTTCATGAATTTCAAGAAGAAATCACGCAAAAATTACTCGATTTAAAAAAAAAATAATACATGACATTATTAGAGGTAGTTTCGTACAACAAACTTCGAGGTAAAATTTTCTATTTTTAATTCTGTAGTTTTCAAACTTTTTTGTAATTTTCAGAAAACAAAAAAAGCAATATCCGAAAATGAGACTAGCACCGTATTTCTTTGTCCCTTATTACATATGTGGAGAAAATTTAAATTTGGAGCGGTTTTTGAGAGAAAAAACAAATTTCAAGTGCAGTTTCCGCAAAAACTACTTGTTTCAATAGTACCAGACCACCTTTAAAAAGCTAACTTTCTATAGCAGACTGAGACAAAAATCTTTATTTTGAATTTTGTAGTTTTAATTTTTTAAAGATTTTAAAACACCGAGCAATACTAGAAAATGGGACTTACGGGACCATATTTCTTACAGCCCCTTACTACATACGAAAAGAAAATATAAAGAAAAAAGTTGGAGCGGTTTTTGAGAAAAAATAGTAAATTTCATGCGCTAATTACGCAAAAACTACTCTTCTTTAAAAAAATTTACATAACTTTTTAAAGAGCTAATTTTGTGCAACAGACTTTTTCCGAGGCAAATATCTATCTACAATTTTGTAGTTTAATTTTTTTTGCAATATTCGAAAAACCGATCAATACCCAAAAATGCGACAAGCATATTTCTCACCACCATTTATCCACCATATTTATCACCACAAGAAGAAAATTTAAACAAAAAATGTAAGCGATTTTTGAGAAAAAAAATTTGCGATAATTTCAAGCGCGAATTTCACAAAATACTTATTTTCTCAAAAAAAAATATAAATCACCTCATAAAGAGATAAATTTGTACAACCTACTTTGAGGCAAAAATTTCAATCTTAATTTTGTAGTTTTCAATATTTGTTTTGCAATTTTCGAAAAATTGGGGATGTCAACGATAACGAGATCTGAACCATTATTTTAAACGTCGTTCGCAACAAAATTTAATCAACAAATTTTGGGTATTTTTCGAGAAAATTTTGAAATTGTTTTTGAGGCTTCATGTGAAGTACCTTCAAAAATCAAAATATCAGTTTGAAACTTCGAAAGTCACAAGTTCAATAAGATCGAATGAGGAATATCAATGTTGAAGAAAATCGGCTGAACGGTTTAGGTTAGCGTTGACGGACGGACAGACTAAAGTTCTGCCAACGATTTCTCGGTATCAAGAACCAACAAAACACGGACTTTGTCTACACCACGAGTTACGATTTTTTTTCTAAATTTAGCAACGGGTATTAACCACCATTTCTTTACCGGGACCCGGCAATTAAGTTTTTTTCTGCCGAAATTTCAGCATTTTCTGGGGCACAATTACACAACTTTCTCTTCTTACGAAGTGTTGAAAATGCGAGAAAATAAAACTATGAAAGCCTAATTTTGTTCGTATCTCATAAAAGTGGCATATTAACATTTTAATTTTAAATAGATTATATGCATATTGATTCTCCATTACAGGTGCAATTTACATAAATTGCAATTATAGCAATATATATGGTATAAAAATTTGAAATGTATATAAGAACTGTGTCGCGATATGACGTGTTTATTGCGATATTCTTAATCTACGTATAAAATTGAGTAAGTTGGGCACTCTACTTTCCCAAAGGCAAAAATTGTGTATTATACAATTTTGCACTTGCAAAGAGTATACGACAAAATTTTAGGCCCATAAAGCTCCGCGGCGAGTACCAACCCCAAGATTTTAGCATGAGTTTAACCGTTTAACTTAATAGAGTTCATATATTCCGTGGTGAAAGAGATGTACAAGTAACCGCGATTATAATGCGGGTTTCACTTTAATCGTGATTACTAGAGCCTTAAAGACTGGCAAAATGCTTTTTTGTTATCAATATTTTGTGTTTTGATTATTTATATTTCCTATTTTTGCGATTGTTTTATTTTTGCCTTTTTTATGACTTACGTCGTTGGCCAGCTAAAAAGACCAGCTAACGTGACAACTTTTGAAAATAGTCACTGTCGGATGAGAACATATATTCACACTCGATTGAGGGCTCGACTATCCCTATAACACGTATCACATCACATTAGTAGAGAAGAAATGGGTATAAGTCTGTCACTGGTAAGAACAGGCAAGTCGCTTAAGATCGCTTATATTAATTATGAATTACTTTTTAAAGAATCACCTACTTCTGAAAGATAATTTAACTAATCAGTTAAATAAAATGGATGAATGTGCATTAATATTAATATCACTAGACTGTTGAAAACAATTCAATAGGTCACATAAAAATTACCACATATGTGTAAATAAATAATCTTAAACAATTATATTTATTATTCATTATAAATAATTAACAGACACCATGAATAAATTGGTAACACTATCATCTCAAAAGCATTATTAACACTAGTCAGCAGATAACGTTTAGCACAAGACCACTGATAATTTTTAATTTTGTATTTTTCATTTGCTCTTGACGCACTTTAACATCTCAAACGCTCGCACTTCCTGATAAAGATAAAAACTGTTATTTCGCTTAATTGTTCACCGAGTTAATATTAGTTTGCAGATAAAAAACTTGTTTAATTTAAACAAAAAACGAGGCATACGTCATTGTACTGTGAACACTTCAATCGCGCGAGTAGTGTGAATGACAAATACAAAAAACGAGCAAGTTGCTCGGAATTATAGTTTCATAAGTTTGTTATTCCCACAGGAAATCCTTTTGGCTGCCATATTGCGAATCTAGTGCGTCCTGGACTTTATTTTGTTTTTTTTTCTCTCCTGGCACCGATCTCCATCAAGCTGGACACAAACCAGCAAGCTGGATAACACGAAAGATATGTCGTGTTTTGTCTTTCTGTGGATGTAGAGGCTGTGTTAAAAATCTAAATAAAATACGACAATACCAGTGAAAATTTTAGATTTTTTCATTGTGCCCCCTCTCCCCTACTTTGATGGCTCACGAGGATCCCATCCTACTTTTGAGAACACATTCCGATCCCTTTTGAGGACAGTTCTCGGGATACGTATCCCTGGCGCTGATGGTTACACAAGTGGGAAGTACAAAAAATATAATTCCGTTTTCACTTATCACTTCAAGATTCAAAAGGGAATCCAAAATTCGCAGAGATTGCCGCGGGTAAAACAAATTCGTAGCCATCATATTGAAGCGAAAACAAGATAACAAAGAAACGATCGATTTAGAATAAAAATGATGCTTGTAATTGTTACTTTTTTTATAATAAAATCTTTCAAATGCGAAGTTAATTGTTTATATGCCTTATCGCGCCACTACTTTAGCTAAAATAAATACCTTTTGAATGCCTATTTTAGCAAAATTAAATGTATTTTTGGGTGCTATTTTTTAGGTAAAATAAATGCATGAACTTCCGGGCTCTAGCGATTACTTAAATACGATCAGCGAAATATTTAAAGGAGATTGGTGAAACCTGCCCTAAATGGGAACGTAATTATAACTGGCTTTGCGAGGTCAAATCAAACTATCAAAAATCAAATCAAACCCGATATCTGTTGAAGAAAGAGAGGAGCGTTTCTCACAGAGGACTAAATGATAATGTAAAGCCCTCGACTAGCTCTCACATGATCGCGAGCACTTACGCTGCAAAAATTTAACAGTATTTCGCAAAGCCAGGTACGTCTTCTTTTGATTATGAAAATACCTATAAAATATCAACTGCTGAAATTTGATTACCAACAGATTACGTGGTATGTGATTGAAATATGTGTAAATGTATCTGTTTAGACACTTACAATTAAAATATTACTCAGTATAGTTTTTTCTAGCCCTGTATTTTCTAAACAAATCACACTTTTTTCATTACGGTTTGTTAAATATCACATCTTAGACGAATAATAATCTGGCAACGCTGGTTATAACACACTTTTTAATTTGGAGAAATTTCAATATTACGTAACCATTTCCAACAATGCGAGAAAGTATGCGCTGTTGTAGCACATCCACTTTCAAATTAGACACGTTGTTATACAAATGACCAATTTCATCATTTACAAGTATGACCTCCATGACTACTTGAGTGAGTTGAAACACAGGAGTAGCAAACTAAATTTAACTTGGCGGCCTGTAAATAAAACTATTTACGAAATTACGTAAAATCTTGTTTCCACTTACCTGGGGAACATGAAATAAGTTCTGGTTTGATAGTTGCAGCAGAAGCACTTCCAGAACAAGCCGCAAGAGGATCCTACAGCAAAATAACAGAATACTACATCACTATGCACTGAGAAATACTCTAACCGTACGCAGGACCCCAGTCCAATAAACTGCCAAAAATAAATTCAAGTTTTAGGAAAATGTTTTAGTAAATAAGTCGGTAGAAAAAGAAACAAGTGACAACGTGAACGCGGAACCGAATGTTATAATCTCGTTAAATGGGGAACTTTCGAACAAGAAAACGAGTATTAGAAAAATAAACAATTTGAAGAATCATTCGGAAGCAATTCGAAAAGGGGGGAAAATTTAGAAGAACTTAAAGAGGCAGAAATATACTTACACGGAAAGACAATTGAGTATAGACAGCTCCTGTAATATATAATTAATGAGTATAGACAGCTTTTAAAATAAGTTGGAATTTCGGAAAAGCAGGTGAACAAGAGGGCAATGAACTTTGGGGAACGCGGCAAATTAAAAGGCAAAATTTTCAGTACCTCTTAAAAGTGCCAAGTCAGAACAGAGTTACGAAAATATAAAATGTTCCAAAACGATCTCAGTGACAGAGGAAAGCGAAGGTTTTTTTATTGTTGAAGAACAATCGAAAGATTGGACTGTCTGAAAAAGGACACAGAGGGATGATAGATTCCGAGCCGACGACAAGTGCTGGCAAGTTATTATGTTTTGTGAGGTTATTGTGAAGAGAGTGAATATAGGAGAGAAGGTGAATTGGGAGCCAGAAATACGGCATATAGTAGGTTGCGTAGAAACGCATAGGATGTGTGAAATTATGCAAAGTGATCACAGCACATGGAACTTTATGGTGAAATGGCGGATGGAACGGATTTGCGAGCCGTTAGCAACGATATCACAGTCAGGAAAGTGAACATCCTGTAAATATTACGCGCGCGAACGGAATAAAATTATAAAGCCAAGTATTGTAGTAGATTTAGTAAAGGTTAGACGATGTACATGGCCATTAAATTTATAATGAGCACGGTATGAATGAGAATAGTGTAAATATTTTGTTGTTAAGCGAGAATGTTAAATTCAGATTCTTTTGTTGTATAGAAGGTTTTGTTTTTTGTTGTTTTTGTGTAATGATTTTATTGGAAGCGTCACAGGAAAGTAGCGAGGGCGAAGATCAACGCCGCCGAATAAACCAAGTACCACCAAACACGGTACTGAATATACAGTTGAAAACTTTTTAAGTCTCTTTTGGCCGTAAATTAAGAAAGATAATTTCCCCTCCCATTACCAGTAAGATAAGGAGAAATATTTTTCCCTATGGAGGAAATTTTATGATATTTTTCCCTATGGTTTCCCCACAGGAGGAAACTTCAGGCCCACGACCCCATATAAATTTTTCAGTGGCAACGCCGTGCCTGCCAAAAATATTTTTAAATTCTGTTAAACAGAGTTTGGGACTCAGGTAAATACAAAATAGATGTAAAGAAATTATTCTAATACAGAGGCACGAAGGGACGGTCACATTGCAAAAGACAAAGATGAAAGAATATCTTTAACCATGCCCCTTTTGATTTACCTGGAAAACCTCATTTAGCAAATTAATAAAGAGCTGAGTCAATCTGTGAGAAACATAACACAAATCTATTTACTTTCTCAGTATACTGTATGTTGAATAAAGAAAGTTATATAATGGATGCCGAGATATTAAAGGAAATTTACGTTTTGAGGTCCTTGATTACGAACGTATTTGTTTTTCTAAACATGTTTCTCCTGGAAAACCAACAAGCACCTGAACTACATACACTGTTTTTTTTTTCTTTTTTCTTCTCTCTCTCTCTCTCTCTCTCTCTCCCCCCCCTCCCTCCCTCTCACACACACACAAAAACTGATGAGACTAGGTAGTTTCAATTCCCCCACGAAATTGAAGTAAACCTCCCAATATTTTTGGGTACTTTGCATGTAGTCCCTGGGAAAAATTAAAATTTTCTCAAAATGACTCCAATTTATTTTTCTTTAAATTTTTTTACTAGAATAAACAAAAGTAAGATTATAAATAGGTGTGCGGCACAATTTCACACAACAGACATTTGCGGGGAAAAGAAATGGAAAACTATAGCACAGAATTGCACAGAGTTTCTCGAACTAGTTTTCAGTTTTCTTTTAATATGGGTTAGTGCTCAGGCGGCGAAATAGTCGAAGAAAAGTTGGGAGAGCATTTTGATGGAAATGGCAACGGAACATTGCCTCTTTCATCAGTAGTTTTTGTCAGACAAGGGTGTTCTCTGTCCAAACGAAATTAAACCTTTCCTTACGAATTCCGTGGCTTTTTGCTTCGTGTTTCTACTACATCCAGTGCCTGGCACACCCTGGACCGAACCTTGAAGACGTTCAAAACGCTTTTACTCAGCTTTCCGCATTAGCTTGTGGTGACAATGCTAGCAGGCGTCTGTGATAGAAAATTCCTAGTATTTCGACAATGCCAATTTTACGCGGGGGTTTGCCCAGGAGCTGGTGCGATCTTTTTGGTGACGCTCCGAACTAATAGAAAGTAGGTGACAATCGACTTCAAGGAACTTTGTACGAAGAAATGAATGTTTGATCAACAAAGAAGAAATTCGCGCGGCTTTTTGGAGAAAATTAAATCTCGGAGGCGCCAAGTTAAAATGCATAATCCTTTCCTCTGAAACGCCTTCAAAGAACATCAAACGCTCTGTTAAAAAAAACAAGGCGCCAAATTTGAAGTAATTTGGCCGGCAATTGTCAACATTTAGCTTAAAAATTATATGCATATTATTATTAAATACTAAAAATAATTATAAATATGTACATTATAATAACTATAATATTCACATTTTCAAAGACAATATCATCTGAAAGTAAATAAATCCAAATGAAAAGAACAGATCACGTTGATACGTTGTCGCTATAGGCGCGCGCTGAAGGGTTTCATTCACGAATAACATTGCATTAACGTCACTGCGATGTTTTCTTTGGATTCTTCAAAACTACGCGAATGCGTGTTTTTTCAGAATACCTCTTAAGTCATTATAGGAACTTTAAAACATTATTGCAACAGTAGGCACATACGCTACAAATGATTACAAATGAAAATTCGAAAATACTAAGAACTTCATAAAAAAATTAGCTCAAAATTGCATTTCAGGTACACGCAACATTTTCTCAATACTCATTTTGACGTCGAGAAGGCACAACTGACTCTTAGGGACAACGTTATTCTTATGGAAGAATCGCGTGCGTGAGGCAGAGTATATAACTGAGGATCCCACAGACTCCCTTTATTGCGCCCAAAGACCGGCGCGGAAGATCCGCAGCCTGCGCGAAAAAACAAATTCACAAGTCTACTGTTCACTTGTATTCGGAATTTTATGGAAAGCATTGAATTCTTTCTCTTCACGCCGTGGACAATTCTTCGATTCACTTAATTTTCTTCTACGAATACAGGCTTTTTACGAACAGGAATGTGTTTTTACTTTCTCCTATACGTACGTATACGGAGTCATATATGTAGTTAACACATGCTGTGGCTAGAATTCGGTTTGTGGGTCCTTGATTCCGACAAATCAATTGACGGCAAAACGTCCGTCCGTGAACACCAAGAGCGCCGAAATCATGCGTACGATTTTATTTTTTCCAAAATTGAAGAAACCCTGTTCCTCTGGCTCGAGTCAAAGCTTTGAGATTTTGAAATATTCCAATTATTTTAAATTTGGGGGTACTTTACATGAAGCCCCTATGACATTTTCATAGTTATCTCAAAAATAGAGTGAAACACTTATAAAGGTGGCATAGGTCCGACTTTCACGGTTAACTCTAAAGTTTCCAAAATTGCAACAGTTTCAATTGTTTCGGCGTGTTCCCACAACTATAAAAATAAGGTCGAGATTTTTCCTTCAAATTCAATTTGTTGTCCATAATTACTTCTTTCATTACGTTTACGTACATTTTTTTGAAACTTTTAGTAGTTTTGGCGCAATATCGAGTGCAATTTTAAAAATAACAGAAACAAGATTTACTCCAAAACGGCTTCAAATTTTCTCTTTAAACTTTTGGAACGGATGGCGCTAAATTGTACTCTATTAGATTATATCAATGCAAATTTGCTCCTTTCTTTTGTTTTCATAAAAGTTAGAAAAATGTATTTTTTTGACAAGCCTCTCACATCGTTAATATTTACATTAATTTGTCCACATAATTGAATTTGAGTCCATGTGCTTTAAATAATGCCATACAAAATATCTCAAAAACTCAAGTTTTCTGTGAAAACGATCACAAAATTCCTCATGTTCACAAACGCTCCAACGTTTTCTCAAAAACGGCTTTTTTCTTCAAACATTTCGTACAGATAGTGCTAATTGCACTCTAAGGTAGCCTAAAATTAATTTTGGTAATTCTTTTTTTAAAATTACACAAATGTCATTTTTTTAAATTATGTCTCATGCCTTTAATATCACATTTCCAGCAATTTGTCTGCATTATTGCATTTGTGAGAAGAAGCGCTTCAAATAACTTCCAATTATTTTTTTAAAAAATTCAATAGCCTTTTGTACATCTATAATAACCCTGCAAACTTGGTATATACAGTAATACTTAAACGTCATTTTTGTAAAAACTCCTCCAAATTTTTCAATGAAAATTTTCATATAAGACGCTGTTTTACTCCTTTATTATTTTTTTCAGAGTAGTTTTTCGTTTCTGCCATTAAGAAACCAAAAATATTGAACAAATGTGAAAAAAACGATGTTTGGACGGCGATAGATGGCAGCTGGCAAGAGGCTGGGGCACGACCGAAAAATAAAGAAACTAACTAGGAGGAGTAGTATGCGTCATTCTGTAGCGCCTCTAGTTATGTTGTGTCAAGTATCACAATGATTTCACCATATTCTCATTTTATTTTCTTTAAAAAAATATTTCTTTTTACAATATTATTCTATGTTCAGAGCACTTTTCTCGAATACTTATAGAAAATAAAATTACTCAATATGATTAATGAAAGTAGATAATATTTTAACGCTACAAATTTATGTCATAATGTTGGAAGGAAATTGCTTAAATAGAAACAAAATAAAGAAACAATATTATGAAAAACAAAACTCACTCATTGAATTTGGAGGGTATGATCATGTATGAAGTTATTGAAAATAATACTGCATTGCTCAGTAAGAGCCATCTCTACCTCATTTTTAAAACAAGAATTTTCACAGCTCAGCAGAAAATAATTTCTTTTTAGTTATAATTTTCTGAATCAGGAAGACAATGTATACTCGTACCAAACTCAACATCAGAATTCTGATGTTGATATTATGTTGAATTACAAAATGTAACAAAAAAAGTCAACTTTGAAAATACCAATGATGTATGTATTGCAGAAATCGAAGATCAGTATTGGTATGATTTATTTGGAAATTTCAAGATCCTTAAAAAAAAAAAAAGGTAACATCTGCTAAGTTACGTAAGAATAGAAACAAATGCTTACATGCTTTTGTTTACTGAACTTAAAGCAAAGCATAAAAGAGAGGAGAGGGATAAAGTTACATTGAGAGGGTCGAACCAGTGCAATCATAATCAATATGCAAAATATAAGAAAATATCAACCAGTAATTGATTAATTAGATGACCTTTTAGGAAAAGTAGAGAATGTTGGTAAAAGAGTTATTCAAAGATTAACCTTTAAAATGAAAAAAAATTGTTACCTATGCTCTTATTCCCTATCTCTCCACGCTATCAGAATTATTTAAAAAAATGTATGTTTGAATCCCCTGATTCACTAAAAACATTAGAAACTGAAGCATAGTGAAACTACTGAAGAGGAAGAAAATACAAAATCATCATAAAGCTAGTAACCCTGTATTCCATTTAAGACTCACAGGTACACATGAATATATATTGGAGCCTAGTCGATTTTGATAAGAATAACATTTTTGTCCAAGAAAAAAATGGAGATACTGATGGATCATTAATCCTATTAAGAAGTAACATTTTAGAAGACTGAATACTCACCCATGGCCTTACTAATAAACATGGCGTAAATTGTATTCTGTGTTTATGTCAAGAATAGCGAAAACTCCTACCAATAAGCATGGAATAACTCGAGCACGAAATAAGTGAAGTGTAGTTTCCATGGCAACTGCTAAACCTCGAAGAGACTGGGTTAAGTGGAAAAACCTGGAAATGCAAAAACAGAGGCAAATAAGAATGAGCTGTTTGTGGGTTTTTATTCTTGTTTCTATGAATTTTTGACATTGGAAACTTCGAAATGATTTTGTTAGCGTTCCATACCAGAAATAGAAGTGTGAAACAACATTGATGAAATGTACGGACAACTGAGAAAGGAAAGTTACCGAGCATGTGTGAATCTTGCGAAGGGCATTCAGATAAATTTCAAAATAAAAATGGATTTTCATAGGAAAAGAACACATGAGTTAAAACTGATCTGTCATATTAAGAAAGGGCAGAAATTACACATTATTGCGTAAATGATTACTCTTTGCTCCTGGATGAAATACAAGATTCAACGTAACTCTGCAGACTTGTGAGGAATGAGTCAGCCATCTCAAACACAAGTGTGTACTGAAATATGTTATTAATAGTAAGCACCTATATCCCAATGTTCATAGTGATACAGGTCTATAAGCATTTTTAATCATGAAGCGTGCATATGTGCACATTGGAAATTAAGGTTATTTTTTGATTTGAATGAAGTAAAAAATTATATCCATGAATAATTAAATAAATAAAATGTCATAACATGCTGTTTTCAGATTTGCAATGATTTGACATTAAAACAAAGATTGAAGATAAGAAATTTCATGGCAGATTTTTGACAGAATCTACTCCTACCTCAATAAAAAAAAAATTTAAAAAATGAAAAGAGATGTTGAGACATGTTTGTTATTTTGAAAATCTGCTTTTGATGCTCAGAACAGACTTCAGAAATTCTGCAGAGCTGATGCTTTCTAGTAGTCAGAATTTTATGTGGAGGAAGAAGTGATCAACAACTTATATTACCAATAGTAGCAGTTTGAAGTGCACTTAATTTATGATACATAATTGAATTAAAATTTTATGAATGTACAAATTTTAAATAAAAATTATACTTGTATTATGTGTCTGATAAAAATAGAATTATATTTATTTTATAAATCTGCTCCAGAGTTATAACCTTCCTGGATTACCAAAAGTTTCACTATATCTTCAACCTCGACGCTATGACTAGGGTGTCATTCATATCTCTATCTTCGCTTTTATTCTTTTCTTGTCCCTCTTAATTTGTCTTCTTTACTTCCTCTTTCAGCCTTTCATTTACATCTACACTGATGGGTTTGAGAACAGTGTTTTTCTCTCCTTAGGGGAACGAAACCTCTGAAGGTAAATCAAGCCTCACCAGAGGCTTTGAGGTAACAGCCCTACCAGTGATCAAACCTGCATATGGGTCAGAAGCTCTATCAGGTAAATCAATTACTAAATTCCTCCAGAACCATGGCCAAACTCACCATATGACAACAAATGCGCAAGAAAATGGTAAAAAAATGGATTAGCGGAATGACAAAAATAAGAGGGTGGAATGTTAGATCTCTTATAGACAAAGAAGAAGAATTAGTAACTTTACAAAGAGAAAAGAACATCAATGTATTATTGATCTCAGAAACAAAGAAGAAATTAAATGAATCAATGAATGTAGATGAAGATACAATGATATATAGTGAAGTCTCACAAGTAGAACACGCAATATCAGGTTTAGCTATAATTCTAAATCAGAAATTGGAAAAAATAATACAATCCTATAACTGGATCTCCAATCGTATTGAAACTGTGTGCTGTAAGGTAGACAGGATTCATTTCGTTCATTTGTGTCTATACACCAGAAGAGGCAAAGAAATACAAAATGGAGGAGTTTTATTGTCTACTTCAAAAAACTATATGCAACATAAATACAAATGACTACCTAAAATTGGAGGAGACCTAACTGCCAGAATCGGAAAATTCTAAATGGATGATGTGATTGGTAAATGTAATGAAGATCATGTGCTAAATTGTAACGGAAAACCGATGCGAGACTTTGCTTGCTTCAATAACCTAAAATTTATAATAACTTCTTTCCACACAAATGAATACATAAGTACACATGGTCAGCACGTTGTCAGAGACGCATGATTGATTACATCATAGCAAATGAAAATATAAGACTTTTCACTGACTTAATAGTATATAAAGGATGAGATACAGTGACCATTTTGCATTGGTTGGTAAATTGAAAATCTACAAAAGATGGTATAAAATGAATTAAAAAAAATGGGTTCAAAGGTTTGGCAGGAGGCAGAGAAACATCTATTTACTTCAAGAAGACCCCATAAAACAATTATAGATGAAATAAAGGGAAAATACCCTGAAAGACAAGATGTCAAAGAAGAATGCAAATGTATTAAAACAGTGATAGAGACTTCAGCAATAGGAGAAATAGGTACTTCTACTCAAAAAATGAAAAGTAAAAGGCTACAAATATGGAATAAGGTGATACAGGAGGCGGTGAATTCAAAGAGAAAGACAAATTTGAAATATATAAAAGATAGTGATCTTGTGTCAAAAGAAGAGTACTCTACTCCATCAAATTACAAGTCTTACAAGGAAGGCACAACAAGTGTGCTTGGTCAGATATATAACTTACCTGGAGCATGATCCACACAAGTGCCAGGCAATTATCTATAAAGTAATGCGACATCTGAATAGAGAGGTGAAATATATAGCAAATACTCAAGTTGTGAAACCTGACCAACTCCTCTTTAATTATAAATGTTTATGGACAGATCCTGGTTATGAAAATGAAGAATCTTGAGAAATGAGAAAGGGAAATTGATGAAATAGAATATGAGGATCTGGAAGATGCCTTAAGAAAAATAAAAAAAATAGAAAAGTGAGTTAAAGTGATGGTGTTAAAGGCAAAACAATCAAATACGGCTCTTACCCTTTTCCAATCTATGTTAAAAAAAAAGGGCTTATACCTCAAGAGTGGAAAATTGCAGTAATAAGCCCTATTTTTAAGAAAAGGGACTGATTGTCCTGTGAAAATTATAGACTAATAAGTCTTTTAAATGTTACTTACAAAATGTATTATAAAAATAATCACATCCAGAGTATGTAATATTGCAGATTCCATATTATTGGAGGAAAATGGATTCAGGAAGGGTAGATCCTGCTCCGATAATATCTTCATTGTCAAGCAGACAATTGAGAAACGTAGAGAATTTAATAAAAGAACACACATGCTCTTCAAAGATTACTCCAAAGCTTTTGACACCGTACATAGAAATACACAATTTATACTGTGATTTTTGCAACTCTACTCCTGGCAGGTATGAGCTGTAAATGGTTTCATACAATTGAGAACTTGGAACGTCGCCATAATGACATCACTCTGGTGATGTTCAAGCTCCCGATTAGATGAAAATATCCACAACCGATACCTGCCAGAGGCAGTGTTGGAAAAATTGCAGTGTAATGTATTACATCGTAAAGGTCTACGACCAAAGCTGATTTCGGTCATAAGGAACATCTACAGGAAGTCAGAAATTTGCATCAAGGGCCAAGAGAATAAGAAAAAGTAGATAGGTAGGTAGGAAGGAAGGAGTAAGACAAGGATGTAGGCTATTCCCAATTATTCTTTTTAATTCATAATTACATGAAACATTAAATATGTGGATATCTTATAGTCATGACATGGGACAAGAAAAAAACCTATTGACTAAGGTTTGAAAAATTTGGAATTCTGTTGTTACTTTATGGTCTTGCATGTTGAGAACTTTCAAATAAATGTTTCTAATTTCTATTGATTGATCATTATGATCATTTATTAATTGCAGATTTGGTCACGTAATAGTAAAATTATGGTATTAAGTATTAAATTCTACAATATTTTTGTTCAGTGATTGATGACGGGTAAAACAATGCTTATTTGGAATGTTATACATGTAGAATTAACATGAAACCACTAATAATTCTATTTAATATTTTTTTTTAAATAGTTTTGGTTTCTTCTGATTACACAACCTTGGAAAATATTCACACTATGATCAAAGGTTTCCGTGGGGAAAGAGATTCAAGTTCGTTGGCTAAACATTCTCCATGTACTGATTGGCAAAATACACATAGTAATTACAATTTTCATATAATTTACAAGTTCAGATTCTTAAATATGGAAACGTACAATAATTTCTTAAAATTTAGGTAGTATATGTTGAGTTAAAAGTTCTGTGAATTATTTGGATGCACTTGCTATTAAAAGGATATTATAGGCCGTTAAATAATAAATTCAAATATATGAATACTTTTACATTTTCCCTATGAAAATTTTAGACTTAAGAAATGGAAATTGAAGGGTTTTATTCCTTCAATAACAACTAAATAAAAGTCCTTTTGAACACAAGTGAAAAAACATCAAAGCAAACATTTAAGTGAAAAAATTCTTCCCTTTATTTGTGGTGTTATTTCTTCAGAGAATACACCTGCTTCACGGATAAATTTTATCCACTTAGATTATTTGAAGTCAAACCTCAAAATATTGAAATCCCTTTCCTAAGTACCTTTAGAACAAGTGACCTAAAATTTCATGGTCTACTGTTAGCTCCAAACCCAGACTGCCACGTTTGCCGGATAAGGAGTAAAGTCTTCTATTTTGAAATGTAAATTATACATTGGAAATTTTACAAATGAACAATATTGGTATTGTATCATAACAACATTTGATTACTTATCAAACTTTATTTAACACCCTAATTTGATAATTTTTGATCTTTTATTTATTACTCTTATTGTATTGTATTTTTATTATTGTATTTAGTATTATATTACAATACTTATTACATAAGTAACTAATATGCTGCTCAAAATATTAAACTTTCCTTTTAATTAAATACACCTGTCCTTGCCTCTAACGGCCCTGAACGTCCTCACTGCGTATTTTGGTTTGAAAATTTGAAGCCCCTGACAACTGTGCCACGTAATTTTTGTTAAGCTCCTCCTTGTAGGCCTAAAGTTTATCAGTGGCGTAAGTGTTTTAATGAAACTAGATGTATGGCGAGTCAGCAAATCCTCAGATCAAACCTGACAACTTAAAACAAGCGAGACAAAGCTTTGTTAACAGTCCTACAAAATCAACCTAGTGTTCTTCTCGACAGCTGAGCGGTCCATATACAACTGTATGGCATGACTTGAGAAAACTTTTGCATCTCAAACTATTCAAGTTAACAATGTAGCAAAAACAAGGTACATACACACCGGTTCACCAGAATGGTTCACTGGATATAACAAACTATTTTTTCTTTCGAGGGTTCATCAAGAGTCAATCTCTTCAAGTAAAATTTGAATGTGTTACATTAAACTTCATGTATTTAGCTAAATATTGACACAAAATCAAAGTCAGTAAGTTAAAAGAATAAACCAATACATGCCTTCAAACTTGTAAAAGTCCCTATTGAAACACCCTAAATAGTTCTATTGGAATACAACCATTTACTTGCCCTTGTTGGAATAATATATAAGTTTGAAACTTGCAACTGACATCTGAGGAGAATAAAAGTTATCAAATAGTTGGCAACCCAATTTTATGGGTAACCATATTCCTATTAATTAGAAATATCAGTGTGTCTTGGAATGGGAACACCGAGAGGAACATTGTCGTCATCATGGCAAATATTTATTACTACTGCTATCTCTGAAGCATCCTTTCTTACTTCTACTATATATTCTTCTCAGTGTGTGCCACATAATTATCCCAAATATCAGAATAAATGAGTACATTACATTAGTAACATTGCTGCAAAATATCTCAAGACACAGTAATTGTTTTAATGCTTCCTTTCATTTTCTTGTTGCAGCTTTGTGATCAAAAGTGGTAATACCATAATAACTCTTTGAAATCATTTCATCTTCACCTCATCAATTAATATTATTTCTCAATTAGTAAAAACATTGACAATCACATTATATCAAAATCATGCAAAAAATACAACTGTGTTATAATTAAGGCAGTAACTTGTTTCTGAACAACAGCCTCAGAAGATTTACACTGACTTCATAAGAAACTAGGCTCAAGTCTAAACGGAATGTGCAGAGTGAGAACATTTTTTAATTCACTTTCTCTAGGAAATTAAGGAAGACAAAAGGATGATTAAATTTTTTTTTATGTTGAAAAGATAACAATTTCTTACATACTTTCTTTTAATACACAAAATTTAATAGCAAACTATATGATCTAATGAAAATTATTGTAATTTTACTGTAACTTAACACAACTGAATTAAATACATTTTGTATTCCACTCTTCAGATCGATGTTAATAGATATTGAAACAATCCCTTTTGTTTTACTGCTGAATTGTGTAGTTGCAATACCCATTTTATAATCAGGTAGTTTTGTAAAATATAAAATAAATTCCATAAATGAGTGTTTTTCACATTCCGAAAAGAACAAATTTCACTTTCCAGTGCAGAATCAACAGTTGCCTTGTCCATTATATAAACACATGTTTCTGATAATCAAGTTGTAAATCATCCACTTCTAAAAACCTTCTACATTATAGTTCCTAAATACTCATATACTTTTGTCTTTTGAGGAAAACAATTAGCCACGAGGCGAAAAAAATAAAAAGTAGATTGTTAAAAACAATATCTAAAATGATATACAAAAATAAAACAATATTATATGAACAACAATTGAGGTGCTTCAAAGTATTCATGATACAAGCAACTTGTTATCCATGCTGATTTGACTCCAATTTTACAAATAACAGATTTCGCTAATGCAAATCATGACTTGTTCATTCACTTGTTTGTTACATTCCGTGTCTTTCAAGAAATAATAAACTTAGATTTTTTCCCCCCTGCCTTTTAAATATAACCATGTCTTATACAAAAATACAAATTCCATACCTTCTTTCCCAAATATATCCCATCACGAAATCGGATCTTGCAACTACAATATCATTTCTTTTCATAAACTATTTGCGATAATTCGTTTTCTTCCATACATAATCCGTGTCATGAAGCACAAGTGAACAAGAAGAACCAAACAAAAGACCCCCCAATTCCTGTCAACTGAACTTTTAATTTCTATACTGAAGTTTCCTAATGTTAACTGCATACAGTACATAGAAAAAATTAACGTTTAAGATTATTATTTTTCTGTCTGTTGTTTTCAACTTGGTCAGACTGTATTTTGGCCTTTAATTTAAAGACAGAATATTAACATTAAATCACAGCATTAAATCAATACAAAAATTACATTTGATACATAATAACAGCAACGTTTTGAAAATTATTTCCATCATCATACTTAACGGCAAAAACAAATAATTAATACTATAATATTTTAAACAATTGACAGATGGTCAGATTTTAATAGATGAATTATATGAAGAGCTAATGTACACAAGACACAAGGGAAAGCACTGTGATAAAATATGGTATCACATGATTGTATTAAAGGATGTTCATAGAGAAGGGTTGAGAGGGACATTATAAAACCAAGCCAGACATAAAATTAGAAATATATTAAATTTGGGAAGTACTCAATATTCCACCATAAAAAAAGGCAATTTATTAGATTCCGCCTGTGTATTCAAACAAGAAGTTTTGAGACCTGTGTATTCAAACAAGAAGTTTTGAGGATTTTTGAGGACTGTTGGAACCATTTATTTAACCGACAGCAAAATATCTGTTTTGAAAGATGGAAAGCGATGAAGGCAAGTGAACACACAAAATCTGCAAAACTATGTCTTTAAAACTATCCAAAGAATTCCCATGGGTAGTCATCAGGTAGCCATTTCAAGATTGAGAACGGAACATTCTAAATTAACGCATACTCACATATTAATAGGAGAAAACCCTCCTAAATGAGATCATTGTAATGTTCTTCTAAATGTAAAACACACATTAATTTACTGCCCTCTATACAAAAGCACCAATTGGCAGGCAGACACGATAACATTCTTAACTCGAAAGATTATCAAAAGAGAATTATTGATTTTGTTTAGGAAATCAATATTAACAATAGCATTTAGAGGATCTACTTATACTTGTGTTCTATGTACTGTCTTGTATGTATTGTATTGAATGTATTCTATTTATCACATTTAATGTATGTATTGAATTGTTTGTATTGTAATTTTGCACTGTTTATGATATGGTACTAAATTTCATACTGTAATTGTACAATGTATTTATACGTTCAGTCGCTAATGACCCTGATGTTGATGTGACAATAAATAAATTTAATTTAAAAAAAGAAGTTTTGATACATCAGGTTTCTAATATTAATCTCGGGAACACAAAATTTTCATGGTCTAAAATTTATATTTCTAAGAAATTTACACAATGGGAAGTTGTATTTCTGTGTTAAAGAATTTTGTCTACATGCCAGGTCTTTTATGATTCTTTTGTGTTAAAGTAGTCTTCCGTTTATCTTGCATTTAGTTTGACACATGTATGATCTATTACAGTCTGTACAATTTATTTGATAAACAACGTTATTAATAGCAAATATCCCTCTAAAATCTTTCAAGTTTTTGACTTTATGGCTCTTATTGAACACTAGTTACTAGTTTAAAATTGAATTTGGTCAAAACTTACTTATTATTATATTAAAAATTATTCATATATTTATCTCGTCGAAATTGTGTGGTAGTATTATTGTAAATTGTTCCATTTTTAATCAATTTTAGTCTCTTAGTTATTTTTTCTATGAATTTTGAAAGGTAGTCATTGAATACCAATATCTCTAAAAACCACATAAATTATAAGTATAAAACTTACAACAATTTTATTGCTTTATCACTAAATTTAAAACAACAAATTTTTTTATAACAATTATTAACAACTATAGCTTTAAGTTTGTCAACTATAGCTTTCAAAAACACTGGTCACATGACTGAACATTCTGTACCACTGCAATCTGTGCAAATGCAACACAAAGTTCCTGCGAAGTCCATACAGAGGCACCAAAGACTAAAGCAAATATGCCAAAGATGGTGTATCAAGCAACGTTGGCAAGCATTGAATCTGTATTTAACAAGGACTAGTTAAGTTAAGGCATAGCACCCATTATTGGTAAACATTTAATCCATCCTAAATCCAAACTTATGCTGGAAGTAACAATTCCCGGAATTAGTGTGTTATAATGAAGTTACACCAAGCTTTCACTAGAATGGCTGCTACTAAAGATTTTTTGAATGACAATATGTATATCATTGGATTCTTCTTTTCGCATTCATCATGTTGAACTGAAAGAATATGTATAGTTCCACCTGAAAAAACAATGTTACCTCAAATACCTCGTAAAATACAAGCGATAAAAAAGAAATGAAATCACGTATCAATTAGCCCCATTCTCTCACACACTTCCGTGAAAACTGCATTGCAATAACTTCAATCATTCAAAAGTTGTAGAAGGTTCTTAAGTTACAATACTCATCCTCAATATAAATACTCAAATAATACATAAAGATGAATATTTTTGTCTCAATTTAACTATCGAAATCATCATCATCATCATTAAAATTATGATTATTATTACTACCACTACCACTACTTAATATGATTTTCCCCATGTAGGCCCCACAATCACATATTGAACAGAGAAAAGTAATTATTTCCTAGGGCTTGCTTTTACTAATTTGCCTGATAATCTCATTATTATTCATTTAAAAGAGTAAAATATTACAGATGTGCAGTACAAAATATATATTATGAACAATAATCAATTACTAGAGTTGTGGTAATATTCTATTGTACATTGTAGTATTTCTGCATAAATACATTTCTGAGCACTTTGTAATGTTTCTTCAAACATTTGCAATTAGTTTTCCAGACTATCATCAGCTGCAACTTGTCTTTTTAATTGCATCAGTTACCTATGGTGCAGGGGGTGTTACATGCAATGTTTTTAGCTCTAGGATGCAGCAACCTGAGGAAACTATATTAAGGTATATGGAAGGCCTATGAGGCCCTGCGCAATACACCCTTGAAAAATACACAAATTAATTTTATTCTTGATAACTCCATTGCTTAATAATTTTAATAAAAGTAAACTCTTATTGTTGTAGAAATGATTATTTATTTACAGAACAGTTAATAGTGCCTTCAAAGCACAGCATGTGCATTGGCATAATAGAATGAAATTTTTGAATCCACCTACATGACATGAATTTTTCCTTTGCCAATGACTAAAATAAAAGAAAGATTCTACAGAGGCAAATTCACAGAATGCAGCTGCAAAAAATAAAAAACTCACGGCCTTGGAGGCCCTGCTTGTGCATCCTAGAGTTAAAGATGCAAGCCAGACATAGATAACATCAGCTGGTTTCGTGAAGTTCACCCTACTAGCAACAAGTGGCATCTATGCGCCTTTGCACACACGAGGTGCAATGGAAATGTTTACACCATCAAAAGTTTGATAATGAACTTTCTATTCTATTTCACTAAATATAGTGAGTATTCGGGACACTTTATGTATCCGAGATAAATTCACTCTGTTTCCAAAACAACAGCAACTGGAAATTGGCTGCTTTCCAAGTCACAGTCCTATGCTACCAAACTTTGGGAGGGAAATGTGTCTCCCAAGACACACTTTTCCCCTAAAAGTCCATTTTCAATAAAAAGATATTCACTCTGTTGGCAAACAAAATTTTCTAATTTGAAGAGAAGCATGTGTATGAAAGTTTTTGTTTGGAGAATGAGAATTGTTTGTCTGCAAATCACGCATATAATATTACTTACGCACTTAATATTACTTATATTCCCATAAATCATGAAATAGTAGGACATTCACAATTCACGCAAAGAATGTATTGCACACTCACAGTTGAATTAGGAATTGTTCCCTTTTCAATGACAAGAATTTGCTTATCAAATTTTGTCAAAAAACACTTTACTTTATTTTAAAAAAATGAATGAATGTACTCACAAAATCATTATCGCTTTCTTCTTTTATTGACTGATGAAAAGCCAGACTGGATTCAGCTATTGCCTAAAAAAACAAAACCATTGCTCATTAAAATCAGAGCTACTTATAGAGATGATTCTAAAATCATTTCAACTGGAGTTGTCATGAAAAAGTAATAAACCTTCCACCAATAAGAAATACAAAATAAAACAGCTCAATAGAAGATATCTGATATTTAAAAAGTCAACTCACATACACATTTTTTTCACTCTCATTATAAATAATGTGAAAATAATGAGTTACTGTCTCAAGGATTATTCACACGAGTATTGTTGACCTTGTTTCCACGTAAGACAGTTTATTAGCTGTTAGCGGCTTTGATAATTACACAAACTAGTCTGCGCTCTCAGAAATTGCTGCAGTCATTGAATATATAACATGATAGCAACCTGTAAGCTGACAATTCTACTTGCAAGATTTATTTTTTAAAACCTTCTGCTTTAATCAAAGGCTTCTAAAGGTCTACTTTGCTTCAGTATTTTTCATATTCATGTTTCGTCAAATTCAAATGTTTTATTACATTCCAGAGTAGTGGTTTATTACTAACATTTATTGAAACAAAGTTTGGATTATTTTAACTCCTAGTAATAAGGCAAAGCCACATAACTATGATTGCATTAAGGTGCATCATGCCTCGTTTAAGTACCATGTTACTTCAAAGGGGCACAAAATAAAAATTGGTGAGCAAGTAACATTCGTTATCAATCCTAGCAATACTAAGGTACAAGTGATCCGAGAAATTACCCAAAAATAGCCTTGGAAGACCATTCCTTACATTTGTTTATATGGATGTTTTTCATGATTTCAGAAAACTAATAAATTCATATAACTAATAATAAAAATGTGTGCTCGTTTAAACAAAGAAAATTATTCAACTTCTGGCTATGTAAATGTTAAAGAAAATCAATATTCCCACATATGATTATATTTAACGACAAAACTTATATTCTCTATGTTCTGTTTTCATATGCACAGACCTGTACGTTTTTAAGTAACAGCCAAGATGCTGTAATAATGCAAATTCATAACATCTCGTGGTAAATTGCATAAAGATCTGAACAAAATACACATCATGAACAGAAACAATGATTTCCGGTGTCCTAAAAAAATGTAAATCCTTAAAAACCTCTCAAAAATAAATGGTCTCTGAGGTGCAGTTTTTTGAACACTTTGTTACTAGAAACAAATCTTTCCATCCTGCACTTTAATGCATCACAAAACAAAGAAAATACCCAAAACTAGAACAACAGTTTACTACTAATCAGCTAGCTGCATGAGAAACCAAGGATTCAAAAACACACGAATTTTCACTGTCATCTCCACTGCCACATCCTAGCCTTTGTTCAGTAAATATCACCAAGAGCACCTACTGCTGCAAACATGGTAGCAAATTGAGGTACATTGCTGATTTTTACTCATCTTTCTGAAGTGTTTGATACGAGCACTTCCTATCACTGACAGAAATGGAGGTACTTTGTAATGGCTGCTGCAGAAGCTTTAGGGCATAAACCTGAAAACCATTGTGACATTCAAGCTCCCGATTGGATGAAACCATCAACGCTGATACCCACCAAGGGCCGAGTTTGATAAATCGTGGGAGAACTTCTGAACCTTAATCATGTTTGTGAATTAGTTTTGAGGAATTGTTCCAACTCACAGATGGGTGGAACTTTGGGTCCAGATGTGGAACTTTTCAAAAGATAGAGACGCATGATCAAAACTTTTACATAACTGAAAGCAATGAAGTTCCTGTAGATGTTCATTCTAACATTTTGGATATATTGTAAACCAATTTTTTTGCATAAAACAAAATGATTATCGAAAATTGCTGGAGTTCAAGATCTTTCTTGCTGCATTCCAAAGGAGATTTCATTTCTTATAGAGCTGTGACGCATGCTAGTCACATGGCAAAAGCGATATAAACAGAATAATTGACCTTTTCAAGGTCAATTTCAATTGCCTTGTAGGACGAAACACTTTGAGACGTGTGTGTATGTATTTTCCTGCTCAAGCGTATCTACGAGCCTGTTTCTACCATTAGAAGCAATTAAGAATTCAGATCACGGTTTCCTATTCATGTATATTGATCCACATATCAGTAATTAATTTACACATTACAGTAAAGCTGCTAAATGAAGGAAGGAAGGAAAAAGTAAGAAAAAAAGAAAAAAGAAAGAAAAAAAAAAGAATGTTTAACCGATCCTTAAACTGCAGCTTTAGTTTTATTTGATGGCAGTTCCAATGGAGGTAAAGGTGAAGAAGGCTTGTGATATTCTAGAACCAGACACAGGTGAAGATTAGGAAGAACAAGAAAATCCACCAAAGAGATACATTATGGTTCAAATTAATCTTTCTTTCATCAACAAAAGTTCTCTCCTGGTACAAACATTCTTCACATGATTATCTATAATTGCTGATTTTCTTGATAAAGACCTTACAATATGCCACGGTAATCCTTGTTACATAAGTAGAAATTGAAAACTTGAGAAGTCAGTTGCTGTGAATGAAGCTGCAGAAAGAGGCGTCAAACTCATTAAAGATTATAAACAAAATTTCCCACAAAAGATGAACTGAAATTTTGTTTTACATGTTGTTGACCAATATCAAAAGAAATATGCAACTGCTACTAAATCTTCTCTTAGAAAAAAATAAAGTTCAATATTCACCCATTACACAAAGTTGACTTACAGTAAACAGAAGTTTGAATAAATAAAAACATTTCTTTAATTTTTCGGTTTACTTCAGAAATTTTTGTATTAAGTTGAGTAATATAATTTAGAATGTTTTTACATAAATTGCTGGGGTTGCCTCAACGAGGGAAGAAGAGAATAGTTTACAGATCAGAGGATGTGGGCATCGCTTAGTAGTTGCCCAACTGGGTTGAAATTTTTGCATACACATTCTAAATTTTAACTTTCTGATAATTACACTGACCCCTATTGTAGAAAGAAATGAAAGCATGGTGAAGTGAAATAAAGATGAAGTCAAGTAATTAGGTAAACAAACACCACTTACACTTGCACAACAGAATTTGAATGAATTACTGTAATTCTCTTGCAACTGATTTATTGTTCAATTTTTTAAAATTGGAATTTATTGTTTCACTCTCAGGGACTAGAAAGCTGAAGTGTGGCACTTAATATGGATTATTTGTATCACAGGCAAAGAAAAATTAATACTTCTCCAGCAATGGCATCTGACACTCCAGATGGGTGCAATCTCCAACTACATTAAATAAAAGTGTGAGGGGTCTATTAAAAGATGCAACAACAGCATAATGCATCAATAAATATAATGATGTAATGAATGCAACACCTGACATCAACACAGAGGTATACTAAAACTCATATGCAATCGAAATGTCTTCATTTTTCTGCTACATGGAACAATATACTTGAATTTGGTATTTCATTAAGTAACTGAATATTTTTTGGGAATATCTCGAAAGTCATGAATTTCCATTAGATTGCAACAATAGCACTACTACAAAATTAACTCACATTAGAATCCCAGCAATAGTCTTCTGTCTTGTCAACTGGCTCTTCTTTGACCTGGGCATACAAGAAGGGAGCAGTCAATCACAAGTTCATCAAAATAATGAGATTCCCTACATGTACATGCTACACGATTATTCAGGAGGCAGAGAAAACTGCTCACATTGAGAGTTTATAATAAGGCTTAGCAAACTGACTTTTCCTGCGCTTACATCTCACGAGTATAAAATATATGAATAACATGCAAAATAAACAAGACTTTTAGATTTAAAAATATTTTTTTCCCCAAAGCTTATACAGTTTTTAAATGCATTATGAATAAAGTCAGTCGTTCAATTTTTGATATCTTAAAAATAATGGAAAGAAACACACTTCATCACATTGGAAAATGAATTAACTACAAGAAAACTTTCTCAATGCGGAATGTATGTAATGTGGAAATCTATCCAATGTGTTTATAAGTCATGTTCCAGGCAAAAAAGTATCTTAAGTATTGAATTGTTTCATGTGCAATCTTGTCAAACACCGAAAGAATTAATGATCCCTTGAGATTCTGCAATGAATGAGTTTGACACTATTATTAAAAGTTTTCTTATTCATAAATTTTCACCATTAAATATGAAATGTTTTCTTCTTTTGAACTGTTCTAGATTATTTCATAACTTAATATCAATGATTTTAAACATTCTTGCCTACTAGTTCTTTTTCACAATAAAGTGTTATTAATACACCATTGCATAAGAGGAAAATATAAATTACGGATCCCTGACAGACGGGGACCCCAATGAGAAAAAATGTTTTTCAAACATTTTTTTTTCATACTTAAATGAGTCAGTTGCACTATTTGTGTAACCATGTATAAATTTTCTTAACATTTTGAGTTCAGAAATGCAACTATCTTATTCACTGACAAAAAATTTAAAGCCAAAAGAAGTACACATTAAATAGTGAAATCTCTATAAATTTTATTATTGTACACCAAGTCACTGTTTTGTTGACATTCTCCAGGACTTCAAAAATGTAATTAAATTTCATCTTGCATCCATTCTTTTCAAGATATGTTAAGCCTTATGGATGAAAATTTATGATTTTTTGTTGTCAGTTTTCTATACTTTGTACTTTTAGTAACATTGTACTAACTTCTTTTGTTTTTGTTACAGGCCTATTAAACAGATTAAAATGACATTACTGATATACCAACTTTTGTTGCTTTGGAGCGCTCTAGTGGTGTAATTAGCAACATAACAATAGTTTAGCACTAAAATTGCAAATACATGCTACTGGGGTTTTCCAACGACTGTGCGCACGGACACAACAATAGGTGAATGCCCATGACAATGGCCTAATGCTATGTCATGAATTTCCTTGCACTATACAAATTTTTAACTTTTTCACAAAAGTGATTTTTTGGTACAAATGACCGTTTGGTCAGAAACTGTACATTCAAAAACAACGATTTTTTTTACACAATGTTGTACTATTATATTTATATCATCCGAGTTTATGTCTACCTTTTTTATACAAAAATGGCATTGGAATAAAATATAAATTGACAAAAAATGCAACAGAATTTATTAGTACATTCAATTAATAATATTTTAAAGAGTTACATTCACAAATCTGAAAAAGTTGGATAGTATCTGAGAAAATGGGTTCCAAGCTTTGAAAATTTAATATTGTGGGTATAGGCCTTATCACCTCCCCTAATGTATAAATTCGGAATGCATACCCTAATAACACACAATATCGTGTGGGTGGGAGTCAATGATAACAGGCAGGAAGCAGTCCTCTCATTTGCAATCGCCTAAGGCCCCCTTGAGTATCAATCAACCACTGTCTTGATACAGTAACAAATTCTCGTAAACTTTTGCAGTGCTATTAAATACAGAATTTTGATATTTTTTAAAATTTTACACACAAGCCAATATATTTTACTGTTGCCAATTTTGGCAAGAAAAAAAACTATTACCTTCTTTAATTACTTAAACAAAAACATCCAAACTTATTTGGGCCCTTTTGCCTGTTACCAGCATGGAAAATGAGTTTTGCTGCCCCTTCCCCAAGAAGTAAATAAAATAGTTGCTGAACTGTAAGTTTTTGGACCGAAATTACATCAATATCGTTCTCATTAACGACAAAGAAAAAAAAATTAAGTAATTTTAGAAGAAAAACATTTTGTCCCTTTTTATGGACTAATATATATAAATTAATGAATACTTTCAAATAATATCGACGGTTAGTAATTATTTCTTTATTAGATTCCCTGAGAGAGAAAACCCATTACCATTGCCGTTACGTACGTTATGTTATATGTAATTGCCGTTACGCCGTTACCGTTAAGTTATACGTAAAGATGTGAAACATTTAATAATAATTTACCTCCTCTACTTTTACACTACTTTCCGATAAAAGATATATCTCTCGTGTAGCCATCGCAACCGAATCTTCTCCGCTAGAAAACGTTTTGTTACAGCACACTCCACCGTAACCAAAATTGGCATTAGCAACCTACGAATACGATTCTCACACCTATACACTGATATACACTAAGCAGCTGCAGCACTTCCAGATCTCACGAGCTAGAAGACGAGGACGTTAATATCCCATCAGGAGCTTCAACACCCAAAGAGTATATTATCAGAGACGGCACTCAATGTTAAAAGGAAAACCCTTATTTGCACAACTTCCGGTGCCGCCACATTGTTCTGTATGTTTTTCTATTGGGTAAACAGACAGCCAATAGCGAAGAAGTAACCGGTAAATTTGAAATAAACCAGCGACGCGGGAACTTTAAAATTTCACTCCCATATTTCCACGCCTTAATTAATTAAAAAATTCACAATAATAATTATAAGGGTTTTATGGAACAAAAAAGTCAAATTAGAGTACATAAATCTAGTATTTATTGAGCATATTGATATTATACAATTTCGTAATTTCATTAGTAATAACAATTTTGAATTACAGAAAGTAATAAACAGTACACCTGCATAATTGCCACTTTAGTATTTGCTTGTAGATATGCCAAATTAATACTATGGAATACTACATTATTACAAGCATTATGAATAAACAATAAGAACAGAATTGAAAAGAAACAAATGAAAATACTACTGCACATTTGCCCAGGTAAAAGAAATAGTTACGATACAAGGGGTAAAAGTGCCATTTTATTTTGCGAATTACTTAAGCCATTAAGAACACGAATTACATAATTATGTACTGTTACATTAAGATCAATATTATCTGATTAGGTCACATGAACGTATTTTGTTTTCTTTGTTGCTTTCAAAGTTTATCAGGACATTTGAGCATTGTCCCACTTTTAGCAGTAGTGCAAAAAATTGAGCTTTTAGCATGCTCTGCATGCCTTGAAAGAACCGCTTTTACTAGTTGCAACCTAAAAATGTTTTTCATTAGTCAATAAATATTTGACAAAATTATTTTATTTACCCATGCTAATCTCACACATGCACACTTCAGAGCGTGGCTTTTTTATAATGGGATCCACTGTGAAAGTACATTCACTTTTAAAACAATGATTTACAAATAGTGGAATTCCATCAATTCTTATGCACTACAATTTAATTCTGAAAATGGATTGTCAAAGTGCAAATATTTGATTGCACCAGGAGCCAAGCCTGGGACCTTCTGATAACTGGGCAGATGTCCTAATAACAGCTATAGAATCAAGCATTGCATTCACGACTCACAACAATTCACAATCCAATAAGGATCAGCATTCAAATCCAGAATGTAATTGGCATGACGATGAACAAAACACAATGATACACACATACTAGAATATAAATTGAATCAAGATTGTGTTTGTCAGGAGAAACTATTATTGTCAGAACAGTATAACAATACATAAGCAACTTATATAATACTAATAATAAAAATTAACACTAATAAGAAAGAAACAAATTGCAGACTAGATAATAGACATTAAAGAAATTCTAAAATTGCATGAAAATAGCCTCTGAAACTCAAAACCTTTGTATTCATAATATTCAAATAAAGTGTCTTAACATAGCAAGAGGCATTCCAAAATTCAGAAAATGATCATGCTTTACAGAATTAATTTTATCTTTAAATTTTATTTAATTAGAACTTTCCAAATGTGGGAAATACAGTTTATATAATGGATCTGTACCCAATGACAGAATACACACTGATTTTAAAACTCTCGTTGTTCATACCTTTATAAACTGTCAGCGTAAAAGAGATATGTTCAGAAACTTTGTGCACAATGAAGCAAGTCATTCACTGCACATTACAATAATTCTTTAATATTATTTCTCTGAGTTCTGACTCCTCAAAGTGAACATTAATTTAAAGCCACTTAGGGTCAAACTCGTAGGGCCTAATATGCATGCTTCAGAAGCCATCTCTGGAAGAGGATCTGAAAAGCAAAAAATGCCGTTAAGAAAGATACTATGTCCTCAAATGAATGTTCTGAAAACAAATCTGTATCAAAAAGAAAGATGTTTCTTTTAATTCACCATCTATAATTACGAAATTAGAAAGCACAGGAATATCTTGCACTTACCACACACCGAAGGCGCAGATTCATCTCCCAGAATGGCTTCTTGCACCTGTCCAGAAGTACAAGGACCTGTAATCACCAAAAAGAGTTTTTTATTTACTATAATTTGCCCTCAATTGGCACTAATAACTGTATATTGAAAGGAACATACCATGAGAAACGTCCATAAAAACTTGAGGTGACACCTCACATGGGTGAAAAAGATCTGAAAATGGAGACAAACTTGAAATCTATCCCATCTTCAATAAATGCAACAAATTAATAATTGAGATTCTTAAAGATTATAGCAAATATTTACCTTTCACAAGGCTAGAATAAGCATCTGCTGCACTTGCTGAAGCAGCATGTTCAACAGCACTAGAACCTGTATTAATAAACAACAAATTATTGCCAATACATTATGCTTTCAATAGCATGCTTCTTTTTGCATTTTACAAACATACAAGAGACTTACCATTTTCAGTTTGAAAAGCTGCCTGTGTACAAGGATCTGAAAATTAAAAAGTGCTGGTATCATAGCCTCCCATCAAACTATATATTGTAGCGAAACCGATTTCGTCATACTTTTTGAAACGAAATTCATGCTGGAAAAATTAAATATAACGAGCTCGACCACCCAGAATTCTACCGGGAGTTTAAACAGATTGCAATGCACGCGTAGTCCCACTTATCGCGGGAGGCCATTACCGCCTCCTCCCCATTAAGCAGGCCGTTTGGAGGACTGCCGTTGACAGACACTGTGCAAGTGTTCACAGCCGGCTGCAGATTTCGAGACCACCCACTTTCGGGGGAGCCCAGAGCAATACTTCCGTCATCGAACGCGCCCCCCTACGCAAGCAAGGGCCAGAGTTCTAGAAGGTTCGAGAACAACCCTGCATGCTCGCAGCCCACACAAAGAGTGGAAATTTCCTTCGCTTCTCACGCTGCGATTGGGTTAAAATATTTCACTACGCAACAACTTCCAACCAATAGCGACACTGCTATCAAAGGGAACTAGGACACATAAGAAATTGGGGTGGGGAGAAGAGTTAACCTGGGGCGATTTCGACGGAGAGAACGGCAGAAGGGATTTGAATTCTAGACAGGACAGTCGGGGCAGAAGTTTCTCTTGGGGGGAATATTTTTCGGCTAGAGGCAAGTTCACCTCTACCGGACTTAGAATTTTTTACAGTACCAGCTCGAGCATTGAGCAGACTGTAGTAAATAGAGGAACTTTTTTTTTGGAATCTGATAATTCGTGTTCTTGAATTATTCGTGACGGATTTCTTAATTTTCTGAAACCGGACTTGTAAAAGACTGTCATAACAATCAGAAGAACGCTTGGTTGTTTACTCCGCGCCTGAGGTCGGGAGAAAAATCCCGGCAATCTTCAAGCACTTCGCTGCCAGTTCGCCCAGCCATCGCTGCCAGTGGTAACGGCCTCGCCAGAGGGTCGTCCAGCTGACGCACGCGCCGAGAGGGTGTGTGTGGGACCGCCGCGGTCGCGTCCTTGCCCCAAGGCCGCCGCCCTCCTTCCAGACGCCGAGGGTCCGCCCGGGCTTACAAAGAACTCTACAGGGTTGAACAACCCGAGGGTCATTCAACTCCAAGACTTATGTAATGCAGTGTCGCGCTCAGGCGCGTTAAATTGTCATCCTGTAACTCATGTAAATATTAGTTATAACAAGTTGATTTTCTTCCTAGTCATAAGCTTTACTGATTACTAACGCCTAATGTTCTTTCCTTTTTTTTTTTAATCGATCTCTTCAATTTTTTTTTCCATTGTTAGTTTATAATTTAAATTTCTCTGGTGCATTTTTTTATTATCATTCATGCCCAGAAATAAATTGAATCATTTTACCAGTGAACAAGTGTTTATTTAATTTGTGTTCCTATTGTACTGCATAACAGTTCCTTCCATCACCGATCTGAGCTAGTGGCAGGGCGGCCAACCGATTCCACAGGTAATCGGTTCGGTTACAATATTCCACTAAAACTAAAAAAATATATTCTATTAAAATTATATTCTAGTAATATTCTATTAAAAAAGTCTTACCAATTACACCCATAGCTGCAGTGGGTGTCACCTCGCTTGGTCCAAACAAGGGATTTGCAACTGAACATGAACATTAAAAAAATTCCACTATTTGTTACGCACCCATCATCTTCTCGAAGCCAAAATGCACGCTTCAGACTTCAAACAGCAGTAAATCACTTCATTTCTCTAATTCACTGACTGCGATATGGCGTTAACAGTCCTACGAACAGCACGTGAACGTACAACGATAGGCCGACGAGGAAGGAATCCAACGGTAACTAACCGGCTCGTTTGCGAAACAATTTCAAAATGAATAAGTAGTTCACTTTTTCTCCGCTTGAGCGAGTTGGTGTAGTACAGTTGCATATGGCGTCACTGAACTCTGATTGGCTACCGTATGGAATTTGAATAAGGACCGGATGTGCCCTATCTAGTGTCATACCACTGGGTACATCCACTGTTGCACGAGCTGCTCGTGAGCCACATTCTCATCAATGTTTGCTTTCTGATCGAGTCGCCTCTCACTAGCGAGGAGCAGTTTCAGTAGCTATTCTACCGTGGCTGCGAGTATTCTTGTAGTGAAACATTTGATGTGTTTTTTTAAGTGTTTTAGAAGAAAAATGGATAAGAAACGGGGTAAACCTTCACGTTTAGATCACGAGCTAATGGTTAAAACAATTTTAGAATATAAAGAGTTAGTGGTAGATGCAGAAGGAGAAATTGTGTCAGCTACTAATAATGTTTGGAAACAGATTTCAAGTACCATGGTTGGAGAAATTAAGCCAACGACTTTGCATTCGTACACGGCGAACAATAGGTTCGAAATAAAAACCCAATTGCTTGGTCCATCAACGTCTCAAGAAGATCCTACAGTAAGTTCTGAGAGCTCTTGTAGTTCAAGTAGCAATGAAGAATATTTTACAGTAACAATACCAGAAGAGAGTTTTAAAAAATTGCTCACTGAAAAATTGTGCATCCGTACAAGCCGTGACAAAAAAACAGAACGTTGGAGAACCGTTCTTAAGGACCCAGATTGGACAGAATACTTCGCCAAAAAAATTTATGAAGATTCGCAATTATCGCATGGCTTTCACTTCAAAAATCATTATATCAGCAGAGATGGCAATCATGGGCAGTTGAGAGGTAAGTTTAATAATTGAATATTATAATTATATTTTAATTTCGTAATTGCTCAATATTTATGTTTTATAACATTCACTTCAACTATTTTTTTCATTATTTTCTTGATTAAAGTTTACTTTCCCTTCCGCTAATTCCTTCGGAGTATAGGGAAAGGAATGTAAAGCTGCGAGTAAAAACGGCTAAGTATCGACAGAGAAACTCTTCTGGCCGGACCCTGGTAACGAAAAAGTGGATATATTCAGTTGCTAAATATGAATCCCCAAAAATACTCTAACCCGTAGTGTAGTCAGAATACATGTATTGTCGGTCTAAGAAATCGAAAAATGAACTGACGGCAATACGTTTCTCTGTCTGTCCCTCCGTCTGTGAACGTTAGCGGCTAAACCGTACAGCCAATTTTTATCCAAAACTAATATTCTCCAACCAATCACGCTGAAGTTGCGGCTTCTTGAATTTGACATTATTTTCATTGGAGGGGGGAAAGTTACATGAAGCCCCTGGGACAATTTCAAAATTTTCAAAAAAATGAGTCCAAATGTTTTTATTACATTTCGCTGTGGGATAGCGTATTAAACGTTTATTGGAATGATAGAGGTCTCATTGTATTTAAAATTTCTGATATTTGGAAAATTCAATATTTTTCGGCGTCTTCTTACAACAACAATTTTTAAGAGAAAATATTTTCTTAATGAAATGTGTTTATCAAAAGCAGTGCTTAAAATTAGGTTCTGTTCAAATTTTGTTTAAAAATATGAGTATTTTCCCCTTAATTGTAGGTGAAAATAGGCTTTTTAAAGTACTTCAAACAATTTTCTCAGAAACAGCGGCAAATTTTGTCTTTAATTTTTTCCTCTATGTAGCAAAGTAGTGGCGATGGTCCTATTTTCTGCTCACTCTGCATTTTCGAAAATTGCAAATAAAGTTCGGAATTGTAAATTCGGATTTAGCGTTTAAGGTAAAGAGTTTTCAGTCAGCAAAATTTTTGCCGCTACGAAACGTTACCAGAGGAGCTGCGGAAAGTTTCGTTTAGTTCAAGGGAGCCTTGGACACAAAAAGTTTGAAAACCCTTGTTCTCTGTTATGTAAGGCCGTGAGTTTCGAACTATCCGACGCTTTAAAATGTAATTGTCTCAAGCCGATATTTCCAACAAGCAATTTTTGCAATATTCCAAAATTCAGAGAGTTTGCCGACAGGACTAGTGCCACAACCGATCCTTGCTACGTACAAGGAGAAATTTTAAAAACAAATTTGGAACTCTTTTTGAGAATTGTTTTATGTAAATCGCATTTTCAGAAACATTTTAAAGAATTGTTTTTATATATGACATGTCTAACGCAAAACACTCTATTTTCAATTGTGTAGTTTTGAACTGTTAACTTTGTAAATTTTTTGAAAATATGGAGAGTTCGCCGAAAATGGAATTAGCACAATTGGCCATGTGAATAATATTAAATGCTTATGCTACAAGTTATTGAAGTTAATACTTACGTTGTTTACTTTTAATACTTTTAATACTTTCTGTCAACACCACTAACACCTAAACAATACGTAGGACTGTTTCAAAATGGATATTCCTCTGTCGATCTGGCTCGACTCGAGGCGCTGCGATTTAGAAAAACATTCGTCAAAATTTGGGGGTATTTTACATGAACCCCCCGGACATTTTCAATTTTTTCCAAAAATTTTTCTTTAGGTTTCTCATAAAAATAGAGTAAAATGCATTTACAAGCGTGGCATAATTCCGATTTTCACGCTTAACTCTAAATATTGAAAAATTTTCTTCCTACTACAAAATAGAAGATACAGATTTTTCTTTCAAATGAAATTTGTTGTTCATAATTTGTCCCTTCATTAAGATCTAGTACATTTGTTGGAACTTTCAGTAGTTTTCGCGCAATATTGTGTGAAATATGTGCAAATTTAAAAAACACAAAAACCAATATTTTCTCTCTAATTTGTTTTTTAACTTCTGGTAGGGATAGTGCCTAATGTTTTTTCACAATATACAAAAATGTAACTGTTTTGACTAGCCTCTAACGTTAATATGTACATTAACGGCGATTTGTTCACATTCTTACACTTATGAGTGCCTCTCCTTTAAAAAATGACAAATATATGTCGTTTCTTGAAAACAGTTATCTGTGAAAATGTGCTCAAAATACCGCATTTCCAGAAACGCTCAAACGCTATTTTCTCAAAATCGGCTCGAATTTTTTTCTTCAAGCTTTTCGAGTGGATAGTGCTAATTGCACTCTTTAATATGACGTAACGTCCATTTTAGGGTATTTTTTGTTTTTTCAAAAATTACATATTTTTGAAATACCTCTCACGCCATTAACCCGAGAGAGATGGCGCGGGGACTTTTGTGTCCAGTGGGATACGAATCAGCTTTATATTCCATATACCTTTCACCCCATGCTTCATCTTTTGTCTGAAAAATACAAGCACTTCGTGCCACCGCCATGGGTTCCTGGAAGAGCGATAACTGTCTAGCCATCGTGCAAAATGATCTGTCTGACCCCGGGCCACAACTTCCATCGGCAACGCGAAGAGTTTGCAGCAGTGCTTCAATCTTGCTGGTACATTGCTTGAATATGTCTGCATGAAATGTATTGTTTATTTATTTGACAGTAAGAATAATTTGAGATACAAAAGGGAATGTTACGTCTATATCCTCATTGTGAAGCAAACAATGTATCTGTAGGACCAAGGCGACAGTACTTGAAGAGTCTTCAATGAGCCTTGTTAACGAACACATGCTACAGAGATCACAAATTAGATCGTTACTGAAGCACCTGATTTCAAAAATCAAAGAATTTATTGTTACTAAAGAGGAATAACGAGCGGTAGCACAAATCTCTCAAAAAATAAAAAGATGAAATGCATGACCTAGAAATACAGACAGGAAAAGAAAACTTTTTGAGCTAAATGCAGAAAATAAGTTTGTAAAGATCATTATGATGTGTAACAATGTAGTTCAGTGTGTATTGTAATAAATTGTTAACATGTTACATATTCTTTTCCAAATTTTACATGTAATAATTAATTTATTAATATCTGTAACACCAATACAAACATCTTAAAGTTCGCACTCTTGCTAAATTTTGTTGATTGGTTCTAAACCATTTTCAATAAATTGTTTAGTTATTTTTATGTGAGAGCATGTTAGAATATGAAACATTTTCTGCATTTTCTGATACCTTTGTCGTTGGAAATCTCAGGAAAATGTGAATGGAGTCACCATATAAAATAAAAGATAAATGATAATCTTGTTCTTTTTTGTAATTCTTCAATAGCATGTTTGTTTATAATAGTACATTATATACATACTTATAAATGATAGATGATTATTAAAATAATTAATTTCATACTTATTTGTTGCTAAATATACTATTATAAATCTGAAATGAGCTCGCACAACCTCTAACTTTTCTCCGGTAATCGCTACTTTTGCAGGGTTAATATGCACATATCCAGCAATTTGTAAACATTAAAGTATTTGTGAGTTAAAGTGCGCCAAATGACACACAATAAAAGTTTTTCAAAACCTCAAAAATTTTCTGTTAAATAGAGCTTCAAATTTCGAATATACAATAGCGCTGAAACGCCATTTTCTTAAAACCGGCACCAAATTTTTCAACGAAAATGGCCATTTAGGACGAGGTTTCACTGTTCTTTAAAAATATTTTCGTTCTACTATTAGGAAACCGAAAACTTTAAAAAATTTCAAAAAAATACTCTGGGTGGCAACAGCTGGCAGCTGGCAGGAGTATGTGGCAAGTCGGAATAGCCAGCCGAGACCAAAGGAAGTAGACAACTAATACGGGAAAGTCTATGCCATTCTGTAGCACCACTAGGTTTTTCGTTGACTTGCGGCAATGTCAGTGGTTTTCCACAAACATGTTTATATTCAGTAAATAATCGCGGAGTGTGCAGCTTCCTTTCAAGTCCTAATTTTTGGAAACAACGATTAATTCACTGAGTCATATTAACCCATATTTTTCAATGATTTTCACGAATCTCAACTGAGAAACTCACTCATCCTTCTCAAATGTCTCACCTGAGGAGCTCATTTCTTTCGTGTAACAGTATTACACTCAATCAGTGGAGCCGTCAACCCTCGTGCATCCGCTCCTCACAATACGAGTACGTACCGATTTTCCCAACATTCTTCAACAAATATTTATCTCGTTTCCCAACATTTACTTCCTAGTAAATGTAAAAGGTTATGCACACCAAATGAAGTAATGTTCGATAGTAAATGCGTTTACTATTTATTTCAGACTTGAAGTAAAATCTCGGTTTTTATTTACACTATCCAATATTTTTTACCGACCCTTGATATATACGAGGAGAAAATGTGAATAATGAATATGGAACGGTTTTTGAGAAAAAATGATTTAAAAATTAGAAATTGCCTACATATCGAAAAAAATGAAGCACCTAAAAAAATTCTGTTTTGCAATTTTCTAAACATCAGGGATTTAAACGAACAAGGAACCTACACTACTCTCTCATTTTTACGCTATCCGAGGATAAAATATAAGAAAATAATTTGGAGCCATTTTTGAGAAAATTGTGAAAATTTTGAAGCTTTGTGTAAAGTACCCTCAAAAATGACAATATGCGTTTGAATCCCCCGTAGCCATTTGTTCAGATCGATCAGGTAATACGATTTTTGGAGAGTATCGGCTTAGGACCTGGCGATCGAGACGATCATTTTGCTGTCTTCTTTTAGCCCCTTCATTAAAACGTTTTGTCCATTGTTAGGAATGAAGGAGCCCCTAAAATAAGATTCGGGCTTCACTAAGTGTAAGAGGAAAAAAAGTACTATACGTAAGAAAGGTATTTATCTACTTTTCCGTTATCACAACCCGACGATAAGAGATTTTCTGTCAAAAATTTGCATTTTTCCGGTTTACGATTGCAATTACATTTGTAAGGGTGAGATTGTAAAATATATCAAAGCATGTTTCAATGTATTCTCTATGTTCTTTCCTTATATGTCTGTATATTACTTTCTCGTGTACGTACATATGCATGTAATTCATTACGTAGAGTCGGGGAAAATCGATGTCCGTAATTAAAGGTAAATATACAGTTTTGGAGAACACACACACACTCTCTCTCTCTTTCTCTCTCTCTCTCTCTCTCTCTCTCTCTATATATATATATATATATATATATATATATATATATATATATATATATATATATTCTAACACCCCCTTTACCCACACACGATGTATACCTTCTGCACACACAGCCGCATGCACTGTAAGCGGGTTGTTAAGATATTATGCTCGTGAAGCGAGCTTAGAATCTCAGGAAGCAGGATCTTTGGGGTACGAGAAAGGTCTGAACCCTTGACACAATAAAAGTCACACAAATCACACATAAACGAGCATATAATTCACCCAAAATTCTGGCATGAGTTGATGACAACGAAAAACAAATCAAAAATAGAATTACACTTTCAAAAATGATCAAATAAATGCAAATAAGCAACCTTTACAGCCTACTCAACGAATGAACACTTAATTTTGTTCAAAACTAAATTTCTGAAACAATTTCTCTAACCAGTACTGGGAATTCCCTTTGAAAATTCAATACGTCTAAATTTAAGTTATTCTAGTTACAATTGCACGTGAAATTAAACTTAATTTACAATCTCTTGCCTTTTCTTTAAAATATTACATACAATGAATAATATGTGGGCAAGCGCACTACTCTCAATTTGTCTTTTAATTATAACTGCTAATAACAGAATAATGACTGCTCCAATAGAATGGTTTAAGGCAAGCAATAACGCATTAAAATCTCCCACTACAAAGCTGCAAATTATTACCACCCGAGTCCTCAGTTTCTAAAGGTGCCTTTACACGGACAGTGTTGTGTTGCCAGTGCTCTGACAGTGAGTTGGTCAGTGCACTGACCACGCGTTTCCACGAGCGCTGCAGGTTGACAGTTTTTTCACTGCCAAATGCACTGCCAGCGTTTCTCTGACGCCAGCGAGCCAGTGTTCACTGACGACTGTTTCCACCTACTGACAGTTGCCAGTGACCGAGGAGCGCTGTCGGAGATCATAACCTGATCATAACAACCGCAAACATGTCGGCTCCGTTGGCTCGTTCAGCTGCTGCAGTTGTAGCATTCTTGCTTTTGGAAGACGATATGGAAGAATTCGAAGTAAAAAGAAGGGTGTGGGTTCGCGACTGGGTTGCGAGACGACCGAGCAAAGGTTGTTTTGCAACGTTATTGCGCGAACTGCGAAACGAAGATCCGAAAGTTTACCGGAACTTCGTCCGTATGTCGGCGGATGATTTTGATTATTTATTGTCGTTAGTAGCGCCCAAAATTTCTAAACAAGAAACACTCATGCGCAAGCCAATATCGGCGGCGGAGAGATTAGCACTAACGTTAAGATTTTTAGCCACAGGTTGGTATTGTAATTGTTATTTAGTATATTTAACTCTGTCTTCTTGTATCTATGGTTTCAATTTTTAATTTGCAGGTGATAACTATCCAACGTTGAATACGTTATTCAGGATTCCAGTTTGCACAATATCAAAAATAATCCCAGAAGTGTGCATGGCCATCTACGATGCCCTAAAAGATGAATATTTACAGGTAATTATTTAATCCATAGAAATTGTGAAGTTTTGAATACCTATTTTCACTATAATCTATGTAGTACTGCTTTTATCTGTTTGAATTTGAATTAAATTCAAAGGGGGTTCCCATAACATGCTCCTTATCCTGAGCGTTATTGTTAGGTTATGAATTGTAACAAGAAGTTGGAAAATACCAAATGTCGTTTAATTAGATGACATTCCCAGGTGGCCTTCTCCTCACTCACAAGTCAAACCACAAAATAACCTTGCTGTTCCATGATACATCTAATTTACATTATTTGAGCAGAATGGTTTTTGTTTTTTTCAAATTTATAGCCTGTATTTTACATTTAGATTGATTGCCAATAGAAATGATACATAAAGCACCAATTACCTGATACCTAATTTCTAAAAGATTAAAATTTTCTTCGCTGAGCTATATTCCATTCGCTCACATACAGAAATATATTTGAGCTAGTCCACAGCAAGAAGCCATCAACATTTAGATTGCACACATTACTTACAATTGTTTTTAATTATGAGTGATATACCTCTGAAAACTTTTTTAGAAGTTACAAATCCTAGCATAAGGTAAAAAGTGTTGCATTGCAATAAAAGGATTTGTCTTTCAAATGCCATTTCAGGACATAAGTCTTGCATTCAATGAACGATATATACTTTCAAAACGGAAATTACAGAATATTACAGAGAAATGTTGTCTATTTAGATTCAAAAACTCTGAAATTTATCTGAATCATGAAATCTGAAGTCACAAACAAAAACTCAACAAATATAGCATGGGTCAAATTAATCACTTGCTGCATGATGGAGAAGGTTTAATGAATTTGGAAGGAGAGTATTTGTAAGATTAAGAAAGTAGGTTTTGAATTAATTTATTTACATATCATTAAACAATAAAATTGGTGGCACATCATCATCATCATCATCACCACTCTCTGACAATTCTGCCATCAACCTTTCTACCGCCTTCCTAAATCTTTTCTTTTTTATTCCCTTCGCTCTTCTTAACTTATCAGCAACATAGTCCCCAAAAATCTGTTCTGAATCAACAGGCTTCTGCATCAGTGAGAGAGCCTTACTGAGCAGAGCTTCTTTTTGGGTTCCGCTATCTTGTCTGTTTTGTTTTCTCTTGGGGGTCCTGGGGAGTGGAGTTTCAGTCACAGCATCAAACTCTATGTTTCCATCAATAATTTCTATTTCCTGAAAAGAATAAATTTATACTATTATAATATACTAATGCTGTATTTAACATTTCCACTTATTTTCAGACTCCAACAACTACACAACAGTGGGAAGATATTGCAAAATTATTTGATAAGAAATGGAACTTCCCGAATTGTGTAGGTGCTTTAGATGGGAAGCACGTGGTTATAAAAGCACCTCCACATAGTGGGAGCATCTTTTATAATTACAAGAAGACCTACAGCATCATTTTAATGGCACTGGTGGATGCTGACTATAAATTCACGTACATAAATGTTGGATGCAATGGGAGAAGTTCTGACGGGGGAGTATTCAATGCATGCAGTTTAGCTAAAGCATTGGAAAATGGCACATTGAATATTCCTCCTGACCAACCATTGCCAAATGGTTTGGAACCTGTACCTCATGTCATTGTTGCTGATGATGCTTTTGCCATGAGACGATACATGTTGAAGCCTTATTCTCAAAGAAACTTACATGGGGCAGAAAGGATTTTCAATTATAGGCTGTCTCGGGCGAGACGAATATCAGAAAATGCCTTTGGAATAGCATCTGCCAGATTCAGAATCTTGAGAAAACCAATTGAACTAAATCCTGAGAAAGCAACTAAAATTGTCTTGGCCATTTGTGCATTGCACAATTTTTTGATGACTCGCACACGGTCAAGGAACATATATGCCACAAGTGCAGATTTTGATAGAGAAAATCAAGAAGGAGTTGTAATGGAAGGACAGTGGCGAAAGGAAGAATGCTATTTAAATGGTACTTCATTATTTCCACTACAAGCTAACAATTGTGATTCTTTGACTGAGTATAAAGAGATTACAGAAATATTTAAAAATTACTTCATGACTGATGGGGAATTAGAGTGGCAGTATAAGCATTTGTGAAAGCAAACCTGTAATCCCACTGAAATTTAAATTACACAAATTTGTAGCACTTATTTTGTTTTTGTATCTGTATCACAAGAAAATGTTCAATAAATATTATTTTTATTACATGTTTTCATGTTGAATTAATTAGCAATACTCATTATAAAAATATATATAAAATATATAACATATTCACCAAAGGGGATATCCCTTGTGTTGAAACACAAGCTGGGAGAATGAACTTCATTGCTTGGAAGTACTCCCATTTGGAATCGTATACTTCTTGAAGTGAACTCCCACTTTTCCTTGCCTCACACTTCCTCCTCTCAGCACCAAATTGGTTTCTTAAATTTTGCCACTTGTTGTTGATGTCCTCGACCTCTTTATTTAGCACTAAGGCTATTTCCTGTATGTTCTTGGTCCTAAAAACAGAAATACATGAAGTAATATTCATTCAAGAAAAAAATTGAAGTATGATTGAACTGTAAACAACTTCTGATGATTGGAACTCAAAGTTGTAAGCAATTAAGTAATGTAGAAACAACATTAAGTATATAAAATATTTTGTTCAATTATACAATTGATATTGTAAACTTTCTCTCTATTGATTTATGTCAAGTACTAAAAAAATTATATGAATACATCCATGTAGAGCACAAATGTCAAGGTCTGTATGAATGATGTAGGCAGAAATGAAAAATGTGCAAGCTGTACATAAAAATTTTCCCCTGTGCTGCAAAGGTGCCTTATGTGGTGTTATATTGTTTACATGCTGTTCTATTCAGTAATTTCCACAAAAATTTTCATGCACTGTACTTGTTGCAAGATGTGGTTGTGCCAAGCCTCCCCCATAATATGTTTGTATATTTCAATTGCAGGATTAGCATTGCAACATATGAATCATAGCACAGTGTTTAAAATAAGGTTCTAGAATTACTCTTGCTACGATACATTTGTAACATAACCTACGCTTCATAAATAAAAATACTCAGTTTTGTTCTGCCAAGCAATCTTTCTTTTAACTAAAGAATAAAACAGTATTTAAAAAACGTTAATGTATCAATATCTAGTTCCTGAATAACACGTGTGTACGTACATTATGAACCGAAAGAAAGAAAGTAATCAATCGAAATCATTCCCACATCCTTATAAATGTATTATATACATACCTTATATTCCGATCTCTATAATCGGTCCGGGAAGTATCCCAAAGACAAGGCCGCTTTTCACTTTCTTGGATTAAAACCTGCACTTCGGTTTTTGACCACGTAGAGGTTTTTCTGTACCTCTTCGTCTTCTCATTCGTCTCGCTTGATTGCGAAGCACCATTATTTACGCCGTACATCATTATACAAATGAAGCAGGATACAACACAAATGGAACAAAAAGTTCGCGGGATAGCTGCGCCGTGGCTTTCTCAAACAGCAATGGCTGCCAGTGTCAAAGCGCTGGCCTGTTTTCATGCCAGTGTCCCACCTGCCGCGATCTCTTGGTCAGAGAGAAGTACCAGTGAAATATTTTGCGTTTCCACGGTCAGAGCAAACTTCGCTGTCAGTGTAGTCAGTGTAACTGTCCGCGAGATGGCAGTGTTCACTGACTGGCGTTTACACGACACTGACAACACTGGTATCCAATAACTGGCACGATTCACTGTTCGTGTAAACGCACCTTAACACTTCTGAAACTATTCTTTCCCTGCCGACGTGAACTTGACCTAATTTCACAGTTCTACAGGTTACCTCGAAACCGTCCACTTTCCAACCTTGAAGTCGCGTGCTGGGTTGCGCACCGCGTTGCTCGATTCCGGCCTCTGCGTTGCCTGCGCTGTCCTCTTGCGTCTTTTTCTTTCTTCCTGAACGGCGTCTTCTCCCCGGTCGACTCGCGTATTCTTCTGTCTCGCCAATCGGCCTCTTCTCCTCCCACGGCTGCTACCGCCTTCAATTACGCCCAATTTGTAGAAAAATGTCCCTTGCACTTCCCTGACTGCTAGTGCAAGTACCTCGCTCGTTCCTAACTTTTATTCTGTTAATCAAGAACTTTCAGAGCTTTCCTCACAACGGGCAACTTTTTACTTCCCGTATTAGTTAATAGAAGAATACTTCACTAATTCCTCACTACTTCGCGGACGACTAGCTAGACGTCTTTGCAACGCCGTAAACTCCTATCTAAACAGACGTTGCGGCGGCAATTACTACCTAATCTGACGAGCGCTGATAAAAGTCTGCTTACTTGCCGAGCGGTGACTTACTAGAAGAACTGCTGACCCGACGCGTGCTGGCAGAAGAGAGATGTTGACTCGTGATGGCTAGGAAAGAGAGGTCTTCCGCTCGCGTGTCAGCGTATTTATTGGCGTTGCCTGGGGAAATTTCTCCGTGGCGGGGGTAACTTCTCCTCCTTCAACCCTTTACCAGGAAAAACGTGGCTTGATAGTTTGTGGTGACTAGTACGAGCAACGGATACCAGGCTGCGCGTTTTGCTACTCTGGTTTTCGACCGCTCTTCTCGCTGCCTGTGAACGTTCATGCCGATGAAACGGTGGTGTTATGGGGTTGTATAATCCCATATCGCCACAATATATATATATATATATATATATATATATATATATATATATATATATATATATATATATATATATATATTATTTTCGTTTCGGCCGACTAGGACCACGCAGGGCAAGCAACCTGCATTTACCGTGGCTCAGTTTTTCATTTTAATATCACGGTGGCAGGTGCTTGCGAACACTTCTTTGGGGGGACCAGCATTTAAGCTGGATCCGATTTTTATCCCCCAGGGTTGTTAGTCCTGGGGGTATGAAAGATGAAATGATGATGATAATGAGGGGTGAAAGGACGACACACTCATACAAACACACACAAATACACCCATGCCCGAGGCGGGACTCGAACCCGCGATCTTCTGGTCCGAGACCACTCCGGCACTACTGCCTTAGCGATCTCGGCCATCTGATCGGCATATATATATATATATATATATATATATATATATATATATATATATATATATATATATATATATATATATATATATATATATATATATATATTCAAAACATCCGTTCGTGTGTTCGTCGATCTGTGAATAATACTCTTAGATTGTAACATTCTCGCCTCACTGCGTGTACCGAGTAAAGAGAAAGTACTGTAATGCTGCAGTGGCGAATTTTCGAAAAACAATAATTGATTATGGAGGGCTTATGTAACGAGTAAAGGATAAATGTTCCTACATATATTGTGTAGCACCCGTTACAAAAACTATCTCAGATTCAATGTTTCCGTTCATGTAGAATAGCAGATCCACGTTTTTCGAAAATAAATTGTCTGTGAGAAAACTGACTTTAAATTTCATTTCCGAAATCCAAATCGGCTGCCGCATCACTGCAGACAGACACAGGTGCGGCGTCTGCCAACGGGGCTGTGCGTAGCGTAGTTTCTCCGCGTTTTCAGTGACACAGTCGAGTGAGGCAAACATTGCTTGCCGTACAGTAGAGTATCGTGTTTTACGTGTAAATTATTAATTTAATGTATTAAATTTACTTACAATAGATTGTTCTAAATTATAACTACGGTATTCATAGGAGAAACATTGACGTCTAAAGCCGAACCAAACCTTATTGAAATTAACAAAATTGCTGGAATGTTTGAATTTTATTTGCATATCTCCAGAGTGAACGAATTTCTTGTTATTTAGAGAGACATACGTATATTGAAAATTACTAATAGTAATTGAATTGAATTGAATTTGCCTTATTTTACGTGGCGAGACTCGGGCCATCAGGCCCGCTCTTCCGTCTGACCACGCAAATTTCGCTACGCTCCTTTCATCAACTAGCAGAGAAAGGAGGTATTTCTTGGGCGAGAAACAGACGATTTGAATGAACCATTTTCATTAAAAAAAGAATTGAGAAAAATGAAAGGTATTGTAGGTTTTTTTATCACACCATTAGCACTTTGATGAAGTCTGATCGAAATATTTGTAGAATGCATGTTGCATTATTTTAAGATTACATATCCGCTACAAATAATAGGGAAATATTACTCGTATGTGCTGTTGTAGAAAACACTAAAAATAAGATAGTAAATTTAAACAATACTTAATTACTTTAATTAACAGTAATAATAAGTCTTTAATTCATGACCATATTATTAATTCTATGAATAGGTAAAGAGTGTTAATTGACTAGACAAACTAGTATTTCAATATCCATTCAACCAATTTCTATTAACTATTCTTATAATATATTGAACAATATTATTAATAATGAAATTATTTGTAAACATATTATGGATGTTTTAGGAAAATGCAAATGTGGGAGCTCAATAGTCTGCACATTTGATCGGAAGAATAATGCACCCACTGTTTTGTTACAATGTGAAATATTAAAAGGAGAGGGACAATGTGGTGGACGGCAATTACGTCAGCCAACAAGAAATACAGTAGGATGTACCCTAAAAGACAAATCTGTCCATGTATTCCGCTGCTTAGAAGCTGCAAAGACACAAGCAGTGGGGCCCTTTTCATATAGCGAGGATACCCTGCACAAAGCCAAACAGGAATCTCTGTCCGCAGAATATTTAGACCCAGATCCAGTTAAAGCCCTGGCTGTAATGAAAAGGTGTTCGGCTGCTAGAGAAGCGATTCATCATATAGGATATGATCCTTTCTGGGTTCATATTTTTTCGAACCACCAAATAAATTTATATAACAAGTTCATTGGTGAGCCGTATGCTTACTTATGTCTAGATGCAACAGGAAACGTGGCGAAAAAAATTCGCCATGTTGATGATTCATATTCTCAACATCTATTTCTGTACTTGGCCGTGATGCATTGTTCAGTTGGACAATTTCCTGTTGTGGAAATGGTGTCAGAGAGCCAAAGTACTGTCACAATATCATCATGGCTAAAACAATGGGTGAAAAATGGAGCTCGCTTTCCAAAGGAGGTGGTAAGTACACTATTAACAATGTACTGTTATTGTAATTTCTTCTAAAAATAAGACGATACAAAAGCTAACTTATTCGCAATATACTTTCTTGTTTTCAGGTTTGCGATTATTCCAGGGCTCTCTTAACTGCTTGTTCCTGGTCTTTCTGTGGGTTCTTAACGATTGAATTGTATGCAGATGCCTGCATGAATACAAGCAAATTGCCGTCTACTTATATACAAATTGATGTTGCTCATTTCCTAAAGAAGTGGGCAAATTTTTTTAGAGATGCCAGATATTTAGTTAAAGTGCAATATTTGAGCGCAATTGGACGACTCATTCAATGCCGTGATCTGGCTTCGGCAGAAGACTTAATTAAATCTATTTTTATTACTTCACTCTGTGAAACTATTGGAGACAATACAACAGAGTTGAAAAAAGCCATAAATTTAATTAAAGGTACAGCATCTGAAGAAAATCTGAACTATTCTGAAATGAAGAATATAATTGCAGATCTCATTGTTGAAGAAAGGAATGTGCTGGTAACTGAAATGTTTTTCTTTTGCATAGACATTAGGTTGTCTGATGGCATAAGGGATTTTTTTTTTTGCAAAATCAGATACGCATACCTTCTATATTTTTTTTTCTGTTTGACCTCAAAAACTTAATAATAAATATTATTAAAAAATAAAAAATAGTCAAACAAAAAAATGTACACTATACTTTCTCCTATAACAAAAACACCGGACAAGTACACTTGCTTACCTTATTTTGGACCCCTTTCAGAAAAAGTCGCACACAATATTCACAAAGCAGGAATCAAAGTTTCATTCAAATCACAGAATTCCCTCAAAAAATGCTGTCCCCCAAAAAACACACAGATCTTCTAGAAAAAAGCGGCGTCTATTCTCTAAATTGCCACGACTGCGTAGCCAAACATATTGGTCAAACAGGCAGAACTTTTAATACCAGAATCAAGGAACACATACATGCTTGGAAACACAACACCTGTAAATATCACTTTGCCAATCATTTACTCCAGACAGGCCATACATTCAATCCACACACAGACCTTCGTATACTGGAAATAGAAAATCACTACCACACCAGATTAACTTTAGAAAACCTACATATTCATTTAAATAATAACTTATTGAATGAAAAAATAAACCATAGTCCTTCTCCTTTACTAAAATTACTATTGGACACCACTCCCACACCGCACCCCGCCGGGGCGGCACAGTGACAGCGCACCGCACCCAGGCCATTGCCCTCCTCCACCCCACGGACGGGTACTTAAGCCCCTTGGCTCGCCCGACCCCGCGTAGTCGTTTTGTGGCTTCCATTCAGCAGGTAAGGAATGGCGCAACTTACATTTCTATGTTTTCTGTTAAAAAAAAAAAGTGTCCTATTTCTATTTCATTCGCTTTTCTTTAGTATTAATGACTTAACCCCCCGCCACTTTTTTCTTTCTTCCAGTTTCTAGAATGTTAAATATATTTTCCAAAAAAATTGTAAATTATTTGTAACCTTTATCATAATCTTGTTGTAAAATCAAAGGAATATTCACGTTTTAATGTTTTGTTTTTTCTTCTTGTATCAGACAACTGATGATGATGGCTAAGCCATCGAAAGCTGCTCTTATATTAAATACTATTGTTGGCAATGACAACGTTAATAATTATTTCATGAAAAATGCCAACGATAACGCACCACAACACCTATAACGTGTAGCATGTTCATAAATGACCGATACGCATATAATAATAATAATAATAATAATAATAATAATAATAATAATAATAATAATAATAATAATAATAATAATAATAATAATAATGCAGAATAGTCATAGTATTATAATTAATGTTATAAGTATTATTGTAGAAATTCCGTGTTGGTAGCATATATTGTAGTAATCCATAATGTGAGGATGGAAATAATCGTCCACAATCAAAGTTATACCATTTTATTAATTATCAACTTTCAGGAAACAAGACCCACTGAAGATGGGAAAAGTGTTTTCCCGAAAGTTGACACTGGGAATGTGATAATTAATAAAATAATTATCTTTCATTATGGACGATTATTTCCTTTCTCATTATTATTGTAGAAATGATATTTTCGCAATTGAACTTAAATATTTTTAAGCTAGCGTACGTCAATATCCATTTCTTGCTTCCATTTTATCAATTACTTTTTAACTGTGAAAATGTACTTGATATTACGTAATGTTTTTTTATAGGAAACCAGACGGTAATCTGGAAGAGATAGGGAACCAGACAGAAAATACAACTGATCTGAATGAGTCGTCTTGGAGCAAGTGGGCTCAAAAATTGTACTCTGAAGCAAATCTAATTATATCTACTCAAAACGGAGATGATATAAATGGAAGGTTTTTTCCAAGCCTTTCCCGACATCTTCTAAAAGATCTGAAATTGTTTCCTTTGTGGTCAAACATCCTCAGTGACAGTTTTGGCCACTGCCGCGTTCCTGCTTCCAGTTCTCCAGTCGAAGGGGAAATTAATAAAATAAAGAATTTTATTTTAGAGAAGAAAATTGAAAGAGTTGATTTAGCTGTAAAAAAATTAATTGAATATAACCGAGGGAGGCTCATTTTAATAGACCAACTTGCAAATAAAACTACGGCAGGTTTACCAAGAGTCAATGAAATTGTAGAAAACCAGGAAGAATGTGACATCCATGAAAACCTACAAATAAATAGTTCTGAAAGTATCCAAGTGCAATGTGTTGCATGTAGAAATGGAGATCTTCCCAAGGGCGCTCATCGATGTGCAATATGCAACAAAAATGTGCATCTTTTTGTTGGGTGCTCAGTACAAATTGATGGGGAAGAAGAAGGGTATGGAGAACAGCGAATGTGTTTGTCTTGTTCAAAAGACAGACATTCTAGAGAAAGAGTGGCTACTCTCGAAAGAGAAAATTGGAAGGGACTTGGAAGTCATAATACAAAAAACAAAAGAATTTCCTTGTACCTTGATAACAATAAACATCTACAGGAAGCCATGACTTTCAAACGTCATACAGGTATTCCTATTTTTAAGAATGGAAGCAGCTCAGACTTAAAATTTGTTAAAATAGATAAATCATGTTTTACATTTTTAAATACATGTGCATTTGACAGTATCGTTCAGATTTGATTGGCCATTGCAGTTGATCAAAAACATTTAAAAGATTATATGATTTCAAATATTTTAAACAATGATGCTTTCAGACTGGTTCAGGATACACTAGAAAATGATTTGAGAAGTAAATCATACAAAATTAGAGGAGAAATAATTCTGAACATATTGGGGAAAGTACCACAAGGAGGTTCTACAATTCAGTTGATTGAGTGCACACACTCTGTTGATAAGTATATCAAGCATTTGTTTTGCAAAACACCAAGCATTATTGAACAAATTCAATGCCATTCAGGTTGTGAAACTAGAATAAATTATTTGCCATCTGTTACCTTAAATCAAGGAGTTTTGGAGGAGAACAATTTTAAATATACCGTCTTCAATAATTTTATATTGGAGGAAAATGTACCTTGCATCACAAACAATTGCAATTCATTGGCAAAAGTTTCATTAATTGAAATAGGTAAGTAAAAGCTTTATTAATTCCTATTTATATAGGATTCTGTAGGAAGTATAGGATCTCCTGACATGACATACTTTACATGAAGCCTTTTCAAAATTTCAAGATTTTCAAAATTTTCTCAAAATATGGCTCCAAATTTTATCTTCACATTTTGTCTAAGAATATTGTAAAATACACATAAAGTTCGCGTAGGTTCGATTATCACGCTTAACTCTAAAATTTCGAAAATTTCAAAAGTTTGATTTTTTCTACACCTACAACATTGAAGTTACAGATTCTTTCTTCAAATAAAATTTGTAGTTCACAATTTGTTCTTTCATTAAAGTCACGCAAATTTTTTTTAAAAAATCGTAGTTTTCGCCCAATATTGCGTGCAATTTTAAAAAATTACAAAAACATGATTATCTCACAAACGGCTCCAAATCTTTTCTTTACACTTATGGTAGGGATTGTGCTAAATGCTCTCTATAAGATGACATAAACGCCATGTTGCTCTATTTTGTTTTTTCAAAAATTACAATACAAAAATGTAATTTTTTTGACTTGTCTCTCACGTCGTTAATATTTACATTAGCGGCAATATATATATATATATATATATATATATATATATATATATATATATATATATATATATATATATATATATACGCACATAAGTACATGTGCTTTAAATAATGTCGGGTAAAGTTTCTCGAAAACTCAACGATTTTCTGTGAAAATTACCTCACAATTTCGCATTTTCAGAAACGCTCAAACGCCATTTTTTCAAAAACGGCTCCAATTTTTTCCTTCAAGCTTTTATAAATAATGTTGCTAATTGCACTATTTAATATGTCAAAGTTAATTTTGGGGTTTTTTGGTTTTTTCAGAAATTACACAAATGTAATTGTTTAAAGATCTCTCACGCCGTTAATATGCACATTTGTTAACACAACTGTATTTGTGAGTTTAAATGCTTCAAATGACTTTAAATGAAGTTTTCCGAAAACTCATCGAATTTTGAATTTACAGTAGCGTTAAGCGCCATTTTCTTAAAAACGTCTCCAAAATTTAAAAATATCGCTATTTAGGACGAGATTTTACTGTTCTTTAATATTCTTTTAATATTTCCGTTTAACTATTAGAAAACCACAAACCTAAGAAAATGTCAAAAAAATGTACTTTGGGCGGAACCGAAGGAAACCAAAGGAAATAGAAAATTAATACGGGAAAGTCTGTCATTCTGTAGCACCAATAGCTCACTTTTGTTCACATGAATTTGAAATGGCCTCCAAACAAAATGAATTACTTATTTTTGACAAAAACCTGTTATTCACAAATCATAAAATAAATAACAGTATAAATGTGTAAGCAGGCAATTTGAAAAACGTATGTGCATTACGAAACCATGTCACGATTTAGTATCTTGGGCTCTAAGACGTTTTTGCCGATGGAAACGAAGTTAGTGAGATATTCTTCACCAGCTGCTAATTCATCAGGTGCCCAACTTTATGCTCTAGAATTAACGTGAAGTCGAAAGATTTTCGCTGAAATTTGCTGACAGAATTATCAGTTTAGATCCATTTTTTCGAAACATTAACTTCAAATTTGAAGAGAAGTTTACACTTTTGAGGTGATATTATACAAGATGTAATGGCATGAACTTGCATAATGTAACAAAGAAAAAAGAAATTTGAAGGAAAAACCAAACAAGAGTGCTACACTTTATTTTCTGCGCTGCATGCATGTGAAAACCAACAGAAATTTTTCAAGTATGTTTTGATTTATTTTCGTTAGAAAACAGTAAAAGCTTCGATATGTTGGACGTATAACCAGCGCGCGTTTTCTGGGTCACAGAACCTCGTCAATCTTTTTCTAGGCACACGTGAATGATGAATAATGGTATAAACATAGGTTAGCAACAATTGAGCAGCATAAGAAGAAATCAACAAATCGTACGCATAATGAACCTATCTGCTTCCTGAAGCAAAACATGGGCCCCTCTACATTTGCTCGATGGATGAGGCAAACGGGACGGAACAACTCATCGAGATAAAAGCCTTTGATCCAGAAGCTGAACATACTATACTACAGATATGTTCACTCTTTTAAACTACAAATGTTAACTAATGCATAATTTAACATTGTCAAAATAAATATTTTTTTTCGTTGTCTCTAATTCTATAGAAACAATTACACAGCAAAACATAATTTACTTGGCACTTAAACTTGTGTACGGTTTTAACTGTTTAATGTCATTTAGCAATGTGTTGTACAGTAACGAGGTTTTAAGTGGATGTTTTTTGTAGCGAATTGGTACTGACACCAGATGAATGTGATTCATACAGCATGTGTTGAAATTATAAATATCTATTTAATGAAAACCTGTCACCTTTAAGTCAGTTATGGCAAACACTACAAATTCGAAAATACATCATCCCTCATTCACTAATAATGCACTCTTCAAAAAATCTATAGAGAGCTCAAAGAAAGAACTGTTGATCCCCTTGACGATCTAGAAATAGCTATTATATTTATTCAAGATAATATGTATTTGTGTTTTAATGATAAATATTACTTACAAAAACCTGTCATACCAATAGGAGGTTCTTGTAGTCCAGTTTTCTCGGAAATCGTAACAAAAGAACTTGAGTATACATATACTCTTCACTTTTCATGTTGAGTTCTATCAAAGGTAGTTAGATGATACTATTGTAATATTAACAGAAAATAAGATAGAACTTTTGTTAAAAGCTCTTAATGAATATGATTCGGCAATAATATTAGATAGAAAAGGAATACATTAATCAAATAAATTTTCTTGGTATAACTGTAATATCAACTTACAATAAATTCATTTTATCAGGAGTTTTGTTGAATCATTACTCTAATCACCCAATGGATATGAAAAGAGCCATAATTTTTAACCTTTTATTAGAATGACACATATTAAGCTACATTTTCCATCATAACAATTTGATGAAAATATTCCAATTGATATGAGGAAATTACTTCCCCCCAAAAAACTACATTTATAAAAATGTCAACTGAAAGTCTTAAAACTCCATATAAATTACATCAAAATAACCTGTTGAATGTTACCCAAAATAATCCTGTAAACAGTCCCAATGAAAGTAAAATGTATTTTAATCTATCATATACTCACAATATCAATAATATAATCAAGATATTGTTCAATAGCTGTGGAAATGATTTAAAAAACAAAATAAGACATGCTAAAGACCCAATTCTAATGTTAAGAAGTCAGAACTGGGTTTACTTAATTTCATGTTTAGATTCCCAACTATAGTACATTGGACAAATGAAATGTAAATTACATAATCATGTAAATCAACATAAATGTAAGATTAAGAAAAAGAAACCAAAATTCACTAACTAGATATGGAATTAACACATAACATACTCTTCATTTTGACAATCCCAAAATACATAGAACTAAAATATATTGAACGAATGACTTTAGAAATTATAAAAATCAAAATCCTTACAGTCCATAAATTGTTCTAAAATCGAATAAATTTACAAATCACTACAATGTTTTACTATCAAAATTTAAAAAGGTAACAATGTTTCCCCACATATAACGCCCTTTCCATATTCAGTTGCTTACTAGCTTCCTTGGCAACCTCTTCCATTCATAATATTTCTCTTTCAAGTAAATCGATAGAGATGACCACTTTCATCAATAACTTTTTATTGAAATAACAGGTGGGTCTCTATTTCTTATAACGCACAGTTACCCAATAACTGTTTTGTGAATGTAAGTTTCAATCTAAAAAAACTTTTATTAGATTGAATTCAAACTGAATGTACATCACCTTGTAATATGACTATCTTTTTATTTATCAGAAATAAGATTTATAACTAGACATTGGATGTTTAGGAAAGTGACTATTTTATTGTAATGAAAATATTTAAAGGCAATTAATACATATGTATACAAATTATGGAAAACTAAACATTCTGAAGAATTTTTTTCCCTTTTTGTGACACAAACACCTTTTTACACATTTTTCTCTTCAAATGCTTTTTTACTAAAATTCGTAAACATTTCTTTCTATTCGTGGTTTTGAAACACAAATTTAAATCATTTTAAGTTCTACTAATCACATAAATTTTCTACTGGCAATGAATCTCCATTGTCTTGACAGAAGCTATCATTTGGTTTTGCAGGCAACTGAATATTTGGAACCGCAAAGCTTCCATTGTGGCATCAGATTTCTTTTTCCGCATTTCTTTGCACAACAACAACAACAAAAACAAAACAAAAACAAAAAAAGTGGTCTCTGGGCACTTGGTTGAGCAGTGGGCGTATACATGAGCACTGAACACTGATTTGCGGAATATCAAAGCACGTGTGTCTCAGAGGATAAGGCGATTATCCCAACACTTGATTTTGATATCTCTCCATGCTCGAGGTTCTTCTGGGAAGGGCGCAGTGTAAGCCCATCTCTGCTCGGTGCAAGTTGAGGCTTCGTTCTGCCCGCACTCCATGTGAAGTACTTCATCAGTGCCCATGTGAAGGCCTTCATCAATAGAAACTGAGCTCTAATTTGTAAAGATGCCAGTCTCTCACTCAGTAATGATTCATTAAGTGTATTCTGGCATGATATATAGTTTTATGGTATTGGCTCATTTTAGATGCAAGTGCAGTAAAATATATTCCTCTTTTTCCTTCAATTTTAAGTTTTTAATGCCTTTTTCAGTACTTATTTTAAAAAACTTTACTGCCTTTTTAGGCACCTGAAACATATGTTTTTAGTGTCTCAACATCCAATGTCTATTTATAACACTTGCTATAGGTAAGCTATACCATTTAAACAAATAATATTAACAACATTGAAAATGTAACATATGTTTAACTTATTCTGATAAAAGTTTTTAAAAAACATTTTCAATACTTGAAAAAGATGAAAAATATTATTGAAACTTTGTATGTATTAGAGCAAGTGAAAACTAGATGAAATTTTGAAAATAACTGTCTTTAAATCTAATCTATCATTTTCATAATAAGAAGACACTTCATTATACAGTTAAAATCAACAAACAAATAATCGTAAGGGCCTGCACAACTAAATTTACAAAATTACATAAAAAATATTTTTCACTCACCCGAGGAACGTGAAGCAATTTCTGGTTTGATTGTTGCACTGGAAGCAGTTTCACAGCATGCCACAAGAGGATCCTACAGCCAGACATTAGAAAATTACATCACACTGCAATGAGATGTATAAAAGGAAAGGTTGCACCTTGGTTCTCCATGTCCAAATTGATTGACTTATAACTGGAAAATCTCATCCACTTGGTTAACAAACGGTTCACTCAGTGAGAAGTAGATAACATAAGTCTAAAACAATTTTTAATTTCTCAGTTTATATGAATCATTGAGAACGTTGTGCAAATGTGGAAAATTGATGTCGAGATAATAACAGAAATATATGTTTTAGGGTCCTATATATCGTCAATGTTGGTTTTCCCAAACGTCTGTATCTTCTGGTCAACATAGAAGTATCAGAACTACATACATTATTTTCTTCAAATCATTATTTCCCAACAGGTCTGGCCCTATTCAAATTTCTATGAATTTGAAATAAAACTCCCCATATTTTAGGGCTCTTTCCATGTAGTCCTTGGAGCAATTCAAAATTTTCTCCAAATAGCTACAAATTATTTTTCATTCACATTTTTGCTAAAATAAAGAAAAGTACGCTTATAATAACTCCATGTATCACAAAATAGCACAGACAGGTATTTGCAGTGCAAAGAAATGGAAACACTAGGAGCTACAACAGCACATACTTTCTCCCACTATTTGAAACTGCTTGCATTATTTCCAGCACATCATACAGGAAAGCAGAGATAATTTCAAGGAAACTCATCCATTAATGAGACAAACTGTTTCTTGAAAAGAAAACTATTGCAGATAGTAATAAAACATTTATTTATAGTACAAAGCAACGTTTTGAGGCTCAATTTGCCCTGTCCACAGGCCAGAAACAACATGTTCTTTTAATTACTATACATTTTGTTTAAAACACATAAGAGGTTACCCAATACAGAAAGATTTGAAACTCATGTTCTATATTACACAAAATTCAAACTAGCAAATAAATTTAAGAATATATTTTGGCAGTTTCCCAAGATTCTAACAAATTGGAAAAAACAGCCGTCATGAGGGTTGTTGGCCCTCTTGTAACTCGCAAATTGAGTCAAATAATTTCACTAGTCTTTTTGATAGTTTATTTAGCAATTCTGAATAATGAAGTTATTAATATTTAGTTTGATAAGAAAAGAAAAAAGAGGGCACAAAAAATGTTAATAGACTTTTTGTTGGTTGCCAATTCTTGAAGAAAGATGTTTCTTTCCTTCAAGTTCTAGAGAAAAGACAAGTCATGGGTTTATGATTGAATGTATGATACAAGTAAATTACTGTCACTTAGTAAAACACTAAAATGATAAAACATGTTCACTGATATGAATCGGAAAAATATTTTGAAGACAGGCATGTCCGTGACTCACTCATCGCAGTCCCCACCCACTTATCTGAAGTAAGTGTTGATAATGAGAGAAAAAACCACACTTACTGGTGAACTTTAGTTAATTCTTCCAGTTCATTAACAGTAGCATGTTCACATTAGGTTCTATCTATCAGTAAATTAGGATTTTATGGGATTCTGTATGTTCAATTTATGAATTTGTACGATTCTTGGAATATATCTTTTTAGTTTGGTGCTACAACCTGAGGTGGGTCTTGGCCTGCTCAACAACCTTCTGCCATCCTTCCTGTCTTGAGCCATCTTTTACCAATTCTTAATTTTCATTCTAGGTAGGTTTTCCACAACTTCATCTTTTTGTTTTGTTTTTGGTCTACCTTTACACCTCATAACTATAGGCTTCCATTCTGTTATTTTCATACTGATTCAATCTGGATCCATCCCTTCTAGGCGTCCACCCTTGCTATTCTCCTACATTTTATTTCTCAGACAATATAGTTTAATTTAATCAGTATTCCCAATTCATCATTCATTTGCCATATCAAGATATTATCACAGTCACGTAAGGCCATAAATTTTCCTCAAGACATTTCTTTCAAATATACTTAATTTTTGTAGACTCTCTTGCTTCAGTAGCCATGTTTTGCACCCATAAATCACCATTTGTTTTATAGCAGTATTGTATAATTTCAAATTTGAAATTTGTGGTATTGTCAAAGAGTTTTATATGCATAAAATGCCTTATTTCCAACCAAAATCCATTCTTGTATTTTTGCCTCTATTGTATTGTTAATACTGACTATTGTGCCCAAGGTATTTAAACGAGTGGAAATTCCAAGTCATTCAGAATAACTTTTGATTTCTCAAACTTTTTTGGGGGGCATTTCATGTACTTTGGTTTAGATACATTTATAATTAAGCCTGCTTTCTTAGAATTGTTTTCAGCTGATGGAATGTTGAGACCAACGCCTGCATCGATCTCGTCAAAATTAATACATTGTCAGCACAAGCAAAAATCTGCTTCATTCTATTAGAAATATTACCCCAAACATCTAGTTCCTTCAGTATTCCATCTACTACAATGCTAAAAAGGAGCGCTGACAGGGAGTCTCTTGAAATATATATTTGCATGAATTACACATCAGTACTCATTTTGCACACCTAATAGAAATACTGAACAAGGAAGCACTTTGAAGAATTCCCAGGAATAAACCCTCTTTCCTTTCATTAAAATGTGCTTGAAAGCGTAGATTAGCATTCCAAATCATTGATTCTTGCCCCCTTTTCTCCACAAAGAACGCAAACAATTGATGACCTTGTGATCTAAAATGGCTTCAAAATTTGTCTTATAGATTCTCTTCTTGGGCCAGGTACTATTGTATGTCTTAACTCCTCTATTGCATTTGCAATTCAGTTATGGGGGGAGTTGATTCTTCTAATTCATTAATTGCACATTTTTAATTAAATTTTTTATTTATTGTTTTATTTTTATTTACGGAATTAAAATTTATAATTAATTGCACTTTTTTTTGTACATATAATAGCAGCTGAATCATATTTATTTAATGAATCAATTTCCTCTACGATGCTTGTGTAGTTCATAATCCATGGCTGCGGATACACAGTCACCACAGGATGTGGAGGCAGCAGTAGGCAGTGGTAGAAGGACATTTCCCTCTGAATATAAACAGTATATATGTGCTTTCAGGAAGACCCTCTTCACTGAAGTGATTTTGTTGACTAGGATGCTCCTCCTGTATCTGTTCAACCACCCGATAGAGTCCATGCGCGAGAAAGGTGACATGGAGCATTCAAGGGTGGAAAGACTTAAGACACTCGCCCGCTTTCAGCATGTAAGCTGCACTGTCTGTCACAAACAATTGCAATTACCCTCTCCTTCTCCATCTGGCCACAGGACCTTTAAAGCATTCATCCCTGCAATTGATATTGTGGAGTGGTATTTGTTGAAGATCTTTGCATAGGATGACATGGGGTACACAGGGTTTTTCAACCATCAGTTTGCCCACATCTACGACAGCAATGTATCTACCACAGATATCTGTTTTTTTCATCCACACTTAACCAAATGTGGTCAGCAATGTCTGCCTTTATATCTTCAATAGCTTTCAAATACAACAGGAGCAATACATTCTTTCATAATATGGAGTAATAACAATGACATATTTTCTTTCCTTTTTGATTTATTTACACATTGCAGATAATATATTTATTCACATTATAATTAATATATTCATTACACATTATTCAGTTCTCAAAAGGCATGGTGAAGGTTTTGCTTTGAAAGTATGTACACATAGATATCATAGGATGACATTTCTTATGGAACTCTTAATTAAATGTGTTTTAAAAAATTGAACAGTGATTGAAGCAGGGCCACCTCTATAACAGGCCAGAAGGTTGAAAGATGGGAATAGTGCATTGGAGGCAGACTGTGCAGATGTGCATAAGGCATCAAATACGTTTGCAAACAGCGATTTTGAGTTGATGTGATCATTGATCTCTGAAATATTGTGAGAGCAGTGGGCAGCTAGATTTTCTCAGATATGAAAATAAATAGTACTTTTTGTGATTAATGTTGCCAGTATAAATATTTTTTTAGATGCATTTTAGTCATAAATACACAAGCAAACATCTTAATATAAAATTTCTGTATATGGTAAGTTCTAACCTCTGTTTCCATTCAAATGTTTCAGTAATAAGATTAGTGAATCACATAAAATTAGTCTCTTCAATTGCAATTATGATTTTCAAATGGAAAAGAAATGTCCTGTACCTGGGTATAAAAGTTCACCAGATTGTTTAAGTATTCTCAATCCTGATGAACGAAGAGAGACGGAAAGCATGGATGCAAGCAATTCCACATGTCAATTGGATCCTCACATTTTCTTCAGTTTTTTGTATACATCATTTTGAAGACAGGTGTACCTCTACTTGGATTTGAATAGAGTTAAACGATAGTGGGAAGGAAGTACGCCTGTTCTAAAAAAAAAAAAATTCAGTGCCATGATTATTCCCAACTCTCCTGAATTACCGGAGTAAGCCAGCCACAATAAAAAGGCAAGATCCTGATATAAGAAGGAAACAATACTTAGAACTCATTGAGGGAAAGTCTCAGAAATGGTTGAAGGATGACATAATTCCAGACCTTCGGTGCTAGTTAATACATTAGAGAGATAAGGATTTTGTGAAGGCACATGTGTATCCGGTAACCGTTTGTGAAGACATGGTTTGCTTTTATAAGATAAGTTTTGTTAAAATACCCAATGATACTAGGAAGTGTTACTGTAGACAGAAATTTAGTTGTATATGTTTGTGTCAATAGTAGTATAAATATATTCTGTAATTTAAAGTGAATATTAAATTCTGACTATAAGTTAAGGTGTTGCTCTCAGTTGGAAACTAATATCTTCGGATGTTAAAATACACCTGCATCAGAATCTTAAAGGGTAGTAAGCCGAAATGATCATCTTAATAGAATTACAGGTTTAATAGAAAACTTGGACTTGTGAAATGAGGAGGAAGATGATCAGCCTTCAATGTTTCTTTTGTAACCGTTCAAGCTCAGTGCTATGCCAAAATTAAAATGATCTATGCACATGGTATTCTATTCTTATTAAACTTATCAGCAGTCATGTGTTTGCCATTCAGCATTGCATGAAAATAGATTACTTCTGTTACCTCGTACTAAATACCTACAAGTAATTTCATCTTCACTAAACATCAGCGCACAGAAGAATTCATCCAACAATCATTTTTTGTATAATATTGCTAAAAACAATAATACTATTTAAAAATTTGTTTTGGTACAGTTAGATAAGATTTATATTAATCCTAAATTATATACGCCGGAAACAATGGACACGACGGGGAAATAGTAGAAATAGAGAACGAACTGCGAGATGCCGGTATTATTATTCTGTAGACAGTTGGTGGAACATGAAGAGAAAGAACGCTACTTTGAATGTGCGAGAAGGGTTAGCGAGAGAAATAAATGCGCCAGCACGCCGTCGTTACACTCGACGGCGAGTGATTACGAAAGGGCTCGACGACCTATGGCAGGCGGATTTGGTGGAGATGCAGCCGTTCGCGAAATCGAATCGGGGCATGCGATACATTTTGACAGTGATCGACGTCTACTCCAAGTACGCTTGGGCGGAAGCGCTTAAGAAAAAGACGGGGGAAGAAGTGGCGAAGGCCTTTACGCGCATTCTCAAGCGCGCGCGGCCCAGAAAGCCTACGCTCTTACAAACGGACGCCGGTAAGGAATTTTACACCACTGTTGGCAAGTGGTTCCGCGCGCGTGGCATTCGACATTATTCTACGTTTTCCAGCATCAAGGCAGCTGTCGTTGAGCGTTTCAATCGCACTCTCAAAGAACGCATGTGGAGACGTTTCTCCGCTGAGGGCACACTTTGCTGGACGCGCATGCTTCCCTCGCTTATCGAGGACTACAATAACACAAAACATAGAACGATCGGCATGAAACCGAAAGACGTGAAGGACAACAGATTAATGGAAACGGTTTACGCCAACGTGAAAACTATCGACAAGCGACAATTGAAAAAATTTCGTATCGGCGACCTCGTCCGCGTGAGCACGTACAAGAGCGCGCCGTTCCGGAAGGGCTACGAAGCGTGGTGGGGCACCGAACTCTTCAAAATCGATCGCATTCATCTTTCCGTTCCCATTACGTATTCGCTCGTCGACCTTCACGGCAAAGCGATTACGGGTCGATTCTACGCGCAAGAAATGCAACGCACGCGATTTCCAGAAGAGTACTTGGTGGAGCGCGTCGTTCGCAAAAAGGGACCGATGCGTCTCGTAAAATGGCTCGGGTTCGACGATCGCCACAATTCGTGGGTGCATGAACGTGACATGGTTACGTAAGCAACGATTGCGCTGGCTTGTCCTTGTTAGAAACGATAAGAACACTCCACGCAAACAGGATGTGATGCAACACGGCGGAAACAGGATGTGGTCGACATCTACGTTATATTGTCAGTGTTCTTTCGTTTTAAATCAGTCGCTTCAGAACGGTGTATGTGAGTAGATGAGTCATTGTGATTTTCTGTTTGCTGCACTATGTGGAGTTTGTTTGACACTTTTTGTCCTCGCTTTAAACATTCTCGCACTCTAAACATGCGAGAGTGGAAAGAGAAGGAGGAGGAGGAGCGACCGTGGGACGCAGACGATCCCATCTCGACCGTCGACGCAGCCACCAACACCGACGAGGCGCGAACCTGGGACAAGGACAACGCCACTGTTCGCAAGTGGTCTTCTTTTTCCCTCGAATTACCGACGCCGCCGGCCATCGACCCACCAACGCAACCCGCTTCGCCTTCTTCTTCTTCTTCATACGGACCGACGCCGCCGCCGACTCCATCGTCTCGCCACGTCTACCGCCGCGAACGAAAAATTAGAAAAACCACTGCGATCGCTGACCTCCAAGGCTTTTGGAAAGACGGTGCGTTTATTTTGAAAACGCTGACCGTGTTGCGCATACCAAGTGACTTTGAAGACATAGACAAATATAAAATCCTCTCGTTGTCATTTTAAGCACCATGTGAGATTGAACAACTCAATGCACGCGATCGCCGCTCTAAACAATGGCTTGAGCAACACCACCACCGTACGCCCTGGCAATGCGGAAACATTCCGTATGCGTGCAGACACGAAGCGATTCGAAGAGCCGTTGCCGGTATTGACAAAATATTCGTCAAAGGAGTACAAAAAACCCATTGGCTACGTGAATACGTTCAATGTTACGTGGTGGACTTGGTGTTGTTCAACTGTCCGAACATCGCCACGTGTGTGAAGTTTTACCGCAAACTCTATGCTACAGACGTGACGTGGCGACTTACTACGTCTTTGCTGCAGGAGAAAGGAACACACAACGTTCTATCCCTCATGCATTGGCTCTCTACATTTCGAACAGACTTGATCCACAACGAAGAGCACCCCATTCGTCACGAATGACGCAAACAGGTTGTCGCGACCACACTTCCTGTTGCGCACGCGCGCGATATCGGCGACCGCAGGCGACTTCCTGCACAGCTGCACGCTTCATGAGCGACAGCCTGTTCCCAGTGAGTATAAGACAAATACAATTCATTAAGATAAGCATAGTCTGTGAAAGAAGGCCATATGGACCACTTCATCAATATCAGCAACAAGGAAAACCTGGGTCGCGACGAAGAGCTTCAACTGATTGTCGCCAACGCTAAGAGAGAACAACTCCGAGACACCAACGACGCCATCCAACAATACTACACTGTGCGTCCGCGCACACTCGCATCGCTCGACGACGAGAGTCTTCAGCATCTACCTGTCGCATTTCTTTGTCATACCTCAGCATCGTCAGACCTGCGCCACGTCTTCAGCCGACTTCCGGAAAACGTTCAAAATCTAGCCTACATTCGCGAACTTCTGCCCTGCCTCAAACATTACAACACCGGGCGCACGCAGATCGACGGACCGGCGCCGGCGATACGGAACTGCATGCCTTGTCGCCGAGGGATGCAGGAACGAGTGTAACCACACACACATAACATGGATTGGGTAGACTGTATAATGATTATTGGAACTGTCTTTCAATTGATCATGGTGACTTCAGCTCTCGTGTGCTTCCTTTTGTGAACATTGTGAGAACCATCATGGATTCTACCCCCACGCCCCTTTCCATAGTGAGCAGTCATGACCTTCCATCTGATTTTATTTGTCCCATCTGCCATAATAATGACATTCGTCTATGGATGAAAACAAACTGCAATCATATCTTTTGTAAAATTTGCATTGAAAAATGGATGGGAAAACAAGCTGAAGAGGAAAAAGCACAAACATGCCCCATGTGCCGTTTCGTCTTGGTGCCCAAACCACCATCCTCGAGGGGTGAAGAGGAGGAGGAAGAAGAAGAAGAAGAAGATGAAGAGGAGTATGAAGAAAATGTTCTATTAGCCATGTATAGATTTTTTAGTCGACCTTTCCTCCGCACCGTCGCACGATCGATCAACGCCGCACTGAGACTGGACTCCCCATGCTACACAGAACTCCTCGACTTGCAGCGACGAACCGGTCTTGATTTTAGCGTGCGTTTATTTGCAACATGCGATTTGGATGATATCTGCGGTCAAGACGTATTTTTGGTGGGGATCGATGTCCCTCCTCCACCTGACATGAACTGAGAGAAGGTGGTGGGGGGGGGGGGAATTAGAAACGTGATTCAGAGTGGGGTGAGAGCCCATGCTATAAGAGGAAGAGTGACAAGAGTGACTGTACCAGTACTACGAAACAGCCTATACGAGACATGTGCGACAACGACTATTACACAGAAGAGCAGGAGGAGGAGGAGGAAGAGGTGTGCGTCAATCCAGAGTAAGAACACATCTGTGGAGACGGCGCCGTTGTTGAAAACATACAGCAACGACGAGACGATGCTCCCATCAGTGCGTACGTGGACGCACGCTTCCGGCAAGTATTTCAAGCGAGCGAGGATGTACGCGGCGATCTACAAACGCTGATTGCCAATCAGGCAAAGTGTCTACGGCAATGGCAAGACGCTGGGCCCTTCAACGCCGATCTGTTTCGAATTACAAACGTCGGTCAACCTTCAGAGCCACGTGACGCTGCAAACAAAACGTACGTCGATCGCCATGTGAATGACATTCACAAACATCTCGAAAAAATTCCAAAATTACGCATCACCAAAAATGGCAACCTCAACATGCAAAATGCGAGCATCGTCAACCTAGAATTGCCCACCCACAAAGACGATGCGACCTCAAAACGCTACGTCGACGACGCGATGCAGTATCAACGGGATTTCATCAATCGCAACACCCTTCGTCGCACCGGGGAAAACGGAAAAGACTACCATTTTCAAGGTAAACGCCTCACCAACGTCGCCGACCCCGTCGAAGAAAACGACGCCGTCAATCTCAAGGTTCTACGACGCCTTCTCAACATTGCGTCCGTGTGAAAGAGAGAGAGAGAGAGAGAGAGAGAGACTGTCAACAACCCTCATGTATTTTTTTTCAATGTAGAGAAGCTCAAACAATGTATATGTTGTGATCAATAAATACTTGTTCTACCCTACTCACTGGTGTTCGTCTTGTCATTTATTTTTTTCCCACCCTCTTGTCACCACCGTGCAGGGGGAAAAAATTAAATCCTCTCCTCTCCCCGCTCCCTTTTTTTGATGTTTTGCATCCCTTAGTGTTTTTCGTTTGCAGAGGTTGGTACATAGGGGAGACAGGCTGGCAGGCAGGCAGACAGGCAGGCTGGCTGTTGGGAGCCGTGACGTCACGCCCTCCACGCAGCTGGCGGCGGCGACGAGACGACCTTCGCAAGGCCGCCGGCGACTTGCGCTCGCAACGGATGTTGACACCGGATGCTAACAGCAAGCACGCGGCATGCTTGCGGTTAGGTCGTCTCGTCGCCGCCGCCGGATGCTGACCGCAAAACCGCAGCCTTGCGCCCGGCCTTTGTTTTTGTTTACATCAGATATCATCAACCCCTGATAAGAGACGGCCGATACGGCGTCACCGGATGTTGTGAGGCGAAATCAGCCTGAGGCGATATCGGCTATTCCACACTACTCGCAATGATCGGCATCCGGTACACACGAGGAGCGTGTTGTGCAAAGTGTATCTCAGTGGATGATCTTTGGTCTCGTTTATGGGGACCACAATTCATAAAGACACAATGCCAAGAGAGTTCGTGAGCGTCTCAGATTTCTCCGAGACGTCTCAGATTTCACCCCGCATTGAACGCCTTCGTGCTGATAAGTTTGCTCTAGGGTCAGAAATGAGGAAGAGGTTTGTAGAAAACTGCATTCCTTGCTGTCGCTCAGGTGAGAGTGTAACAATCGACGAACAATTACTTCCGAGTAAATCTAGGAGCAGATATACCCAGTTCATACCAAACAAATCCGACTAAGACGGAATGACTTTTTAGGTCGCGGCTGATATATCAACGAAGTTCATACACAATGACTTTCCCCATCTTGACAGAGGATGCTCGACCAAGCGCCAAGGGCCGATGTCGGATACTCAAAACATGGCGTTCAGCGAATTACTCTTGCATCCGAAGGGCAACAAGGCTATGAAAGAGTTCTACTGAAGACACTAATGGAAAGCAAATATTACGTAGAACAGGCCTAAGAAACGCCAGCCTAAACATTGTCTCCACTACTAATACATTCCTTAGCTACACCTCAGCAGAATCTGTCGGGGTCATGGTGCTATCATCTACGCCGATGGTCATTTATATTAACAATATAGCTATTGTAATAGATTCAGAAAGACCATTCACCTCTCCCCACACCATAAACAAAATGTTTACTAAACAGTGTTCATGCACAAATGCTCACATCAGTTTGCATTTGTACTCAAGCCCTTGTCACTTACGTTTTTTCGCCAGTATGTGTGCACATGTAAGCTTTATTTTACACTGAAGTTCTTTTCACATAGAGGAACTGTAAAGGTTTCTACTCAGTATAGGTGCGCATGTGTTTATCTAAGTTTCCTTTTACCGTAAAGCTCTTACCACATGTAGAACACTGGAAAGGCTTCTCACCAGTGTGCGTGCGCATGTGCGTATGCAAGCTTTGTTTTACACTGAAGCTTTTTTCACAGAGAGAACACTGGAAAGCTTTTTCCCCAGTGTGGGTGGGCATGTGTTGATTTAAGTTTCTTTTTGCACTGAAGCTCTTTTCACATTTATAGAACTGAAAAGGTTTCTCGCCAGTATGAGTGAGCATGTGTTAATGTAAGTAATCTTTTACACTGAAGGTCTTTTCACAGAGATAACATTAGTAAGGTTTTTTCCCAGTGTGTGTGCGCATGTGATTATCTAAGTGATCTTTTCTTCTGAAGGTCTTTTGACAGAGAGAACACTGGAAAGGTTTCTCAGCACTGTGCGTGCGCATGTGCGTAATAAGTCTCCTTCTGTTCTGAAGCTCTTTGCACAGATAGAACATTGGAAAGGTTTCTCACCAGTGTGCTTGCGCATGTGTGTATCTAGGCTTCGTTTTGCACTGTAGCTATATTCACAGACAGAACACTGGAAACGTTTTTCCCCGGTGTAGATGCGCTCATCAATAGTTAAGTTTCGCCTCTCACTGAACGTCCTTTCGCAGATAGAACACCAACAAGGTTTCTCATTCGGATGGATGTTCATGTGAGTAGGAAATTCTCCATCTGTCGTTTCTAAAAAAATTGAAAATGTGTTTGAGTCTTAATGTGAGGAACTCTCAAAAATCAAAATATCCGTTTGAAACTCCCAAAGCCACGAGTTCATTCAGATCGATTGAGGAATAACAATTTAGTAGAAACTCGGCTGAATGGTTTAGGCGCTAAACAGCCATGAAATACACGTTTTGGAATCCCGATACCGAAAGTGTTGTTTGTTTTCAGAGCGTCCATCCATCTGGTGTATGTGAACACTAGCTCCTAGACCTTGAGTAGGATTCCCCCCCCCCCCCCAATTTAAGAAACCCCTCTCGATTAGGATCGAGTCCAAGCTCTAAGATTTTGAAAAACATTAATTAATTTTTACTTTCTTTAATTGTGTTGTAAGTATAGAGTAAAATATTCTTATAAACATGGAATAGGTCCGTTTTTTACTGTTAACTCTGGATTTTTGAATTTTGAAATTTGAAAAGTTTGAATTGTTTCTGGAGTCTTCCTACAACTACAAAATTGAGATAGATTTACTTTTCAAAATTTTTATGAGTTTTTGATGAGTCATGTACATTTTTACTGAAAATTTTAATTTTCGCACAATATGTGCAGTAATAAAAAATACAATAACAATATTTTCTGAAAAACGGCTCCAAATTGTTCCTTGTAACTCTTTGAATAGTGCTATGGCACTTTTTTCTTTTTTATTAACAAACTGCACATTCAAACTCTCTTACTCTCATCCTCTTTCTCGCGTAGGGAATTATTAATCCTACTTTAATAAAGTGATAGGAGGATGATGGGTGAAGGGGCGATTACAATACATCCATGCCCGAGGCGGGATTCAAACCCGCGATCCTTCGATCCGAGATCGCACCGACACTATTGACTTAGCGATCCCGGCTACCTATCCAGGTAGGGAACATTGTTTCCTTCCAGCTGATAGGATTTTTGGTGCAGTGGAGAGGTTTCTTAGAGGCCGTCCATTAATTAGGTAACGCAAATTTGGAGTATTTTGAATACCCCTCTCTCCCCTGTAACGCACGTGTAACGTGCACTATAACCCCCACCTAATAATTATATAACGCTTGTAACAAGCCCCCCCCCATTTAATCAATATATCATTGATGGAAATTATTTTCACTTATTGTAACAATTTATAGAATATAACGTCATTAATTTAAAAACACACACACACACACAGAGAGGGAGAGGAAAGAGGGAGAGATAATAAAATTAGAATAATTGATAAAATTATGGTAAATATAATAATAATAGAGTAATTAAAATTACTTATTTTGATAATCAATCCTTTTAATTCGAAGTCAAATATGCTAAATAAGTTAACTACCTCTTCAGTATATTGAAATATATAAGAATAATCATACAATATCTACAAAATGTCAACATCATGCTGCTTCAAATCCAAAATGGTGATTGCATGAAAATAGAGTTTTATGTGTCATTAAGCATACTGAAAGAAATGTTGTACCGATAAAGACAAGAAGTCCCTGGAATCCCGTAGCCATGAAGAGTAATGATCCATTAACAGAATCTGCAATAGTAAAAGGAGCTTCACTATTTTCATATGCTTGAAGAATAGTGAAGTAAATTCCGAAAATGATTGTTAATAGTAGTCCTTGTGAAGCTTGTCTATAATTATTTTCTATAAAGCTATGATGAGCTCATGAAACTGCAACAACTGATGCGAGTAGGATAGCTGTATTTAGAAGAGGGATTTGTATTGGACTAAATGGTTTAATTCCAATAGGTGATCAAGTTATTCCTAAATCAATATAGGGACCTAAAAGTCTGAAAAAATGGACAGAAAACTGCTTCTGATACAATAAATAAAATTATGCAACATATGCCTAAATTAAGAACAGATGTATGTATACCTTGATATGTTCCTTCTTGTGAAAAGTTAAAGCAATTCAGATATCTTAATAAGGTGATGTTTAAGCAATGTCTTAAAGTATTATCAGCTGACTTCATGTTAACTGAGAAATTATTAAAATCTGTGCAGCAATGCAAAAATGCTCTCTATTAGTTGAAGACTTCCTAGAGTATATCCTGTGAGAGTCCCTATGTTCTCTAGTATGGTAGTTATGAAACTCTTTATTACTCACCAGATATTGATTCTGATCATTTCTCAAAAGTAGTAATACTTTTGAAGAGTAAAGTGCTGCAACTGCTACAAGAGTCAATAGATCATATTTAAAAAAGAAATCTTTACAGGAGTTTCGGGTTCAGCTTGAAAATGCTTCTGATACATTTCTTTTGTTGGAACATTAATCTATTCATATTTTGTGTCGTTCCTTCCCATATTTCAATACCGTATTGAAGTTTTGAAAAGATTATTCCATAATAGATTGAAAGAAGTGCATCGGTTTCCAGGAATCTAGAAAGCAATATATTGGAGTTCATTTTATTACATGCATGCTTTTTTTGGGGGGTATGTATTACCATAACCATATTTATAAATATTTACATATATATTAGCTTTCAAGGGTATTTGGCTTCTCCTTTTAATCATAGGGCTGCTTTTTAATTTTGTTGCTACAAACATAATAGTAACTCACACCGAGCTCTACTCCTACCTCAAGCAAAAGGAGAGTTAAACAAAACGTACATAGTGAAGATACATGAAGTTAATGAAAAATAATTTCTTGTCGAGATAACATTTGTCTATTCCACATTCAGTTGCCTTGTGCCTGGATTAAAGGAAGGAAAACAAAATAGGGTAATATTCAAACAATTTATTGTTCTTTATTAAAGTTTCCAAATTTTGTACAATTCAAAATACATTTTCTATAAAATACACATTCAACAATTACAAAAACGTTTAATTTTGATATAAAATATAAATACAATGAAGTCAAATTTCCTCCTTAAACCAGCAACTGCAAGGAGATTCACAAATGCGGGATAATATTTGGGAATTCACATGCTCTCACTTCTAGTTCTGATAAATGAAAGGAAATACTTGCAAGGGGGTGTCCCCCATGCTGTGGAAATAATAAGACACACACAGGGGACCACACTCCTGAATTGTGTGGGATATTCACCCAACTGAAGGCACAAAGGAGTCAATGCAAGATGATCTGAAAAGAAAGTTCAACGACACTTCTCTCAAAATAATGCTCTCATTTCCACACCACTTATGAGGTAGAAAGCACGATGCGGTTTTTTTATACATGGTTTCCCCAGGAGGCCTAATCCATGTACCAATAAATAACTGCACATTAGTACATAACACAATTCTCACCACTCTTTTACATTTAATGAACCACATCATCACCCTTCTTATCACAAATGTTTTCAGGCATGCATCCTTACACTCCGGCCACATAACAAGCTGCACATTAATACACAACAAAATATCCAATCTCAGTACCACATACACAACATTGCAACACCACTGTTCTCTGTTCGTGAGACTTATCCACATTCACGTAATGTCATATGCTTAGTAGCACTCTATGTCAAAATACCTTAAAATATTTACTATTACTCTACAATTGCAACATTTCTTTTCTTTGTCCTCTTACATCTTGTTGGCGTTTGTAATCCAGTGTTTGTTTTCCCAGTTTTCTGACTATCAGAAGGTAGCCCACTGCTTGAGGTTATGCATTTTGCCACAGTAGAAGAAATTGAATTAGGAGCCTCAACAGCAGTGTCTATTCTCCTTTTGTCTGTGCAGAGATGTGACATTTCAATTACCTTTTTTGCGCTCTCCCGCAAGTCCTGCAGTTTTCTTTTCAGGTAGTTGGTGGAATTGCAATGTCGCTCACCATTTTGTCAGAGGCCATGCTTCGTTGTTCCTCATTTTCATTCAATATTTCAGTTCCATGAACGGTCTTCTTTTCATTATATATAATTTTGTACATACGAGTATATATTACAGATGTGCAAGGATAAAATGCCTGATTTGTTAAATTTGGAACACTGTCCTCCCCAAACATATTATCTACAAATCGTTTCAAGTGGATTCTTATTTCCCTTTTCGAAGTGACTCCACTTTTCACAATTTTCTTTATCTCTTTAATAAGAGTTGAATGAATTCTTATATTCATTTCACTAAAAATTTGGGAATTAGAGTGGTTATTACTTGCTGTAATATAATATCGTAGGTGTCCTGTTGGTGGTGAGGTTGACTGCAGTGTTTCCTTCAGCTTATGTGTTGCCTTGTACAGAGTGAGAAAAAAAATCTTAATGATAGATCTTAATTTAATTATTATTAGGTAATTTTATTAAGAGATACACTTCTTCATTAAAAAAAATGACAAAGTATTAAATTTTAAAAACTCACTGCTTGCCTGGATCTCGGTGTTAATTTGGGAATACTGAAATCATTATATACCAGGACACATTTCACAGTTATCCAAGCAGGACATACAATTTTCTGTGTATCTTTAGCGTGGAATCTCCTCTTTGAACCAGGATGATCTGACTAGAAGCAATTTGAGATACTAAAAATAACAAACTACAGTCTACACACAAATACTCAATACACACCGTAAATTTGAAATATTACCACTGCTGGACAACAGCTGGACCTAGGAATAAACAAAAAAACCTAAAACGAGGAATCCATACCAGAAATGTAGCTAATAAGAACCAACAAAATGATATGTACATTAAGAAAATTCTTAAAAATATGTCAGTCTTTTTCAAATATACTATATATATATATATATATATATATATATATATATATATATATATATATATATATATATATATATATATATATATATATATATATATATATATTGTGAACTGCTTATAGGTTATATTTTCAAAAAAACTAAAGACCTACTATGAAAAGACAGTTATATTATTTTAAAAACACAAAATAAATATAAATACACATTTCACTTTTTATCCTAGGCATGTACAGTTTTCACGAGGTTTCTTCATCATGATCAGGTAAGAAAAGATTTAATACATATGTTATTAAAAAAATGAATTGTCTCAGGACATTTATGAAATACACCAATATATTGATAAATCATTTTGGTGCATGTATACATGTAGACATACGTGTTCATCATTTTTGGAATTGTTAGGTCCAAGAGTACACTGATAATGAGTAGTCTTTACAGACTGGAAAGGAGAACCAAAATATTTGATTTCAGCTAAATAGTCTTGCTTTCTACGTTGGAACCAAATACTTGATCCTGGAGAATAAACACAAACATTGAAAAGGATGTGCCACGATTATCCCACAATATTAAAAATATTTACCGTTACCCGGCAGACTTCTTCGAATAGAATATCTCGTATCCATTAGCTTCCAATTCTATAAGTAGATTTTCAAAATCTTCCACGTAGCCAGTAATATTTCCAGAGGATTGCAAATAGTCCTTCAGTCTTCCCTGCATAACTTCCTCGATAGAATTAGCCATATTTCTATTGAAGATGAAACAGCTGTTTATTACCCCTTGTCAAAACCATGAGCGTTGGAAGAAAGAAAGAAAAATAAAAAGAAAAAGAAAAAAAAAAGGAAAAAACATACACTCGTCAAACGACGCACACCAGAGAGTATATATCAGGGTCGGTTCACTCAATGTTAAAAGGCGGGGGACTAAGTTTGTTATACCTCAGTCACGGACATGGTGCAGGAAGCGCAGCTGTTGCGTTTTGGCGCGCATTTTCAAAGTAAAGTCGTGGGAAATGCTGGTTGTGGTGCGTGTAGGGAATATCCATAAGTATTAACTGCTTTTCTTATGATTTACTACAAAGAATTAATTGTATTATTTGCAGAAGATGGGTAAGAGTTCCATAAGAGGGTGCTCAATCTCTTGGAGGATGCCCTTTTATACACCAACAGATGCGTGAACGATGGTTGAAAACATAAATCGCCAATATTTAATTGGTAAAATATGTATGAAATATTAAAGAAATTTTAAAAAAAATGTATTTATAAAATTAATCAAATATGTACACTTCGATACGATTGGTGAGACAGAACCTCACTTGTATAGAAGAGATAATTTTTATAGTAGAAAATTTACAATCTGCTCAATAAATGGGGATCCGTTAAATAATTTTTGGGGGACCATTAAATAATTTCTTGGTTACATATAACAATTTTGAATGAATATTAAACGTGAATAGAGATGAAAAATGGTATAAATTTCTCATTATTTCGTAAATTCATATTAGTAATAGGAAACCAAAATGAAAAATTGGTCCAGTTTTCTAACTGTTGGTACGTCGATACCTGTTCAATTATTTGATGTCAATTTGCCTTCATTAAAATCTTCCATTATCTTACATCCTGACCTTGGAACACCATCATTTTGGATTTCTTCATGATTTGAATCCACAGAGAAACAACAAAAAAGACAACAAAACAACAAGGAAGGTTGAATAGACTCTAGAAAGGGCTGGAATTTATTAAGAGACGAGGAATATTCCTAAAGGCTCCTCCGAAACACAAACCATTGGGACAGAGTTATAAAGGAAACAGATGGAAATGCAGGAAACTTCTAGAATATCAATATTTTTCTTGTGATACTTGTCATCTTAAAAAGAAACATGCCTCTTATCCTACTGTAGATGATGAAGAATTTCAATGCTAATTTTGGTTTTGTGAATATTAATTTATAGACATGTTCATAAATAAAATGGTGTATCGTTGTTGTGTTTATATGTAACAATAATAATAATAATAATTTATTCAGGTTGTTTAAACAGATACAATATATATATATATATATATATATATATATATATATATATATATATATATATATAGAGAGAGAGAGAGAGAGAGAGAGATAAGGATAATCGAAGAAAATATATAAAACATATTGTACAGTTAAAAAAAGAGTATAAAATGTGTTTGTAATTTTATATAATGGTATTAATGAACATACAGAAGGAAAGATGTAAACGCAGATTACATAATATATTTATAATTTTTCAAGGTTAAAAAAATGAACATACATATATATACAAACAGATGCTTCATCTGACAATGGTTTTGAAAGATGAATTATCTAACTTTATTAGCCACTGTCTAATTAGTTTTTTTTGTTTTTTATATTTAATAATTTTAGATCTCTGCCAAGTATATTGAAAACTATAGCTCACGTAAACATAATATCGAGAGCCAATGTCCTTGTTTACAATCGGAGGTTTTATTGTAGTAATTCTTTTAATATGTTGTATGCGCTCATACGTATTTTGCAAGTAATTGAACATTTCCATAAGAGCCTTTTCCAAGAAATATTTTCTGATAGTAATTATATTATGTTCCCTATATAAGACTTCAGAGGAAGAAGATCTATCTCTTTTGAAAATCAATTTAATTATCCTTTTTTGTATATCACTCAGAGGTTTAATGGAATATTCATATGCTCCCCCCATGCAATTATACCGTACGTTGCCAGAGACCAGAAGAATGCATAGTACATCATTAATAAATGTTTTGTATTAAATATTTTAGAAAGTTTGTAAAAAGTAATTATAAGATATCTTAATTTATTCGCGATTTTTGATATGTGTTGTCCCCATTTCAAATTACAATCAATGTATATACCCAGATATTTCGCAAGTTAGGCTCTCTATCTCTTGACAGTTACATTGAATAGTGTTACAATTATCTACATGTAGTTTTAAATTACACTGATTTGGAACACTATCCAAATAACTTCCATAAGTTGTGAAGACAGTTTTCTGTATATTAAAGCTAAGATAATTGTTCTGTAGCCATTTAGCAATTACATTTAATTTTATTTCTGCTTTACATAAAACCTCTTTCCACGAATCAGCTTTAACAATAATACTTGTGTCATCCGCAAAGGACACTAATTCCCCTCTAGGTAATACCTCAAACACGTTATATATATTATGAATAATAGTGGTCCCAATATTGTCCCCTGTGGAACATTACAAGTAACCGTTCTCTCATCGCTGATAACATTTTTTAGTTTGACCACCTGTTTTCGATCGGTAATGTAGCTTTTGAGCAGTACGAAATACCTCGGAAACCATAATTGTATAGTTTCCTCAGTAGTAAACTGTGATTTACCGTATCGAATGCTTTGGCTAAATCGAGGAAAACAGTAACGCATGGTATGGTTTTATCTATCGCATTATTGATCTCATTTGTTAAGTATTTTATTGCATCTTCGGTATTTTTTCCCTTCTGGAAGCCAAACTGGAATGGATTTATAATACTATGTTTTGTTATAAAATTATCTAATCGAATTTTTAATATTTTCTCATAAATTTTTGCAAAATTAGAAATCAAGCAAATTGGTCGGTAATTTGTTGTCCTATCCTTCTCACCAGATTTATGAATCGGGATTATTTCGGCTTTTTTTGAAATGATCTGGAAATGTATCTGTTTCTATACTTTTATAGATTATATAAGTAAAGGGTTTAAGGATGATAGATTGAATACGTTTAATTACTGTAATTGAAATCTGATTTACACCCGCTGATTTATTACTCAGACCATTTATAATTTTTGATACCTCTTGTTCTGTGGTTGGGGCAATAAAACTAGAATCTGAAGGTAGTTGACCAGATTCTGATAGAGTTTCGTTAGATGATTGTTTGAATTTTTTTGACATGTCTGAGCCTATTTCTATAAAATATTTATTAAATTTATTTGCTGTCTTTTTCATTTACAATATCTATATTATTAATTTCATCATAAATTCTTTCAATTGTATTTACATGTGATTTATTTTTATCCAGTTTTTCATTTATAAATTTCCATAAATGTTTCGTTTTCCAGAATAAGAAAATATCATTATAATACGACTCTTTAGCAGTTTTACTCAAAACGTTTAACATATTCTTATATTTGAGGTACTTATTTTTCATGTCAATATCGTTTGGATGTGATTACGTTTGTTTATATAGATGATTTTTTTATTTTACAAGATTTTATTAGCGCAGTGGTGATCCATGGTTTCCTGGGTTTATTTTTGGTTTTATGTTTGTAAGTGATTTTAGAAATATGTATGACAGTATGGATAGTTGTAATAAAATTTAATACTGCTTCATTTATATTATTCTCTGCATAGACACAATTCTTACACATGTAGTGTAATTATAATATATTAGTATGTTGAAAATAAGCATTATACGAAACTAACGGAAGATTCCATTCATGATGAACAGAATTGCAATTACTTCACTCAGTGTTTAGTGAATGAGTTTTTACTCACTTATGAAATGATTTTAATTTCATAAATGGAAAATAAAGACTTTAAAAATTAGAAATATTTATATATTGATTGTCTTACAATGAATATATTGGAACACATTCTAATAAACATTGACTTAAGAAAATGTTAATTGATTAAATGATATATATATAGTGGCGTCACCAAATTATATTATATTAATTTAATACTAAGATAGTTTTCTCTACGGAAGGAAAGTAGGTCGCAAGACTGGGCTGTCACAAAGGGTTCTATTCAACACACAGCCCCCCGTCGCCAGCTGCCCCAACCGCCCGCGAAATACGGTGCCGTCCGCAGCAGACTTATTTACGACAAGCCGCCCGCTCGGCGGTCGCCCGTCGCACGCCCCTCGTCGGCTGCCGATTCGCAGGGAAGACCTTTCCCCACCCCCTTTCGGGGAGCCCCCGCGCACTTAGCGAAACAATGACCGCCCGCGTCTTGGCCCGGAGACAGACCCCACCTGCCCGCCATTCGTCACGCGCCCGTGCAAGGAATCTCCCTACAACACTTCCGGAAACCCCAGAGGTATAGTATATAGCTCGCCTGTCGCTGGCTGCCGAAGAATTATGTTTCGAAAACAAAGCGGGCTGAACACGTGTTTGGGCAGCTGGAAGAGATGCTTCTAGAATTAGAGAGATCGCACTGGAAAATTTCAGGAACAGTGCGTCCCGATTGGGTGACAAAAAATTGCGACGCAAATAGTTTCGGCCTATGAGACATCTCCCCGTGAGGGAAGGGGCATAGCTACGGCTCCAGATACATTTTCGGGAGGGGGAAACGGAGGCGAGTTCGGCCGGGAGCTGAGTAGAGAAAAACATTATTAGGGAGAAATTATAGGAGAAAAGACGTGGCTCTTAGATAAGACTCGGAGTGAGGAACATTATTAATTTCTGCTCGTAGGACTGTACTTTGCCACCGAGTGCGGTTTTTCTAACCGAGGACCCGCGCAGACTATGCGTCAATTTGCGTTCGTTGCATAGTGCCGCCTCGGGCCCATTCAAGTCCGAATTACGCCCGCCCGGCGCCCGTGTCTCCTCGATCTGACTCTGAACCCGCCCGCCTTCGACGACTCCGAGCCATGCCGCCAGCTGAGAAGAACCGAATGGGGAGTCGGTGACATGACCACCGCCCCCCCCCCGTCGCCGCCAGCCCTCGTCAGAGCGAGGGTAAATCACTAGACGAGGACAGCCATCCAGTCGGTCTGTGGAGGCGCCGACAACCAGCGGTGATAATCCGGAATTTAACCGAAGATGAACTCTCTTCCCTGATTACGTCACGGGGTTCCCTCGCTGGGTATTCCGGCGAAAGTTTTAGCGTTGCCGCGCTCAGGCAGTTTTTTATTTCTTAATAATGCATGAATTATTGTAGACAAAACCTTAATGTTAATGTTAAGGTGTTTCTTCCTAGCTATTAGAACCATGAGCTCATTGCGTAAAGTTGGTAGGCAGTCTTTGTCGCTCTCTTGTGACGTGTAACTTCCCAGGCAGCTAATGTTGTCAGGAATAAATTAATTTTTGCCCAATTAATGAAATGATTCAATAGATATTTTCATAACCTCCCTTCTCTTCCATCCATTCATTATATTACCAATAATTATCTTCTGTATAATATCCTAATCTATCTGTGGCAAGAATTGTACTATAATCCCTAGGGCAATGACCCCATCTCGATCGGGCTTTGTTCAGTTTCCCTGGTCCCTTGAGCAAATGCTGAGATGGCCCCTTGTTTTGCTCTCATTGTCTTTGCCCCTCAATTTGCTCAATAAATACTAGATGTTACTGCCCGAATTTGAGTGTTGTCTCAAAAATACATATAATTATTATTGTGATTTTTTAAATAAATTAAGACGTAGAAATTGGGAGTGAAATTTTAAAGTTCTCGCGTTGCTGGTTTATTTCAAATTTACTGGTTACTTCTTCACTATATGCTGTCCGTTTACTCAATAAAAATTATACAGAACTTGGCGGCACCGGAAGTTGGGCAAATAAGGCTTTCTCTTTTAACATTGAGTGACGTCTCTGACATATATTCTTTGGTGTTGTAGAGACTTTTGATTGGCTTTAGGTTTCATCACAGACTAACAAGAAATGACTGCTCTTCCTGACAATGGAAATAAATGCAGATAAGCACGAGCTGCTATTCGTTTGAATTAGCCTCTTCAAGTTTTAACTGAGTTTTTAGTATAGCAGAAATTACAATATTTTAATCTTACGTAACTATGTTCAATCATGCCAGAAAGTATGTGCTATTGTAGTCTCTAGTTTACTTATCCAATAGAAGTGGAAATGAAACACGAACATTTGTTATTAACTTCTAAAAAAATGTTATTACCTTTTAGATACCCTTATTTACTACTAAGATTACTTACGTTTGGCTTCCATAAAAAGTTACAATGGGCTTGCCTTATGACGATCTTTCTTGAGGCGTTTCTAGTTCGTTTCTTAAGTCTCTAATTACTTCGTTTCAACACATCCACAGGCCCTATCCTTACACGTCTTTATGATTACAAAACGCTTCTTCCACTTACAACTGTTGAGTGGTGACCTCTGGAGGAAGCTCGCGCCCTTTGACACAATGACCACAACTTTCTGCAATGTAAAGCAAGACCACAACTAACAAAATACAATCTATTTCAGGATCAGTGAAACCTGGCTTGTGTAAAAGTCTAGTGGCACTATTTTGCGTCAACCTCTGGCATAATCTATAAAATACTGTCTGTAAATATCAGTAATTTGATATATATATCAACATGTCTTAAGCCGTTGCTGGAAACCAGAACTACGGTGGAGGCTGATGGCCCTAAAGTGACAATATGACATACTTTGTTATAGAATTAATGTGTATATGTATATATACATATACACACACACACACACACATATATATATATATATATATATATATATATATATACATACAAAGTATGTCATATTGTCACTTTAGGACCATCAGCCTCCACCGTAGTTCTGGTTTCCAGCAACGGCTTAAGACATGTCGGGTGGTCACTACTTTGCATCCAGAATTTACAGTAGTTCGTTTCCTCCCTACAATTGAAAGGCAACAAAATTAATTATTGCATATAAATAGCATTTTTCTGTACAATCCATCCTGTGTTTTCTTCTCTTATGTAAGTTGTACACTTGTTTTTCTTCAGATTTCATTCCGAGGATTTATTAGATGTTGACTGCAGATCTCTCCATCTTTTCTGCGGCCTTCCTGTGTGTTCGTGAGTGAAAGCAAGCAAGGATTCACTTAGGTGTTCAAATGTGCATGTCATTACTTATTAAAATTATTGATGCATGAATATTAATACTTACCTACAAATTCCAACATTACGTAAGTTAAACCGATTCATATCTCTTTCCCAATGTCGCAATACAAATATTAAAATGTATAGAAAGAGTCAACAAAAGGAAACATTAAGGTATAAATTACCACACAAGCATAAGGACCCAATAAGTAGTTTCACCAGTTTCTTATATATTTAAAGCTTACAATAGAAAATTTATTTTGCCCCTAACATTAATCAAAATTTGGCACTTTACTCTTCGATACAATGAATTGTCTCAAAGAAACACTGACTTGTTCGATGATCACATTCTGAAAATTCTGAAGACAAAATTTTGTCTTGCATTCGCTTTCAATGGAAGACCGTCGTTAATTACGTTACAAATTTTGATACTTAAATATTTCTCGTATTTCTTCTATACTCTTGATGTTACTGCTGAAGATAAATATTTAGAACTTGAAACCATTGATGGCACTGCACCATCTTTTACTTTCGGTTTTCCTACAGATGCTCGGAATTTCTTTGTGTCCATACCTCAGAGGCATTCATTGTCGTCGCTATCACTTCACGACCCTCAGCCGTGGGCAGTGTTGACTCGCGAACGCGAGGTCGGATGTTGAAAGTTAGAAAGATAGAATCTGGCTACAAGCAATGTCAAACGCATTTTCCGTAAACATGGAAAAAGTCTAAGGAACGTGTGCATCCGCGTCTATTACGTGCTACTTGACATAATGTATTTTTGCAAGTCTCTCTTCGATTATTAACAATATTTATATCATTGTATTCCTCTCTTTGAGACCTTTATAATGCTGCTGAAAAAATATATACTTCCATTTAAAAAAATAAAGTTGGGTCAATATCTTCGCAATTAAAAATGGTACATACACGAAAACGATATGTGTTATTTCCCCCATCATCTGCTACAAATTGGCGCAAACTGTATTCCGATACCTCAAACCGTTTCGGAGATATTTGCTGTGGCCAACTTAGGTGCCTCATCCTGTATATATATGTCGGAAACCGAGGCACAGAATGAATTTCTAACACCATCACAGCCTCAACTAAAGCAAGATGGCATTCTTATTGGCCTTCATAGCTACAAGCAGCTAATGACATATTGACGAAGTGTTTAGAACCCACCAACATGGCGGACTAACTTCACTTGCTGAACACGGAACTTCCAAGTGTTTACTAGTGGTAATTGGCGTTTTCTACTCACGCGACGTCTCTTGAACGATGAATTGAAGAAATGTGGTAAAGTGTAAAGTATTAGTTACGAAATCCGCCACTAGATTTAATGAAGTAATAACAAACTCTGGAGAATCAATCATGCTTCGCAACTTTCTCAATAATTTGCGTTGTCTCGGTAGTTCGAGGTATCTCCTGTGATGGATCTTCACATGCATCGGTCATTTCTTTTAGATTTTTTTGGAGAAAATCACGGACAGAAGTTCTCGTCTTCAACTCGCGCGAAAGTTTATATTTCGCGCAAGTAAAGATGTGTTTGGAACGTTACCTTCAGTGCTAGCTGCACGCTTTCGCCTTAAACTGTTTATTGTGCCAGAGGGGGAAGCAAGAGTTGTGTTTTCGTGACACGAGTTTTATTCGGTATGTAGTTTGCGATTTAGGTGTCTTTTTTGTGTATTGAATATCACTGATACTGTTCATACAATATTTGTGTATTGTGACGAGAAGTAATAATTAAATGATTACGATACAGGGCAAATCTCATCTTCCGAGAAAAATTCAGACATCTACCGGTGGCGAATTGAAATACCGGCATTTACAAGGTACAGGAAGAGCTCTTACATTTCCACTCAATCTGAGTGAGTAAAAAGTTCCTAAAAAGTCATGAAACAGGACCGAAAATAGATACTCCTAATTCGTTGCTCACAGACTGCAACCGTCACAACTGAACTTCAGCATCATCGCGAGTTCAATGGCACATCCGTTAAGTGGTTTTTCGGCCACTACTGGCAACCAAGTTCGTGGGTCAGTTCAACTCCATCTATACTTACACTTAAGTGTTGATGGCGTTTGTCAAGTACGCGTTGAATGCGTGTCGTTATATGCCGAAGAGTTCCATTATCCACCACGTGATGTTCCTGAAATTCAGTTTAGCCCATTAGCTGACGACGTGTTTCGTTCATATCCACACCTTGCCTCCAACACTGGAGTTGAGTCTCCTTCAGACTTAATGGCGACGGTTTAAGGGCCTTAAGGCTGCGATTCTCTTGCACCGTGCGAGGGTCGCAGTGGTGGGACGAGTGGTGAGGGAGTGTCGGGAGGAAGAAAGTCAAGGCCGCCGTAGAGGGGGCAGTCCAAAGAGCAGGTACACTATATGAACCTTGAATCCTAATCCCCTTATGTTAATACCATCTTTATTGTTTTACTGCAAAAGTTTACAATTTCAAATGGAAAGGAAGTTTACAGGGCGAAATGAAACAAATTCGAAACCATTTTTAGAGAATTATGAACATTTATTAGAGAATTTAATACCATTACATAGATGCATGAAATTCCCATATTATATTTCATGCGCGCAAGAGCCGCCCTCAAGATGTATCGACTACGAGACGTGCAGGGGATTAGAGATCACAATGGGATATTGCATAAGCTGAAATGAGTAAAACTCCAAATAAAATATTACTGCAATAATTTTTGCACTGTGGACAGTTTAGAATTACAATTTTAAAGCAATAATAACTCAAATTTGGAAAGTCGCGGAAGGTCTGTGGAAGAACGTGTATTTCTCTGCAAATTGAAAAGCAGAAAATATTTCCCAAGCACTCAGAAAATCACTTAATTCCAAATTTTCTCATCGTCACACTTTTGTCTATAATTGCCTCAAGATACTAATGAAATCATGTCTTACTGGTGTAGTAAAACCAAATCTCATGATTGAGATTTCCTCTCATGATCTCATGATTGAGAATCCCCATTATGCTATTATGAGTTACATACAAGCTCCAGGGTTTCCAAACCAACAAGAATAATTTTCCTTTGATCAACTTCTTGTCGATAAAACAAGGATACTTTTCATTCACTTTAAAACATAAATCATAGTTGATATTTTTGCTAAACACACGGTTTAAAAATATCGTTATATTCACATTAAAAACTAAAAAAAATCACATTTTGCCCTTGACACGTTTCCTAGACCGAGAACATAGAGAAACAGGACTCCGAAACCTCACTGATTACAATAGTACGTACGCAAAGGACAATTGTCAGGCAATTAACCGTTAAAAAATGCATTTCATCATTGTATAATTTTAAATAAAAATATGTTTTCCTCAAAATTTTGAAATGCACGTGGTAACGACTTTTAGGATGAGATGGAAACCAACAAGAAGTAGTAACTGAATTTCTGCAATATTTTAAGCTGTAAATTTGAACTATCTACAGCTTCGTACAGCGTGCCAATGCGGACACGCTAGGCAGATTAGGATTAACTAACTCGGAGGAAATAAAATCCACAGCAAACAATACAAGGGAAGTAACTCATCACCCAATGATTAACTATGATCTGACGGAAGAAAAGTACACAAATAGCAGTGGTTTGTGAACGTGGAAAAGAAAGAAGGATAACCACGGAGTCCATCACCCTTCACTCTAATTGCGGCACCTCGATCTCAGTTTTTAGGCGTGAATTTAATCAATTATAATAAATTTGGAGAGCAAATAATATTTCCTTCTGCACGAAGACGGGGCGATCTGAGCTGTCACGGGGTCTTCACTTCAATGTCTTCATTACCTCAGCGCAGCTTGAACACAGCTGTGTGCATGCCAGAATGACTCGAGTGCAAGAGCAGCAAGGCGAGGCTATGTTAAAGGCTTCACACAGTCGCCCAAGGGCCGACGTCGGGTGCTCAGGACATGGGGTCAGCGAAGTACTCTTGCATCCGAAGGGCAACAAGGCTATGAAAGAGTTCTACTGAAGACACTAATGGAAAACAAATATTACGTAGAACAGGCCTAAGAAACGCCAGCCTAAACATTGTCTCCACTATTAATACATTCCTTAGCTACACCTCAGCAGAATCTGTCGGGGTCATGGTGCTATCATCTACGCCGATGGTCATTTATATTAACAATATAGCTATTGTAATAGATTCAGAAAGACCATTCACCTCTCCCCACACCATAAACAAAATGTTTACTAAACAGTGTTCATGCACAAATGCTCACATCAGTTTGCATTTGTACTCAAGCCCTTGTCACTTACGTTTTTTCGCCAGTATGTGTGCACATGTAAGCTTTATTTTACACTGAAGTTCTTTTCACATAAAGGACACTGCAAAGGTTTCTACTCAGTATGGGTGCGCATGTGTTTATCTAAGTTTCCTTTTACAGTAAAGCTCTTACCACATATGGAACACTGGAAAGGCTTCTCACCAGTGTGCGTGCGCATGTGCGTATGCAAGCTTTGTTGTACACTGAAGCTTTTTTCACAGAGAGAACACTGGAAAGCTTTTTCCCCAGTGTGGGTGGGCATGTGTTTATCTAAGTTCCCTTTTACACTGAAGCACTTGTCACACATAGAACACTGGAAAGGCTTCTCACCAGTGTGCGTGCGCATGTGCGTATGCAAGCTTTGTTTTACACTGAAGCTCTTTTCACAGAGAGAACACTGGAAAGGTCTTTCCCCAGTGTGGGTGGGCATATGCTTCTCCAAGTTTCCTTTAACACTGAAACCCTTTTCACATATACAACACTGGAAAGGCTTCTCACCAGTGTGCGTGCGCATGTGAGTATTTAAGCTTTGTTTTACACTGAAGCTCTTTTCACAGAGAGAACACTGGAAAGCTTTTTCCCCAGTGTGGGTGGGCATGTGTTTATCTAAGTTCCCTTTTATACTGAAGCTCTTTTGACAAATAGGACACTGGAAAGCTTTCGCACCAGTGTGCATGCGCATGTGACTATGATAGTTTCCGCTTGTTCTGAAGTTCTTTTCACAGATAGAACACTCGAAAGGTTTTTCAGCAGTGTGCGTGCGCATGTGCCTATTTAAGGTTAGTTTCAAACTGAAGTTCTTTTCACAGACTGAACACTGGAAAGGCTTTTCACCAGTGTGCGTGCGTATGTGCGTATGCAAAAGTCCTCTTGAACTGAAGTTCTTTCCACAGATAGAACAGAGGAAAGGTTTTTCTCCGGTGTGTGAACGCATGTGCATACTTAAGTCTTGATTTCTTCTGAAGCCTTTACCACACACAGAGCACTGGAAAGGTTTGTCCTCAGAATGTGTGCGCATATGAATAGTAAATTTTCCTATTTCACCGAAACTCATTTCACAAAGAGAACATTGGAAAGGTTTCTCACCAGTGTGCGTGCGCATGTGCGTATCTAAGTGTCCTTTTCGACTGAAGCTTTTCCCACAGATAGAACACTGGAAAGGTTTTTCCCCAGTGTGAGAGCACTTATGAATAGTTAAGATTCCTTTCTCCCCAAAGTTCTTTTCGCAGATAGAACACCAAGGTTTTTCACTACAGTAGGTGGTCACGTGACTTGGAAATTCGCCATCTGTCAACAAAGAACACTTGCATTAGCATTATCAGGTCTTGCCAAAGGAAAACGTACACTCTTTACTTACTGGATCAAATGGGTTTGAAATATTGCTTTTTCTGTGCAAATTTCTTTTCCCCTACTACTAATCTCTCCCCCTAAGTCACATAGCTTTTACTTTTTTTGACTGAATAAATCTAAATCTATTAGCACCTCAGCTATTATTTGAACACGTTCCAATTCAACCAAGAGGGGAACAACGCACTATTAACCAGCGCAGCGTTATCAAAACTATGTGCATTCGCTTGACCAATAATATCAATTAATTAGAATATTTGTATATTCAATTTACATCAAAATAATTACGAAAATTCTGACTGCTCACGCGTGAGTTGCTTTTCGTCGTAAGATAACACTTCCGATAGCGTTTCAAGTTTTTTTTATAAGGCAGTAAATATTTTTACGGAGCAGATTATATTAAATAATACATGCCTCGCTGGGCATTCTTATTTATAAAAAAAAAACGCCGAGAAATTCATCGTAGGCGGAAGTACTGGCTCTCTGCCTAGGAATTACACCACCATCATCAGCTGGACTAAATAAAACAAATGTTATCTTATCACCGCCAACATCTCGACGTTTGACAACTATTTAATCCTCAAATATCAACGTGGCATTGTTGCCAAATTGCTACCAAGCTTTACGTATTGTTTAAAAATACATCGATACATTGAGATTACAAATTGAATAAAAAGTAAAAAAGCGAGAAAGTAGAAATAGAATTAATACTGCGAGATTCAATAGTAAATTACAATTAAAATTAAATTAATTACTTATCATAACATTCATTCCATTTTTCACATGGCCAATAGTTTGTGTGAAACCTGTATATATTTCATGAATTTCAAGAAGAAATCACGCAAAAATTACTCGATTTAAAAAAAAAATAATACATGACATTATTAGAGCTAGTTTCGTACAACAAAGAAGAAATACAACAAGAAATACACGTACAACAAGAAATCACGCAAAAATTACTCGATTTAAAAAAAAAATAATACATGACATTATTAGAGCTAGTTTCGTACAACAAACTTCGAGGCAAAATTTTCTATTTTTAATTCTGTAGTTTTCAAACTTTTTTGTAATTTTCAGAAAACAAAAAAAGCAATATCTGAAAATGAGACTAGCACCGTATTTCTTTGTCCCTTATTACATATGTGGAGAAAATTTAAATTTGGAGCGGTTTTTGAGAGAAAAAACAAATTTCAAGTGCAGTTTCCGCAAAAACTACTTGTTTCAATAGTACCAGACCACCTTTAAAAAGCTAACTTTCTATAGCAGACTGAGACAAAAATCTTTATTTTGAATTTTGTAGTTTTAATTTTTTAAAGATTTTAAAACACCGAGCAATACTCGAAAATGGGACTTACGGGACCATATTTCTTACAGCCCCTTACTACATACGAAAAGAAAATATAAAGAAAAAAGTTGGAGCGGTTTTTGAGAAAAAATAGTAAATTTCATGCGCTAATTACGCAAAAACTACTCTTCTTTAAAAAAATTTACATAACTTTTTAAAGAGCTAATTTCGTGCAACAGACTTTTTCCGAGGCAAATATCTATCTACAATTTTGTAGTTTAATTTTTTTTGCAATATTCGAAAAACCGATCAATACCCAAAAATGCGACAAGCATATATCTCACCACCATTTATCCACCATATTTATCACCACAAGAAGAAAATTTAAACAAAAAATGTAAGCGATTTTTGAGAAAAAAAATTTGCGATAATTTCAAGCGCGAATTTCACAAAATACTTATTTTCTCAAATATATATATATATATATATATATATATATATATATATATATATATATATCACCTCATAAAGAGATAAATTTGTACAACCTACTTTGAGGCAAAAATTTCAATCTTAATTTTGTAGTTTTCAATATTTGTTTTGCAATTTTCGAAAAATTGGGGATGTCAACGATAACGAGATCTGAACCATTATTTTAAACGTCGTTCGCAACAAAATTTAATCAACAAATTTTGGGTATTTTTCTAGAAAATTTTGAAATTGTTTTTGAGGCTTCATGTGAAGTACCTTCAAAAATCAAAATATCAGTTTGAAACTTCGAAAGTCACAAGTTCAATAAGATCGAATGAGGAATATCAATGTTGAAGAAAATCGGCTGAACGGTTTAGGTTAGCGTTGACGGACGGACAGGCTAAAGTTCTGCCAACGATTTCTCGGTATCAAGAACCAACAAAACACGACTTTGTCTACACCACGAGTTACGATTTTTTTCTAAATTTAGCAACAGGTATTAACCACCATTTCTTTACCGGGACCCGGCAATTAAGTTTTTTTCTGCCGAAATTTCAGCATTTTCTGGGGCACAATTACACAACTTTCTCTTCTTACGAAGTGTTGAAAATGCGAGAAAATAAAACTATGAAAGCCTAATTTTGTTCATATCTCATAAAAGTGGCATATTAACATTTTAATTTTAAATAGATTATATGCATATTGATTCTCCATTACAGGTGCAATTTACATAAACTGCATTAATAGCAATATATATGGTACGAAAATTTGAAATGTATATAAGAACTGTGTCGCGATATGCCGTGTTTATTGCGATATTCTTAATCTACGTATAAAATTGAGTATGTTGGGCACTCTACTTTCCCAAAGGCAAAAATTGTGTATTATACAATTTTGCACTTGCAAAGAGTATACGACAAAATTTTAGGCCCATAAATCTCCGCGGCGAGTACCAACCCCAAGATTTTAGCATGAGTTCAACCGTTTAACTTAATAGAGTTCATATATTCCGTGGTGAAAGAGATGTACAAGTAACCGCGATTATAATGCGGGTTTCACTTTAATCGTGATTACTAGAGCCTTAATGACTGGCAAAATGCTTTTTTGTTATCAATATTTTGTGTTTTGATTATTTATATTTCCTATTTTTGCGATTGTTTTATTTTTGCCTTTTTTATGACTTACGTCGTTGGCCGGCTAAAAAGACCAGCTAACGTGACAACTTTTGAAAATAGTCACTGTCGGATGAGAACATATATTCACACTCGATTGAGGGCTCGACTATCCCTATAACACGTATCACATCACATTAGTAGAGAAGAAATGGGTATAAGTCTGTCACTGGTAAGAACAGGCAAGTCGCTGAAGATCGCTTATATTAATTATGAATTACTTTTTAAAGAATCACATACTTCTGAAAGATAATTTAATTAATCAGTTAAATAAAATGGATGAATGTGCATTAATATTATTATCACTAGACTGTTGAAAACAATTCAATAGGTCACATAAAAATTACCACATATGTGTAAATAAATAATCTTAAACAATTATATTTATTATTCATTATAAATAATTAACAGACACCATGAATAAATTGGTAACACTATCATCTCAAAAGCATTATTAACACTAGTCAGCAGATAACGTTTAGCACAAGACCACTGATAATTTTTAACTTTGTATTTTTCATTTGCTCTTGACGCACTTTAACATCTCAAACGCTCGCACTTCCTGATAAAGATAGAAACTGTTATTTCGCTTAATTGTTCACCGAGTTAATATTAGTTTGCAGATAAAAAACTTGTTTAATTTAAACAAAAAACGAGGCATACGTCATTGTACTGTGAACACTTCAATCGCGCGAGTAGTGTGAATGACAAATACAAAAAACGAGCAAGTTGCTCGGAATGATAGTTTCATAGGTTTGTTATTCCGACAGGAAATCCTTTTGGCTGCCATATTGCGAATCTAGTGCGGCCTGGACTTTATTTTGTTTTTGTTTTTTTCTCTCCTGGCACCGATCTCCATCAAGCTGGACACAAACCAGCAAGCTGGATAACACGAAAGATAGGTCGTGTTTTGTCTTTCTGTGGATGTAGAGGCTGTGTTAAAAATCTAAATAAAATAAGACAATACCAGTGAAAATTTTAGATTTTTTCATTGTGCCCCCTCTCCCCTACATTGATGGCTCACGAGGATCCCATCCTACTTTTGAGAACACATTCCGATCCCTTTTGAGGACAGTTCTCGGGATACGTATCCCTGGCGCTGGTGGTTACACAAGTGGGAAGAACAAAAAATATAATTACGTTTTCACTTATCACTTCAAGATTCAAAAGGGAATCCACAATTCGCAGAGATTGCCGCGGGTAAAACAAATTCGTAGCCATCATATTGAAGTGATAACAAGATAACAAAGAAACGATCGATTTAGAATAAAAATGATGCTTGTAATTGTTACTTTTTTATAATAAGTTCTTTCAAATACGAAGTTAATTGTTTATACGCCTTATCGCGCCACTACTTTAGCTAAAATAAATACTTTTTGAATGCCTATTTTAGTAAAATTAAATGTATTATTGGGTGCCTTTTTTTAGGTAAAATAAATGCATGAACTTCCGGGCTCTAGCGATTACTTAAATACGATTAGCGAAATATTTAAACGAGATTGGTGAAACCTGCCCTAAACGGGAACGTAATTATAACTGGCTTTGCGAGGTCAAGTCAAACTAGCATAAAGCCCGATATCTACTGTTGAAGAAAGAGAGGAGCGTTTCTCACAGAGGACTAAATGATAATGTAAAGCCCTCGACAAGCTCTCACATGATCGCGAGCACTTACGCTGCAAAAATTTAACAGTATTTCGCAAAGCCAGGTACGTCTTCTTTTGATTATGAAAATACCTATAAAATATCAGCTGCTGAAATTTGATTACCAACAGATTACGTGGTATGTGATTGAAATATGTGTAAATGTATCTGTTTAGACACTTACAATTAAAATATTACTCAGTATAGTTTTTTCTAGCCCTGTATTTTCTAAACAAATCACACGTTTTTCATTACGGTTTGTTAAATATCACATCTTAGACGAATAATAATCTGGCAACGCTGGTTATAACAGACTTTTTAATTTGGAGAAATTTCAATATTACGTAACCATTTCCAACAATGCGAGAAAGTAATCGCTGTTGTAGCACATCCACTTTCAAATTAGACACGTTGTTATACAAATGACCAATTTCATCATTTACAAGTATGACCTCCATGACTACTAGAGTGAGTTGAAACACAGGAGTAGCAAACTAAATTTAACTTGGCGGCCTGTAAATAAAACTATTTACGAAATTACGTAAAATCTTGTTTCCACTTACCTGGGGAACATTAAATAAGTTCTGCAGAACTTATTGGTGGGGCCAAATGCCAAAAAGCTGGTCAAAAGTCGAAAGCGTTATACGATTTGACTGAAACTTTGTATTCAGAGGTTTATGATCATTCTAATTAATAATCTGTAATAAAAATTCCGAAAACCAAAATGGCGGACCAATATGGCGGATAAAATTATCAAAATTTTGTATTTTTAACACAAAATGATCATACTTATAAGTAAAAATGAGTTCATTCGGGTTTTTAAGGATGCTGATTAATAATCTTGAATGAAAATGCCAAAAAACAAAATGGCGGACCAATATGGCGGACAAAATCATCATTTTCTTCATTTTTAACACAAAATGATCGTGTTTAAAATTAAAAATGAGTTCATTCGGGTTTATAAGCATGCTGATTAATAATATTAAATAAAAATGCATAAAAAAACAAAATGGCGGACCAATATGGCGGACAAAATTACCATAAGTTTGTATTTTTAACACAACATTATTATGTTTATAAGTAAAGAAGAGTTAGTTTGAATTTTTAAGGATGCTAATTAATAACCTTGAATGAAAATGCCAAAAAACAAAATGGCGGACTAATATGGCGGACCAAATCATCAATTTTTTCCATTTTTAACACGAAATGATCGTGTTTATAATTAAAAATGAGTTGATTTGGGTTTATAAGCATGCTGATTAATAAATATTGAATAAAAATGCTAAAAAAACAAAATGGCGGACCAATATGGCGAACAAAATCATCAAAAGTTTGTATTTTTAACATAAAAAACGTTTAATATAAGTAAATACATATACATATAATGATATAATAAAAGTGCACTCAACGGTACAACCTTTAGTCGCTATCTGAGGAGTAATTTTCGGTGGTGGATGAATCGTCAGTTACGATATCACTATAATTTGGAATCGAATCCGCAACATCTCGTGGATTTAACAATTCAATGGTTTTCTCCGACAATGATGACAAATTTTTTTTCGGCAATTTTCGTATGCTAGTAATATATGGGTCCGATGATACCAAAAGTCTGCAAATAACATCCTCCATTGTTTTGGATCGCTTGTACTTTCGCGAGAAGTCTTCCCGAAATCTTTTAATCAGTTTGTTGCAAGATTCTTGGACCTCTTCGGACATCTGTCCAATTGGCAACAGTGCGGAGGAAATTATTTGCGACCCATGAATTAAAATTTTATGCACTGTAGTTGGCATGTAATACCAGGGATATAATTCCACAAATTTTCGGGCTGTAGCCAAAGCGAATTCTTCAAACCGAGTAATATTTATTTCGAAACCACATGATAATGCTTGCAAAATAATATGAAAGCGATTAATTAAATCTTCGTCTACTCCAGTAATCGATGCAGAAACATCACTATTTGCAAAAAATCGTCTAGCTGTGTTCCCGTCATTTGTGCTACCATATCCCGGCTTCGGTTGATCAACGAGAAGGCCTAATTTTAAGCGGAATGCTTCTTGAATAACCTTTTTTCGATTAGCGACTGCAGTTTTTTGTTCCTCGGAGCGTGCTTGGTACTTCTGCGTGTGAAGTTTGTACGACACATGCAAGCAACACTCAAAAAATCTTATCCATGCATGCAGCGAAGAAATACCAAATTCAAAATTTTCTTCTTTAATATCTCGTTTTAAAATAGCATCAATGTCATTAAAATTTTTTGATGTTGCATTGCAGATGTAACAACGTTGAGTGGAAGTTGTCCCAGAGATCGCATTACAAACTTTGCCGTCTATCATAGTTAAACATAGTTGGTAATAAACACTTATTGTTTTGCCGTCAATAAAGTCTTTAAAAGGGACGAGTTGCTTCTGCTGCTCTTTCACATACTCGACTTCATTTAAAGTGTTCTCAACATTTTCATGCAAAAATTGTATACGAATAGGTCTGCAGTAACGAGGAGAAGATGGTCGCGGATTTTCCCATATGACAAACTCGTTATCACTTCCTCCAGAAGTACAGATGAGACGCAGAGGCACAAGCGAAGTGAAAAAAATGCTCGAATCTGATACGCTTGAATCTGAAAATTTCTGTTTGTAATTGCTCTGACCAGAAGTGCCATCACAACCCCATTTGCAAATCAGAATGAATTCATGAGTCTCATTTATATCTAAATTTTGAATTACTTCTTTGTTAATCGACAAAATTCGTTTTGTGGTATGATTTAATAAAGCCTGTAATTTCACTTCGGCTTTGCTTTCTGTTATGATCATATCATCTTTGCTGGGATAACAATGTTTTTTTGCTTTATGAACTGTTTTGTAAGAAGGAAGTAATTTGCATTTATTTTTTACACATAAATTTCGGAGCCCCTGGTACTGAGATTTAGAAAGTTTTTGTTCTATGAGAACAGATACAGCAGCGTCACCTGACAATTGATTTTCCGGAACAAACTCCAAAGATGATCGATATGCACGTGCTGAAGTCGAGGATGAATCGGATAATGCTACGTCACTGACTATTTTCGCGGCATCAGTGTTTCCGGTAGATCGCAGATCCATCTGCAAAGCATACGCCAATTCCGTCGTACTTGACTGGTTTCGAATGTTCTCAGTTCGTCTGCGTTTCGATCTTTCACTTAAATTTTCGAAATCTGTCCGAGGACGACCTGATTAGGAACAGAAACTATGTATTAATTTGTACGGAATAGAGATATAGTCACAATAATGTGGTGTAAGTATGTACGTTCGCTTACCTGTATTCACTGACGTTGTCGGAATCGGTCGAGGTTGTATTTCAAAAGAAACGCAGGTAGTAAGCCAATTCTCGTTTTGTTTTAAAAAGTCGTCCTCAGTCCTTCTCGCTTTCTGCCACTTTGTTTTGATGTCGGATATTAGTTTACGAATTGCCGAATTCAGTTGTTCAGGAATATTATACGCATATCCTATTTTTTCAGATATATGTTCCTCAATAATAGAAATAGCATTTCTTGAACCTTTGTTTAAACTTCCTTTTAAAAGAAGAAAGATGTCCTTTCTAGAAATATTAATTGTTTGTTGAGCAACAATTTCTGAAAATCACAAAAAATTACTTATATTGTGCATACATAAAAAGTACATATTTCATGTAATAATTTATCATAATAATAAATAATTAAATAATTTGTATGTAGATATATTTTGCATTTTTCAATAATCACTGTTCTATTGTATTATATATTTTAAATTTGTGTGTCTACTTGTACTTATGATTATTTAAATATTTATCGTAATTCATTATTTCAGTTTTTTCTACATGTTGCACGCGCTACGACAATTTGTCACAGGCACTAAAACGGCAGCTACGGGCAGCTGTTTTTTTGTGATTCTCACAGAGAATAACATTTCGAATAATGTCATGTTAAGTTTTTAGCCCCGCACGACGGTGCACATAGTTATTTTTCATTTTAAACACAAATTTTTGATTATAGCATTTTCATTTTTCGCCAACAATCAACGTTAATTATTACATTAACAAATTATTTAAAAAAAATTAAGTATACATATTATGTTTCTACTTACTCTCAGGAATAGATTCCATTTTGTTTTATTGAATTCGGCCGACTGCACGCTTCTCTATCCTTCGAAACACAAAGGTTCTGAAAACACGTTTCACAGCTGACCGATATCGATCGCTCGAGGCCCAACTTTCAACTGATCTCTTACCTCAAGTATAAGAGAGAAACCGTTACTAATTGCGGAATTCAACGGCCCAAATACCAACCTATTGAAGTAGCAACGACAAAATCCCTATCTAGTAACTTTTTTTTGGACTTTTGGCCAGCTTTTTGGCATTTGGCCCCACCGTTCAATATTACGTAACCATTTCCAACAATGCGAGAAAGTAATCGCTGTTGTAGCACATCCACTTTCAAATTAGACACGTTGTTATACAAATGACCAATTTCATCATTTACAAGTATGACCTCCATGACTACTTGAGTGAGTTGAAACACAGGAGTAGCAAACTAAATTTAACTTGGCGGCCTGTAAATAAAACTATTTACGAAATTACATAAAATCTTGTTTCCACTTACCTGGGGAACATGAAATAAGTTCTGGTTTGATAGTTGCAGCAGAAGCACTTCCAGAACAAGCCGCAAGAGGATCCTACAGCAAAATAACAGAAAACTACATCACTATGCACTGAGAAATACTCTAACCGTACGCAGGACCCCAGTCCAATAAACTGCCAAAAATAAATACAAGTTTTAGGAAAATGTTTTAGTAAATAAGTGGGTAGAAAAAGAAACAAGTGACAACGAGAACGCGGAACCGAATGTTATAATCTCGTTAAATGGGGAACTTTCGAACAAGAAAACGAGTATTAGAAAAATAAACAATTTGAAGAATCATTCGGAAGCAATTCGAAAAGGGGGGGAAAATTTAGAAGAACTTAAAGAGGCAGAAATACACTTACACGGAAAGACAATTGAGTATAGACAGCTCCTGTAATATATAATTAATGAGTATAGACAGCTTTTAAAATAAGTTGGAATTTCGGAAAAGCAGGTGAACAAGAGGGCAATGAACTTTGGGGAACGCGGCAAATTAAAAGGCAAAATTTTCAGTACTTCTTAAAAGTGCCAAATCAGAACAGAGTTACGAAAATATAAAATGTTCCAAAACGATCTCAGTGACAGAGGAAAGCGAAGGTTTTTTTATTGTTGAAGAACAATCGAAAGATTGGACTGTCTGAAAAAGGACACAGAGGGATGATAGATTCCGAGACGACGACAAGTGCTGGCAAGTTATTATGTTTTGTGAGGTTCTTGTGAAGAGAGTGAATATAGGAGAGAAGGTGAATTGGGAGCCAGAAATACGGCATATAGTAGGTTGCGTAGAAACGCATAGGATGTGTGAAATTATGCAAAGTGATCACAGCACATGGAACTTTATGGTGAAATGGCGGATGGAACGGATTTGCGAGCCGTTAGCAACGATATCACAGTCAGGAAAGTGAACATCCTGTAAATATTACGCGCGCGAACGGAATAAAATTATAAAGTCAAGTATTGTAGTAGATTTAGTAAAGGTTAGACGATGTACATGGCCATTAAATTTAAAATGAGCACGGTATGAATGAGAATAGTGTAAATATTTTGTTGTTAAGCGAGAATGTTAAATTCAGATTCTTTTGTTGTTGTATAGAAGGTTTTGTTTTTTGTTGTTTTTGTGTAATGATTTTAGTGGAAGCGTCACAGGAAAGTAGCGAGGGCGAAGATTAACGCCGCCGAATAAACCAAGTACCACCAAACACGGTACTGAATATACAGTTGAAAACTTTTTAAGTCTCTTTTGGCCGTAAATTAAGAAAGATAATTTCCCCTCCCATTACCAGTAAGATAAGGAGAAATATTTTTCCCTATGGAGGAAATTTGATGATATTTTTCCCTATGGTTTCCCCACAGGAGGAAACTTCAGGCCCACGACCCCATATAAATTTTTCAGTGGCAACGCCGTGCCTGCCAAAAATATTTTTAAATTCTGTTAAACAGAGTTTGGGACTCAGGTAAATACAAAATAGATGTAAAGAAATTATTCTAATACAGAGGCACGAAGGGACGGTCACATTGCAAAAGACAAAGATGAAAGAATATCTTTAACCATGCCCCTTTTGATTTACCTGGAAAACCTCATTTAGCAAATTAATAAAGAGCTGAGTCAATCTGTGAGAAACATAACACAAATCTATTTACTTTCTCAGTATACTGTATGTTGAATAAAGAAAGTTATGTAATGGATGCCGAGATATTAAAGGAAATTTACGTTTTGAGGTCCTTGATTACGAACGTATTTGTTTTTCTAAACATGTTTCTCCTGGAAAACCAACAAGCACCTGAACTACATACACTGTTTTCTCTCTCTCTCTCTCTCTCTCTCTCTCTCTCTCTCTCTCTCTCTCTCTCTCTCTCTCACACACACACACACACACACACACAAAAAAAAAAAAAACACTGATGAGACTAGGTGGTTTCAATTCCCCCACGAAATTGAAGTAAACCTCCCAATATTTTTGGGTACTTTGCATGTAGTCCCTGGGAAAAATTAAAATTTTCTCAAAATGACTCCAATTTAATTTTCTTTAAAATTTTTACTAGAATAAACAAAAGTAAGATTATAAATAGGTGTGCGGCACAATTTCACACAACAGACTGGTATTTGCGGGGAAAAGAAACGGAAAACTATAGCACAGAATTGCACAGAGTTTCTCGAACTAGTTTTCAGTTTTCTTTTAATATGGGTTAGTGCTCAGGCAGCGAAATAGTCGAAGAAAAGTTGGGAGAGCATTTTGATGGAAATTGCAACGGAACATTGCCTCTTTCATCAGTAGTTTTTGTCAGACAAGGGTGTTCTCTGTCCAAACGAAATTAAACCTTTCCTTACGAATTCCGTGGCTTTTTGCTTCGTGTTTCTACTACATCCAGTGCCTGGCACACCCTGGACCGAACCTTGAAGACGTTCAAAACGCTTTTACTCAGCTTTCCGCATTAGCTTGTGGTGACAATGCGAGCAGGCGTGATAGAAAATTCCTAGTATTTCGACAATGCCAATTTTACGCGGGGGTTTGCCCAGGAGCTGGTGCGATCTTTTTGGTGACGCTCCGAACTAATAGAAAGTAGGTGACAATCGACTTCAAGGAACTTTGTACGAAGAAATGAATGTTTGATCAACAAAGAAGAAATTCGCGCGGCTTTTTGGAGAAAATTAAATCTCGGAGGCGCCAAGTTAAAATGCATAATCCTTTCCTCTGAAACGCCTTCAAAGAACATCAAACGCTCTGTTAAAAAAAACAAGGCGCCAAATTTGAAGTAATTTGGCCGGCAATTGTCAACATTTAGTTTAACAATGATATGCATATTATTATTATTAAATACAAAAAGTAATTATAAATATGTATATTATAATAACTATAATATTCACATTTTCAAAGACTATCATCTGAAAGTAAATAAATCCAAATGAAAAGAACAGATCACGTTGATACGTCGTCGCTACAGGCGCGCGCTGAAGGGTTCCATTCACGAATAACATTGCATTAACGCCACTGCGATGTTTTCTTTGGATTCTTCAAAAGTACGCGAATGCGTGTTTTTTCAGAATACCTCTTAAGTCATTATAGGAACTTTAAAACATTATTGCAACAGTAGGCACATACGCTACAAATGATTACAAATGAAAATTCGAAAATACTCAGAACTTCATAAAAAAATTAGCTCAAAATTGCATTTCAGGTACACGCAACATTTTCTCAATACTCATTTTGACGTCGAGAAGGCACAACTGACTCTTAGGGACAACGTATTCTTCTTATGGAAGAATCGCGTGCGTGAGGCAGAGTATATAACTGAGGATCCCACAGACTCCCTTTATTGCATCCAAAGACCGGCGCAGAAGATCCGCAGCCTGCGCGAAAAAACAAATTCACAAGTCTACTGTTCACTTGTATTCGGAATTTTATGGAAAGCATTGAATTCTTTCTCTTCACGCCGTGGACAATTCTTCGATTCACTTAATTTTCTTCTACGAATACAGGCTTTTTACGAATAGGAATAAGTGTTTTTACTTTCTCCTATACGTACGTATACGGAGTCATATATGTAGTTAACACATGCTGTGGCTAGAATTCAGTTTGTGGGTCCTTGATTCCGACAAATCAATTGACGACAAAACGTCCGTCCATCCGTCTGTGAACACCAAGAGCGCCGAAATCATGCGTACGATTTTATTTTTTCCAAAATTGAAGAAACCCTGTTCATCTGGCTCGAGTCAAAGCTTTGAGATTTTGAAATATTCCAATTATTTTAAATTTGGGGGTACTTTACATGAAGCCCCTATGACATTTTCATAGTTATCTCAAAAATAGAGTGAAACACATAAAGGTGGCATAGGTCCGACTTTCACGGTTAACTCTAAAGTTTCCAAAATTGCAACAGTTTCAATTTTTTCGTCGTGTTCCCACAACTATAAAAATAAGGTCGAGATTTTTCCTTCAAATTCAATTTGTTGTCCATAATTACTTCTTTCATTACGTTAAGATAGCCTAAAATTAATTTTGGTAATTCTTTTTTTTACGTACATTTTTTTGAAACTTTTAGTAGTTTTGGCGCAATATCGAGTGCAATTTTAAAAATAACAGAAACAAGATTTACTCCAAAACGGCTTCAAATTTTCTCTTTAAACTTTTGGAACGGATGGCGCTAAATTGTACTCTATTAGATTATATCAATGCAAATTTGCTCCTTTCTTTTGTTTTCACAAAAGTTAGAAAAATGTATTTTTTTGACAAGCCTCTCACATCGTTAATATTTACATTAATTTGTCCACATAATTGCATTTGAGAGTACATGTGCTTTAAATAATGCCATACAAAATATCTCAAAAACTCAAGTTTTCTGTGAAAACGATCACAAAATTCCTCATGTTCACAAACGCTCAAACGTTTTCTCAAAAAACGGCTTTTTTCTTCAAACATTTCGTACAGATAGTGCTAATTGCACTCTAAGATAGCCTCAAATTAATTTTGGTAATTCTTTTTTTTTAAATTACCCAAATGTAATTTTTTTAAATTATCTCTCATGCCTTTAATACCACATTTCCAGCAATTTGTCTGCATTATTGCATTTGTGAGAAGAAACGCTTCAAATAACTTCCAATGATTTTTTTCAAAAATTCAATAGCTTTTTGTACATCTATAATAACCCTGCAAACTTGGCATATACAGTAATACTTAAACGTCATTTTTGTAAAAACTCCTCCAAATATTTCAATGAAAATTTTCATATAAGAAGCTGTTTTACTCCTTTATTATTTTTTTCAGAGTATTTTTTCGTTTCTGCCATTAAACCAAAAAAATTGAACAAATGTGAAAAAAACGATGTTTGGACGGCGATAGATGGCAAGAGGCTGGGGCACGACCGAAAAATAAAGAAACTAACTAGGAGGAGTAGTATGCGTCACTGTAGCGCCTCTAGTTATGTTGTGTCAAGTATCACAATGATTTCACCATATTCTCATTTTACTTTCTTTTAAAAAAATATTTCTTTTTACAATATTATTCTTTGTTCAGAGCACTTTTCTCGAATTCTTATAGAAAATAAAATTACTCAATATGATTAATGAAAGTAGAAAATATTTTAATGCTACAAATTTATGTCATAATGTTGGAAGGAAATTCATTGAATTTGGAGGGTATGATCATGTATGAAGTTATTGAAAACAATAATGCATTGCTCAGTAAGAGCCATCTCTACCTCATTTTTAAAACAAGAATTTTCACAGCTCAGCAGAAAATAATTTCTTTTTAGTTATAATTTTCTGAATCAGGCAGACAATGTATACTCGTACCAAACTCAACATCAGAATTCTGATGTTGATATTACGTTGAATTACAAAATGTATCAAGAAAAGTCAACTTTGAAAATACCAATGATGTATGTATTGCAGAAATCGAAGATCAGTATTGGTATGATTTATTTGGAAATTTCAAGATCCTAAAAAAAAAAAAAAAAAAAAAAAAAAAAAAAAAAAAAAAAAAAAAAAAAAAAAAAAAAAAAAAAAAAAAAAAAAAGGTAACATCTGCTAAGTTACGTAAGAATAGAAACAAATGCTTACATACTTTTGTTTACTGAACTTAAAGCAAAGTATAAAAGAGAGGAGAGGGATAAAGTTACATTGGAAGGGTCGAACCAGTTCAATCATAATCAATATGCAAAATATAAGAAAGAATATCAGCCAGTAATTAATTAATTAGATGACCTTTTAGGAAAATTAGAGAATGTTGGTAAAAGAGTTATTCAAAGATTAACCTTTAAAATGAAAAAAATTGTTACCTATGCTCTTATTCCCTATCCTTCCACGCTATCAGAATTATTTGAAAAATGATGTTTGAATCCCCTGATTCACTAAAAACATTAGAAACTGAAGCAAAGTGAAAACTACTGAAGAGGAAGAAAATACAAAATCTTCATGAAGCTGGTAACCCTGTATTCCATTGAAGAGTCACAGGTACACATGAATATATATTGGAACCTTGTTGATTTTGATGAGAATAACATTTTTGTCCAAGAAAAAATGGAGATACTGATGGATCATTAATCCTATTAAGTAGTAACATTTTAGGAGACTGAATACTCACCTATGGCCTTACTAATAAACATGGCGTAAATTGTATTCTGTGTTTATGCCAAGAATAGCGAAAACTACTACCAATAAGCATGGAATAATTCGGGCACGAAATAAGTGAAGTGTAGTTTCCATGGCAACTGCTAAACCTCGAAGAGACTGGGTTAATTGGAAAACCCTGGAAATGCGAAAACAGAGGCAAATAAGAATGAGCTGTTTGTGTGTTTTTATTCTTGTTTCTATGAATTTTTGACATTGGAAACTTCAAAATGATTTTGTTAGCGTTCCATACCAGAAATAGAAGTGTGAAACAACATTGATGAAATGTACGGACAACTGAGAAAGGAAAGTTACTGAGCATGTGTGATTCTTGCGAAGGGTATTCAGAAGAATTTCAAAATAAAAATGGATTTTCATAGGAAAAAAACACATGAGTTAACCAATTCATTTGAGTTAAAACTGATCTATCATATTAAGATAGGGCAGAAATTACACATTATTGCGGAAATGATTACTCTTTGCTCCTGGATGAAATATAAGATTCAACGTAACTCTGCGGACTTGTGAGGTATGAGTCAGCCATCTCAAACAAATGTGTACTGAAATATGTTATTAATAGTAAGCACCAATATCCCAATGTTCATAGTAATACAGGTCTATAAACATTTTTAATCATGAAGCGTGCATATGTGCACATTGGAAATTAAGGTTATTTTTTGATTTTAATGAAGTAAAAAATTATATCCATGAATAATTAAATAAATAAAATGGCATAACATGCCGTTTTCAGATTTGCAATGATTTGACATTAAAACAAAGATTGAAGATAAGAAATTTCGTGGCAGATTTTTGACGGAATCTACTCCTACCTTCATAAAAAAAAAATTAAAAAAATGAAAAGAGATGTTGAGAGATGTTTGTTATTTTGAAAATCTGCTTTTGATGCTCAGAACAGACTTCAGAAATTCTGCAGAGCTGATGCTTTCTAGTAGTCAGAATTTTATGTGGAGGAGGAAGTGATCAACAACTTATATTACCAATAGTAGCAGTTTGAAGTGCACTTAATTTATGATACATAATTGAATTAAAATTTTATGAATGTACAAATTTTAAATAAAAATTATACTTGTATTATGTGTCTGATAAAAATAGAATTATATTTATTTTATAAATCTGCTCCAGAGTTTAACCTTCCTGGATAACCAAAAGTTTCACTATATCTTCGACCTCGACGCTATGACTAGGGTGTCATTCATTTCTCTATCTTCACTTTTATTCTTTTCTTGTCCCTCTTAACTTGTCTTTTTTACTTCTCTTTCAGCCTTTCATTTACACCTACACTGATGGGTTTGAGAACAGAGTGTTTTTCTCTCCTTAGGGGAACGAAACCTCTGAAGGTAAATCAAGCCTCACCAGAGGCTTTGAGGTAACAGCCCTACCAGTGATCAAACCTGCATATGGGTCAGTAGCTCTATCAGGTAAATCAATTACTAAATTCCTCCAGAACCATGGCCGAACTCACCATATGACAACAAATGCGCAAGAAAATGGTAAAAAATATGGATTAGCGGAATGACAAAAATAAGAGGGTGGAATGTTAGATCTCTTAAAGACAAAGAAGAAGAATTAGTAACTTTACAAAGAGAAAAGAACATCAATGTATTATTGATCTCAGAAACAAAGAAGAAATTAAATGAATCAATGAATGTAGATGAAGATACAATGATTTATAGTGAAGTCTCACAAGTAGAACATGCAATATCAGGTTTAGCTATAATTCTAAATCAGAAATTGGAGAAAGAAAAAAAAAAAAAAAACAATACAATCATATAACTGGATCTCCAATCGTATTGAAACTGTGTGGTGTAAGGTAGACAGGATTCATTTCGTTCATTTGTGCCTATACACCAGAAGCGGCAAAGAAATACAAAATGGAGGAGTTTTATTGTCTACTTCAAAAAACTATATGCAACATAAATACGAATGACTACCTAAAATTGGAGGAGACCTAACTGCCAGAATCGGAAAATTCCAAATGGATGATGTGATGGGTAAATGTAATGAAGATCATGTGCTAAATTATAACGGAAAACCGACGCGAGACTTTGCTTGCTTCAATAACCTAAAATTTATACCTTCTTTCCACTCAAATGAATACATAAGTACACATGATCAGCACGTTGTCAGACGCATGATTGATTACATGATAGCAAATGAATATATAAGACTTTTCACTGACTTAATAGTATATAGAGGATGAGATACAGTGACCATTTTGCATTGGTTGGTAAATTGAAAATCTACAAAAGATGGTATAAAAGGAATAAAAAAAAATGGGTTCAAAGGTTTGGCAGGAGGCAGAGAAACATCTATTTACTTCAAGAAGACCCCATAAAACAATTATAGATGAGATAAAGGTAAAATACCCTGAAAGACAAGATGTCAAAGAAGAATGCAAATGTATTAAAACAGTGATAGAGACTTCAGCAATAGGAGAAATAGGTACTTCTACTCAAAAAATGAAAAGTAAAAGGCTACAAATACGGAATAAGGTGATACAGGAGGCGGTGAATTCAAAGAGAAAGACAAATTTGAAATATATAAAAGATAGAGATCTTGTGTCAAAAGAAGAGTACTCTACTCCATCAAATTACAAGTCTTACAAGGAAGGCAAACAAGAGTGCTTGGTCAGATATATAACTTACCTGGAGCATGATCTACACAAGTGCCAGGCAATTATCTATAAAGTAATGCAACATCTGAATAGAGAGGTGAAATATATAGCAAATACTCAAGTTGTGAAACCTGACCAACTCCTCTTTAATTATAAATGTTTATGGACAGATCCTGGTTATGAAATGAATCTTGAGAAACGAGAAAAAGAAATTGACGAAATAGAATATGAGGATCTGGAAGATGCCTTAAGAAAAATAAAAAAAATATAGAAAAGTGAGTTAAAGTGATGGCGTTAAAGGCAAAACAATCAAATACGGCTCTTACCCTTTTCCAATCTATGTTGAAAAAAAAAGGGCTTATACCTCAAGAGTGGAAAATTGCAGTAATAAGCCCTATTTTTAAGAAAAGGGACTGATTGTCCTGTGAAAATTATAGACGAATAAGTCTTTTAAATGTTACTTACAAAATGTATTATAAAAATAATCGAATCCAGAGTACGTAATATTGCAGATTCCATATTATTGGAGGAAAATGGATTCAGGAAGGGTAGATCCTGCTCCGATAATATCTTCATTGTCAAGCAGACCATTGAGAAACGTAGAGAATTTAATAAAAGAACACACATGCTCTTCAAAGATTACTCCAAAGCTTTTGACACCGTACATAGAAATACACAATTTATACTGTGATTTTTGAAACTCTACTCCTGGCAGGTATGAGCTGTAAATGGTTTCATACAATTGAGAGCTTGGAACGTCGCCATAATGACATCACTCTGGTGATATTCAAGCTCCCGATTAGATGAAAATGTCCACAACCGATACCTGTAGGGGCAGTGTTGGAAACATTGCAGTGTAACGTATTACATCGTAAAGGTCTACCACCAAAGCTGATTTCGGTCATTAGGAACATCTACAGGAAGTCAGAAATTTGCATCAAGGGCCAAGAGAATAAGAAAAAGTAGATAGGTAGGTAGGAAGGAAGGAGTAAGACAAGGATGTAGGCTATTCCCAATTATTCTTTTTAATTCATAATTACATGAAACATTAAATATGTGGATATCTTATAGTCATGACATGGAACAAGAAAAAAACCTATTGACTAAGGTTTGAAAAATTTGGAATTCTGTCGTTACTTTATGGTCTTGCATGTTGAGAACTTTCAAATTAATGTTTCTAATTTCTATTGATTGATCATTATGATCATTTATTAGTTGCAGATTTGGTTATGTAATAGTAAAATTATGGTAATAAGTATTAAATTCTACAATATTTTTGTTCAGTGATTGATGACGGGTAAAACAATGCTTATTTGGAATGTTATACATGTAGAATTAACATGAAACCACTAATAATTCTATTTAATATTTTTTTAAAAATAGTTTTGGTTTCTTCTGATTACACAACCTTGGAAAATATTCACACTATGATCAAAGGTTTCCGTGGGGAAAGAGATTCAAGTTCGTTGGCTAAACATTCTCCATGTACTGATTGGCAAAATACACATAATAATTACAATTTTAATATAATTTACAAGTTCAGTTTTTTAAATATGGAAACGTACAATTTCTTAAAATTTAGGTAGTATATGTTGAGTTAAAAGTTCTGTGAATTATTTGGATGCACTTGCTATTAAAAGGATATTATAGGCCGTTAAATAATAAATTCAAATATATGAATGCTTTTTCATTTTCCCTATGAAAATTGTAGACTTAAGAAATGGAAATTGAAGGGTTTTATTCCTTCAATAACATCTAAATAAAAGTCCTTTTGAACACAAGTGAAAAAACATCAAAGCAGACATTTAAGTGAAAAAATTCTTCCCTTTATTTGTGGTGTTATTTCTTCAGAGAATACACCTGCTTCACGGATAAATTTTATCCACTTAGATTATTTGAAGTCAAACTTCAAAATATTGAAATCCCTTTCCTAAGCACCTTTAGAACAAGTGACCTAAAATTTCATGGCCTACTGTTAGCTCCAAACCCAGACTGCCACGTTTGCCGGATAAGGAGTAGTCTTCTATTTTGAAATGTAAATTATACATTGGAAATTTTACAAATGAACAATATTCGTATTGTATCATAACAACATTTGATTACTTATCAAACTTGATTTAACACCGTAATTTGATAATTTTTGATCTTTTATTTATTACTCTTATTGTATTGTATTTTTATTATTGTATTTAGTATTATATTACAATACTTATTACATAAGTAACTAATATGCTGCTCAAAATATTAAACTTTCCTTTTAATTAAATACACCTGTCCTTGTCTCTAATGGCCCCGAACGTCCTCACTGCGTATTTTGGTTTGAAAATTCGAAGCCCCTGACAACTGTGCCACGTAATTTTCGTTAAGCTCCTTCTTGTAGGCCTAAAGTTTATCAGTGGCGTAAGTGTTTTAATGAAACTAGATGTATGGCGAGTCAGCAAATCCTCAGGTCAAACCTGACAACTTAGAACAAGCGAGACAAAGCTTTGTTAACAGTCCTACAAAATCAACCTGGTGTTCTTCTCGACAGGTGAGCGGCCCATATACAACTGTATGGCGTGACTTGAGAAAACTTTTGCATCTCAAACTATTCAAGTTAACAATGTAGCAAAAACAAAAATACACACCGGTTCACCAGAATGGTTCACCGGATATAACAAACTTTTTTCTTTCGAAGGTTCATCAAGGGTCTGTATCTCTTTAAGTAAAATTTGAATCTGTTACATTAAACTTCATGTATTTAGCTAAATATTGATACAAAATCGAAGTCAGTAAGTTAAAAGAATAAACCAATACAAGCCTTCAAACTTGTAAAAGTCCCTATTGAAACACCCTAAATATATATTTCTATTGGAATACAACCATTTACTTGCCCTTGTTGGAATAATATGTAAGTTTAAAACTTGCAACTGACATCTGAGGAGAATAAAAGTTATCAAATAGTTGTCAACCCAATTTTATGGGTAACCATATTCCTATTAATTAGAAACATCAGTGTGTCTTGGAATGGGAACACCGAGAGGAACATTGTCGTCATCGTGGTAAATATATATTACTACTGCTATCTCTGAAGCATCCTTTCTTACTTCTACTATATATTCTTCTTAGTGTGTACCACATAATTATCCCAAATATCAGAATAAATTAGTACATTACATTAGTAACATTGCTGCAAAATATCTCAAGACACAGTAATTGTTCTAATGCTTCCTTTCATTTTCTTCTTGCAGCTTTGTGATCAAAAGTGGTAATACCATAATAACTCTTTGAAATAATTTCATCTTCACCTCATCAATTAATATTATTTCTCAATTAGTAAGAACATTGACAATCACATTATATCAAAATCATGCAAAAAATACAACTGTGTTATCCTGTGATTTACTTCAGCTAAACTTATAATTAAGGCAGTAACTTGTTTCTGAACAACAGCCTCAGAAGGTTTACACTGACTTCATAAGAAACTAGGCTCAAGTCGAAACGGAATGTGCAGAGTGAGAAAATTTTTTAATTCACTTTCTCTAAGAAATTAAGGAAGACAAAAGGATGATTAAATATTTTTTTGATGTTGAAAAGATAACAATTTCTTACATACTTTCTTTTAACACACAAAATTTAATAGCAAACTATATGATCTAATGAATATTATTGTAATTTTACTGTAACTTAACACAACTGAATTAAATACATTTTGTATTCCACTCTTCAGATCAATATTAATAGATATTGAAACAATCCCTTTTGTTTTACTGCTGAATTGTGTAGTTGCAATACCCATTTTATAATCAGGTAGTTTTGTAAAATATAAAATAAATTCCATAAATGAGTGTTTTTCACATTCCGAAAAGAACAAATTTCACTTTCCAATGCAGAATCAACAGTTGCGTTGTCCATTATATAAACACACGTTTCTGATAATCAAGTTGTAAATCATCCACTTCTAAAAACCTTCTACATTATAGTTCCTAAATACTCATATACTTTTGTCTTTTGAGGAAAACAATTCTGCATCTTTGATGAAACTCCCTTTATGTAAGAATATACCTTCTCCCAAACTTTTGTCATGCAGCAGTCTCTACACTTGTCATAGCCACGAGGCAAAAATTTAAAAGTAGATTGTTAAAAACAATATCTAAAATGATACACAAAAATAAAAAAAATTAAATGAACCACAATGGAGGTGCTTCAAAGTATTCATGATACAAGCAAGTTGTTATCCATGCTGATTTGACTCCAATTTTACAAATAACAGATTTCGCTAATGCAAATCATGCCTTGTTCATTCACTTGTTTGTTACATTCCGTGTCTTTCAAGAAATAATGAACTTAGATTTTTTTTCCTGCCTTTTAAATATAACCATGTCTTCTACAAAAATACAAATTCCATACCTTCTTTCCCAAATATATCCCATCACGAAATCGGATCTTGCAACTACAATATCATTTCTTTTCATAAGCTATCTGCGATAATTCGTTTTCTTCCATACATAATCCATGTCAGGAAGCACAAGTGAACAAGAAGAACCAGACAAAAGACCCGCCAATTCCTGTCAACTGAACTTTTCATTTCTATACTGAAGTCTCCTAATGTTAACTGCATACAGTACATAGAAAAAATTAACTTTTAAGATTATTATTTTTCTGTCTGTTGTTTTCAACTTGGTCAGACTGTATTTTGGCCTTTAATTTAAAGACAGAATATTAACATTAAATCACAGCATTAAATCAATACAAAAATTACATTTGATACGTAATAACAGCAACGTTCTGGAAATTATTTCCATCATCAGGCTTAATGGCAAAAACAAATAATTAATACTATAATATTTTAAACAATTGACAGATGGTCAGATTTTAATAGATGAATTATATGAAGAGCTAATGTACACAAGTCACAAGGGAAAGCACTGTGATAAAATATGGTATCACATGATTGTATTAAAGGATGTTCATAGAGAGGGGTTGAGAGGGATATTATAAAACCAAGCCAGAAATAAAATAAGAAATATATTAAATTTGGGAAGCACTCAATAGTCCACCATAAAAAAAGGCAATTTATTAGATTCTGCCTGTGTATTCAAACAAGAAGTTTTGAGGATTTTTGAGGACTGTTGGCACCATTTATTTAACCGACAGTAAAATATCTGTTTTGAAAGATGGAAAGCGATGAAGGCAAGTGAACACACAAAATCTGCATAACTATGTCTTTAAAACTATCCAAAGAATTCCCACGGGTAGTTATCAGGAAGTCATTTCAAAATTGAGAACGGAACATTCTAAATTAACGCATACTCGCACATTAATGGAGAAAACCCTCCTAAATGAGATCATTGTAAAGTTCTTCTAAATGTAAAACACACATTAATTTACTGCCCTCTATACAAAAGCACCAATTAGCAGGCAGACACGATAACATTCTTAACTCGAAAGATTATCAAAAGAGAATTATTGATTTCGTTTAGGAAATCAATATTTACAATAGCATTTAGAGGATCTACTTACACTTGTGTTCTATGTACTATCTTGTATGTATTCTATTTATCACATTTAATGTATGTATTGAATTGTTTGTATTGTAATTTTGCACTGTTTATGATATGGTACTAAAATTCATATTGTAATTGTACAATGTATTTATACGTTCCATCGCTAATGACCCTGATGTTGATGTGACAATAAATAAATTTAATTTAAAAAAAGAAGTTTTGATACAGAAGGTTTCTAATATTAATCTCGGAACACAAAATTTCCATGGCCTAAAATTTATATTTCTAAGAAATTTACACAATGGGAAGTTGTATTTCTGTGTTGAAGAATTTTGTCTACATGCCAGGTCTTTTATGATTCTTTTGTGTTAAAGTAGTCTTCAGTTTAACTTGCATTTGGTTTGACACATGTATGATCTATTACAGTCTGTACAATTTATTTGATAAACGTTATTAATATCAAATATCCCTCTAAAATCTTTCAAGTTTTTGACTTTATGGCTCTTATTGAACACTAGTTACTAGTTTAATATTGAATTTGGTCAAAACTTATTTTGTAAGAATATTATTTATTTTGGATATGCAGGGTAAACATATCAAATTATTCATATATTTATCATGTCGAAATTGTGTGGTAGTATTATTGTAAATTGTCCCATTTTTAATCAATTTTAGTCTTTTAGTTATTTTTTCTATGAATTTTGAAAGGTAGTCATTGAATACCAATATCTCTAAAAACCACATAAATTATAAGAATAAAACTTACGACAATTTTATTGCTTTATCACTAAATTTAAAACAACAATTTTTTTTATAACAATTATTAACAACTATAGCTTTGTTTGTCAACTATAGCTTTCAAAAACACTGGTCACATGACTGAACATTCTGTACCACTGCAATCTGTGCAAATGCAACACAAAGTTCCTGCGAAGTCCATACAGAGGCACCAAAGAATAAAGCAAATATGCCAAAGATGGTGTATCAAGCAACGTTGGCAAGCATTGAATCTGTATTTAACAAGGACTAGTTAAGTTAAGGCACAGCACCCATTATTGGTAAACATTTAATCCATCCTAAATCCAAACTTATGCTGGAAGTAACAATTCCCGGAATTAGTGTGTTATAATGAAGTTACGCCAAGCTTTTACTAGAATGGCTGCTACTAAAGATTTTTTGAATGACAATATGTATATCATTGGATTCTTCTTTTTACATTCATGTTGAACTGAAAGAATATGTATAGTTCCACCTGAAAAAACAATGTTACCTCAAATATCTCGTAAAATACAAGTGATAAAAAAGAAATGAAATCACGTATCAATTAGCCCCATTCTCTCACACACTTCCGTGAAAACTGCATTGCAATAACTTCAATCATTCAAAAGTTGTAGGAGGTTCTTAAGTTACATTACTCATCCTGAATATAAATACTCAAATAATACATAAAGATGAATATTTTTGTCTCAATTTAACTATCGAAATCATCATCATCATCATTAAAATTATGATTAATCACATATTGAACAGAGTAAAGTAATAATTTCCTAGGGCTTGCTTTTACTAATTTGCCTGATAATCTCATTATTATTCATTTAAAAGAGTAAAATATTAAAGATGTGCAGTACAAAATATATATTATGAACAATAATCAATTACTAGAGTTGTGGTAATATTCTATTGTAGCATTGTAGTATTTCTGCATAAATACATTTCTGAGCACTTTGTAATGTTTCTTCAAACATTTGCAATTAGTTTTCCAGACTATCATCAGCTGCAACTTGTCTTTTTAATTGCATCAGTTACCTATGGTGCAGGGGGTGTTACATGCAATGTTTTTAGCCCTAGGATGCAGCAACCCGAGGAAACTATATTAAGGTATATGGAAGGCCTATGAGGCCCTGCGCAATACACCCTTGAAAAATACACAAATTAATTTTATTCTTGATCTCCTCCATTGCTCAATAATTTTGATAAAAGTCAACTCTTATTGTTGTAGAAATGATTATTTACTTACAGAACAGTTAATAGGGCCTTCAAAGCACAGCATGTGCATTGACATAATAGAATGAAATTTTTGAATCCACCTACATGACATGAATTTTTCCTTTGCCAATGACTAAAATAAAAGAAAGATTCTACAGAGGCAAATTCACAGAATGCAGCTGCACAAAATAAAAAAAACTCATGGCCTTGGAGGCCCTGCTTGTGCATCCTAGAGTTAAAGATGCAAGCCAGACATACATAACATCAGCTGGTTTAGTGAAGTTCACCCTACTAGCAACAAGTGGCATCTATGCGCCTTTGCACACACGAGGTGCAATGGAAATGTTTACACCATCAAAAGTTTGATAATGAACTTTCTTTTCTATTTCGCTAAATATAGTGAGTATTCGGGACACTTTATGTATCCGAGATAAATTCACTCTGTTTCCAAAACAACAGCAACTGGAAATTGGCTGCTTTCCAAGTCACAGTCCTATGCTACCACACTTAGGGAGGGAAATGTATGTCTCCTAAGACACACTTTTCCCCTAAAAGTCCATTTTCAATAAAAAGATATTCACTCTGTTGGCAAACAAAATTTTCTAATTTGAAGAGAAGCATGTGTATGAAAGTTTTTGTTTGGAGAATGAGAATTGTTTGTCTGCAAATCACGCATATAATTACTTAATATTACTTATATTCCCATAAATCATGAAATAGTAGGACATTCACAATTCACGCAAAGAATGTATTGCACACTCACAGTTGAATTAGGAATTGTTCCCTTTTCAATGACAAGAATTTGCTTATCAAATTTTGTCAAAAAACACTTTACTTTATTTTAAAAAAATGAATGAATGTACTCACAAAATCATTATCGTTTTCTTCTTTTATTGACTGATGTAAAGCCAGACTGGATTCAGCTATTGCCTAAAAAAACAAAACCATTGCTCATTAAAATCAGAGCTACTTATAGAGATGATTCTAAAATCATCTCAACTGGAGTTGTCATGAAAAAGTAATAAACCTTCCACCAATAAGAAATACAAAATAAAACAGCTCAATAGAAGATATCTGATATTTAAAAAGTCAACTCACATACACATTTTTTTCACTCATTATAAATAATGTGAAAATAATGAGTTACTGTCTCAAGGATTATTCACACACAAGAAGAGTATTGTTGATCTTGTTTCCACGCAAGACAGTTTATTAGCTGTTAGCTGCTTTGATAATTACACAAACTAGTCTGCGCTCTCAGAAATTGCTGCAGTCATTGAATATATAACATGTTAGCAACCTGTAAGCTGACAATTCTAATCGCAAGATTTATTTTTTAAAAAATTCTGATTTAATCAAAGGCTTCTAAAGGTCTACTTTGCTTCAGTATTTTTCATATTCATGTTTCGTCAAATTCAAATGTTTTATTACATTCCAGAGTAGTGGTTTATTACTAACATTTATTGAAACGAAGTTTGGATTATTTTAACTCCTAGTAATAAAGCAAAGCCACATAACTATGATTGCATTAAGGTGCATCATGCCTCGTTTAAGTACCATGTTACTTCAAAGGGGCACAAAATAAAAATTGGTGAGCAAGTAACATTCGTTATCAATCCTAGCAATACTAAGGTACAAGTGATCCGAGAAATTACCCAAAAATAGCCTTGGAAGACCATTCCTTACATTTGTTTATATGGATGTTTTTCATGATTTCAGAAAACTAATAAATTCATATAACTAATAATAAAAATGTGTGCTCGTTTTACAAAGAAAATTATTCAACTTCTGGCTATGTAAATGTTAAAGAAAATCAATATTCCCACATATGATTATAGTTAACGACAAAACTTATATTCTCTATGTTCTGTTTTCATATGCACAGACCTGTACGTTTTTAAGTAACAGCCAAGATGCTGTAATAATGCAAATTCAAAACATCTCATGGTAAATTGCATAAAGATCTGAACAAAATACACATCATGAACAGAAACAATGATTTCCGGTGTCCTACAAAAATTTAAATCATTAAAAACCTCTCAAAAATCAATGGTCTCTGAGGTGCAGTTTTTTTAACACTTTTGTTACTAGAAACAAATCTTTCCATCCTGCACTTTAATGCATCACAAAACAAAGAAAATACCCCAAACTAGAACAACAGTTTACTACTAATCAGCTAGCTGCATCAGAAACCAGGGATTCAAAAAGACACAAATTTTCACTGTCATCTCCACTGCCACATCCTAGCCTTTGTTCAGCAAATATCACCAAGAGCACCTACTGCTGCAAACATGCTAGCAAATTGAGGTACATTGCTGATTTTTACTCATCTTTCTGAAGTGTTTGATACGAGCACTTCCTATCACTGACAGAAATGGAGGCACTTCATAATGGCTGCTGCAGAAGCTTTAGGGCATAAACCTGAAAACCATTGTGACATTCAAGCTCCCGATTGGATGAAACCATCAACGCTGATACCCGCCAAGGGCAGAGTTTGATAAATCGTGGGAGAACTTCTGAACCTTAATCATGTTTGTGAATTAGTTTTGAGGAATTGTTCCAACTCACAGATGGGTGGAACTTTGGGTCCAGATGTGGAACTTTTCAAAAGATAGAGACGCATGATCAAAACTTTTACATAACTGAAAGCAATTAAGTTCCTGAAGATGTTCATTCTAACATTTTGGATATCTTGTAAACCAATTTTTTTGCATAAAACAAACCACAAAATAATTATCGAAAATTGCTGGAGTTCAAGATCTTTCTTGCTGCATTCCAAAGGAGATTTCATTTCTTATAGAGCTGTGACGCATGCTAGTCACATGGCAAAAGCTATATAAACAGAATAATTGACCTTTTCAAGGTCAATTTCAATTGCCGTGTAGGGCAAAACACTTTGAGAAGTGTGTGTATGTATTTTCCTGCTCAAGCGTATCTACGAGCCTGTTTCTACCATCAGAAGCAATTAAGAATTCAGATTACGGTTTCCTATTCATGTATATTGATCCACATATCAGTAATTAATTTACACATTACAGTAAAGCTGCTAAAAGAAGGAAGGAAAAAGAAAAAAAGAAAAGAGAAAGAAAAAAAAGAAAGTTTAACCGATCCTTAAACTGCAGCTTTAGTTTTATTTGACGGCAGTTCCAATGGAGGTAAAGGCGAAGAAGGCTTGTGATATTCTACAACCAGACACAGGTGAAGGTTAGGAAGAACAAGAAAATCCACCAAAGAGATACATTATGGTTCAAATTAATCTTTCTTTCATCAACAAAAGTTCTCTCCTGGTACAAACATTCTTCACATGATTATCTATAATTGCTGATTTTCTTGATAAAGACCTTACAATATGCCACGGTAATCCTTGTTACATAAGTAGAAATTGAAAACTTGAGAAGTCAGTTGCTGTGAATGAAGCTGCAGAAAGAGGCGTCAAACTCATTCAAGATTATAAACAAAATTTCCCACAAAAGATGAACTGAAATTTTGTTTTACATGTTGTTGACCAATATCAAAAGAAATATGCAACTGCTACTAAATCTTCTCTTAGAAAAAAATAAAGTTCAATATTCACCCATTACACAAAGTTGACTTACAGTAAACAGAAGTCTGAATAAATAAAAACATATTTCTTTAATTTTTCGGTTTACTTCAGAAATTTTTGTATTAAGTTGAGTAATATAATTTAGAATGTTTTTACATAAATTGCTGGGGTTGCCTCAACGAGGGAAGAAGAGAATAGTTTACAGATCAGAGGATGTGGGCATCGCTTAGTAGTTGCCCAACTGGGTTGAAATTTTTGCATACACATTCTAAATTTTAACTTTCTGATAATTACACTGACCCCTATTGTAGAAAGAAATGAAAGCATGGTGAAGTGAAATAAAGATGAAGTCAAGTGATTAGGTAAACAAACACCACTTACACTTGCACAACAGAATTTGAATGAATTACTGTAATTCTCTTGCAACTGATTTATTGTTCAATTTTTTAAAATTGGAATTTATTGTTTCACTCTTCAGGGACTAGAAAGCTGAAGTGTGGCACTTAATATGGATTATTTGTATCACAGGCAAAGAAAAATTAATACTTCTCCAGCAATGGCATCTGACACTCCAGGTGGGTGCAATCTCCAACTACATTAAATAAAAGTGTGAGGGGTCTATTAAAAGATGCAACAACAGCATAATGCATCAATAAATATAATGTTGTAATGAATGCAACACCTGACATCAACACAGAGGTATACTAAAACTCATATGCAATCGAAATGTTAAGACTACGTTCATCCTTCATTTTTCTGCTACATGGAACAATATACTTGAATTTGGTATTTCATTAAGTAACTGAATATTTTTTGGGAATATCTCGAAAGTCATGAATTTCTATTAGATTGCAACAATAGCACTACTACAAAATGAACTCACATTAGAATCCCAGCAATAGTCTTCTGTCTTGTCAACTGGCTCTTCTTTGACCTGGGCATACAAGAAGGGAGCAGTCAATCACAAGTTCATCAAAATAATGAGATTCCCTACATGTACATGCTACATGATTATTCAGGAGGCAGAGAAAACTGCTCACTTTGAGTTTATAATAAGGCCTAGCAAACTGACTTTTCCTGCGCTTACATGTCATGAGCATAAAATATATGAATAACATGCAAAATAAACAAGAATTTTAGATTTAAAAATATTTTTTCCCCCAAGGCTTATACAGTTTTTAAATGCATTATGAATAAAGTCAGTCGTACAATTTTTGATATCTTAAAAATAATGGAAAGAAACACACTTCTTCACATTGGAGAATGAATTAACTACAAGAAAACTTTCTCAATGCGGAATGTTTGTAATGCGAAAATCTATCCAATGTGTTTATAGGTCACGGTCCAGGCAAAAAAGTATCTTAAGTATTGAATTGTTTCATGTGCAATCTTGTCAAACACCGAAAGAATTAATGATCCCTTGAGATTCTGCAATGAATGAGTTTGACACTATTATTAAATGTTTTCTTATTCATAAATTTTCACCATTACATATGAAATTTCTTCTTCTTTTGAACTGTTCTAGATTATTTCATAACTTAATATCAATGATTTTAAACATTCTTGCCTACTAGTTCTCGTTCACAATAAAGTGTTTTTAATACACCAATACACCATTGCATAAGAGGAAAATATAAATTACAAATCCCTCACAGAAATGACCCCAATGAGAAAAAATGTGTTTCAAACATTTTTTTTTTCATACTTAAATGAGTCAGTTGCACTATTTGTGTTACCATATATAAATTTTCTTAACATTTTGAGTTCAGAAATGCAACTATCTTATTCACTGACAAAAAAATTAAAGCCAAAAGAAATACACTTTAAATAGTGAAAACTCTATAAATTTTATTATTGTACACCAAGTCACTGTTTTGTTGACATTCTCCAGGACTTCAAAAATGTAATTAAATTTCATCTTGCATCCATTCTTTTCAAGATATGTTAAGCCTTATGGATGAAAATTTCTGATTTTTTGTTGTTGTCGGTTTTCTATATTTTGTACTTTTAGTAACATTGTACCAACTTCTTTTGTTTTTGTTACAGGCCTATTAAACCGATTAAAATGACATTACTGATATACCAACTTTTGTTGCTTTGGAGTGCTCTACTGGTGTAATTAGCAACATAACAATAGTTTAGCACTAAAATTGCAAATACATGCTACTGGGTTTTTCCAACGACTGTGCGCACGGACACAACAATAGGTGAATACCCATGACAATGGCCTAATGCTATGCCATGAATTTCCTTGCACTATACAAATTTTTAACTTTTTCACAAAAGTGATTTTTTGGTGCAAATGACCGTTTTGTCAGAAACTGTACATTCAAAAACAACGATTTTTTTTTACACAATGTTGTACTATACCAATTCTTGATATTTATATCATCCGAGTTTATGTCTACCTTTTTTATACAAAAATGGCATTGGAATAAAATATAAATTGACAAAAAATGCAACAGAATTTATTAGTACATTCAATTAATAATATTTTAAAGAGTTACATTCACAAATCTGGAAAAGTTGGATAGTAACTGAGAAAATGGGTTACAAGCTTTGAAAATTTAATATTGCGGGCAAAGGCCTTATCACCTCCCCTAATGTATAAATTCGGAATGCATACCCTAATAACACACAATATCGTGTGGGTGGGAGTCAATGATAACAGGCAGGAAGCAGTCCTCTCATTTGCAATCGCCTAAGGCCCCCTTGAGTATCAATCAAACACTGTCTTGATACAGTAACAAATTCTCGTAAACTTTTGCAGTGCTATTAAATACAGAATTTTGATATTCTTGAAAATTTTACATACAAGCAAATATATTTTACTGTTGCCAATTTTTGCAAGAAAAAAAAAAACTATTACCTTCTTTAATTACTTAAACAAAAACATCCAAACTTATTTGGGCCCTTTTGCCTGTTACCAGCATGGAAAATGAGTTTTGCTGCCCCTTCCCCAAGAAGTAAATAAAATAGTTGCTGAACTGAAAGTTTTTGGACCGAAATTACATCAATATCGTTCTCATTAACGACAAAGAAAAAAAAATTAAGTAATTTTAGAAGAAAAACATTTTGTCCCTTTTTATGGACTTATATAAATTAATGAATACTTTCAAATAAAATCGACGGTTAGTAATTATTTCTTTATTAGATTCCCTGAGAGAGAAAACCCATTACCATTGCCGTTACGTACGTTAAGTTATATGTAATTGCCGTTACGCCGTTAAGTTATACGTAAAGATGTGAAACATTTAATAATAATTTACCTCCTCTACTTTTACACTACTTTCCGATAAAAGATATATCTCTCGTGTAGCCATCGCAACCGAATCTTCTCCGCTAGAAAACGTTTTGTTACAGCACACTCCACCGTAACCAAAATTGGCATTAGCAGCCTACGAATACGATTCTCACACCGATACACTGATTCACACTAAGCAGCTGCAGCACTTCCAGATCTCACGAGCTAGAAGAAGAGGACGTTAATATCCAATCAGGAGCTTCAACACCAAGTCTTTTCGAAGATCCCGATTGGACGACAGCGGTTCCCTCTCCTTGCAGCATTGATCATGAAGTGTAACTATGTTTAAATCGGAGTTTAGTGTTAGTGCTGCGCTCCAACGGGTGATATTGATACTAAACAGAGCGGCGGTAGTGACAATGATGTAGTGGGGGCAATGACTCTGACTGAGTCAGATATCTCGACCAATTAGATGGGACAGTATTTTTTAATGTAAGTCCTGGAGAAATTTACAATTTATTTTAGGATTCTGTAGGAAGTATAGGATCTCCTGACATGGAGATAACTCAGGACAACAAACAACCCAATATCATAATGTGACACAGATTTATTAAAATTAAATCAGAAAAACAATGGTACATTATTTTCTTTAAAGAGAATAAATAAAAATTCTATAAGACATAAAATTTGATAAATATGGATTTTAGAAATAATATCAAAACATCACACATTCACAATATTAATGTATTTACTTTCATGAAATCTAAACAATAAATCAAAATCTTAATATCTAATATTAAAACACTTGATATTTCAAAGTGCCTCCAGAAAGAAATATTTCTTCCTTCTATTCAATTGATTCTATATTCAAGTGATCAAAATTCATTTGGTATTACAAACTACTGAAGGGATTGAAAAACTGCTTCGAGGTATCAAAAATGTCTGTCATTGACATTCATGTTATATTAAACCATATTAAACTTTCATGCACTGCAAATACATGACTACTAATGAAATTGTAATAAAATAATTAGATCAACATGACAAAATTGATTTCCACGTTAATAGTAGATTGTTTTTTAACAATCACCCTCAACTGAAAGTTTGCTGTCAATAACCATTCAATCAAGCAAAAATGCAGTTCCTTATTCCACTGCTTACCAATAGCACTTAAAATTACATATTAAGTCATGATTTCAATACTATCACTGAAATGCTTATATAAGTGTATGTACTCCAAAAAATATTTTGCAGAGAAAGTAATGTAACACAACCAATTTTTAACCACCAACAATTAAAAATGTTGAATACACTTAAATTTGAAATATAAATAATATTTTCATTAATACTATTGCTTTTAAAATATCAGAATCTTGTGGTTGTCTTGCACAAAATGCAGTAGATTAAGTGATTAAGTTTGGAATGAAAGTCCCTATTTCATTTTATGAATTATTATGTCTAGTTTCATTAGTATATCTTTTTCAATTTTTTTTATTTAATTTTTTTATTTACACAAAATTGTCTTATCAATTTATTCCACTATTTAAATGTCTGCTTTTGAATTATTTTTCACTGATTTGCAAATAATATCCAATTTTCATTGTTTACTGATGATGATGGTGCTCAAGAAACTAATAGTGATATTCAAGCTAATTTTAAAACATTTGTAATTGAGGTAGTGTAAACTATTGAGTTTTTCTGCTCATTTTATTATGATCCAAAATTCCATTACCTAGCAACTCTTAGAGAGAATGCAAAGATGTTAAGAGTTTGCAGACAGGAGGTGAAGCAGTAATAAGTAATTATGCTTTCATTAGGACTAAATACAATTTATACAGGATATTAATAATATAGTTTAATGACATCAGCAATAAAATTATTGAAAAACAATAATATTGAGTTATTACTGTCTGTGATGAGCTCTAATCATTTTGCGTTCTACTAAAGATTAAAAATAACATCCGTTTTATGCACAATGTTTTACAGTGCAACTACCACTAGCGATGCAACATTATTTCCAATGCTTATGTTACCACTTCTATACCTAAACAATACACACAAAAGTAATGAAAGTAATGCACCAGACACGTTTAGAAACAATCATAAATTATTTCAGAAGGGAAAAATTTGCCAATTTGTCAGCAAATACATTAAAAATGATCTTGGAGCATGTAAAAATGAACTTCTCAATGCAACAATTATTCTCTTAAAATATATACATCAATTACAAACTAGGTATCTCAAGCAACAGAATGCATGAAGTACAACCTAGTGTACATGTATTACTGTTGTAATTACAACATTGGTTTGGATTTTAACAAATTGATAACAACTGGACTTTTGTAATTAAACCAGCATCCATTAGTACTGTGGTATAAAAGTTGCAATTAAAGAAGAAATAAATAAGGTTCTGGGGTCAAACATTCTAAATAAAACAAAATTTCTTAACTAGTAGTGATGCAGACTTTCTGGTATTAGTTTTCTATTTTCTATCGTCTGGGATAGCTATTCTGACTTGCCCCATCCTCATGAAAGCTGCCATCTATCACAGCCCAAAGTACATTTATTTGAAAATTTTCAAATTTCTAATAGTGGAACCGAATTATTACTTAAATTAATTTATTTTAATTAAACTCGTAGGATTTTTTCCAAAATGAAGAAACCCCTGTGCGTGCGGCTCAAGTCGAAAATTTGAGATTTTGAAAAACATTCTTCATTGAAAACCATTCTAGCTGGTGAAAGGGGCGTAGCGAAATTTGCGTGGTCAGACGGAAGAGCAGGCCTAATGACCTGAGTCTCGCCACGTAAAATAAGGCATTGATTTAATTCAATTCAATTCATGTAACATAACCTAATTCGTCTTGTTAATCCTTGCATAGCAATTAAAATAGTTATTCTGAGATCCTGCACCGTCATAAAAAAGAATGTTTTTTTTTTAGCTTTGTGACATTTTTTCTCAACAGAGATGCTTTTCATGTGTAATCATGAAAATTAGTAGGATCAATTAGTTTCAATTACATTATTACAGTTTCGTTGTCTTATAGAGAGTGCAATTCCTTCCAAATTACCGAACTGCTCGGTCAACAAGTAAACTGAAGAAAGAAATAGGAAGTCTCCTCGGAGCAGAAGACAGAAAGGAGCAAAATCCATTAGATCTCATTTTAGAAGAAAATGCTCTGGAGAAAATTTATTGTGAACTGCAACGACAATTTGCGAAAATTCAGGAGATCAAGACAAAAGTTTTTTATGACCACCAGAAAACTGTTCAGTAATGTGCAAAGAAAACTGCGTCATTTTTTACTTTCTCGCTACTGCTTACGCAGTGTAGAGAAAGTACTGCAGCAGTAAATCGCAGCCCTGCTGGAAATTTGAAAATCTTTTTAAAAAATCTGGAAGTTATTCTAACAAAACTTCAAAAACGCAGACAGTATAAAACTATTCTGTGTGGTGACTTCAATATAAATTGCTTGACACAATCCAGTAATGAAAATCTATTTAAAGACCTACTAAAATCATACAATTTACAAACAACCATAAATACACCAACACGAATATCCAAAAATAGTAGCACTGCTATAGATCAAATAATGATAGTTGCAAATAACCATTTTTTTCTGTTGCTACATTTAATACAGATTTCAGTGACCACATTGCCCAGATCCTAACACTTCCAACAGAAACAAAAACTGCGGAACAGACAACTTACAAAGAAATCCGTAACTATTCCCAAGGAAACATAATAAAATTTCAAAACTTGCTCAGATTTGAAAACTGGAATGAAGTATATAAGGCAACCGATACAAATGATATGTTTAACTCATTCATAAATATATACTTAACACATTTCAATGCCATTTTCCCTCAAAAACTGAAAAATATCCAAAATAAGAAAACTAAATCATGGATTCCCACAGGCATCAAAGTGTCATGTGAAAGAAAACGCAACATGTATAAAATACTAACAAATAACAAATGTAACTCAAACTTCATTTCATATTACAAAACATATAATTCGATCCTAAAAAAAGTAATCAAACAAGCAAAAATTATAACAAATGATAAGTACATTGCAATTGCACGTAATAAAACAAAAGCCATGCAGGACATTTTTAAAAAGACTACAGCATCAACTAATAATAACAAAAAAAACATAGAGCTCCACTACAAAAAGGAAACTGTACAAGACCCACAAGAAATAGCTGATATATTCAATGAACACTTTTCACAAATTAGTAATAAGTTAATCTCTCAACACTCTCTAAACAATAAAACACACCAAACAAACACTAATATTACACAAATTGTAAATTCCATATTTTTATATGAAACCACCCCCTCTGAAATTTTTAAAATCATTGGACAAATGGAGAATAAATTCTCAGCAGGCATGGACAACATTCCAGATTTTCTTATTAAACACAGTGCTCCATGTATAGTGCAATCACTCTCTCACATCTGCAATTACTCTCTAAAATCAGGCATATTTCCAGATATATTCAAAACAGCAAAAATTAAACCATTGTTTAAAAAGGGCAATAGTTATGACCCAATGAACTACAGGCCTATTTCCCTGTTATCAGGATTTTCAAAAATTCTGGAAAGACTTTTCAATGATAGACTCAAACAGTTTCTCAATGCAAATAATGTCCTTACAAATGCACAACATGGCTTCAGGAGTAATAGATCCACAGACACAGCCATCTTCTCCTTTTTAAATGACATACTTGCTGCACTAAATCAGAAGGAAATTCCCATTGGCCTTTTCTTAGATTTGTCAAAAGCCTTTGACATCATTGACCATCATATACTTTTAAGAAAACTAGAAATGCTAGGGATTCGAGTCATTGCAGGCCAATGGATCAAATCATATTTATCAAACCGTAGACAAATAGTTGCCCTCCAACACACTAAAGAAAACAAAATCTCCTCATACTACTCCTGTCCTCAAATAATAAATTGTGGAGTCCCGCAAGGATCCATCCTTGGGCCAATACTATTCCTTATATACATAAATGACATGCCTTTGGCTTTAAGGAACAACAAAATAATTTTGTTTGCAGATGACACAAACATCATCATCACAGCAAAAACACAACAATCTTTAGAAAAAGAAACTCACAAAACTTTGCAAGCACTAGTAAAATGGTTTCAAGACAACAAACTCATCATAAACACCAGCACGACAGTCTCTCTAAATTTCATAAATCCTCGATCTAAAGAAAAACTTTCACAGCATTTGCTCATAAACAATAACCCTGTAACAATATCTCATGAAACTACCTTCCTCGGACTAACAATTCACGAAAACCTAAAATGGAACACTCACATCTCAAATCTTAACAAGAAGCTCAGCAAATCTTGCTATGCCCTATACACCCTCAGGTCAAGCTCCAACATTGAGACACTTCGAACAATGTATTTTGCAAATGTGCACTCACACCTAAAATATGGAATAATATTCTGGGGAAATGCCCCTGAAAGCACTCGCATATTCATAATCCAAAAAAGAATACTGCAAACAATGACCAGCACTCATAAGCTGGAGTCTTGCAAACCCTTGTTTAATAAACTAAGGATTCTTCCTCTACCATGCATGTACATATTTGAAATAATGGTCTTCACAAAGAAAATTCTCATGGAAAACAAAGACACTTTTACTTTAAATTCTGATGTACATAACTACAACACCCGTCAAAAGGATAACCTACACATTCCCCACTCTGACACTACACTTTATCAAAAAAGTACCCTAATAGAAGGCATTACACTTTACAACAAACTAGGCAATGATATCAAAGACATAAACACAATTCATACATTTAAAAGTAAATTGAAAGCTTTCCTGCTTAAAAACATGTTCTACAGTGTAAAGGAATTTTAAAATTACAACATTTCCCTTAAAAAAATATAAATAAATAAGAATTTCTTATTCCATTAGACTTTCTGTTTCATGTGAACTGTTTCAAGCTGAAGCAAAGAAAAAAGAACTGTGTAACACATCCTGTGAAATAGAAGGAGAATAGAAGAAGAAAAAAACTGGTCAAAACTTGCCTCCTCACCATTTCAAGTTAAAATATAGAATGTACTACTATTGTTAAATTTGATGTAGTTGCAAACATAATTGATATGTATTATTAATGTAATTATTATTAATATAATTATTATAAGTAGTAGCATTAAAATATCATATTGAAATGTTAATTATTAGCAGATAATTTATCTACTGTATAATATCTTAATCTAACTGTAACAAGTATTGTATTTCTAGGCCAATGACCCCATCTCGATCAGGTTTTTTTCAGTTTCCCTGGTCATTTGAGCAAATGCTGAGATGGCCTCTTGTTTGCTCCTGAACAGTAATATAACTTCGCTCTCTGCACCCAAGGCATCATATTGACTCGTCATACACGATTGTAATTGTATATGTGACTCAATAAATAATAATAATAATAATAATAATAATAATAATAATAATAATAATAATAATAATAATAATAATAATAATGTAATATAGATGTAGTTAAAATATTATTATTATTATTATTATTATTATTATTATTATTATTATTATTATTATTATTACTGGTATGCTGCGGGGGAAAAAACGACGCTCCATCTTGTATAATACTCCTTGTGTTTGAAATAAACGTGATTAATGAAAGCAGCAGTTCCTGTCAACTATGGAATATCATTTTTGTGAATAGTTCTAAGAGAACTTCAGAAGCACATACAATGAAAAATTTTTAATGTCTGCCGTAACTAATCCTGATGTGATGTCCTTGTTTATATTTGTTGTGTTCTTCTTTTAACGAATTTGTATATCATAGCTTGTTGGCAAAATGTGTTTTATTTATTCATTAATTGTATTTGTTTGCATAAAGCATTTTATGCACGTTTGGTGCAGATTAGTTTATACACGAAAATTTAAAATACATTACCCATTTTAGATACTCTTAAATTCTATTGTACACATTCTTTAAATTACGATTCATTGAGGTTATTTGTAGTTAAAGCGATCAACTTGTCCCATTTATTTCTTTAGTACTACAACAAATGTTGTAATTGTGCCTGCATTAATTCTGATAATTGTTCTGTACTCGTTGCGCTATATTCTTTCCTAATTTATGCTTTTGCATATTCTTCCACTGTCAGTGAAATACTTTTTCGGTACCAAAATAAGCTTTCTCATGTGTTTATAAGTAATTTTAGTGAAAAAGTGTAGTAGTCAAACGAGTCATGTACTTTTATTAGGGTTTCGTATACCCTACGCTGTCATTCACCTGCCACGCACGAGAAAGGGGCGAGACGAGATATAACGAAACCTTCGTCTTCCCGAAGGTTACGAATGTAACTACCCGTGATGACGTCACGATCCATTGTAGAGGCCTTCTATATTCTAGGTCAGGGGGGGTCCCACTAAAACATTTAATATGGTTACGGGTCATATTCGCGTTGCTTGGGTGATACACACCTGACTTCTCCGTGTTGTTGAGCTCGGAACGTTGCTCGGCTGCTCTGAAGCGAGGGGGGGGGGGGGGGATAGAACCATGCTTGATATCAAGTCGTAGCATGCATAACGCGGTGAAACACATCGGAACAGTGCCGTTTCTAGAACCTGTGAGACCCCCGGCGGATTCGAAAATGAGGCCCCCCTACACATACGTGCGCACATGCGCACTCACCCATCTTAATGTAACAGTGGATCAATGAGTCACATCCTGAGTGGAATCGTATTTGGCTTATTTAATTTCTGAAATGATTAATGAAAGAACTTTAGTCCCCATTATTTCTACGAGCTCTTCACAACTGGTGGCTGACAAGTACGATGGCATCCCTTTCCCAGCATTAACTTATTAATTTTGTTTATGTGCTCGTGAAAGAATGGGTCAAATTGACTTACAAGTTCCAAAATATGCAAATAATATCCATTTTTCACTAAACCAACTCTTTGGTCAGAAATGATTAAAGAGAGTCCTCTCGATGATAAGAATTTGATTACTGCAGTAACTCTTTTCAACTCCTCTTTCCAGTATTACCACTCATTGTATTGGGTGATCGACTGTGTATCTACCCGCCTGAGTGTTCTTGATTCACTACAAGAAACTACCATGCAATTTCTGTTCTTGAGTATTTTCATGTAGCTTTCAGAGTATGTTTCTGATCATTAAATCCATCTCCGATTAATGGAATTTGGAGTGAAAAAATAATTTGCACGCAAAACACTTTTACCTTCGGAGTTTACAAAAATGTAGTTTAGAATAAATTAGAAAAAAGTAATTTATTTGACAGATCTCTGAGGCTTTTAATATTTACATTAGCGTCGATTTGTTCACATTGTCATATTTATGAGTACATGTGCTTTAAATAATATCATATAAACCTTCTCGAAAACTCAACCGTTTTCTGTCTAATCTAGATAAAAATGTTGCATTTTCAGAAACGCTCTAACGCCATTTTCTGACAAATGGCTCCGAATTTTTTCATCAAAGTTTTCGAAAGGATAGTGCTAATTGCTCTGTTTAATATAACGTAAAGTTTACTTCGAGGTATTTTTTGTTTTTACAAAAATTACACAAATGTAATTCTTTCACGCTGTTAACATCCACATTTACAGCAGTTTTTAAACGTTATTGTATTTTTAAGTTAATGTGCTTCAAATAACTTCTAATGATGTTTTGCGTATACTCAAAAGTGAGTTCAACTTGAGTTGTTCATCCAAACTGTTTCTAATACTTTTACGTCATTTTTCTGTAATGGCATTTAAAAAACAAAACTTAAGAGCATTTTTTGATCATTTTCGGCGATGTTTTAAGTCATCAAAATCCGCTTCTACAAATAACCTTTCGCGAGCCACAATAAATGGAAAGGCGCAATAATTTTCGAAATATTTAATGTGCCAAAAGCGTTAACTTGTCAAAATGAAACTCCTCAAAATTCACCTTCAGATGCTGCTGAGGGAGTACCTTCTTTGGTAGATGATGTAGACGACCCTGCAAACCCAAATGCATGTAGGAAAAGATACTATTCTCCTGCACTGTGGTCAAGAAATCAACTGAAGAAAGTCAGGAATAGTGGTGAGCAGTATATTAACAGAAAAAAAAATCTTGTACCCTCAAAGACAGTGAGAGATGTGTTATGTGACAGAAAGTGTACACTGAAATGCAGTGATAGATTTTCTGATAACGACAAGAAGTGTCTGTTTGATTCATATTACTCGCTGGATGGCGCTTAATGGCAAAAACTTGTTGTTATTCAGTGTAATAGAATCATATGATGTGAAGGAAGCAAGTGGTTCTGGGCCAAAACGCTCAACGTCATTTAGATAATTCGTTAACATTGAAGGAGAGCGAGAAGACAAGTGTGCAAACCAGCTATCTTGAAAATATTTTGTATTGGTAGGAAAAAACTTGATTTAATAAGGAATCAGTTGAGGAAAGGAGTTTCATCACCTGCACAGGATGAAAGAGGGAAACATCATGCACGATTGAACAGAATCTCTCAGGAGAATACTCAAGTTGTTTGTGATCACATTAAACGATTTCCTGCATACGAATCGCATTATTCACGATCGAGAAACCCCAAAAGATTATATTTGCCTTCGGAATTAAATATTGCAAAAATGTATCACCTGTACAAAGAACAAGGCAGTGCTGGTAAACAAACACAAGTGTCATAGTCTTACTATTGCAATGAGTCACAATGACCCATTGCACAGCGTGACCCTTGTGTCACGCCGTTTTAAAATAACTCCAAGCGAAGGGCACTTTTGGCACAATTATCGTGCGCAGCTGCGCGCGCCGACACCCAAGGAATCCCCGACGCTCGCCCGCCTCCGAAAAACACCCCCTACGATCTTTTGTGTTGCAATAGCACTCCCGAAACAGTCGTATTAAGAGACTCAGGGGCAGCTCGCCAGCTAATCCCTACGGGGCAATAAACCGTGAAGCTTCGTAGAAGGGTCACAGACGCGTGTCGAGTCACGTAGGCATTAAATGGAGAACAATAAACAACCAATTAAATGTTAGGAAGTGAAGGTTGCAAAGATGTGCGGTCCCCTTAACCCAATCACAGAGCTCGGGTGATAGAATGTTCTGGAACTTTTGAACAAGCCAATGAAAAGCTTAGCGCTACGCACGTGACAGAGTTCTCGCATCTTGCGAAAGGGGTGGGTGCGGGAATCGGATGAGCTGAGGGCGCTAAACAGACATGATTATTACAGAAAGAATCTCGACAGCGATCGGTCGGCTCTTAGAGAGATCATAGTAAATGATTTAAAGGCGACAACAGCCATTCAACGGACGATCGCTGTTCTTCGCACGATCCTACCAGCCCTCACTCATCATCGGAATTCATTCCGGTTGCCGGGCTGGGATAATAGGACCAACATCCTGAAGTTATCCGCGAGGGTGTGCAGCCCGACCATTTGGCTGTAAAACACAAAACCAGGCGACCTGTGACCCACGCATCAAAACCGACTCTTCATTTGGCGGGCGCCCACGGATGATCTCCCGCCCAGCCTGATGTTGGACACTCGCGAGCGCTCCGGCCGACTACACGGCGTTTCAACGGGTCCTCCGCTGCAGACGGCCGGTATTGGACGTGTAATCCTTTCGGGGTGAAGTAGCGACACCACAATCATCACCGTCCTGTAAGTGAATTCACGCCTATACTTATCAGCCAGAGGAAAGCTCGACATATAATTGTATATGAGAGACAGTTTACCACGATAATAAACGTTTCCCCGCCATTTTGTCGGGCGGTAACACAAAGAAATATAGCCTGTGTATTACTTGCAGTCAGTAAGCCAAATGTAATCCTTCTACCCAGGGCTCACCCCTGCGATGCTCAACGCCGGTGACCGGATAGCAAGGAATGAATTGCGCTTGGCGCCCTTTAAAGAAATAAATTCAGCGCGTGTACCCTGCTGCTAAAAGTGACCATCGCATCTTAAGTGTGACGGCAATTCCCCCCTTATGATAGTGTAACTCCCAGGTTGCATTACACTATAGAAGACTTTTTGTATCTAAATTTAATTTTGGGTTTGGACAGCCCAAACCTGACACATGCAAAATTTGTGAGTGGTGAGAATAGTGGTATGCATGTAAAAAATTATCAAGATGCTTTCAAAATGCAAAAGGATGACAAATTAAAAGCTAGAAATGGAGAATCTTTGTACATAACATTCGACCTCCCAAAGACGTTGCCACTTCCAAAGACCTCTACCAGCGCGGCCTATTACTCGAGACAGATGTGGTTGTATAACCTGGGAGTGCATACCATTGGTAATAAAAGCAAACTAGGCAAATCATATTTTCAACTCTGGACTGATGAAGGACACAGAGGTGTAGAGGAAATTGCTAGTTGTTTGATGGCCTTTTTAGAAACGGCTCCAATGACATTCAAGAACCTTGTAGCATGGAGTGACTCAGCGCCAAGTCAAAATAAGAATTTTAACATGATTTGTCTGTGTCAATATTTAGTCTTAACAGAATACTTCGAGCGTGTAAAGCATAAGTTTCCTGAAGTAGGGTATACATTGATGGATTCAGACAGATTTTGCTGCATTGGAGACAGATCTGAAAATGTGCAAACATTTGTTCTGTTGATAGACATGCATCAGCAATAAATAGTGCAAAAAGGAAGAATTCCATCAACGTGACGAGGAAGGCTGACAAATTTCTTAACATAAAGAATTTGCCGAAACGTCTCAGACTATACAACAAGACTGAATGGAAAAAAAATTCTAAACAGTTATGTGAGATGGATGAGAATTGAAGAATTTGGAGTGGTTAAGTATTGGTAAGTAGCAGAACACTTGCTTTTTGAATTTGGTATTTATTTGCATAGTAGTTTAATATTTTTTTTATTTTTAGATACACCTTTGAAGAAAATGAAGAGTGGGAGGTTGTAAATTTAAGGAGGGACAATATACCAACCATCTCAATGCTGAAAAATGTTACTGTTTAATCACGGGAAAATAACTGTCTACCGATTGCAGCCAAAAAGTATGATGACATATTGCAGCAGATTCAGTATGTACCTCCAGCATATCAGGATTTTTTTAAATCTCTGAAGAGAGGGAATTGATTTCGAGAGGAATGAAATATGTTTTATCTATCAAACAAATTGTCCCTCTATTAAAGAAATATGGTGCCAATATTAGTGATTTTATTTCTAACCAGAATGATCTGGTTACTCTTCATCTGCAGTTTCCAACCTTTCCTTTTCATACCTGTGCCCTCTTGTTATTTTATTTCTTTTAATGTACTTCCAATTCTGCACTGTTGGACAGGTCTAATAAAGCATTATTCAACCATTGTAAAGTACATTAATTATAATATATTATGCTTATATTCAGACAAAACTAGTTTATACTCCTCAGGTTTGAAACCACTGTCCTATGTGAGGTAGAATGTATTAATTATTAATTAATGCTGTTACAAGAAAATAATGTAATATTCTCAATGATTTCTCACTACGATTATTACATTAGAAACAAACTATTATTCATTGTTTGAGTTAACATCTTCTTGCCCTGTGTTCCTTAAGGTTTGTGCCACTTCCATAAGAGAAGTTAAAATTTAGTAGTTTCAATAAGAGTTACTGTGGGGATTTTTTATCTTCATTAGTATGTGAAATGAAAAACTAATTTCCAAAACTAAATATTTAATGAAAGATAAAACGTTCTGGAAAAATTCACAAAAGCTCAATTATCTCCATTGCTGAGGAGCAAATTCTTACGAAGCACCCTTAGAATTAGTGTTTTCACAATATTCGAAGTCTGGCTACCATTCCGAAATAATGGATGGCCAAAGACGAATATCATTGCCCCCCTGGTGGGTCCACAACTTCCGATTCTTTATAACATGAACCACTATCAGTCTTCTTTTTCTGTTATACAATTGGGCCCGTACTACTTGTCTTTTCCTTGCAAGGATTAACAACCATTTCCACTGAAACATTGCAAGGTTGATCAGGTTCTGCAAAGTCATCTCTCCTTCCGACGCTTGTCTTCATTGAATATTTAATTGTGAATAATAACTGGTGTAGTTTAGTACATTATCAGACATTGTAACTCAATTTCATGTGCATTACTATGTTATTGGCAGAACAGGCCAGTACAATCACTTTTTATGATTTTAGATAATTTTAACTAATTTAAAATATAAAGTTTATTTATTCTCCGCCTGGGGGGGGGGGGACATGACCTTGATGTTGGTTGCGGAGCTTAAGTACCCCTGTGACACTGAGTGTTATGCCGGCGAAAGTGTAGCTTCTCGTAGGGCTCCCCTTGCCGAAGGAGAGGGGTCAGACAAAGAAGTACTCCAGAAGAGGACCTCAACACCAAGAAGAGGACTTCAGGAGGTAACTCCAGAAGAGGACTATGCATAGAAAACCATCAGATTTGCGGAGATGGTGAAGAGGCTCTGTAGCTTAGGAGAGGTGGAGAAGGGTAGGTGAGGTTCTTCAGGCAGCGGGAAGCCAACTCGCCTAGAGGAGACAACCTCGATAAAAAATACAGTCTCTTCCCTGCTTGGAAGTTGTGCAAAGGGCTGGTAACACTCCCATGCAAAAAACAATTACACTCGCAAGCTTCAACGAAGATGGCCGAACCGAACTTATGACGAATTTGGCAACAAAAAGGTAAAGAGTTATGGAATAAAGGATGTATTAAAGATTGCTGCTTGGAATGCGAGAGTTCTGTCAACAAAACAACTAAAACTAGACAGGTAACTAAAAGAGAAAGGGATAAATATAGTAAGTGGAGTCGCAATTTTTATTGATAAAAAATGCAAAAACAAAATCAAAAGTTATACTTTTGTTAATGATAGAATATTGATCGTACGATTAAAAATAGAAAGAGGGTATCTTACTATATTTGGTGTATATGCTCCTGAAGAAGGCAGGACAGAACTGAAGAATTCTATGAAGTCCTTCAGCAACATTACCATAAAGCCAATAAAAATGGCCATAAAATATCGGCAGGATACTTTAATGCCAGAGTAGGTAATATTCCTATCCCTCGAATAGTTAGATATTTTGGAGAAAATCACTTGAATAGAATTGGCCGAGAGCTCAGAGATACCTTCAACAACTTAAAGATAACGAGTACATTCTTTTGTAAGATATTCATAAATATACATGGACAGCAAGAGATCTGAGATCAGCTATAGATTATGAAATTGTGATAAGAAATTAGCAAGTGAAGTAGAGATACACGACTATATACAGGAAGTGACATACATTCAGACCATTACTCGTTGAAGTCAGATATAGAAATCTTAGGAAGGTGGAAGAAGAAATATTCGCGTTCCTACCATCAGAACCAGAAAAAGGCAGAAGCCTTCAAGGTCCATCTGCGACAAGAGAGCGTAAAATATTTATATCAAACCAGAATGGCACAGAAGATTGAAGAAACCACCACTAGCGACGATTTGGAAGAATGAGTAAATATTAAAAGCATAATTAAAGACACGGCTTCGGAAGCTTTAGGAAAATCAAGAAAATTTAGGCAATGAAAAGGTCTTAAAATATGGAATGAAGAGATAGAACAAGCTGTAACACAAAAAAGTGGCATATATGAAGCACCGATGAAACATGGAGAGTATACAAAGCTAAAAGAAATATTGCCAAAGAAATAGTTAGAAATACTCACCAATCAGCATGGGAAAAATTTATATGCGAATTAGAAAATGACATTCATGGCAGACTACTATCATATTAAGTATTTAGGCATATCAATAATGAATTAAAAGATACAGCTAATTTGAAAATTATAAAAGAAAGTCAATGGGTTGAACATTATCAAACTTTAAGATATAACCCTGAAAGTGAAAATATCCAATGTGAAATGCCTGTACAAGCTTCGGCAGATGACAGAAGAATTAGAAACACCAATAACGAGACTAAAAAATCGAAAAGCTCCACAACTTGAAGTAAATGCCGAACTAATTAAATATGGAGGTCTGCTGTTAAAACTAAGAATACTCCACCTATTCAATTTATGTTGGAAGCAATGCCGTGTCCCTAAAGAATGGCAAAAAGCGAAAGTAATCTCATTATTTAAAAAAGGGAAAAGAAGCGACTGTGGCAACTATAGAGGTATTAGTTTACTACCCACATGCTATAAAATATATGCAAAAATTTTAAATAAAAGACTTGTTAATATCTCTGAAATTTTAATTATAGAACAATGGTTTTATACTCATAGAAGGACGCTCCTGTACAAATAATATTTTTACCATTCGCCAACTAATAGAAAAGCGTAGGGAATTTAATCTAGAAACCCAATTGACTTTCGTTGATAATGAAGAGGCTTTCGATAAATTGAAACGCTCCACTTTATGGGAAATTATGGAAAGAAGAGGATACCAATACCACTTAATCAATAACATTAAATCTCTGTATGATAATACCTCTGTTATTTTAGATCTAGAATAAAAATATTCAAAAGAAATAAAAACAAACCAAGAAGTTCGCCAAGGATACAGCCTTACCCCAACATTGTTTAACATATACTTGGATGACGTCATTCGAGAATAGAAGAACAAAATCAGCCTAGGAATTAAGCTTAGAAATGGAATGTACTTAAATACACTCCTATTTGCTAATGATCAAATTATAATCCAAGAAAGTCAGGATGAATTACAGAGGTATATCCATAATTTAAAGCAAACTTGCAAAGGATATAATCTAAAGATCTCAAACACGAAGACCAAAACAATGGCATTTATGGGAAAGCATTTGTTGGAAAAGACGATGCTGGAATAAATTAGCTATTTTAAATATTTGTATTTGTGCTACAACATAACGTTCCTCACAGAAATGGATATAGATGAAAAAATCCATAAATACCCGAATATATGCGGAAATATTAGGCGAACTCTTGAAGATAAAGCACGTAGAGATACTCTAATGAGGATATATAAAGTATCCGGCGGTCCCATCTCTGTTGTTCGGAAGTGAATGCTTTACTGTGAGGGAGAAAGATAAACTGGCGTTACAGTCTGTTGAAATGAAATTATTGAGATTTGTAAAAAATGTACCAGACTAGAAAAACTCAGAAATGAGGAAATTCGGAAAGAATTAAACGTTCAAGCAATCAATGACAAGGTACAATGTTAAAGACAAGAATGGTTACAGCATGTGGAAAGAATGGAAGAGACTCGCATTCCAAATCAAGTGTTTATAGGCCTCAAGGCAGAAGAGATCCGGGTAGACTCCTAAAATCATGGAATTTTTAGAAGCCGGAACAGGTCATAGACCTATCCTTGAAGTGGAGAAGAGAAGAAGTTTGATTACTACATTTCTTATAAAGCAAGACCATTAAGATATAATGTACAAATGGGATGAAAGGTGAATATAAAACGAAATGGGATGAATCGCAGTTGTAGTCTAACAATTGCATCAGACGGGTTTGTCTTATGAAGAAATTGTTGCCAGGTTGGTGGAATATGGCAGTTGCATAAAATCGCTATGTTGAAAATGGATTGCCAAGAAGCCAAAATATGTGAAATCCGTGGGATACGAACCCAGGACCTTCTGTCCCATATTCACTTTTCATCCTACTTATACTAATACATAATAGCCGGGCCTTCTGTCCGGGAAACAGAAGGTCACAGGTTCGTATCTTAGTGAATTCAAACATTTGCACTTCGCGGCAATCTATTTTTAAGAGAGCCCATTGTTAGCGGATATTATTAATATTTAGGGTACTAACTCTATTTGTTTTGCAACACACTTGTATAAACGGGGCCAGGATACGCACACATTTTGTTACGCTACTGGATAGAATGTCTGGAAATGTTTCTCAAATGTTCTCAATCATTATAAACAGCTCTCAGCAAAATTAAATGCAATTTTCCTGCTTTGTGATGATTACTCTATCTGTGGGAGGCCCTCTCCTTGTGAGTGGACCAGGGCCCTCGGGACCGCTCGGATCCACAGTGCTCTCCTCTTTGGTACGAAGAGAAAAATCACAAAAATTAACCAATATCGTCAAATTTTAAATAAATAAATGCCTTTATTGGTGTCGAGGCTCAGGCCATTTAGCTTGCTCTTCTGCCTGACCACTTTCAACAAAAAAAATTAATACAATAGTTCAAGATACGAAGGTCATTCAAAGAGAAATACGCACACAATTTGAATGAAGGGTTTCTCACATTGAAGAGAAAAATGAAAGCGAGGGAGAAAAGAGTTGCTAGAAAAGGGAATGCTCTCACAGGATTTGTGAGATTAAATGTATTTATTTCAAGTTAGGAATGTATGAATATTAATCATAAATATATCAGACTGAACGGTACGAGATTTTACTATAATTTAGAGAAATTATATTTTGCGACTCAGCAAGTTAGGTACAGAAGAGGATTGGGAGGAGCTTGTTTAAGTCAATGAAATGTAAGTACTACTAATTATTTCAAAGGGGTTTTGAAGGGGCCTAAGACTGCATACGTATTTTTGAATTACCCCCCCCCCAAAAAAAAAAAAACTAGAAAGGGAGGGAATATCGTCAGCATACGAGTGAAAACACGTCGAGTCAAGAGTGAAGTCTTGAGAGAAATGGAAAATATTGGATGATAATGTATTTCGTAATGAGAATACTTGTATTTCGCAATTATAATAACAGTAATAATAATGAGAATGTTTTATAAAACTATTCGGTTATTAAATTAAGTAAAAAAGGAATTAAAACATGGATACGATCAATTTAATTATAGGAAATGTATTCAATTTAAATCCAGAACTAACAAATAGAAATTATGAAAATTCAGGAAATGTTTACCAATTAGAATATTTAGAAGACTTGAAAACCCGACCCAACATCTCCCACCCGTAAGCCATCAATGTATACTACATTTATTCCTGGGATTGCAAACAAGGGACCATCCCGGCATGCGCCTTATGCGATAAACCTGAATCAGGAAGGCGGCTTAAGGCCAAGACACAATACTCTGCCAAAAACGCAATGCAAGAATGCAATTTCAGTGCACACAAAATTCAAAGAAGAAACGGAAGTATTTTGGATTGAATCTTGCCATGAGTCTTAACACATGGCTAAAGTTGTAAGAAACGATGAACTGAAACAGAAAAATTGCAAATTAGTAAAACATATATAGACAAAATTAAAAGTATATGAATTATAATATTTTGAATACATACACATGTAGGCAAATGCACGTTTGCATATCACGTTGCACAAATGAGTAAATGCACAATCACGTACTCATAACACAGGTTATGTACATGTGTGTACTGTAATAAAAGTGATGTATGGGTTGAAGATTGGTTCCTCACACGTTATTTAAAAATGATTAATGGAGTGTACAAATAGGCTTTAAAGACAAATATCTAAGTTACGGAGTAATTAAATTATTTAATTAGGGTAAATGTAATAATAAATTAAAAAGCGAGAAGATATTTTTGGGTGTCACAGAGATTTGTTCACTTCTTAAAAGTTAAATAATTAAATAATAATATTACAATTAGAGGAAAGAAAGTTAAGTAATCGAGAATGAAAATTAAAAGAGAGGAAGGAAACGAGAGAGAGAGAGAGGGAGGAGAGAGAAAGTGAGACAGAGAAAGAGAGAGAAAGTGAGAGAAAGAGAGAGATGGAAGTATTCATTTGAAAAAATTGGAATAGAACGGTGTACGATAGGTAGCATTGGAATAAAAATGGGATTCGTCACAGCGCTGAAACACACGGCGTCCACCTAGCCCTCCGTTTTAGCAGACGAGAAGTGGCAATGTCGTTACGTAACATTTTCATGAATCCAGTTTGTGTCTTCTTTTTTAACCTTTTGAAATATACTACTATTTTTATATATTATAGGTTACTTACTAATAATTTGACTACGTTATCCAAACGATATAAAGTAACAACTCACATGAGAAAAGCGTTTCACGCTCCCCCCGAACGACTTGTGCAGCAGGAAGGCACCCAAGTAACCATGCCGGACTGTTAAGAAAGATTGTTAATCTGTTCAAGGCTTTTAAATATTAAAAATTATGGCAAATAACACAACTCAAGGACGCCTACAACCGGTTTGGGCACAGCAATATGGCGGATCGTTGCTTCAGGTGACTTCAAGTTTGTGACGTCATGCCTTCTCCCTCTTTTTTGTTTGAGACAGCCACCCAGAAATCACATGAAGTCACAGCGCCCCCTGTGGGGAGGTGCAATGAATGCATGAAACGCGTCGGCAGCTGATCTTGCTCAACGGAGCTTCAGCGACATCGCGGGATCAACGCAGGGCCTTGCGAAGGCGTTTCCGGCCAACGGCCATCGAGCGCCATCTGCACACGCGTAGCACGCTGGCCACTGGCGCCGAATGACGTCACTCAGCAGCTTCATCGCGCCACGTTAACAAATGGAGGAATGGAGGTTCAGGGGTGGATGAGGACGCGGAAGAAACATTGTAACATGTTTACACCTCTGTTGTATAGGAACATAATTTAGAGTGATTAACAAAGTGGCAATGTTAAGCGGTACATTAATGTACCAAACCATAACTTGTGAATGAAGACTTAAAATAACAGCAAAAAACAAAAAAAACAAAAAAAAAAAAACCAACTGCACTATCTAAGCAACTATATGAAATAATTAAACTCGAACGGAAACAATTAAATTCTGGCTTTATAGAGGTAATATTAACAATATTGTTTTATTGTAAAAGTTTACAATTCGAAAAGGAAGGGAGTTAAAGAAAGAAAACAAAACAAAATTCAAACAAGATGCAAAGAATTTGAAACATTTATTACACATAATTCAACATCATAATATGGTTACATTAAATTCTCATAAGATTCACGCAGAAATGCAGATATGTAATAACTAAACATTTTTTTTGTGATTTCCAGTCGTAAAACTAAATCACCATGTTAAAAATTATAACATTTCTTGGTTACACAAAATTTAATTTTAAATGCTTTACTATCAAGTACCGGCACCATAGTTTTCACGAAATCAAATAATGGTCCAGTCAAATGGTAATACAATAAAAAGTTTTGATGTTTTAAAATTAGGTAAATGTCAGTGCGTTTAGTTGTAAGCTGACACAAATATCCAATTTGCCAACAAGAACTTTTCCCGAACACGTTCATGGGAAAATGTGTAAAAACACATTTTGTTTAAAAAACTCATAAGCTGTCCATTTTCAGCAAATAATGGTCATTTAAGAAATAAATGATATCACCCATATTTAATGTCAATAACATCTTTGATGGTTTAGCCGCAAGAGACACACCGAATTTGGAAACAAAACCCCACATTATCTCAATATAACTAAAACTATGCATTTTTCGTTAATGTTAATATAATGCGATTTCGAAATATTTCGTGAAAACTTTTGGTAGCTACAATACGTTTTCGAAATATTAATTTTCTTTGCGTATTTCTTTTTTAAATTTCTTATCGCAAACGTTACGCCAAATAATTTTAAAGAACACACATTTCTGTACAAATTGCATCAACAGACAGATTTATTTAAAACTCCAAAGTTTAATTTTTCCATTTTTTTCTGAAATGATCTTAAATTATATATGAAATATATGTTGAAGTGGTGTAGTAAAACAAGTAATTCTGATCGGAATGCCTAGAAAGAAAAACCGACTAAAACAAGTCGTTTCTGATCCAGTTGTCCTGATCGAGAATCTGGATTAGGCTATTATCACAGTTAAATTGAGGCTCCAGAGTTTCCAAACAAAAAAACTGATCAAGAATCCTTTTCGCTTAAGAAAATAAACATTAATTAGAGCCCTTAATAACAAAAAAACTTTGCACTACATTTAAAAGACAATCAAGATTCATAACTTTGTCAACTATCCTGTCTAAAAAATTTTTATTGTATTTAAAAGACTACTAAGTTAATCAATTTATACTTAACGGAGATTAAATACAAACATCAAGCGACTGATTACTAGAGGCCGGATTTTCATGTAATTTCATGCTTTTTGTTATTCTTCTTGCAATTCTGAAAATTGAAATCTTGTAGAATCATTGCCGCCGTAACACAATATCCTATTTTTTGTTACATATTTTTACATATTTAGTACTATACTACATATTTTGCTATTTTCCCAAAATATATTTTTATGCAATCAATTTTCTTTAATTCTATTGCATATTTTTAAGAAACGTTTTTTCGAAAAAAAAACAACAAAAAACAATGTGTTTCTACATTATTACTGCTTGATGTCTGCTCGAGGTACGCTACGTGAAGACGCGGTCGGATATTCTCAGAGTCCGGCGCGCCTGCTTCAGTTATTTCGATGGCGGGAAATGCGCGTCGGTGACTGAGAACATTTTCACCCCAAAAGTGATGGCTCTTTTTCACTGACGGCCGCTTTTCGTGACCTTTAACCAGAATTTCTGAGAAACTTTGGCCCTCGCCGACGTGTAACACTTCAATGAGAATGCTACACGCTGCAATAATTGTTTGCTGGTAGTAGATAGCGCTAGTTTGTACGATGGCTTCCAATGCGTATAGTCTGGCTGCCAAATTACGGTTCTGGATAGCAATAGATGAAGATTTTACTACTGACGGGAAAGTTGTATAGCGCAAGTGTGCATAAATTCGTGCTCACCAAATGATTTTTAAAACGTTTGTATTCTTTTTAAAATTTGTTAAGGAAATGTTTCATTCTACATATTTTTCCGATCTCTACTGATTACTATAGTAAATACGCAAAGAAAAATTTGACAGGCAATTAGTTGATTGGGTAGAGGGAAGATAATTCACAGCAAGCAATAAAAGGGAAGTATAACTTTGAACAGGCGAGACTGAAGAAAAGGACACTAATATGTCACCGTAGAGGTAAGAGTACGTAGAAAAGGAAACAAGGTTGGCAAGGAAGTCCAATCCTATTGAACCCTAAAACGTCGCCAAGCTGCTTGCCGTAGATGGGTGTTGAAGAGTGAAGGACATGCGGTAATCGATTAGGTCGCCACTCGCCAGTCTAGAGGCGTGGGATTAACACGGCAGATACGTGCTGGCCAGAACTAACATGTAACATTTATCACTACGTACACATTTTCGTACATAATTTTGCTTTGGACGAAAACCTTTCCGCTTACAAAGGTTTTCCACAAGTATGGGTGAGAATGTGCTTGTCTAAGTTTCCTTTTAGACTGAAGTTTTTTTCACAAATAGAACACTGAAAAGGTTTTTCGCCCGTGTGGGTACGCATATGCCTATCTAAAGTTCCTTTTTCACTGAAGCTTTTTTCACAGAGAGAACACTGGAAAGGCTTTTCACCAGTATGTGTGCGCATGTGCCTATCTAATGTTCCTTTTACACTGAAACTGGATTTACAGATACAACACTGGAAAGGTTTCTCACCAGTATGAGTGCGTATGTGCTTATCTAACGTTCCTTTTTGGCTGAAGCTCTTTTCACAGATAGAACACTGGAAAGGTTTTTCACCAGTGTGGATGCGCATGTGCGAATACAAGTATTCTTTTACGCTGAAGCTCTTTTCACAGAGAGAACACTGAAAAGGTTTTTCATCGCTGTGAGTGCGCATGTGAGTATCTAAACTTCCTTTCTGACTGAAGCTCTTTCCACAGGTAGAACACTGAAAAGGTTTGTCACTAGTGTGGGTGCGCATGTGAATATCTAACTTTCCTTTTTTAATGAAGCTCTTTTCACAGATAGAACATTGAAAAGATTTTTTACTAGGGTGGGTACGCAAGTAGCAACGAAACTCTCGATCTGTAAAGAAAGAAAACTTGCATTAGCATTATGGAAAAGTGAGGGAAAGAACAAAGCACACTTTACTTACTAGGTTTACTGTCGCGTTGTCATAATGGAAAACGACTTAGTGACAAAAACTCGCATTGACTACACTGACCTGCGATAGTTTCATTACCACCATCTTGCATTGCTTTTTAGGATTATTTTTGCAACTGAATCAGAATCTATTTTCCCCACACACATTTTTAAAAAAATCTTATATTACGTTTTTATTTCATTCATGTACCAAGGCACTTCTTACGTTGCACTTTTTTCTAGTTGCTTTAATAATATTTCCAGGTTAATTTATTACTTCAATTTCCTGCAGCTATCGGGCAAACCTCTATAATCCATTTGATTTTAGAGCCAGCAACACGGTACAATGGAACAAGTTTTGCTGAGTGGCGAAATTTTGTTGTGGTTTGTCCACTAGTCTCAGTTGCGTTTCACTTGCTAGTGAAAAGATATTTTTGTCTTCATACGTATTCTGTAGTAAGTGGCATAACATGCACTTCAATGAATAGGATTATCCTTTTATTGAAATTATATCAACATCCTACGTCGTGGCTGTAAGAAAAGTCCATATTCTTTCTGCTATGTGTGTGGAAGTTTCGTGCCGATAAGACAGCAGGGCAAAAAAAGGTTTCGAGAGAAAGGGTAGAAAGATAGAAAGGGTTACTATGCGTATTTCGGCATCGAACTGGGAGACCAAAACAAGCCGTGGGCCCAACATATAACTATATAACGTCTATAGAGCCGTTACGGCAATCGGTGAGAGAACGTTTATTCTTTTGCTTGTTTCACGGAGATTGGTCTTGAACTTGCAATTTAATTGCAAAAATAGGATATATTACGAATCTTCTGTCATCAGAATATGTTCTAGTACCACAAGATTGCACGCTCATTGACTATGGCAACTTGTTAATGCTAATCCCTTAGTAAGATTACAATCCTCATTCACTCTCCTGTATCGGAATTAGAACCTTCATCACAAAGGTTCAAACAGGATCTTTAAATAACCATTTGAATACTTCTAAATCGAATGCTATGCTTCTAATCGAATTCATTACAGGCATTCCGCCTAAAACATTCACGGGAGTACGGAAATCGCAGTTTTAATAATACTTTGCAAACATACAACAAATTCCTCACTTCAAAGTGACGAAAATTTGGAAGCAAAATCCACGCGGAAAAAGGATTTTTCCATCCAAATAACGAGTTAAAGTGCATGGAGCACTCACTGGCAAGTGCAAAGGGTTATTGTGTCACATATCCTAAACGGCTTCGACAATCTCGCACACAAATTGGTACAATATTGAAATTGAATCGGCTATTCGTAAAACCATGAGTTCTGAAAAAAGTTTCGAGAAAGAAAAATAACAGAAACTGCTGTAGAGACCCGATCACCAGAATTTATACCGATTGGAGTGCTTTCGCATAAATGGATTTTCCGAAACTATTAAAGCTGAACACATAAATTGGCAGTTATTAAACACATTAATCAACATCATAAAACAAGTAAACAACGCCAGCCTTCAATATCATAATGTAATATAGATTTTAATCACATAAAATGCGGCAACTCACAACAACCAAAAAAGGTAAAAAGCTCAATTCCTCCTTTAAAATCTTCATCCCGTACAGTTCTTTCAACCGTTGATCACGCTCAACTTCTGGCATCACTCTTTGCAAGAACACTCTCACTAAACACTCCCTTTCCTCATCCCACAAATCCATCCCACCACAGAACACACCCCGAAACTACCTGTTTCGGCCCTCATTATCAACTCAACTTCGCTTCAATAAATAAAATTAGCCAAATAATAAAATGCCGAATTAAGTCCCTCAGTCACAACAAAATGAATAACATCACACTTAAAAAATTACATCCTCCAGCCACAGCCATTTATAAACTTTCCAACTCCAGCCTAAGAACAGAATATTCCCCGCAAACAAATATTCACTAAATTAAGCGCCTTCAAAACCACGTAACATCACATCTAATAATTGTAACTACCGCTCAATCAATCCATTGCCCTAATCTAATATATACGAAAAGAACACTCCAAAAGGACTCAAGTTTATTCACAGAAACAACCAACGCAATACCAAAGAAACACATTGGATTATGTCTCAACTTTCCAACCAACAACAAATTAGTTAATTCGACAGTGTTTATCGGCTCGCGCGTTCTGAGGGAATCGCATGATTTCATCCTTTTTACTTTCCCGTATACAAACGCGATTTTGAAAATCATTCATTAGTTTTTGGGGGTACTTTACTTGAAGCCTTTTCAAAATTTCAAGATTTTCAAAATTTTCTCAAAGAATGGCTCCAAATTTTATCTTCACATTTTGTCTAAGAATATTGTAAAATACACTTATAAAGTTCGCATAGGTTCGATTATCACGGTTAACTCTAAAATTTTGAAAATTTCAATAGTTTGATTTTTTTTCGGAGTCTTCCTACACCTACAACATTGAAGTTACAGATTCTTTCTTCAAATAAAATTTGTTGTTCAAAATTTGTTCTTTCATTAAAGTCATGCAAATTTTTTTTAAAAAATCGTAGTTTTCGGCCAATATTGGGTGCAATTTTAAAAAATTACAAAAACATGATTTTCTCACAAACGGCTCCAAATTTTTTCTTTACACTTATGGTAGGGATTGTGCTAAATGGTCTCTGTAAGATGACATAAACGCCATGTTGCTCTATTTTGCTTTTTCAAAAATTACAATACAAAAATGTAATTTTTTTGACTTGTCTCTCACGCCGTTAATATTTACATTAGCGGCAATTTGTTTACATTTTATATATATATATATATATATATATATATATATATATATACACACATAAGTACATGTGCTTTAAATAATGTCGGGTAAAGTTTCTCGAAAACTCAACGATTTTCTGTGAAAACTATCTCACAATTTCGCATTTTCAGAAACGCTCAAACGCCATTTTTTCAAAAACGGCTCCAATTTTTTCCTTCAAGTTTTTATAAATAATATTGCTAATTGCACTATTTAATATGTCAAAGTTAATTGTAGGGTATTTTTTGTTGTTTCAGAAATTACACAAATGTAATTTTTTAAAGATCTCTCACGCCGTTAATATGCACATTTGTTAACACAACTGTATTTGTGAGTTTAAGTGCTTCAAATGACTTTAAATGAAGTTTTCCGAAAACTCATCGAATTTCGAATTTACAGTAGCGTTAAGCGCCATTTTCTTAAAAACGTCTCCAAAATTTAAAAATATCGCTACTTAGGACGACATTTTACTGTTCTTTAATATTCTTTAAATAATATTTCCGTTCAACTATTAGAAAACCAAAAACCTAAGAAAATGTCAAAAAATGTACTTTGGGCGGAACCGAAGGAAACCAAAAGAAATAGAAAATTAATACGGGAAAGTCTGTCAATCTGTAGCACCAATAGTTCACTTTTGTTCATATGAATTTGAGATGGCCTCCAAACAAAATGAATTACTTATTTTTGACAAAAAACTGTTATTCACAAATCATAAAATAAATAACAGTATAAATGTGTAATCAGGCAATTTGAAAAACGTATGTGCATTACGAAACCATGTCACGATTTAGTATCTTGGGCTCTAAGACGTTTTTGCCGATGGAAACAAAGTTAGTGAGATATTCTTCACCAGCTGCTAATTCATCAGGTGCCCAACTTTATGCTCTAGAATTAACGTGAAGTCGAAAGATTTTCGCTGAAATTTGCTGACAAAATTATCAGTTTAGATCCATTTTTTCGAAACATGTACTTGTACATGTACAGAAGTTTACAATTTTGAGGTGATATTATACAAGATGTAATGGCATGAACTTGCATAATGTAACAAAGAAAAAAGAAATTTGAAGGAAAAACCAAACAAGAGTGCTACACTTCATTTTCTGCGCTGCATGCATGTGAAAACCAACAGACATTTTTGAAGTATGTTTTGATTTATTTTCGTTAGAAAACAGTAAAAGCTTCGATATGTTGGAAACGTATAACCAGCGCGCATTTTCTGGGTCACAGAACCTCATCAATCTTTTTCTAGGCACACGTGAATGATGAATAATGGTATAAACATACGTTAGCAACAATTGAGCAGCATAAGAAAAAGTCAACAAATCGTACGCATAATGAACCTATCTGCTTCCTGAAGCAAAACACGGGCCCCCTCTACATTTGCTCGATGGATGAGGCAAACGGGACGGAACAACTCATCGAGATAAAAGCCATTGATCCAGAAGCTGAACATACTATACTACAGATATGTTCACTCTTTTAAACTACAAATGCATTATTTAACATTGTCAAAATAATTATTTTTTTTCGTTGTCTCTAATTCTATAGAAACAATTACACAGCAAAACATAATTTACTTGGCACTTAAACTTGTGTACGGTTTTAACTGTTTAATGTCATTTAGCAATGTGTTGTACAGTAACGAGGTTTTAAGTGGTTGTTTTTTGTAGAGAATTGGTACTGACACCAGATGAATGTGATTCATACAGAATGTGTTGAAATTATAAATATCTATTTAATGAAAACCTGTCACCTTTAAGTCAGCTATGGCAAACATTACAAATTCGAAAATACATCATCCCTCATTGACTAATAATGCACTCTTCAAAAAATCTATAGAGAGCTCAAAGAAAGAACTGTTGTTCCCCTTGATGAGCTAGAAATAGCTATTATATTTATTCAAGATAATATGTATTTGTGTTTTAATGATAAATATTACTTACAAAAACCTGTCATACCAATAGGAGGTTCTTGTAGTCCAGTTTTCTCGGAAATCGTAACAAAAGAACTTGAGTATACATATACTCTTCACTTTTCATGTTGAGTTCTATCAAAGGTAGTTAGATGATACTATTGTAATATTAACAGAAAATAAGATAGAACTTTTGTTAAAAGCTCTTAATGAATATGATTCGGCAATAATATTAGATAGAAAAGGAATACATTAATCAAATAAATTTTCTTGGTATAACTGTAATATCAACTTACAATAAATTCATTTTATCAGTTTTGTTGAATCATTACTCTAATCACCCAATGGATATGAAAAGAGCCATAATTTTTAACCTTTTATTAGAATGACACATATTAGGCTACATTTTCTATCATAACAATTTGATGAAAATATTCCAATTGATATGAGGAAATTACTTCCCCCCAAAAAACTACATTTATAAAAATGTCAACTGAAAGTCTTAAAACTCCACATAAATTACATCAAAATAACCTGTTGAATGTTACCCAAAATAATCCTGTAAACAGTCCCAATGAAAGTAAAATTTATTTTAATCTACCATATACTCACAATATCAATAATATAATCAAGATATTGTTCAATAGCTGTGGAAATGATTTAAAGAACAAAATAAGACATGCTAAAGACCCAATTCTAATGTTAAGAAGTCAGAACTGTGTTTACTTAATTTCATGTTTAGATTCCCAACTATAGTACATTGGACAAATGAAATGTAAATTACATAATCATGTAAATCAACATAAATGTAAGATTAAGAAAAAGAAACCAAAATTCACTAACTAGATATGGAATTAACACACAACATACTCTTCATTTTGACAATCCCAAAATACATAGAACTAAAATATATTGAACGAATGACTTTAGAAATTATAAAAATCAAAATCCTTACTGTCCATAAATTCTGTTCTAAAATCGAATAAATTTACAAATAACTACAATGTTTTACTATCAAAATTTAAAAAGGTAACAATGTTTCCCCACATATAACGCCCTTTCCATATTCAGTTGCTTACTAGCTTCCTTGGCAACCTCTTCCATTCACAATATTTCTCTTTCAAGTAAATCGATAGAGATGACCACTTTCATCAATAACTTTTTATTGAAATAACAGGTGGGTCTCTATTTCTTATAACGCACACTTACCCAATAACTGTTTTGTGAATGTAAGTTTCAATCTAAAAAAACTTTTATTAGATTGAATTCAAACTGAATGTACATTACCTTATAATATGACTATCTTTTTATTTATCAGAATTAAGATTTATAACTAGACATTGGATGTTTAGGAAAGTGACTATTTTATTTTAATGAAAATATTTAAAGGCAATTAATACATATGTATACAAATTATGGAAAACAACATTCTGAAGAAATTTTTTCCCCTTTTTGTGACACAAACACCTTTTTACACATTTTTCTCTTCAAATGCTTTTTTACTAAAATTCGTATACATTTCTTTCTATTCGCGGTTTTGAAACACAAATTTAAATCATTTTAAGTTCTACTAATCACATAAATTTTCTACTGGCAATGAATCTCCATTGTCTTGACAGAAGCTATCATTTGGTTTTGCAGGCAACTGAATTTTTGGAACCGCAAAGCTTCCATTGTGGCATCAGATTTCTTTTTCCGCATTTCTTTGCACAACAACAACAACAACAACAAAACAAAAACAAAAAAAGTGGTCTCTGGGCACTTGGTTGAGCAGTGGGCGTATACGTGAGCGCTGAACACTGATTTGCGGAATATCAAAGCACGTGTCTCAGAGGATAAGGCGATTATCCCAACACTTGACTTTGATATCTCTCCATGCTCGAGGTTCTTCTGGGAAGGGCGCAGTGTAAGCCCATCTCTGCTGGGTGCAAGTTGAGGCTTCGTTCTGCCTGCACTCCATGTGAAGTACTTCATCAGTGCCCATGTGAAGGCCTTCATCAATAGAAACTGAGCTCTAATTTGTAAAGATGCCAGTCTCTCACTCAGTAATGATTCATTAAGTGTATTCTGGCATGATATATAGTTTTATGGTATTGGCTCATTTTAGATGCAAGTGCAGTAAAATATAATCCTCTTTTTCCTTCAATTTTAAGTTTTTAATGCCTTTTTCAGTACTTATTTTAAAAAACTTTACTGCCTTTTTAGGCACCTGAAACATATGTTTTTAGTGCCTCAACATCCGATGTCTATTTATAACACTTGCTATAGGTAAGCTCTACCATTTAAACAAATAATATTAACAACATTGAAAATGTAACATATGTTTAACTTATTCTGATAAAAGTTTTTATAAAACATTTTCAATACTTGAAAAAGATGAAAAATATTATTGAAACTTTGTATGTATTAGAGCAAGTGAAAACTAGATGAAATTTTGAAAATAACTGTCTTTAAATCTAATCTATCATTTTCATAATAACAAGACACTTCATTAGACAGTTAAAATCAACAAACAAATAATCGTAAGGGCCTGCACAACTAAATTTACAAAATTACATAAAATCTATTTTTCACTCACCCGAGGAACGTGAAGCAATTTCTGGTTTGATTGTTGCACTGGAAGCACTTTCACAGCATGCCGCAAGAGGATCCTACAGCCAGACATTAGAAAATTACATCACACTGCAATGAGATGTATAAAAGGAAAGGCTGCACCTTGGTTCTCCATGTCCAAATTGATTGACTTATAACTGGAAAATCTCATCCACTTGGTTAACAAACGGTTCACTCAGTGAGAAGTAGATAACATAAGTCTAAAACAATTTTTAATTTCTCAGTTTATATGAATCATTGAGAAAGTTGTGCAAATGTGGAAAATTGATGTCGAGATAATAACAGAAATATATGTTTTAGGGTCCTTGATATCGTCAATGTTGGTTTTCCCAAATGTCTGTATCTTCTGGTCAACATACAAGTATCAGAACTACATATATTATTTTCTTCAAATCATTATTTCCCAACAAGTCTGGCCCTATTCAAATTTCTATGAATTTGAAATAAAACTCCCAATATTTTAGGGCTCTTTCCATGTAGTCCTTGGAGCAATTCAAAATTTTCTCCAAATAGCTACAAATTATTTTTCATTCACATTTTTGCTAAAATAAAGAAAAGTACGCTTATAATAACTCCATGTATCACAAAATAGCACAGACAGGTATTTGCAGTGCAAAGAAATGGAAACACTAGGAGCTACAACAGCACATACTTTCTCCCATTATTTGAAACTGCTTGCATTATTTCCAGCACATCATACAGGAAAGCAAAGATAATTTCAAGGAAACTCATCTATTAATGAGACAAACTGTTTCTTGAAAAGAAAACTATTGCAGATAGTAATAAAACATTTATTTATAGTACAAAGCAACGTTTTGAGGCTCAATTTGCCCTGTTCACAGGCCAGAAACAACATGTTCTTTTAATTACTATACATTTTGTTTAAAACACATAAGAGGTTACCCAATACAGAAAGATTTGAAACTCGTGTTCTATATTACACAAAATTCAAACTAGTAAATAAATTTAAGAATATTTTTTGGCAGTTTCCCAAGATTCTAACAAATTGGAAAAAACAGCCGTCATGAGGGTTGTTGGCCCTCTTGTAACTCGCAAATTGAGTCAAATAATTTCACTAGTCTTTTTGATAGTTTATTGAGCAATTCTGAATAATGAAGTTATTAATATTTAGTTTGATAAGAAAAGAAAAAAGAGGGTAAAAAAAAATGTTAATAGACATTTTTGTTGGTTGCCAATTCTTGAAGAAAGATGTTTCTTTCCTTCAAGTTCTAGAGAAAAGACAAGTCATGGGTTTATGATTGAATGTATGATACAAGTAAATTACCGTCACTTAGTAAAACACTAAAATGATAAAACATGTTCACTGATATGAATCGGAAAAATATTTTGAAGACAGGCATGTCCGTGACTCACTCATCGCAGTCCCCACCCACTTATCTGAAGTAAGTGTTGATAATGAGAGAAAAAACGACACTTACTGGTGAACTTTAGTTAATTCTTCCAGTTCATTAACAGTAGCATGTTCACATTAGGTTCTATCTATCAGTAAATTAGGATTTAATGGGATTCTATATGTTCAATTTATGAATTTGTACGATTCTTGGAATATATCTTTTTAGTTTGGTGCTACAACCTGAGGTGGGTCTTGGCCTGCTCAACAACCTTCTGCCATCCTTCCTGTCTTGAGCCATCTTTTACCAATTCTTAATTTTCATTCTAGGTAGGTTTTCCACTTCATCTTTTTGTTTTGTTTTTGGTCTACCTTTACACCTCATACCTATAGGCTTCCATTCTGTTATTTTCATACTGATTCAATCTGGATCCATCCCTTCTAGACGTCCATCCTTGCTATTCTCCTACATTTTATTTCTCAGACAATATAGTTTTATTTAATCAGTATTCCCAATTCATCATTCATTTGCCATATCAAGATATTATCACAGTCACATAAGGCCATAAATTTTCCTCAAGACATTTCTTTCAAATATACTTAATTTTTGTAGACTCTTTTGCTTCAGTAGCCATGTTTTGCACCCATAAATCACCATTTGTTTTATAGCAGTATTGTATAGTTTCAAATTTGAAATTTGTGATATTATCAAAGAGTTTTATATGCATAAAATGCCTTATTTCCAACCAAAATCCATTCTTGTATTTTTGCCTCCATTGTATTGTTAATATTGACTATTGTGCCCAAGGTATTTAAACGAGTGGAAATTCCAAGTCATTCAGAATAACTTTTGATTTCTCAAACTTTTTTGGGGGGCATTTCATGTACTTTGGTTTAGATACATTTATAATTAAGCCTGCTTTCTCAGAATTGTTTTCAGCTGATGGAATGTTGAGACCAATGCCTGCATCGATCTCGTCAAAATTAATACATTGTCAGCACAAGCAAAAATCTGCTTCATTCTATTAGAAATATTACCCCGAACATCTAGTTCCTTCAGTATTCCATCTACTACAATGCTAAAAAGGAGCGCTGACAGGGAGTCTCTTGAAATATATATTTGCATGAATTACACTTATCAGTACTCATTTTGCACACCTAATAGAAATACTGAACAAGGAAGCACTTTGAAGAATTCCCAGGCATAAACCCTCTTTCCTTTCATTAAAATGTGCTTGAAAGCGTAGATTAGCATTCCAAATCATTGATTCTTGCCCCCTTTTCTCCACAAAGAACGCAAACAATTGATGACCTTGTGATCTAAAATGGCTTCAAAATTTGTCTTATAGATTCTCTTCTTGGGCCAGGTACTATTGTATGTCTTAACTCCTCTATTGCATTTGCAATTCAGTTATGGGGGGAGTTGATTCTTCTAATTCATTAATTGCACATTTTTAATTAAATTTTTTATTTATTGTTTTATTTTTTATTTACGGAATTAAAATTTATAATTAATTGCACTTTTTTTTTGTACATACAATAGCAGCTGAATCATATTCATTTAATGAATCAATTTCCTCTACGATGCTTGTGTAGTTCATAATCCATGGCTGCGGATACACTGTCACCACAGGATGTGGAGGCAGCAGTAGGCAGTGGTAGAAGGACATTTCCCTCTGAATATAAACAGTATATATGTGCTTTCAAGAAGACCCTCTTCACTGAAGTGATTTTGTTGACTATAGGATGCTCCTCCTGTATCTGTTCAACCACCCGATAGAGTCCATGCACGAGAAAGGTGACATGGAGCATTCAAGGGTGGAAAGACTTAAGACACTCGCCTGCTTTCAGCATGTAAGCTGCACTGTCTGTCACAAACAATTGCAATTACCCTCTCCTTCTCCATCTGGCCACAGGACCTTTAAAGCATTCATCCCTGCAATTGATATTGTAAGTGGTATTTGCTGAAGATCTTTGCATAGGATGACACGGGGTACACAGGGTTTCTCAACAATCAGTTTGCCCACATCTACGACAGCAATGTATCTACCACAGATATCTGGTTTTTTCATCCACACTTAACCAAATGTGGTCACCGATGTCTGCGATGATCTTCAATAGCTTTCAAATACAACAGGAGCAAGACATTCTTTCATAGAGTTAAACGATAGTGGGAAGGAAGTACGCCTGTTCTAAAACAAAAAAATTCAGTGCCATGATTATTCCCAACTCTCCTGAATTACCGGAGTAAGCCAGCCACAATAAAAAGGCAAGATCCTGATATAAGAAGGAAACAATACTTAGAACTCATTGAGGGAAAGTCTCAGAAATGGTTGAAGGATGACATAATGCCAGACCTTCGGTGCTAGTTAATACATTAGAGAGATAAGGATTTTGTGAAGGCACATGTGTATCTGGTAACCGTTTGTGAAGACATGGTTTGCTTTTATAAGATAAGTTTTGTTAAAATACCCAATGATTCTAGGAAGTGTTACTGTAGACAGAAATTTAGTTGTATATGTTTGTGTCAATAGTAGTATAAATATATTCTGTAATTTAAAGTGAATATTAAATTCTGACTATAAGTTAAGGTGTTGCTCTCAGTTGGAAACTAATATCTTCGTAGGTTAAAATACACCTGCATCAGAATCTTAAAGGGTAGTAAGCCGAAATGATCATCTTAATAGAATTACAGGTTTAATAGAAAACTTGGACTTGTGAAATGAGGAGGAAGATGATCAGCCTTCAATGTTTCTTTTGTAACAGTTGAAGCTCAGTGCTATGCCAAAATGAAAATGATCTATGCACATGGTATTCTATTCTTATTAAACTTATCAGCAGTCATGTGTTTGCCATTCAGCATTGCATGAAAATAGATTACTTCTGTTACCTCGTACTAAATACCTACAAGTAATTTCATCTTCACTAAACATCAGCGCACAGAAGAATTCATCCAACAATCATTTTTTGTATAATATTGCTAAAAACAATAATACTATTTAAAAATTTGTTTTGGTACAGTTAGATAAGATTTATATTAATCCTAAATTATATTATAAAAGTGGCAAGATAACAGGGTCATCTGATAACGCTGGCCCCATTTAAGCGCAAACTGTACTTGCTTTTTTAGTTTCATCAGCCTATGTTAAAACGAGATAAGTTTTATCTCTTAATTCGGATAAAAATCTAACAGGTAAACAATTAAAATCATTGACCAATAAAGGCTTGGATTTATAAGTTGCAACTGGGTTCACTGTTGTTGCTCTTATTTATGGTAACAATTATGTTAATAGCCAACTTTTTTCTCTTTGCAAACTGCAAATTCCAAAAATAATTATGTTTATGAACATTCTGCAGCACAGAAAATTTAAACTGTTATGACTGCTCACTTATAGAAAAACTTAAGGAACAATTGGATCAATAGCAAGGACAAATATTAAGTGTTACCTATATTCATAAAAATAAAAAGTGTACTTAGAACGCGGTCTGCAAGATATGGCAGTGTTCCTGTTTCTCCTGAAGCACCAACATTAGAAACATTTGAATATGATTTAGATGTCACTGCATCTCTGGTAATTCACGTGGAAGATAAAGTTTTAGTGCTGTCCAAAATTGCTGCATTAAGAAATGAAAAATGAGAAATGAAAAGAATAATATGAAAATTTCATTTGTTGTACGTTTCTGGGTATGTTGCATTCAAAGTATCCCAGTCTTTGTGCTGCATTTGTAACACATTTCTGATTGCAGAACCAACAAATAATGAATATTTAGTGCCCACAAATAAAGTTATACAAATAGGATTGATATCTTGGACAATAATGCTTTGCTCGATGCTTATATTGGAGAAGTATGAAGTATTTTCTGGCAGTTGGAGAGGGGCAATTCTAAACGATTAGAAGATTACTAGATACAAATATTTTTTGTCACTTAAATTATGATTGTCTGTAATAAATGACTACATTTTGTTTGGAAACAATTTATATTACTCTCTCTAAAGAAGTGATTGTCTTCAAATTGGATTTGGAAACTATATCAATAATAAAAATATTGTACAGGAAGAGCGTTTAAAAATCCATATGTTTAAAATGTTCTATGCGTTTGTCGCAAATCTAGATGTAGTTCTATGTGTTTGTCGCAATCCCAGCAGTGATTTGTTCTCATTTATCGTGACAATTATGCGAAATATTCTATTAAATAACTAGAGAGGGGAATTTCATGCTCTAAAATATCTTGAAATATGATTTTAAAAATATGCATTTATGACCTAAAAATTCTAATATATGCACTTTAATATGCAATTAAAATTAACAATATTTCATTTCCTGTACAAACCTTTCTTCATAACATTCAGAAGAAGCATACTCAGAATGAAAAGATATACTTTTTTGTAAACATAATACAATAGAGTGTACTTTACAGGAGAAATAACTGCAGTAAATGTGCACATTAGAGTAGAACATTGAACGTCTAGTTTCAATTTTGTGTGTCTGATTTAAAATATATATCAAGAAATATTCTACATTTGCACAAATTTATTTTATCATCTATAGAAAAGAAAAACACCCTCTAACTGTGACAAGCTTATTCTAATCAATAAACGATCACAAATAAATAGATTCTATGAAAACATTAAAGTTTTACAGATAAGTCTCTAACAATAATGAAATATGCAAAATATGCTTCAAGAATTACCCAAATATGCACCAACAGGAAAAATCAGCCAAATACGCAATAACATATTAATCTACATAACATCAAATGTGAAGAAATTTCACCTAGCTAAGCCCTGAAGCAACACAAAAATATACAAAATCATAAAAATAAGCTCCCTATAAGAAACTACGTAAAAAAGGAAAACGACTTTCTGGGATCTGAGAAAAACTCAGTAAGGCTTGTCTTCACAAGCAGTTTTGCATTGCCATAAATTGATTTTTATTTTGCAACTACTTGGGGGACTGGGATCCAACAGACATTTTCTATAGGGCAGGTCCAAACTTTTCAATTAAAATTTCCATAGAGAACCACGTTTGCTTCTTCCGTAATATGTTTTAACTTGTAACTCAATTTTAGTATTATAGGGCATAAAAATTAAGAAAATGTTAAAAAATGACTTTAAAGTGCAGATTGCGAGAAACTGGGAAGATGGTGGGACAATACCAAAAAAGCTAACCTAGACTTAAGTTATTGAAAAATTAACTAGTGCAAGGAAGTTTGTGCTTCCACAAGTTTCTTAATAAAGTGTATTCTTCAAAATTAGATCATATACATTTTTTTTCAAAATACGAGTGGTTTTACATGAAATAAGAGATATTTGAAAAACACGGTTTTGGTTTAATATTTTAATTAAAACAATATAAAAAGGATCCAATTATTCCTTCATATTGTCAAAAGAATGTGTACAAAAATTGTGCAAGTTCGATTCTTGTAGACTTTTAAAACCTGCAAAAGTTACAAAATACTTGACGACTGGTTTAGTATTAGTTAGTTTCCATACAGTGAATTAGTAAAGTTTCCATTGAACGGGTTAGAGACTATTGTGACATGAGCTAAAAAGATATTCTCTTTCTTGGTAACAAATAGGGACAAACTCCAGTTTTCTAACTATTGGACAAGTACTGGGAATTAAGGGCCAAGTAATTGCTGTTATTTCTGAAATTATTTTGGTGTCTTTCAATTCTTTGAGGATTGAATCTGTCTGTGGAATGCTTAATTACAAACACCAGTATGCCAAATATTCCCTGTAAACACACAACATGCTTGATACTTGAGCTATTCCCTTTAGCCCTTTAACCCTGTGGCTATTATCTGTTCATCAGAAGAAGTCTTTCATAGTTTCATAGAATCTTTTACAACATAACTAAGAACTTTTTATTTAAAATAAAGACATGTACCAAGATTTTGTCACTGCCCAATGCTTCCTTGTATTCAATTATCATCTTGTAAATGCATATGACAATCATACCTTTGTTCCTTCAATAAAGATTTCTTCTTGCTTTTCCACTGGGTAAACAAACACAGCTTCTGGAGGCTCCAACTCCTGCTCAGAAAAAAATATATGTCACTCAGCAACCAAACTGATGGTAGTGTACTAGCACATCGTACTTTCTTGTTTAATTGATATAGGCTACAAATTGTTCATTCCATTCTAATACAAACATACAACTTCCTGTTACTTCCACTGTCAGAAAAAATATAACATTTCTTCAGTTTATTCCACAACACTGGCATTTTATTTTTTTTACATATAGATATATAATTCTTGCAATTCTTTTTCAATGACTGGTAACCCAACCAGCCTTTCACACTACTTTTACATGATAGATCAATCTGTAGCAGGTCTTCTAAATAAGTGAGTAATAGTTTTAAACTTTTACAGAGCCACACTGTGTCACAGTCATTACGTAATTCACATTGCGATTGAGGATGACCTAAGAAAGAAAATAATTTTTATGACCCAGGTTGAATTTTAATAACACTCTTCTGTTTTCTTTAATTTACAATGCATTGTTTCCACAGAGATGTATTATAATTTGTCCTCTTTTCAATTTCAAAAGGATCTGCATGACCCAATGTGTTAAAAATTATTATTCTGTGTTTAGACAGATCAATGTCTGTACTCACTTCATCTGTATCATCATCTATTATTGAATGCTGCAAAGCACTGGGTTCCTCTTTGACCTAAAAGAAGAAGAAAAACATTGCTCATTAAAACCATGGCAGCCCATAGAGAAGCATCTAAAAACAACAAAATTTGAGTTGTGGTGAAAAAGTGTCCAAGGCTTTCTTCCAATAAAACAAAAAATGAAACAGCTCTGCAGAAGTAATTGATACTTAATAGGTGAACTCGTGGCTTGTTTGAACGAAAGATTCAGAGAGGTATTTTTGGGGCAGTGCAGACGAATTAACAATGGTGGAGGCGTATTATAGGAAGGAGCTATATTCTCTATATAAATCCTCTAATATTATCATACACATAAAGCTATGTCATCTAGAATGGGAAGGACATGTGAAAACCTATACATCCACGAGAATACCAAAAAGAGCAATGGAAGAGAGGGTGTTCGGGGGCAGACCGGTTGGAAGACCTGTGAAGAGGGACCTGGGAAGACCTAGATGGCCTCACCCAAGATGCAAAGGAGCAGTTGGGGGTACGAAGGGGGAAGTGGGTACGTAGGGGAATATGGAGAATAAGAAGAACAACTCATGGCTTCATTTTTTGCACTTATATTATAAAAAATGTAACAGACATGGGTCATTTTTCCCAAAAATATTTAGATACAAGAAAAGCACTGGTGCTATGTTTCCATGATATCCACCAATGGTAATTTTAAAAAAAAAACGTATAATGTTCTTTAATATGTAATGCATTTCTGCTCTGTAAGCAGATGCTTTAAATCAGAAAATTTATTTAAAGTTAAAAACATAATTTAGATCAAAAGCTTCTTCTTCACTACTTCATTTTTTGGGCCTTCATCACATCCCAATGATTTATTACAATCCAGAGTAGAGATTTGTAACTTACATTTAATGAAAAAAAAGCAGATTTGAGTTATTTTATCTCACTGTAACAAGACAAAGCAAGATATCTTAAGACTGCATAAGGTTGATTATCACATTAATTAAATGGGGCATCAGATATAATTGGTGTGCAAGTAACAGTGGTTATTAACCTTAGCAATACTAAGGTAGAAACAAACCTAGGCATCACACAGGCTCTGGAACTTACTGCTTAAAATTTGATTTTATCAATGTCTTTGAGGATTAAAAAAACAAAAAAAACAACTCATATTACCATTTATACACATGAGCATTCATTAAAAGAAAAAGAAATAGTCAACTTCTGTACATGAAAATAAAATCAATATTCCTCAATCATTGATTACAACAAAACCTTTTACTACACTTGACACATCAAGGCTGTTGTATCTATAATTCATAGTAAGGTATTAAACTGTATTTTATTAGGGCATAAACCACTACAAATATATAACTCAAATTCTAAAATACACACTTATAATAAATTGCATCAAATTTTAAACAAAAATCACTTCCTGAATAAAATCAATTATTTCCAGCTTTCTAAAAAATTTAAATCTATAAAAGCAAACAATACTAAGAAATATATACATATCAAACCCAGAAAATAACAAAGATCTCAACTCATTAAAAACAAACGTAACTTTTACATGTGCAGACACAGGAAAAGACAAGAAAATGAAAAAAACTCCCACTTCTAAAATATAAATGTGAGGTGCTCCTCAGATAGACACAACATTAATTCTCATAAGCATAATGCCTTAATAATTTCAATTCAAGAACAGGAATGAACACATACATGTATACTACAACTTCCTACCTCACATCCAAACAAAATATAAAGACTACTTCCACCCTTAATGATTCTTTTCTCAACTGGATCTCCAACAGAAATCAATGCAGTTGAATTTGATACTGAATGACGTGCTTAAATTGTTTTGGAGAATATCTCAAAGGACATTACTTTTCATTAGATTGGATCCATAAATCTACTATAAAACCAACTCACAATGGAATTCCAGGAATAGTCTTTCTTTGAAGAATACAATCAATCCTAGTTCATCTTGTACCTAACTGAGAAAACCATCTCCATGAAACGTTTTCTCATGAGAGACAAAAAGCAGCTTATTTTCAATAGGATAAGATCTAGTAAACTAACATTTTTAGTTCTTACATTCCAAGTGTATAAAATATGAATTATAAGAAAAATAAACAAGAATTTTAAATTTTAAAATTAACTGTTTTGCAAGTGCATTTCAAAAAGAGGTAAACGTACTATAACTATTATCATCTTGAAAACAATAAAGAGTAATTCGCTTTACCAATTCTACTAATAACATCATTATCCGACCCTCCTATTGTGCTAACCACACTACCAACATAAATAAAGGAGTCAACAATTTCTATTTTCTCATCAGAAACTCTGATCTTTGATCATACAAGAATTTATTTGCAGTTCCTTTGTCTTCGTCCCGTTTATTTTCACAATGGTCTCTGTTGCTTTCTTCGCTAGATGTTCCATCTTTTTTGAATGCTGTTAAACCTCTGAGTTAGGAGACATGCATCATCGGAATAGTCAAGATATTCAAGAACATCCATTGAAATCCATGCTTTTAACCTTCCAGAATTTGTCTCAAAATGTCATCCAAAACAAGAAAAATAGGAAGGGATAATATACATCCCTGCCACACTCCACTTTGGACTTTAATGGGAATTGATAATTTCCCTGTATGTATTATCTGCCAAGAATATGTTTCATACACATTTTTAATAAAATGTAATATCTTCTCTGGAATTCCATATATTCCCAGTACTTGCCACCTGCTTTCATGGGACAGTGAATCAAACTTCTGTAGAAAGGCAATGAAGGTGAAGTATGATGTCATGTTTCATTTGGTGGTCTGTTCTAATATGAGACATATTGTTTATATAATCTATAAACCTCTAAGGCTCACTTGTTCCTTTCTGAGAGCTTATCCAACTTCAACTTCTCCACTTATTCTGTATAGATTTACTATGGAATACACTTTACCTGGTACCGATAACAATGAGATACCGCTCCAATTTTTCCATTTAGTTTTATCTCTCTCTTTTTTTTAACGATTAAGTCCATCTTTCAATCAGAGGGAATTTTTTCTTGTACCCATACCCTTTTCAAGAGAGGGAGGTTACTTCTATGCCATTGTAAGTATCTCTGGGCAAATATTATCAGGTGATCAGGTATTATCACCAGGTGATTTTCCATTCTTAAGTTGTTTCAGGACTACTTGCCTTCTAGTACTTTACAATAAAATGTTATTAATTCACCACTGTGTAGTGGATAAACTAAAATAAAATTTCTTCAGAGTCATTTGTGACCCACAAAAATCATTTCAAGTTACACAAGAAAATTGTTTGGAAACGTGCATTTAATTACTCCAGAAAATTACTTACAATCTCATTCCATTCAAAATATATAGCAGTATGATGAATTGTTCCCTTCTCATTTACCAAGGACACCAGTGTCTCAATGTGATTAAAATTATTTTACTTTATTTAAGGAAGACAAATGACTACTCACATCGTATTTACTGCAGTCTTCTTTTATTGAATGCTGTAAAGGACTGTGTTCCTCTTTGACCTAAAAGACAAAATATTGCTCATTAAAATCATGACTGCCCAAAGATATGCTTCTCAAAACATCTCAACGAGAGTTGTGGAAAAATTCAACAAAAATGTCCCCTTCAATAAGAAACAAAAAATAAAACCGTTCTACACAAGATTAACTAACTAGTATTAGTGAACTCATGAACACATTTTTTCAAATTTCATTGTAGAGAATGTGATAAACAGGATTTTTGTCAAGTATTATTCAGACACAAAAGTATTATTGTTGTAGTTCCCTGCTAGCCAGTCTGTTTAATAGCAAATAATCTGAAATGATAATTAAAAAAATTAGTAATCGTAACATATCAGTGCCTTCTAAGCTATTTAAATTGCAAGTTTCATTTAAGAAAAAACAACACCTATTTAAATCAAAAGCTTATCTACTCTCCACATTCAACCAACATTTTCACTTTTCCTCCCTCTATATTTCAGTATAGAGAGGAAAGTATTGTTATCATCTCCACAATATGATCTCGAATTTTTGGGCTGTAAAATCTGTTTAAAGAACTTCCAACAGTAACTTCATATAGACATCAGGATTAAGGTCAATTAGTGCTGTGCCGAAAATGGTTAAGGTTGGTGCATGTGGGAGATTTATGAATTTAAGAACCCGAAAATTAGGATCTCTATATGGATGGATGTGACATGCATATCCACTGTCTGATTAGAAGCTTTTTAGATGAAACTTGGGAAATACATTTCGTGTAACATTTAGTTGTGCTGTTCCAGAGATGATCAAGATATTTTAATGTGAGGGGAGCGGGGGTATCAAACCCGTGACATTTTAAATATTTTCTGGAAAATAGCAGAACATTATTTTTGAAATTGTTTTATTTTTTTTATTTTGCCTAATTAGAAGAACGTGTATGTACAATTACAGTATATTTATAATTTTCAGTAAAACATTTTACATTTTAGAAATTGCACAAATCTTAATATTTAAAACACTAAGGTTTTCATTAAAAAAGAAATTTAATAATTCTACTCAACCCAATTTTGTGATTTTTACTTTAGTGAAAAGTAGTGCAGAAAGATTTTTTATCATATGCTATTATTATCTGATTTTAAAATATAAAAACTTATTTTTAATAATATCTTAACATTAATAGAATGAAAACTTATCTGATATTGTTTCTTCTTCTTGCCGTTGCTTGGTTGTGTGTGAAGCTAAAGGTCAATCAAAATTATTTAAAGTTTCATTGTTTAGTGTAAGCAAGATTATAATAATATGCAATTCAAGGTGGATAATACGCTTTACTTCTAGAGTCCACTAGAACATACGTCTCAACATCTTGGTATACATCAAGCATTTCAATTAAATTTTCAAAAAAAAGTTAACTCTGTGTTGACAGTGATAGTATTGTTCCAAAATTTGTACACCTCCCTCGTTTCTTTAGTCTTCAAGAATAAGTACTGAATCTCAAGAAACAATATTCTGGATGTGGTACATATTTTCTCTAAAATTCGTATGATGTTCTTTTCAGTTTTGATGTTTCTGCAATTGTTCCTAGGTGCCATGAAATCTCAAAAGGTTCAGCTAGTTCAAATTTATTTTCAACTCTTACCTACACCTCCAATATCCCCCCCCCCCTCCCACTCCATCTACAATGCATGCAAGTTAAGTTTGCATTGTGCTGAACATGGGAGACACAAAAGCTAAACCACAAATTAGGTAATATTTTTATGTTTATAAAGTGTTTAAATTAGCCAATGTTAGATATTGATTAAATTATGAAAAAACAATCTGAATTAGCTGCCTGTATATCTTGCACACATTTCTTCTTTTCAGCATGCGTTTTTGCTGCTTTTCAAGATAGGTTTCAACAAGAAACATGTCCAAACATTCCAAGACTTTTTCAACCACACTGATTCTTAGCTTCCATGTTTATTGCATGACATCATTCAATTGTAGATTTTTAAATAATGACATTATTTTAAAGAAAATTGAGTTAAAGTTTTCCTATGCTATATGTTCCCAGTAGTTTTAAATTTGACCTTCTTCACCACAACACGATCTTTGATCCCTCCATCCCACAATTTAACCAAGCTACTAAAGAAACAATGCAGATTTAAGTTATTTTAACTCATTGTCAAAAATAAACACAGATACCTTAGATTGCAATATACTGGTTATCATACTGATAAAGATGGGGCACAAGATGTAATTGGTGGGAGAGTAACATTCATTAACCCAAGCAAAACTAAGGAACAATTAATTATGGACATTACTCAAGAAGGGACTGAGAGGCCACGTAAGCATTATGTATATATTACTGTTTCAATATTTGCATTCATGACAAGATCTATTACATTTTTTTTATGTTGAATAGAGCTGTAGCTTGATAACGTAGTAATGTACTGAACAATATTAAATAAAGACTTCAAATATTAACAATGTTTCCAAAATCAGTTCTGAAAGAATACTAACTTTACGCAGCAACTACTAACATAACTAGTTGATATCTGTAAGTTATCGATTTAAATAATCTCACATTAAAAACTTCTTTATAAATAAAAAAAAATGATTTGAACTTGAAAAATTAATAAAAAATATATAAACTAAGAGTGCGAATTGGCAATTCTGTCAGACAGGAAGGTTAAAACATTAGTGATAAACTGACTAATGAACATTCGCTCAAGCAATACAATTTCAATGAATCCAAATAATGCTGTCAGGAATATTTTATTATTCAATTTCTGTATATGGCTTTCCTTTCAGTACACTCCATTACAAAAAATGGCTCCCAATACTCATCAACTGTACCGCAGGTGAGGAGAAATTAATACTTCAACAACGGATATCCGCACTAAGGCAGACGATCTCACACTCCCTCCCCCCTTCACCAGTCATTTTCACCGTGCAACACTTCTGAAAAACAACTATTTGATTCTAACAACATGGAAAAAAATTCAGATGAAAAATAATAGTCTTTTACTAGTCCCAAAGTATGAAAAGACAATAAAATATAAAAACTTCCACTCCTAAAGTAAAAATGTGGTGTTTTTTATATACATATACATATAATTACAGGCAATTGCCCAATTATTAAATATCATTTACATTACAGTATTATTGAAAATCATTTAGTAACAGGTTTTTATAAGTTTTTTTAAATTGATAAGGTGAACAAAATAAGTTAATGTGGTTACAGTTGGCACTTCTACACATTTTCCATAACGGCGCATAATAGTACAAGGTTGATCTCGCAAAAGGAATATTAAATAACATGCTGTTTGTAGAACGCAGATCACGCACTGGATTAGCCCAAGGAATTTTACAATGTAATTCTGAAGAGTCTATATCATGATTTATCAAATTATACAGAAAAAGTACATGAAAATAATCCCCATGGGAGCGTAATGAGCCAATATTCAATCTAGTTGCGACTTGGAAATAATTGTGACTAAATCTAGGAGATGGAATATCAAGCTGTTTTGAGCATACTGTCTTAAGAATTGCAATTCAAGGACACAAAAACATTTTCATAACAAATATTAATATTTCCTACCTCAAATGCAAACATGATATAAAGATCACTTACACACCCATAATCATTTTCTCTCCAATTTTTGCTACATGGATTAATACACTCAAACTGAAATAGCATGAAGCACTTTAATTTTTTGGGATTATCTCAAAACCCACTAATGTTTAGTACATTGAGATAATAACACTGCTATAAAACTAACTCACAATGGAATTCCAGCAACAGTCTTCTTTCTTGTCCACTGGCTCTTCTTTGATCTGGAGATAACAGAAGAAAACGGTCAATCATAAGTTCATCAAGATCATAATTAAGAAACCTCACATCAGTGCAAGATCTTTTAATGACTTTTGAAACATTCCTGTATCCTAGTTCATTTTCCCAATAAAAGGTTATTTATTTACCCTTGTATAAATATAAAAGTTCTTCAGTGTTATTCTTCACACACCAATTTCATTACCAGTTACATAAGAATGTCCACTAATTGAGAAACAGTAATAGATGTTTACAAACCTTCCCTGTGCTATTGACATGAACAACTTAATAATTGTACTTTTTACATTTTTCATATTACGTTGACATTATTATGCTGATGAATTATTTTGCTGCCAATTGTCTTTTTTATTGCTTAAAAAGAATAATATTAAAACAATTTGGGTCCCTTTCACCCAACACCCTCACGGTAAATTCATTTTGCTATGGTTTCCAATTTCAGAAATAAAAATGTTTTTGGATCAAAATTACAGAATTGTTACCATTATTCTCATGCACTGCACAAAGAAAATCAGTTGATAATCACAACAAAAAAAAAAAACAAACTAGTCTACACTGATTATGTGATTCATTACAACTGTATATTCTTGAATAATAAACTACAGATAGTTTCCAGTTTCCTAAACTTTTGAACCGTGGTCCATAAAAAATACAACACAGCTTTGTTTAAAATTAAAAGCCATTATATTTGCCACACACAGTTCCAAAGGTCATGTGGGAACATATCAATATAAAAAAATGTTTACCTCTTCGATTTTTATAATACTTTCCGCTAAAAGATCTATTTCTTCCATTTCTGTAGCCCCACACCTAGCACTTTCAGGCTGCAATGCACCACAACGCTGAGCGTGAATGACAGTCACATACAAGCCAGCGCAGGCCGCGCGACTTTATGTTGACGTCTCCCAGCACGGGACGTGGGAGTGTATACTCTCTGGCGCGGGGTGCGGAGACTCCGTTACATCAGACGGGAGTTGCCAACGGTAACATTATTGGATAAAGGAGTGCGCGCGAAGTGTATAAAAATGTAATTAAATTTCTTTGCTATAGCAAAGTCTGCCACTGTTTTAGTTATTTTCTTGCATCTGAATATCGCACCTCCAATAGAAAAGTGACAAAGTGCGAAATCGTCATTTTTCAGCTAAAAGCTGATAAGAGGTTACCAAGAGGTACTGCTACTACTCTGAAGTTGATTTTGAATGAGTTCAATTACTGTCCGCTGGAAGGTGAATATTTGGTACAATCTATAACGAGTATTACAGAACTACGAAACTTAAAATTGCAATTTCTGAGAAATCAGAAATTCGCACGTGTCACTTTTCTATTGGATGTGCGATATGACATCGTCCACAATGTTCACCACACAGGGAGCACACGTAGTCTTCTTCACTTCGTGGTGATTGAAGTCGCGTTAGTAAATTTTAATCAGAAACGCAATGGCAAATTATTTTCTAACATAAGAGAAAAAATAGTCCAAGTAACAAAATTTGACAAATATTAATTTGAGAAATAATATCAAAACAACACAAATTCATGTGAATTCTTGGCTATCCGGGATGAACCGCGTCTCGGTCAATTGTACTGACGTTTCGGCCATCTTGCTGTGGCCTTCTTCAGAGCTATAGTGCTCTGAAAAAGGCCACAGCAAGATGGCCGAAACGTCAGTACCATTGACCGATACACTGCTCTTCCCGGATAGCCAAGAATGCATTGACTCCGGCCGCGGAAGCCTACGAACACAAACATTCATGTGATTACTTCAATGAAATCTGCACAATAAATCAAAATCTTAATATCTAATATGAAAACACTTGGTATCTCGAAGTGTCTCCAAAGTTAAATTTTTCTTCCAACTTTCAATTTTCAAGTGTTCAAAAATCCATTTGGTTAATAGGAATGAAAAACTGCTACGAGATATCAAAAATGTATGTTATTGATATTCATATTATGTTTAACCATATTGCACTTTCTTGCACTACAAATAAATAATTCATGAAATTGCAATAAAATAATTCGATGAACTTGACAAATAATTTGCATATTAATAATAATTAATAATAGATCATTTAATAACTTAAAATCTTAACGTCTAATATGCAAATATTTGGTTTTTCGAAGTGCCTCCAGAGAGAAGTATTCGTTTCATCTATCAATATTCAAGTGAACACAAATCATTCGCTATTATGAACTGCTAAAGGGAATGAAAAACTTCTTCGCGATATCAAAAAATTGTGTTACTGACCTTCGTGTGTTTGTTATTGATAATATTGCACTTTCATGCACTGCACAAAGATATTCTTGAAATTGCAATAAAATAATTGGAAGAACAAGACAATATTATTTTCCACAGAAATAATTAATGATAAATCATTTAATTACTATTTTGCGCAATTAAAACATTTCTGTCAATGAGAGTTCAGGCGTGCAAAAATTTAGTTACACTGCTTAGAAATAGCATTTCAGATTACGTATTTGTTATGGTGACAACATTATCTTTGAAAAACTTCAATTCTTTACTCCAAAGACTTTAAAAAAGGTTACACGCTGAGAGCATTTGAAAAATGAATAATCTTTTCATACATACCAATTTTACTTTCTCACTACCGTTTACTCAGTAGAGAGAAAGTTATGTAATACTACGGAAAAAAGTGGCGATTTTTTTGGCAGAAAAACTCTTCTTATAGGGCCCTGGTAACGAAAAAGTGGATATATCCAGTGGCTAAATGTAGAAAAATATCCTCTAACACGTAGTATAGCCAAAATCCCTATTTTGTGAGTCCTTGATGCCGAAAAATCGATTGATGGCAAAACGTCCGTCCGTCAACAACGATAGCGGATAAACCGTTCAGCCGAATTTCTCCGAAACTGATATTACTCGATCGACTGGCTGATGCCACGGCCCCTTGAATTGGAAATTGATTTTTAATTTTTGGGGATACTTTACATTAAATCCCGGGGACATTTTGAAAATTTTCAAAATCTGGCGCCATCTATTTTTATTGAATTTTGTTGCGGGATAGTCTGAAGATGCTTAAGATAATAGCGCAGGTCTAATATTCCTTGAAACTCTGAATTTTCAAAAACTAAAAAAATTCAATATTTTCAGCTTCTTCCTACAACTAAAATATTAAAGATATAGATTTTTTCTTCATGAAGTCTGTTTCCTATATTTTGAAATAAGATCATGTACAATTTTTCGAAAACTTGAGTATTTTTCATGTAATGTTACGTATAGAGAATATAGACAATTTTTAATTGTTTAAATAATTTTTTCTCAAAAACGGTTCCAACGTTTTTGATTAAATTTTGTAGGTGGATAGTCTGAAGAACATTTAAGAAAATGGTGCATGTCTAATGTTGGTTAAAAATCCTGATTTTTCGACAATTGAAAAAAATCAAAAATTTTCCGGCACCTTTGCACAACTACAATTGAATCATTTCATAAACCCGTCAAACGCCCAAATCTAATAGACGCATTAGCGGCAGATTATTGTTCCAAGAGGATAAACACCTGTGCATATTTATAGGAAAAATATTCATTTATCAACTGCTATAACATATACAAATATTTTGAAATCAGATAAATTGATAGAATTTTTCTTAGTTTTCTCGGAATGAGGAATTTGGCGTTTGACGGGTTTGTAAAATTGAAAAAAAAAACTATTCAATTTTTCGCCCGCCTTCAGGAGTCTTCGACCCCCTTGTCTTTGTTCATCGGATGAGGAAAAGTGTCACCAAATGCTGAGTCATAATTGACGCTCCGGCGTGAACGGTCTTGCGGATTCCGTCGCCCCGTCTGCATAGAGAAGAGATACATATCTCTACTCTATGCCCGTCTGGCGCGGAGCGTTCCGCGCCGCACCCGCGCCAGTATGTGGGAGTCTTTGTTATATCAGTGACCTTCATAAGTCCATGCGAAGAAAAGAGAGATCCTTCCACAGTTCTTGTAATGTTTTGGGATCAGTGGTTCTAAACGTTTGCTCTTGTTCAGTTCGACGGGTGGTCGTCGTTGTGTCGACGCCGAACTGTGTTAATCGAGCGTTTATGATGTCAGGTAGCACATTGGAAAAGTCCACTCTCAGTGAGAAAATTAGACTTATTCAAGAACACGATCAAAGCAACACTTCTGCCAACGATTTGATAAAGAAATTTAAAGTTGGGAAAAGTAAGTCACTTTAAAAACAAAGACAAAATCAACAATGAATGCTTAAAATAATTGTTTTTATACGTAGTTGCCACAATTTCACGAAGAACTAAACGAATAGCCGAAGCCTAAATCATTAGACTGATTTATCTATTACTTTAAGTATTTAATAAATTATTTTTCTTTTTATAAAGTTATTTGTTTTATCATCCTTCATGTTGCGTTTTTATATGTCATATTCTTTCTCTCCTGAGACGTCGTTTGTTTAAATTGTAGTTTTTAGGTGAGATAAACTACTCATACAACCTATTCCATCTTTGAATGATTGCGTTTTCAGAATTGACAGTTTTCATTTCAAACATGTATAATCCGCAAACCTGCACAAGGCGGAAGAAAATGTTGGGCTTAAACAACTCCGGCTTACAGAACTGTACTTAATACTGTAGGAGTATTTACATGTTTATCTTACAGATCTGTGAATGTCCATAGAGCGTTCACCTAAGATTCTAAAAGTCACAAATTACTTTAGAAGATATATATTTTAATGAAAAAAATTATAATCTAAATTCAGGGAATATCCTTTCGATGCGTGGAATGCTGAAATGGAAGCGACTTCTGTGTCGAATGCAAGCCCATTTCGCGTATTCACTCTTCGGGTAATTCACTCTCGCCTTCGTTATAAAGGAAATATTCACAGTGGCGCATCAAAGTGGGAGGGTGGGATGATGCTTCAGCACTCCTAGAGCCAATGGTATGCATTCAAATGCAACAGCTAAGTCGAATGTAAACCCATTTATATTGGTTACTTTCAGTAGTGTGGAATAGCCGATATCGCCTCAGGCCGATTTCGCCTCACAACATCCGGTGAGGCCGTATCGGCCGTCTCTTATCAGGGGTTGATGACATCTGATGTAAACAAAAACAAAGGCCGGGCGCAAGGCTGCGGTTTTGCGGTCAGCATCCGGCGGCGGCGACGAGACGACCTAACCGCAAGCATGCCGCGTGCTTGCGGTTAGCATCCGGTGTCAACATCCGTTGCGAGCGCAAGTCGCCGGCGGCCTTGCGATGGTCGTCTCGTCGCCGCCGCCAGCTGCGTGGAGGGCGTGACGTCACGGCTCCCAACAGCCAGCCTGTCTGCCTGCCTGCCTGTCTCCCCTATGTACCAACCTCTGCAAACGAAAAACACTAAGGGATGCAAAACAACAAAAAAAGGGAGCGGGGAGAGGAGAGGATTTAATTTTTTTCCCTGCACGGTGGTGACAAGAGGGTGGGGAAAAAATAAATGACAAGACGAACACCAGTGAGTAGGGTAGAACAAGTATTTATTGATCACAACATATACATTGTTTGAGCTTCTCTACATTGAAAAAAAATACATGAGGGTTGTTGACAGTCTCTCTCTCTCTCTCTCTTTCACACGGACGCAATGTTGAGAAGGCGTCGTAGTACCTTGAGATTGACGGCGTCGTTTTCGTCGACGGGGTGGGCGACGTTGGTGAGGCGTTTATCTTGAAAATGGTAGTCTTCTCCGTTTTCCCCGGTGCGACGAAGGGTTTTGCGATTGATGAAATCTTGTTGATACTGCATCGCGTCGTCGACGTAGCGTTTTGAGGTCGCATCGTTTTTGTGGGTGGGCAATGCTAGGTTGACGATGCGCGCATTTTGCATGTTGAGGTTGCCTTTTTTGGTGATGCGTAATTTTGGAATTTTTTCGAGATGTTTGTGAATGTCATTCACATGGCGATCGACGTACGTTTTGTTTGCAGCGTCACGTGGCTCTGAAGGTTGACCGACGTTTGTAATTCGAAACAGATCGGCGTTGAAGGGCCCAGCGTCTTGTCATTGCCGTAGACACTTTGCCTGATTGGCAATCAGCGTTTGTAGATCGCCGCGTACATCCTCGCTCGCTTGAAATACTTGCCAGAAGCGTGCGTTCACGTACGCCCTGATGGGAGCATCGTCTCGTCGTTGCTGTATGTTTTCAACAACGGCGCCATCTCCACAGATGTGTTCTTCCTCTGGATTGTCGCACACCTCTTCCTCCTCCTCCTCCTCCTCTTGCTCTTCCGTGTAATAGTCGTTGTCGCACATGTCTCGTATAGGCTGTTTCGTAGTACTGGTACAGTCACTCTTGTCACTCTTCCTCTTATAGCATGGGCTCTCACCCCACTCTGAATCACGTTTCTAATCTTTCCCCCCCCACCACCTTCTCTCAGTTCATGTCAGGTGGAGGAGGGACATCGATCCCCACCAAAAATACGTCTTGCCTGCAGATATCATCCAAATCGCATGTTGCAATAAAACGCACGCTAAAATCAAGACCGGTTCGTCGCTGCAAGTCGAGGAGTTCTGTGTAGCATGGGGAGTCCAGTCTCAGTGCGGCGTTGATCGATCGTGCGACGGTGCGGAGGAAAGGTCGACTAAAAAATCTATGCATGGCTAATAGAACATGTTCTTCATACTCCTCTTCATCTTCTTCTTCTTCTTCCTCCTCCTCTTCATCCCTCGAGGATGGTGGTTTGGGCACCAAGACGAAACGGCAAATGGGACATGTTTGTGCTTTTTCCTTTTCAGCTTGTTTTCCCATCCATTTTTCAATGCAAATTTTACAAAAGATATGATTGCAGTTTGTTTTCATCCATAGACGAATGTCATTATTATGGCAGATGGGACAAATAAAAACAGATGGAAGGTCATAACTGCTCACTATGGAAAGGGCGTGGGGGTAGAATCCATGATGGTTCTCACAATGTTCACAAAAGGAAGCACACGAGAGCTGAAGTCACCATGATCAATTGAAAGACAGTTCCAATAATCATTATACAGTCTATCCAATCCATGTTATGTGTGTGTGTGGTTACACTCGTTCCTGCATCCCTCGGCGGCAAGCCATGCATTTCCGTATCGCCGGAGCCGGTCCGTCGATCTGCGTGCGCCCGGTGTTGTAATGTTTGAGGCAGGGCAGAAGTTCGCGAATGCAGGCTAGATTTTGAACGTTTTCCGGAAGTCGGCAGAAGACGTGGCGCACGTCTGACGATGCTGAGGTATGACAAAGAAATGCGGCAGGTAGATGCTGAAGACTCTCGTCGTCGAGCGATGCGAGTGTGCGCGGACGCACAGTGTAGTATTGTTGGATGGCGTCGTTGGTGTCTCGGAGTTGTTCTCTTTTAGCGTTGGCGACAATCAGTTGAAGCTCCTCGCCGCGACCCAGGTTTTCCTTGTTGCTGATTTTGATGAAGTGGTCCATATGGCCTTCTTTCACAGACTATGCTTATCTTAATGAATTGTATTTGTCTGATACTCACTGGGAACAGGCTGTCGCTCATGAAGCGTGCAGCTGTGCAGGAAGTCGCCTGCGGTCGCCGATATCGCGCGCGTACGCAACAGGAAGTGTGGTCGCGACAACCTGTTTGCGTCATTCGTGACGAATGGGATGCTCTTCGTTGTGGATCAAGTCTGTTCGAAATGTAGAGAGCCAATGCATGAGGGATAGAACGTTGAGTGTTCCTTTCTCCTGCAGCAAAGACGTAGTAAGTCGCCACGTCACGTCTGTAGCATAGAGTTTGCGGCAAAATTTCACACACGTGGCGATGTTCGGACAGTTGAACAACACCAAGTCCACCACGTAACATTGAACGTATTCACGTAGCCAATGGTTTTTTGTCCTCCTTTGACGAATATTTTGTCAATACCGTCAACGGCTCTTCGAATCGCTTCGTGTCTGCACGCATACGGAATGTTTCCGCATTGCCAGGGCGTACGGTGGTGGTGTTGCTCAAGCCATTGTTTAGAGCGGCGATGGCGTGCATTGAGTTGTTCAATTTCACAGGGTGCTTTAAATGACAACGAGAGGATTTTATATTTGTCTATGTCTTCAAAGTCACTTGGTATGCGCAACACGGTCAGCGTTTTCAAAATAAACGCACCGTCTTTCCAAAAGCCTTGGAGGTCAGCGATCGCAGTGGTTTTTCTAATTTTTCGTTCGCGGCGGTAGACGTGGCGAGACGATGGAGTCGGCGGCGGCGTCGGTCCGTATGAAGAAGAAGAAGGCGAAGCGGGTGGCGTTGGTGGGTCGATTGTCGGCGGCGTCGGTAATTCGAGGGAAAAAGAAGAAGAAGACTTGCGAACAGTGGCGTTGTCCTTGTCCCAGGTTCGCGCCTCGTCGGTGTTGGTGGCTGCGTCGACGGTCGAGATGGGATCGTCTGCGTCCCACGGTCGCTCCTCCTCCTCCTTCTCTTTCCACTCTCGCATGTTTAGAGTGCGAGAATGTTTAAAGCGAGGACAAAAAGTATCAACCAAACTCCACATAGTGCAGCAAACAGAAAATCACAATGACTCATCTACTCACATACACCGTTCTGAAGCGACTGATTTAAAACGAAAGAACACTGACAATATAATGTAGATGTCGACCACATCCTGTTTCCGCCGTGTTGCATCACATCCTGTTTGCGTGGAGTGTTCTTATCGTTTCTAACAAGGACAAGCCAGCGCAATCGTTTCTTACGTAACCATGTCACGTTCATGCACCCACGAATTGTGGCGATCGTCGAACCCGAGCCATTTTACGAGACGCATCGGTCCCTTTTTGCGAACGACGCGCTCCACCAAGTACTCTTCTGGAAATCGCGTGCGTTGCATTTCTTGGGCGTAGAATCGACCCGTAATCGCTTTGCCGTGAAGGTCGACGAGCGAATACGTAATGGGAACGGAAAGATGAATGCGATCGATTTTGAAGAGTTCGGTGCCCCACCACGCTTCGTAGCTCTTCCGGAACGGCGCGCTCTTGTACGTGCTCACGCGGACGAGGTCGCCGACACGAAATTTTTTCAATTGTCGCTTGTCGATAGTTTTCACGTTGGCGTAAACCGTTTCCATTAATCTGTTGTCCTTCACGTCTTTCGGTTTCATGCCGATCGTTCTATGTTTTGTGTTATTGTAGTCCTCGATAAGCGAGGGAAGCATGCGCGTCCAGCAACGTGTGCCCTCAGCGGAGAAACGTCTCCACATGCGCTCTTTGAGAGTGCGATTGAAACGCTCAACGACAGCTGCCTTGATGCTGGAAAACGTAGAATAATGTCGAATGCCACGCGCGCGGAACCACTTGGCAACAGTGGTGTTGTAAAATTCCTTAGCGGCGTCCGTTTGTAAGAGCGTAGGTTTTCTGGGCCGCGCGCGCTTGAGAATGCGCGTAAAGGCCTTCGCCACTTCTTCCCCCGTCTTTTTCTTAAGCGCTTCCGCCCAAGCGTACTTGGAGTAGACGTCGATCACTGTCAAAATGTATCGCATGCCCCGATTAGATTTCGCGAACGGCTGCATCTCCACCAAATCCGCCTGCCATAGGTCGTCGAGCCCTTTCGTAATCACTCGCCGTCGAGTGTAACGACGGCGTGTTGGCGCATGTATTTCTCTCGCTAACCCTTCTCGCACATTCAAAGTAGCGTTCTTTCTCTTCATGTTCCACCAACTGTCTACAGAATAATAATACCGGCATCTCGCAGTTCGTTCTCTATTTCTACTATTTCCCCGTCGTGTCCATTGTTTCCGGCGTCCTTTGACGCGAGTAAGAGACGGAGCCTTCGCACCAGTTTGTTGGGGTCACGCCAGTACTTATAGTCAGGAGGGGACACGAAGCGAAGACCTTTTCCCGCTTTTTTCCGGTGTTGTGTTGTCGCTTTTCGCTGCACCGCCGTGTTTGCTCTTAAGGCACGAGGAGCAGGAGAAGGAGGAGGGGGAAATAGCGTCGCAAATACATGATTATACTTCCACAGGTTATCGGTCCGTATATCGCCGTTCCTATTATATCCTTCTCTGTGGGCGAAGGAGTGCCGGAGAATTTTCTTATAATCGTTCCAGACTCTCTCTTGCACAACTGCGAGATTCGGTTCTTTTTTGAAAATTAATTCGAGGAGGCCGGGGCGCGCTTCGTAATGGTCTTTCCCAACGTCAATGTAGCCGCCTTCGTCTATTTTCATTTGAGAACGGCCGATGTAGAGCGTTCTCTCGCCGCCGCTGGAATGAGAACGGAAATGCGGTCCGGAAACCAAATCAGCGCCTTCCTGTTGCGAGAGCGTGCGAAGATATTGCGACCACGAAGTCTCTGTGGAGTTGAAAGCGGAATCGCTGGTGCTTCTAGGCGAACGCGTTAAATTTTGAAAACTTTCGTCCGCATCTTCTATGTGAGAATCATCAATGTTAAAAAGGAGCGGGCTGGCGGTGGAGGAGGAGGAGGAGGAAGAAGCGTTGACGTCCTCTTCCTCCGTGTTCACGCCCCGGTCAACTCCTTTTTTGTTGTTCCCGGGGGCGGATAATATGAACGGCGGCTTTTTCGTTCCTTCTTTGAATGCATTCTTCATGGGGGTGGTGAGATAGGACTTCAGGAAGTCGTCGCGGTTCGATTCAAATCGCCGGAGTGCTTTGAGTTTATTTAGAATAATCGATCGTGTCTTTTCCACTTCGACTTTCAATCTTTCTTGCGGAGTAGTAGGATGGGGTGGAATAGAAGGGGGAGAACGGTTATGCGGGGCGCGTTTACGTCGTAATGAACTCGCTGTCTCTGTCTGCTGAAAGCGATTCGCTTTCGCCTGAAGAGTGTCTTTGATTTCCCCGCTTTGTTGTAGCAGTTTGATTTCATCATGGAGCCTTTGTTTATTTTCACGTTGCTCCAGGCTTCCTCCTCCTCCTCCTTCCCCTCTTCTTCTTTGTCTTCTTTTTTGTTTTCTCACCACTTTTCCTCTTTTCACACCTCCTCCTAATTTAGATTTAAGTTTCATCACACCGGTCACACCGAGCGCCGCCGGGAATGTGTAACTCAAAGGGAAGCGCATCGATAGCTCGATTGATGAAACGCCCGATAAAGCCCTTCCCTCTTCGATATCTATGTTGCCGCAGATACGCCATATTGCGACTGTGAAGGATGAAAAGAAATACGATATTATATAGATGGTGCGACTTCGATAAAGCGATCGAACCCAGCTCGATATTTTCCCTTGTTCACCGACCGTGTCTTGTCAATGACGCAAAACGAAAACGGTTTTTCGTTCCACACGCGACAGCACATGGCTTTAAAATCGCGGAAAGAAGGAAAGTCGTTTCCGACGTGCTCGTTGTATATAAATTCCAAATTGTTGTCGTCTTGTTGGAAAAATATCACCATATTAGCGTTGTCGCGAATGAGTTTTTTCGGAATTTTGGTGTATGTCTGACAGAGATACAGCACGTCCGTGTGTTTATGCCGTCCGGTGGCGAAGTAGGCCTTTATACAGTCTTGCTTCTCCGTTGCAATGTCGTCGAATACGAAGACGCTGCTGGACTTCGCTTCCGAGGGGGAAACGATACTGTCGTGTTGCGTGAAGGAATGAAACGGAATAATATCTTTCAACACTTCCTTTAAAAACACGTACATAGGCTGCCCTTCGGTGGTCGAATACAAATACACGTTTTCGAATTTGAGACCGTTCGACGTGGTGAGCAGTGTCATGACGACGTTCGTCTTACCGCAGCCCGACGGTCCGAGGACGAGGGCTCGAACGCTGTCGGGTAAGAGGTCCCCGTGTCGACTCCCATGATCTCCACTGTGATTGTTCTTCGACAATCCGATCACGTTCACGATTGGCAGCTTCGTCGTTTGCGGAACGATGTTCATGACGGTGGAGCGAATGGCGCGGTGTTATCCATGTAAAGTGTTTATATGGTGTTGGTTATTCATCGACAATTGTCGATTTTCAAAAGTGAATGCGTTATGACAAAGGGGACTACAATTATTGCTGTTGAAAGTTTGAATATTTTATTTGCTGTGCTGTGCTAAGTATTTGGTCTTCAGACTCGTGCACAACCAGCGAGCGATTTGCCGGAAGTTGTATCCGGTCGCGGTCGCAGCTCGGTTACACTTCCCGTCGCTAATGAAGCGTACAGGAAGTCGCCTGCGGTTGACGTCCAGCGCGAGCACAGCGCAGCGCAGCGCAGCGCAGCGCTGTGAATATGCCCAGCGTTTGAATAATTTAATTTTATGGAAGACATAATAATAATAATAATAATAATAATAATAATAATAATAATAATAATAATAATAATAATAATACTATTCGCACACGCGCGGCGGAAGGCATGCAACATGGACGCCAGCCGCCTCCATCATCAACCGCCTCCAGCTCCTCTTCCGCTCGATCAACTCTCGCGAGAGGAGCTGGATGTACTGTTGCTCCGTCAACAGCAGATGACGGAGCAACAGCACGCGGACATGGAGCGGCAGCGTGCAATGTGCAACGCCAGCCGCCGCCATCATCAGCCGCCTCCAGCTCCTCTTCCGCTCGATCATCTTTCGCGAGAGGAGCTGGAAGTACTGTTGCTCCGTCAACAGCAGAGGACGGAGCAAGCATACGCGGAGATGGTGCGGGCGCGTGATCAATACCTTAGCACGCGCAGACATATGACGGTGGAGGAATATGAGGACCCCGCGACCCCGCACCGTCAACGGTCGTCTTCTTTTTCTTCCAGTGAGTACTTTTGAATGATGCTTCATATTTCATTTCAATGATCATCTATCTACCTATCTATCTTTCCTTCTTTTAAAATGTTAATATTTATTTTTCTAAATTTTGTTTGTTTGTTTTATTTCAGTGGACACTGAAATAAACTTAACAGACGAGGAAGAGGAAGAAGAAGAAGATGAAGAAGAAGATGAAGGAAGTATTTTAGGAGTGTAATGAAAGTGTAGGAGTGTTAGGAGTGTAATGAAAGTATTTTAGGAGTGAATTAATAAATAAGAATTATTTAAATTGATGAAATTCTTTACCCTATCACCACCTACATAGGATTCCTAAAAAAAATATTTAGTTGTCCATTATGAATGAAAGAAATAAAAAACTTCTCGAATGATTCATACTTCAATGCTTTAAATCATTCATCGTAAAATAAATGAAATAAATGAAATATTTAAACAATTAAAAAAATACTTCTCGTTTGTTGTCACCAAAAATTGATTGTATTTTAACGCTTGATGTTTGCAATATAGTGATTTCATTGAATAACATTACTTTAAAAAACCATCATTACAATGAAGAAAAAAATACTTCGCGTTTGTTGTCAACAAAAATTGATTGTATTTTAACGCATGCTGTTTGCAATATAGTGATTTCATTGAATAACATTACTTTAAAAGCCATCATTTCAATGAAGAAAAAAAATACTTCGCGTTTGTTGTCAACAAAAATTGAATTGTATTTGAACACTTGCTGTTTGCAGTATAGTGTTTTCATTGAATATAATATTTAGATTATTTAGAAGATATATAGAATATTATTACTTTCATTACTTTCAATCAATCATTTCAATAAAATGCGTCATGTTTGTTAACAACTAAATTGATTATATTTTATTGCTTTCTATTTGAAATTTCATTCAATAGATTAATGACTTCATGGGAGTAGTTCTAATTCTTTCAATGGAGAGGAGAATGAATGAAGAATGAAAAGGAAATAAGACAAGAAAAAATAATAATCTCTTATTCTTTTTTATTTTTCAAATGATTCTTATACAATTTACATTATATTCCAATACTTATACAATACTATTTAAAAATTGATGTATTTCTGTCCGTAGTCCATAATGGTCCTCCGTGTTTTTTTTATTTCAAATGCTCGTACGGAAATATTAAAATTACATATGCGTTGTTGGCAGGATTTTTGCCAAAATAAAGGGCATGCGGTTTTGACTTCAAGAATTCCTCAACCCCCATTTCGTTGATGAAACTTGTGAATCTATAAATGAAGAAAATTATTAAAATATTTACAATTAAAAAGAACGCTGCAAAGAATGCGGTTATAATACTAATATACCTGGTGGGCAGAAATGTGCAAAACTTATCATTGAGCACAACAGCGTAATTTTCGCTGCCAAATCTTTCAGAGACGATCTTCTTAGTGCTCGTGATCTCGAACGCGATCCCCTTCGGGAAGTCGTCCCAGTGTTTGGTGATTTGACTTGATTCTGCGCGCTGCGCTATAGCAGCCCAGATGTCACTAATCAAAACAAACACACAAAAATTAAAAAATACAAACAATTCATTTTTTAAACATACTTCAAACTAGTCATTCATTCTACTTACGTCTCTTTTGGCGGTGTGTACACAAAAACCGGGCATGTCGGATCTTGAATGAGGCGTGGAGCCGTCGCTTGGCTCACGCACACTGCTGTTGATGTTGGTGAAGAAGAGGAAGAAGAAGCATCTGCTGCCTCATCGCTCACGAACTGCGTCGTTAGGGCAAGCCTATATTCCGCAAATGCATCCTCCTCCTCATCAAAAAGACCTGTCAGGTCCATCGTGAGGACATCGGCGCCCATCATGCGCCTCTCTAAAAGCTCTCGCTTTGTCTCTTCGTTCGCACTATTAAAAAATAAAAAATAAATATATAAAAGCTAAAATGAAAAATTATATGAAAACAAAAAAAGAGACAACAAATACTTACGAGGTCTTCCGCTTCTTTGCAACTGCGACAGCTGCAGCAGCACCACCTTCTTCTATCTCCCGAATAGTCGCCATCTTGAAAACGAGTTGAGAAGGAGAGTAACACCAGCAGCAACAGCAATACGGTCGTACTATTCATTTTTTATTGTGAGAAGAGCGCTTTTATATATACGGTGTCTTAACGAACGCGATAGCGTTTCCAACGGTCAACGAAACAGCGGTCAGCGGTCAGCGGTCATCCACGTTTGTTTACTTCAACCGCGATAACCGTCGCGTGCTCATTATCGTTTCCTCCCGCGTTGTGGTCGGTAATCTCTCTCTCTTCTTGCGGTGTAACGTTTCTTCTGGAATAAACCCACTCGTTATCATTTCCGTTCTGTTCAAAATACACGTCGCTGTCTAATGAGTTGCGGTGGTGTGCATGTGGTTTGCGCAACATCATCATTACTTCAACACGTGTTAGATAATATTTCGACATTCTTCAATGTGCCGTATCTGAGTGCACAGCTGCCTTCACGATGAAAAAAGTATGTTTGAAACGCTACCGTGAGGAGGCAGATGCTGCTGCTGCATCATCATCACCATCACCGCCACTACCTCCACGACAGGAACGTGCGAGTGTCATTCAACCAACGTTCAATGACGGTAAGTTTTTTTATTTATTTTCATTTCATCGCAATCAATCAATCAATCATTCTTCATTCATAATTATTCATTACTTTGAATTGTATGTTTGTTTCTACAGAAAGAAAACGACAACGTGAGGAGACAGGTGCAACAACGCCACCACCGCCATCACTGTCACCACTACCACCACCACCTCGTCAGGAACGTGCGACTGACAATCCACCTACGACCAATGACGGTAAGATTTTTATTTATTTTTCATGCCATCGAAAACAATCAATCATTCTTCATTCATAGACGTTCATTCATTTGAATTTCGTTTGTTTCTTCAGAACGTCAACAACAACAACGTGTGTCATGCATTGCAAATGCTCTTAGGTGGACGGATGTAGTACAGTCTTTAAATAGTCGAGTGCAGTGTGGTATTATCGCGAATACGCAAAATATTCTCAATCCCCTCGCATTTCTTAATCGATGCCAAGTTCAGTTCCAACTGAAGATGTTTGAACTGTTTTCCCCCTCACATACTTGTTTCAACATTTTTGCACAATTAGAATGTCGATTCATGATCGAACGAGATCACCCCGTGACACATGAAATGAATCGGCGAGATACAGCCGATCTTTCTAAATGCTCGGGCAGCCGTGGTGACTGAAAGTGATAATATCGGTGAATTTTATTTCCAACATATCGTCGATCCTATAAATTCAAAATTCGATGAGTTTCAGGAGCGCTATAGCGGAAAAGCACTCTATGAAATCGTCGCTCTTCACGTTCACATTCATCTTTTCGAACCCATTTCGCATTCTGGATCTTCATATATTCCGCTTCCCGATAATATTGCTCGTCGACGAGCGGTGATTAATATTCGCAATCGTGATGATAAATGTTTCCTGTGGGCCATCGCATGTGGCCTCGCCCACAGACGACAGGCCCACGGAAATAGTCGGTCTTTGAGGAGTAGATCGGATCGTACCAGTACGTATCAATCTATCTTCAATGAACTAGAAAATCAACTCGATTTGCGAGGCATCTCCTGGCCACTCTCTGTTCACGACATCAATCGTTTCGAAAAGCAAAATTCAAATTATTCTTTTCATGTTTTTAATCTCGTTTGGCAATCTAAAAATAAAACGTGGGATGTTGTAGGTCCTGTTCATTTCGCAAAAGACAAAAAAGAGAATCATTTCAATATGTTGTTATATGCATCAAAGGGCATGACTCATTATGTTTGGATCAAAAATTTAAGTAGGTTGGTGAGTCCCCAAGACAATGCGCATGGACATGCGGTTTTCGCTTGTGAGCGGTGTCTAAATTTATTTACATCACAGGATAAACTAAATGCTCACATGATTGACTGTAGTTCTGTGGCGCCAGCACGACTGGTATTACCTTCTTCGCCGGAAGAACAATTTATGCGCTTCAAAAATTACGAGAAACAACAGAGATGCCCGATTGCGGTTTACGTTGATTTTGAAGCGCTCACTGTTCCTATCTCTTCATGTGAGCCATCTCCAAGCGAATCCTAACCTTCGGGCTTATCAAATGCATGAGCCCTTTTCGATGTGCCTTCAAGTTGTCTGCAATTTTGATGAATCTCGATCGCAAAGATTAGTGTACCGCGGGCGTGACGTCGCCAACCAATTACTAGAATATTTAGAAGGCCTTGCAAAGGATTATGAAAACCTTTTGAATCATCCAGCTCCCCTCCTCATGCGGGAGGAAGACGAAATTTCATTCGAAAATGCTGACGCTTGTCACATTTGCAAAGGACCTTTTCTTCCAAAGTCTGTTCGTGTTAGGGATCACGACCATTTCTCAGGTCGATTTCGCGGAGCAGCTCATCAAGGTTGTAATGTCAACTTCCGGGCTCCCAAACATATTCCGGTCATCATGCATAACGGAAGCGGGTACGATTGGCAATTTCTCCTACAGGCCTGGGCAGACAGTAGCTATGAAAATCTGAACGTCATTCCACACAATCACGAGAGATTCGTGTCTGTTTCGCAGCGCATTGGAAAAGAGGAATTACGCTTTTTGGACTCTTTTAAATTTTTAAGTGCAGGACTCGATTCCTTGAGTCAATCTCTTTCGGCAGAACAGATGAAATTCACTCGGGCAGCGTTTCCCGACGATGCGCTCTTTGCCCTGGCCCGTAGGAAGGGCGTCTTCCCCTACGACTATGTAAATTGCATGTCGAAGTTGGAAGAAACGACTTTGCCCCGCCGCCAGGCCTTTTTCAGTCACCTCACTAACACAGCAATTTCAGACGCGGAGTACGCTCACGCGCAGGCCGTGTGGGACGCTTTCTCCATTCTAAATTTAGGTGAGTACGCCGATTTGTATTTGAAAATCGACGTCTTGCTACTCACTGACATTTTCGAAACATTTAGAAATTTGTGTTTGGAGGTGTACGGTCTCCATCCCGCGTTCTACTACACCGCTTCCGGGCTCTCGTGGGACGCCATGCTCAAAACAACTGGCGTCGTACTTGAGCTTCTCACGGATGTTGACATGGTTCTCTTTTTTGAAAAAGGCATTCGGGGAGGTCTCGTGCAGGTCGTTGGGCGCCACGCCGAGGCCAACCACGCACACGTGGGAGATTCCTTCAAACCATCTGATAAGGAATCTTATCTTATCTATTGGGATGCAAATAATCTTTACGGATATAGTATGAGACATCCACTACCCTTACGGGATTTTAAATGGTTGCCTGAAACTGAAATTTGCACTTTCAATATCAAGCAGGCGGCCGCCCAGACCGAACGCGGATACGTTCTCGAAGTCGACCTCGACTATCCAGACGAGATCCACGATCGATTGAGCGACTTGCCTCCTTGTCCGGAGTCACGTGTGCCCCCCGATACAAAAAGCAGGCAAGCCAAATTAATGGCGACGCTGTTGCCCAAGCGTCGCTATGTCATTCACATTCAAAATTTAATCCAGGCAATGGAGTTGGGAGTTCAACTCACCCACATCCATCGCATTCTTTCGTTTAAACAAAGTCCTTGGCTTGCCACATACATGGACCTCAACAATGCACGACGACTGCGTGCGTCCTCCCCTTTCGAAGATAACTTTTTTAGACCTATGAATAATTCTGTTTACGGTAAATCCATGGAGGACGTACGCAATCATCGGCGCATTTATCTTGTTAATAAATGGTCGGGGAAGTGTGGGGCCAGGAATCTTATCGCAAATCCCGCTTTCGTGCGAAGCCACCACGTCAAGGGTGATCTCATGACGATAGAATTGACAAAAACAGAAGTGAAGCTCGCGAAGCACATATATTTAGGCTTTTGTATTTTAGAAATTTCAAAATTTAGAATGTATGAATTTTTTTATAAATATTGCAAAGAACATCTTCGCGATCTTTACCTTCTGTACATGGACACCGATTCATTCATTATCTCTTCTTCAACGAACGTGTACGCTGAGATGAATCGGTGTTCAGAATGGTTTGACACTTCTTGCTTTCCGCCAAATAATTCTTTCGGCATCACACCACGCAATAAAAAAGTACTAGGACTATTTAAGGACGAATGCGGAAATGATTCCATGGTTGAATTTGTCGGTTTACGGCCAAAAATGTACTCCTTTCTGACTCACTCTCAGGTCACTGTTTCTAGAGCGAAAGGAGTGCAACGTTCTGTAGTAAAAAATATATATTTTCAAAAATTATCTCGACTGTTTATTTCACGACCGCAATAGAGTCGATAAACAGTGCTGCATTCTCTCTAAAAATCATCACAATTACTCTTTTGTTCAAAATAAGCGTTCGTTGTGCGTGGCAGACGACAAACGCTATTGGTTAGAAAAATTTTCAAGTTTACCCTGGGGTCATTTCCGCATCTTGTGTACGCGTCCGTCCGCTCCTTCAGCGTACACGTTCGTCCCTCTAGGCGGGGTTGTAGAGTAGACATTCGTTTAGATTTTTTATTTTTTTTATTTTTCCAATTTTCCCAAATGTATATATTATTTCTTTGATTATTTATTTTCAAATTAGAGTAGTCTATTTACATTTTTTTATTTATTTATTTTATATTTTATTACATTTTATTTTCATGATTATTTCAATTGTAGACTAGGCTATTTATAGTCATTCGCATTGTTCTTATCATATGAATGAATGAGAAAAGGGTGGGAGAGAAATTTATTAATAGTAGTAGTAGACGAGCATTTGCAATGACATGACATGACATGACACTGTCGACGGCAACATTCGGAGATCAACCGTCAACATGGCAAGACCTCACACGACAACCGTCTGCGAAAAGATTGACGACGACGGAGGCATCAGCGGATGGGAGAGCGAAGCAAGCAAGATGTGGAAGAATCTCGAGAACGTTGCCGTGGACCTCGTCGTCGCCGCCTCCGAGGAAGCGGAAGCTGAAGAGAAAAACGTGACACTGTGGAAAGGTATCTCCGACATGGCGACTAACATTGCCATCACTGCGCGGCGACTTCACGACGAACAGACCGCAAAAGCAATCATTGAGTGCGAAAAGACTATTCGAGACATTGTCGTTTTCATGCATGCGGAAATACTCGGCATCATGGAAGTTCTCGGCCGTCTCCTTAAAGATCCAATACAGAGGGCGGCTCTGCAGCAGCGTGTTCTTCTCATCCGCCAAGTTATTCAGTCTCTTCCCTCTCCAGACGAAAATACTCCTCCCAGATACGAACCACAATTCTTATCTTTGTAACGGTGATAATGATATGTCTCGCTCAGCAACTCGCCATTCAGTCAGCACACGGCGACATGACAAGACGTGAAGCGAAAATCACCGCCGCGAGGTTCGCCTACGAAGATGTTCTCGACGACGACAACGGAGGATGGAAGGGTGATGCAGCCAAAATGTGGAGTAACATCGCGAAGGCTGCAGACGATCTCTCCGCCCTCGCGTCTGATGGAAGAGGTGAGAAAGACAAAATCTCCAAGCTGTGGGATATCTCCGCTTTAGTATGGAATGCTGCCTACACCGCAAAGGAACTTCGCACGCATCAGTTGTATCATTTCGATGAGGAAAAAGAACAGACTATTTATGACATTGCCGTTTTCATGCATACGGAAGTTCTTCCCATCATGGATCATCTCATTTCTCATCTTCAAGATTCACCGCCGTCTCGATACCATTCAAAACGCAATCCATCTGAAAAAACCCGACTGCGGAGGCGAATGTCATTCATCTGGAAAGATGTTCAAACTCTTCCCACTCCAACCGTCGAAGAATCTGTGGCGGAAACGTCACCCACCGTCACATCCGGTCAAGATAAACGAACAAAACGGAAGCGGTCTTGGATGGAAGAAAAAGAAGAGATCGTGTAACGAGGACGCGCAGTTCACTCTCGATCGCAGCTCGAGTGACAACACCAACAACATGGCTCAAGACAGTGTCCTTCGCAATGTTCTCAACAGTAAAGATATTTTCGGAGACACGCCGCTCCATATCGCCGCGCGACATGGTCATCTCAAGTGCGTGCTGTATCTCATCTCTGCTGGTGCGGACATTACCATTAAGAATAAGCACGGACTGACAGCGGAAGACGTCGCGAACGGTGAAGTTGTGAGAAGAGTGTTATCCGATTTCAGACAACATGACTCAGTTTTCGAAGAAAAGACAGATTATAACTAAATGTATGTATGTATGTATGTGACCTCAACAAAATGTATTCTTAAGTGTAACATAAATTTTAAAAAAATGTATATATTCACGTTCAATACATGCTTGTTCTACCCTACTCACTGGTGTTCGTCTTGTCATTTATTATTTTTTTCCGCCCTCTTGTCACCACCGTGCAGGGGAAAAAAATTAAATCCTCTCCTCTCCCCGCTCCCTTTTTCTTGTTTTGCATCCCTTAGAGTTTTTCGTTTGCAGAGGTTGGTACATAGGGGAGACAGGCAGGCAGACAGGCTGGCTGTTGGGAGCCGTGACGTCACGCCCTTAACGCAGCTGGCGGCGGCGACGAGACGACCTTCGCAAGGCCGCCGGCGCCTTGCGCTCGCAACGGATGTTGACACCGGATGCTAACCGCAAGCACGCGGCATGCTTCCGGTTAGGTCGTCTCGTCGCCGCCGCCGGATGCTGACCGCAAAACCGCAGCCTTGCGCCCGGCCTTTGTTTTGTTTACATCAGATGTCATCAACCCCTGATAAAAGACGGCCGATACGGCCTCACCGGATGTTGTGAGGCGAAATCGGCCTGAGGCGATATCGGCTATTCCACATTACTTGCAATGATCGGCATCCGGTACACACGAGGAGCGTGTTGTGCAAAGTGTATCTCAGTGGATGATCTTTGGTCTCGTTTATGGGGACCACAATTCATAAAGACACAATGCCAAGAGAGTTCGTGAGCGTCTCAGATTTCTCCGAGACGTCTCAGATTTCACCCCGCACTGAACGCCTTCGTGCTGATAAGTTTGCTCTAGGGTCAGAAATGAGGAAGAGGTTTGTAGAAAACTGCATTCCTTGCTGTCGCTCAGGTGAGAGTGTAACAATCGACGAACAATTACTTCCAAGTAAATCTAGGAGCAGATATACCCAGTTCATACCAAACAAATCCGACTAAGACGGAATGACTTTTTAGGTCGCGGCTGATATATCAACGAAGTTCATACACAATGACTTTCCCCATCTTGACAGAGGATGCTCGACCAAGCGCCAAGGGCCGATGTCGGATACTCAAAACATGGCGTTCAGCGTCGTGCTCGCATCCGAAGGGCAACAAGGCTATGAAAGAGTTCTACTGAAGACACTAATGGAAAGCAAATATTACGTAGAACAGGCCTAAAAACCCATCAATATAAACATTGTCACATTTATTAATACATTCCGTAGATATGACTCGACAGAATCAATCAGATTAAGGTACAATCATCTCTGCCGAAGGCCATTTCAGAACTGCTCTTTTAACAGATCCAGAAAGATCATTCACCACACCACACAACGAAAAGTTTACTAAACAGTTTCCTTTCCAGTCACATTGCTCACGTAAGTTTGCATCTATACTCAAGCCATTGTCGCTTCGGAAACTTTTCATTACTAAAGGTTCGCATATGCCTTTATAAGTTTCCTTTCTCGCCGAACTCTTCATAAATAAAATCCTATAAACCTTTCTCTCTGGTGTGCGTGCGCATGCGTTTATCTAACTCTTCTTTTCGACTGAATGTCTTTGCAAAGAAGATTGGAAAGGCTTCTCACCAGTGTGCGAGCGCATGTGCTTATGTAAGCTTTATTTTCATTGATGGTCGTTTCACAGAAAGAACACTGGAAAAGCTTTTCACCAGTGTGGGTGTGCATGTGTTGATTTAAGTTTCTTTTTGCACTGAAGCTCTTTTCACATATATAGAACTGAAAAGGTTTCTCGCCAGTATGAGTGTGCATGTGTTCATGTAAGTAATCTTTTACACTGAAGGTCTTTTCACAGAGATAACATTAGTAAGGTTTTTTCCCAGTGTGTGTGCGCATGAGATTATCTAAGTGATCTTTTCTTCTGAAGGTCTTTTGACAGAGAGAACACTGGAAAGGTTTCTCAGCACTGTGCGTGCGCATGTGCGTAATAAGTCTCCTTCTGTTCTGAAGCTCTTTGCACAGATAGAACATTGGAAAGGTTTCTCACCAGTGTGCTTGCGCATGTGTGTATCTAGGCTTCGTTTTGCACTGTAGCTATATTCACACACAGAACACTGGAAACGTTTTTCCCCGGTGTAGATGCGCTTATCAATAGTTAAGTTTCGCCTCTCACTGAACGTCCTTTCGCAGATAGAACACCAACAAGGTTTCTCATTCGGATGGATGTTCATGTGAGTAGGAAATTCTCCATCTGACGTTTCTAAAAAAATTGAAAATGTGTTTGAGTCTTAATGTGAGGTACTTTCAAAAATCAAAATATCCGTTTGAAACTCCCAAAGCCACGAGTTCATTCAGATCGATTGCGGAATATCAATTTAGTAGAAAATCAGCTGAATGGTTTAGGCGCTAAACAGCCATGAAATACACGTTTTGGAATCCCGATACCGATAGTGTTGTTTTCAGAGCGTCCATCCATCTGGTGTATGTGAACACTAGCTCCTAGACCTTGAGTAGGATTTTTCCCCCAATTTAAGAAACCCCTCTCGATTAGGATCGAGTCCAAGCTCTAAGATTTTGAAAAACATTAATTAATTTTTACTTTCTTTAATTGTGTTGTAAGTATAGAGTAAAATATTCTTATAAACATGGAATAGGTCCGTTTTTTACTGTTAACTCTGGATTTTTGAATTTTAAAATTTGAAAAGTTTGAATTATTTCTGGAGTCTTCCTACAACTACAAAATTGAGATAGAGATTTACTTTTCAAATTTTTTACGAGTTTTTGATGAGTCATGTACATTTTTACTGAAAATTTTAGTTTTCGCACAATATGTGCAGTAATAAAAAATACAATAATATTTTCTGAAAAACGGCTCCAAATTGTTCCTTGTAACTCTTTGGATAGTGCTATGGCACTTTTTTCTTTTTTATTAGCAAACTGCACATTCAAACTTCCATCCTCTTACTCGCGTAGGGAATTATTAATCCTACTTTAATAAAGTGATAGGAGGATGATGGGTGAAGGGGCGATTACAATACATCCATGCCCGAGGCGGGATTCGAACCCGCGATCCATCGATCCGAGATTGCACCGACACTACTGACTTAGCGATCCAGGCTACCTATCCAGGTAGGGAACATTGTTTCCTTCCAGCTGATAGGATTTTTGGTGCAGTGGAGAGGTTTCTTAGAGGCCGTCCATTAATTATGTAACGCAAATTTGGAGTATTTTGAATACCCCTCTCTCCCCTGTAACGCACGTGTAACGTGCACTATAACCCCCACCTAATAATTATATAACGCTTGTAACAAGCCCCCCCATTTAATCAATATATCGTTGATGGAAATTATTTTCACTTATTGTAACAATTTATAGAATATAACGTCATTAATTTAAAAAAATTAATTTGTTAATATGCTAATGCTCCAGTATAAGACTGACTGAAAGGAATTATTTCAGCAAATGTTGAAAGATTTTAAAAATAAATATCAGCATTACGTAACACTAAACTATAACCCCTTACCCCTATATAACGCTGCCTCAAACCCCCTCTCCCCTCTTCAGCGTTACATAATTTATGGACGATCCCTTAGAAAACACCCCACCATAGCACAGAATGAAGAGAAGAATGGTTTGTACGCGACTGTTGGTGAAGTACGTAAGCAAGGTGAATAATGGTCATTGATTGATGCTAAAAGTTTATCCCAATACTTTAAAAACATTGAGATTTCTTTGAAAAAGTGAGTGTACATTAAGAAAGAGAAAGGACCAACAATCGTAATCATGAAATGACGTTTGTAAAAGTTTAAACAGCACATTTCAGATTTGAAAGTTACTTTGAAACATACAAAAGTCTTCAGAAAAAGGGCCGGGCATCTGCAAAATCTTGCTCAACTCCTGTAGTAACATTACAACGTAGACATGCAGTAAAAGAAGCAAAGGATGTCGTGTCGTTGCTAGTTACTATATATAAAGACGACTGAAAAAAGTGACTTTGTATCCTGGTATAAGACCATTTTGCAAGAGGGTGCACGGGATGACCAAGATGATGCAGATCTAACAAATGTGACGTTTTTCAACCTGATGTTGCACTGCATATTTACAACTGTTTGTTGCCTTGAAAGTCATTTTGCTTGTATTATTTTAAAAATAAAGAAGTGGTTAACATTATTTTGTATTTGAATCACACAAAAACTAACATGTCAATGTGGGTTATGCTAGATCGGAGAGTAGGCCTCGTCCTCAAGTAGGGCGGTCACTTTGAGGTTGTATTGCATTGAAATGCCAATTGCACATTCAATCAAAAGATGACATGCTCATGAAATCCAATCAAATAAAAACATGTCCAAAGTCCTAATTACGAGTTAGATTTGAAATCATATTAAATAGGTTAGTGTAGTTAATGAGCACATATTAATATTCAGTTCGAAATTTCAATGTGTGGATTTTATTAATAGCACCTCGGTGTGCATGAGCTCCCAGAAATCCACTCACTTGTCCAACCCATGAGAGAGTGAAATCTCAAAGTAGACTCAATTATTGTTAACGAGGCTCTGGTACCACACTAATTAATGCTTCAACAGGCCTGTACTTTTAATGTTGGGTAAATACAGTAATACATTTTGTGTGGAGCATCTAGTTGCAAGTCACATTAATCAAGAATGGGAAATCAAAACAAGGCTCAATGATGGATAACACGAGTTCAGGAGTGGTTATTCATGTGAAAGTCACATAGCCACGCTATTTCAGGATCTAGCAGATGAAATTGGCGTGGGCGGGAGAGTACACGCAATAGTTATAGATTTTGCCAAAGCGTTCGATCTCGTTCCCCACGATCGGCTTGTACAGAAATTAATGAATTCAGGCATCAATTACAAGGTGCTGGCGTGGATTAGCGTGTTTCTGCGAGACAGAAAACAAAGTCTGAATTGTCCACAAGCATTACGTCAGGAATACCGCAGGGGCGTGTGATTGGACCTGCTCTATTTCTAGTGTTCGTCAATGATCTGCCAGCGGACAATCTCAAATGTTCGGCAATTTGCAGATGATTGCATAACATACCGTAATAGAAATTCAATAGAAGACGAAGAAATGCTGAAACGTGATCTTGATGCGTTATATTTCTAGGCAGAAAATAATGGAATGACCATACTTAGCTCCAAGGGCATATCTATCACTTTTGTTAGGGCTCATAATTACAGAAAAATCATTACCATTTAAGTAAGAACATTCCCGGAGTACCACCATTCCCGCAAGTACCTAGGAATCCATTTCGATAGTACATTAAGCTGGAAAAGACACGTAGATTTTATTGTAGGGAAAGCCTGGAGATCTCTTCACTTTGTAATGCACACCTTAAAAAAAGAGTATGGCAAACGCAAAGGAAATTGCTCATTTATCGCTTATTCGTCCGATAATGGAATATGGAACAATTTGTTGGGATCCGCACAAAATTATGCAGTGTAAAAATTTGGAAAGATTCAGCGTAGGACAGCTAAATTTACTTTCAGAGACACGAAAATGGCAGAATGGGATTCACTCGAAAACAGGTGATCAGTAGCAAGGCTCTGCGCTTTGTATAAAGCTTGCAAAGAATTGAATCGGCGGGTAAATAAGAGTATTCCTACATACATTAGTAGAGTGGATCTCAGGTACAAAATACATTGACGACCGCAGAGTACAGATATTGGGAAATTTTCTTTCACAAATCGAACGATATGGAATGGAATAGATATCCTGCAAACACCTTTGAACACTTTCCTCGAAGCATTCAACAGTATAGGAAATTACTTTAGGGTATTACTAAGTAAATGACGGACTTAACTAAGAATAGGTTACAGAGCGAAGCATTAGTGATATATTGTGAAGCGAGGTGTCGTGCAGTGTAGAGAAATAATGAAGGAAGTGATTAGGGGTTAGAGTGAAGTGAAGTGAATCTTGTTCAAACATACATTCAGTGCGGATTATATTATAGAAGTTTCTTTTTCTTAAGATAATTTTCTTAAGATAATGTTATATGAATCAGTCAGTTTTTATATTATTGTTATTTTGCTATTAGTCTCATAGTTATTACAACTGCTGCAGGAAGAAGCTCATTTTATAAGGGCATTCAAGATGAATGTCAGAATATGTGCATATTTCAATAAATGGGTTTCTCTTTAACATCTTATTTTCAATAAAAAAGCTTTTTCATTTCTGAACACTTTGCCCCTCAAAAGAAGTCAAACAATATAACTTTAAAAATCATGAAAAGTACTCATACTCCAAAAAATACTTTAGATAAAACAAATTAAACATCTATTTTTTACAAACATATTGAATTAAGTAGGAAATCTCTGGCTTCAGAGTTTAAAATGTATTCAGTGACATTATTTATAACTTGAGCATTATCTCCATTGTATGTTGGAGGTACGCAAGTGTCTCAAGATTCATGGTTATTTTCTGTTCTACCATGATGCGGTAAAAGTGTATAGAATGGTGTAAGGAGAGGGGAGGGGGCTTTATATCAACATATTGTTAGTGATTGGAAAAATTATCATGTAATTCCATGAGAAGTTATATTTGTGTTTTTGTTTTTGAATGTTTGAGAAACACTGGGCAGTTACTCTTCTTGTTATGTATTAGAGTTAAATATTCCAAAATCATTTTTATTGAAGAGTAATAATAATATTGCATATATACGCAATAAAGAGTTCGCGAGTTCATTGAACTTTTATCAGTTTAGTCAACTGTCAATAGCCATTGTCCATGCTACAAAAGCAATACCGCTTTTAGATCACTTTTGCTACTACATTTTATCGCTATCAAAGAAGCAATACACACCAAGGAAGCTGATAGATTAACCGGTTAGGCAAAATGTTCTTTGACAGAATAAAAATTAAGCCGATGTAAAAAATTGCAAATCAAGGAATCAAGGATGTTACAATTTCATGAAGTCTAATTTGTGTAGATATACACTGAAGAGCCAAAAATCTGGTACACCTGCCTAATACTGCGTAGGACCTCCACAAGCATGCAGAAGTGCCGCAACGCAACGTGGCATGGACTCAACTAAGGTCTTAAGTAGTGGTGGAGGTTATTGACACCAGTTACTCTATTCTCACAAGAAATTTAAAGAAAAATTGTTTTTGAGAACATTTTGAAATTGTCCGTGGAGCTTCATGGAGAGTACCCCGAAATTTTGAAGATCTGATGCCAGATGACAGGGGTTTCTTCAAATTGAAGAAAACCCTACGCATGGTTTAGACGTAAGTAGTGTTCACAGACACTAGACGAACGTTATGAAAACAAAAAACACCTTCGAGTATCAGGGGACCACAAAACGGGGATTTTTCGGAAAAAACTCGAAATTGATTTTCCGCAGCATTACAGAGCTCTCCACATACTACGTATTTTATTCCGTATACGGGAAAGTAAACTAGTGGTGCTTCAAAATGGCACAGACTTTAGCGTATTAGTTTTCTATTTCCTTTGGTCTCTGCTAGCTATAAGGAGTTGCCACAATCTTGCCAGCTGCCATCTATCACCGCCCAAAGAACATTTGGGGTGTGAGGGTAATTTTCTTAATTTTTCGTTTTCCTAATAGTAGAATGAATATATTGTTTTAAAAATATTAAAGAACAGTAAAATCTCGTTCTAAATGGTAATTTTCTTTGAAAATTTGAGCTCTTTTTTAAAATGGCGTTAAGCGCTAATGTAAATGCGAAATTTGATGCATTTTTCACACAAAATTATTGAGTTTTTGAAAAGCTTCATGTAAAGTCATTTCAAGCACTTCCAACTACAAATACAAAAATGCATACAAATATCTGGAATGTGCATATTAAAGCTGTTAAAGATCTTTCTAAAAACTTATAGTGTATCTAAAAAATTATCTTTACATCATATTACAGAGTGCAATTAGCACTATTTCTTCGAAAAGTTTGAAGAAATAATTTGGAGCAGTTTTTGAGAATTCCCTATTTGAGCGTTCCTGAAACTGCAGAATTTTGTGCCAGTTTTTACAGAAAATGGTTCAGTTTTCGACAAACATTTGACATTATTTAAAGCACGTATTTTCATACATATAATAATGTGAACAAATCGCCGCTAGTGTAAATATCATCGACGTGAGAGAAGACAAAAAATATAAAATATGTTCTCGTAATTTTTGAAAAAAACAAAAACAAAAATAGATCACTGTGGCTTTTATGTCATCTTATAGAGTACATTTAGTACTAACCCTAACAAAATTTTAAAGAAAAAAATTGAAGCCGTTTTTGAAGAAATCTTGTTTTTGTAATTTTTTTAAATAGCACATTAGTTCGCAATATTGTGCGAAAAATACTAAAATTAAAAAAAAGTATATGACCTTAATGATAGAACTCGCTACAGACAACAAATTTTATTTGAAGGAAAACTCTATCTCCAATTTTGTATTTGTAAGAAAACTCGAAAATTTTTGAAATTTTAGAAAATTTAGAGTTAAACCTGAAAATCGGGCCTATGCCACCTTTATAAGTGTATTTTACTTAATTCTTTCAAGAAATTTAAAGAAAAATTTTGAGCAGTTTTTTAGAACCTTTGAAAATACCAGTGGAGCTTCATGTAAAGTACCCCAAAATTTTAAAGATTTTTTTTTCATAATCTCAAATGTTCGACCCGACGCAGATCGCACTGGTTTCTTCAATTTGGAAAAAAATCCTACGCATGGGATAGGCGCTAATAGTGTTCACAGACACCAGGTGGTCAGACAGACGGACGTTTTCATAAAAAACAAAACAAAAAAACACACTTTTTCGATATCTGGAGACCCCAAAATGTATTTCCTTTAAAATTTCGATATCGATTTTCCGCAGCATTACATAACTTTGACTACACTACGTATATTATTCCGTATATACGTGCGTACACGGGAAAGTAAAAATGAACTCGCATACACAGTTGGTTCACTATCATTACAGAAAATGTGAAAATAATGGGTTACTTGCTCAAGTACTATTCACACTTAAGGGCGTTGTTTACCATATTTCCATGCAAGCCAATCGGTTTAATAACATAGTCTGCTACAATAATTACAGAAAGTAGTATTAAGTCATTGAATCTGTAATCAGAGACCTTTACACTGACAATTCAAATCACAGGATTTAATTTAAAAAATCTCTAATTTACCTTCTCTACAGTCCACTTTGCTTCAAATTTGTTCTTATTTGTGTTTCGTCTCATTCCAATGTTTTACTACAATCCAGAGTAGTGATTTATTACTAACTTTTATTGAAACAAAGAAATCTGGGTTATTTTAACTCATAATAATAAAGCATAACCATATATCCCAGATTGCATTAAGCATCCACTTGAGACTGGTCTCCTGACGATATTCCCTTTGGAAGTGATCGTTTCCCAATTTTACTCAGTAGCACTAAGAAATCATCACAATGCAGTCGCACCAATACAACCGAAAATGGAACTTCTCATTAGTAAATTTTAAGAATAGAAAAGAGTTTGTCTCTGAGTTAATAGATCAAAGTGTGGATAATGATAGACTTTCTTCCATCCCCAACAGACAAAATAATTAATTTTCCTTCAACCTTCCATCAAGCCGCTAATTTCACAATTCTTAAGTGTATATATATATATATATATATATATATATATATATATATATATATATATATATATATATATATATATATATATTTAAAACACACACACACAAGGAAAAAGCTCCCCATGTGGTACAACTGTCAAATAGCTCATTAACTTTACATGTTTTTTCAATCAACAGACATCTCATAATTATTAATATTATTGAATACAAACTCCAGTCCAAAGCGACAAGAACCTATAATTTTCATTTCTTTAAAAACAGTGGCATCCACACCTCCAAAAGTTTGAAATAAATGAAATGCATCAATGGTTCATATTGACCTAAATATCTTCTTGAATTTACACTCTATAACAATCCACAATTTTACGCTTGACAAACCATTTCAGTCACTACTAATGAACATACATCAAATATCTTTGTTTTGACCTTTGCAAATAACTCACATGATAACAATTCTGAAAAAAGAACTTTAAAAAAATCAATTGTCAATAACTCAGAATTAAGCCTATGAATCCTGGATCAAATAGTATCTATATTGTAACAAGAACTTCCTCCAAAAGCAATCCATCACCTCTTTATTTAATGATCTCCTCTCTGCTTGCTCTTTCCCCATCTCTCAATTATAATTCCAATACTTTAAAGAAGTAAGAATCCTAACCTTCCTGACAGTTATCGATCTGTTTCACTTACTTGATACTTTATGCAAACTACTGGAGCACAATATATCTAAAAGTGTTTCAGGGTTTTTAGATATAAACAAAAAAATGTCTCCCTTTAAAGTGGATTTTGAGATCACCACTCTATATATCACCTAAGTAATATTTATAGTGACATCTGTAATGCATGTATTAATCATGAACATCATCTCTTATAAGCCTTGATATGGAAAAAGCTTATAACATCGTTTCAAGAGATAGAGTTATTAACATATTACTTGAATTGGGAATAACTGGTAATATCTTGATATTTATAGCAAATTTCTTAAGGAATAGATCTATGTGTTCAGTTTCATAATACATTATCCAACAAGTAGTACATACAAAACAACGACCCTCAAGGGTGTGTTATCAACAAATTAAAGATTTCATCACAATCAATGACATATCTTTGCATGTCCCTCGACCCCTAAAAGTATATTTATTTGCAGATGACGTTACTATAGGAATCAGTGGCAAAAAATTTGGACCACTCAACAACACGCAAAATCAATCCTCAACGAACTTGATTGGACTTACAAAACAGGATTCATCATATCCCGTTCAAAATCTCAATACACTCTCTTCAATAAAAAGAAACACTTAAATGAACTACTCTATTACACTATAATATCTCAATGTCTTCATTGTTGTAATGAAATAACAATTTTAGTAGTGCTTTTTGACAAATTAACCTGGAAATGCCATACCACTAACTTACAAATAGAATGTCTAAAGCAAATGAAAATCATCAAATCTCATTCATCTTCTTCCTGGAGCACCAATAAAAAAAATCTTCTCACATACCATGTATTAATACAATCAAAATTAGACAATGGATCTATTATATACCAGTCAGCTACTACATCTATACTAAAAACATTAAACTCTACACATTCCTCTGGTCGTAGATAAGTATTCAATGCTTTTCGAACTAACCAAGTCTACATTGCATAGATACTATAGTATACTGGAATTCTAAAGAAAATTTCTTTTTATGTATAAAAGTAAAATTTCATCTAACCCAACCTACAACAATATATTTACTAGTGATTTTTTTAACAAATATAGGAAAAAGAGGAATTTTCCCAAACCACTATTGTATATCTTGGATACACTTCAAGAATTCCATATTGGTAAAAAAAACTATATTTTTTGTAGTTCATTTATGATTACCTAAGGCTCATATTGAAGCTCCTATTTCTGGTTCTATGGTGTTAGCAAGTGTATTACTAAAACTGGGTGGAACTTCATATTCCTTTTTTTAAAAACCATCCTACTCATTGAATACTCCACCCTCCATGTTTAGTCCATTACTGAACCATTACTAAATACAACTTTCAACTCTCTTATTAAAGAAGACACTAATGATATTGTATATATATCCCAATTTAATGAACTCCAAAATCAATACAAAGACTACATACAAATTTATACATCACATCGCAGTCAAAATTAATGAAAACATTCTTCACACTCCGTTACACATTACATAGTTTATGCTTCTTTTTCTACTGTGAAGCTTATGCTCAAATACACTAAAGAACTTGTTGCACTCAAATACATTAAAGAACAAGATGATCACTATATTACCTTTCCTAATACATTGAGTGTCCTAAATTGTCTGAGTAATTTAATTAAAAAAAGGGAATTATAACTGACATCAATATTTACAATGATTTGGCATATAAGGAAATAGATAATAATAGTACTAATAATAATATTTTGTTGCTTATAGACTTACAGAAAGTATCAAGCAAAGTCTGTCTAGAAATTATTTAAAATTACAGTGACTTTTTTAATAACATTCACTTACAGAAATAATTTAATAAGTTACATTATGTTAATAAATAATGTGTGAAAATATATATAAAATAGATTAATATAAACAATAAGATTAATTTAAGTTATGCAGGAATTACATTCAATTCCTAACATACAGTAATAATTCAAATAATTAATTAAATCAATTAGAGGATTAATAAAGTATGCAAGTGGCCTTAATCAACATTATCAACTGAAAAACCACCTCAAACTCATTAAACTAGTCCAAATCAGTTCTAGATATGGAATTGCTGATAGTAGATTAGTAATAACAGTGGCTCCTCAGAATGATATTTGTCCCCACTGTAATACATATCCTATCAAGCAGTGGCTATTACTAAAAATACAATAAGGGTTCCTACTATTCAAGTATGTATTAAATTGTAAGATCCATGGTATATCCCATGAATAAAAAGGCAGATAAAAAAGAATGATGCCCATTAGCATGTATTGTTCATAGTAATCAATCAAATTTTACATATCGACAAATGTGTCTGATTCTATTAAAGGCTATGTTAATATCAGCGGTGTAATGTATTTAAGAAAATTCCTGAAATAATTTTGATAATTAAACATAATCCTAATAGAGACCCGAAGTTTCATGTTGAAATGTTAGATGGGGTTGGTAAATCAATTACTATTCTCTCAATGATTGTGCCTAATTACAGTTATTTTTCTTATTTTCGAGGTAGAAATTGATTTAATTATACCTGCCATAATTATTCAATTCTCCTCAATATATATATATATATATATATATATATATATATATATATATATATATATATATATATATATATATATATATTGAAACACGCTAAGTGTTTCCCTCCGTAATTACAGATAATTAATACAAGAGTAGTATTACTCATTTGAACCGCGCAGTACAGCGGCAGGTGCGAGCGAGCGGTGGGGAATTTGCGAGCGCGACCGCCGCCGCCGCCCAGCGAGGGTAGGGGATGCTCGACGGTTGAAGGGGTCGCCAAGTGGCGGTTGAAAAAGCAGTGGCAGTGGCCGGCTGGGGGCCGGAGAAGATGGTCGAGTTGCGAGAGACGCGGGGTGGCAAACAGACGCCGAGTGGTGAAGGTCGGGCAATTACGGAGAACGTGTGGCAGAGGACATACGAATAGTTATAGACAGAGTGAAACCCTGCTAATGAGGAGAAGCATTCAATAGTATTACGTGTATCATTATTGATTAGAAGCCAATGATTTATAGTGTAGTATTTGCGAGAGAGAAGTAGAACGAAACCAAGGAGCGGCGCAGTAACAATTCACGCGCGTGGTGTGAACGTAACGGACATTTTCAAGACCCAGTAATTACGCGTGTGTGAGCGAAGGCGAAAATATCCGAGGGTGCGGCCAAGGGACTTCTAGCGCCGCTTCTGCAGACCAGCACAGCACGTGTCTACGTCATCGGCAGCCCAAGGACGCCGAGCCGCGGCGGAGAACAACCGTTGCAGTTGCCGGGGTGAGGAATCACCGCGACCGAATTGTTAATGGGGCCCCAAAGGTATGACAAGATTACACGGTTAACTAAATCTTGGTACCAAGTTAAAGAGGTTTCTTTGTAATTAATCAAGTGTATTGAACATTCCATTATAAATAAATTGTACTTGTTTGCTTATACAAAATTATCATTTTGACGCACCAATATAGTACCAAATTCCTCAGATGACCCATTCGCGAGCAAGATACCCGACCTTTAGAACTTATAAATTTGTAGTGAAAAGTACCAACCAACAGGTGCGTCGCAGCTGGCGTCCGATCAGTGTATGCACTGATAAGTACTTCACAGCTGAGGCAGAAACAGGTACGTCACAATATATATATATATATATATATATATATATATATATATTGTGACGTACCTCGATTTCCGGTACTTTTCACTACATTTAATTGATAAAGGACGGGTGTCTTTGTTCGTGAATGGGTCTCGTAAAGTTTTGACAAGAACATTGGAAAAACCAAATTATAATTTTCTCTGAACAAATAAACGCTTTATTACTGAAATCACACATTTAGTACATCAAGTTCAATTTACTTATTCCCTGTTTTGGTACCAAAACTACATTTCGGATTTCAGATTTCACAATACCTCAAATACCAAAATAGCTCGTTTCTTCTCGGATGTCGCCTAACGGCTGCGATAATCTGCGGCTTTTGGCGCGACTCGGCGCCCTTCAGAGGGCGGGCTGCGTGGAAGGCCGTTGCACAGGCCCCCCTGCAGCGGTTGCACAATGCCTCTGCTTGACTCCGACCGTTGCACGTGTTCTCCAAATCGGGCAGACACTACGTCTATATTACGGTCCGCCTCTCCCTATGCAGTTTATCTCGATGCTTTCTTGCGGCACTATCCGCCAGTTCTTCTCCGCTAACCTTTTACGATAATGCGGGCACGTGGTCACTACCCATGCTGTTACCTACCGCGGCTTACAATTCTTGCCCTTTCCACCACTGTTCCTGATGCTAATTCCACGACTACCAGCTTGTACTATTTAATATTTTCCACTGTCACACTTGACTCACTTATTGATAGCATTCCTTACGTTTTTGAACGTTCTTTTGTCCTTTGTTCACCGCACGCACCAACCTCGCTCCGCTCTCACTCGATTTCTGCTCCACACTGCAACTGCCGCCGTCTCGCGTTCTCTCGTCACGTCCATTACTCACCGCCGTTGCCGCGCAATTCAAAATGGGCGTAATTGGAATAACATGCCCCGCGTTTCTAATTAATTAGAGAAACGCTCCGCGTTTCAAGATATATATATATATATCTATATATATATATATAATTATATATATATATTATTATATATATATATATTATATATATTATATATATATATATATTATATATATATATATATATATATTATATATATATTATATATATTATATATATATATATTTATATATATATTATATATATATAATTATATATATATATATAATTATATATATATATATAATTATATATATATAATTAATAAAATTATGGTAAATATAATAATAATAGAGTAATTAAAATTACTTATTTTGATAATCAATCATTTTAATTGGAAGTCAAATATGCTAAATAAGTTAACTACCTCATCAGTATATTGAAATATATAAGAATAATCATACAATATCTACAAAATGTCAATATCATGCTGTTTAAAATCCAAAATGGTGATTAGATGAAAATGGAGTTTTATGTGTCATATTAAGCATATTGAAAGAAATGTTGTACTGATGACATGAAGTCCATAGAATCCCGTTGCCCTGAAGAATGATGATCCATAAACAGAATCTGCAATAGTAAAAGGAGCTTCACTATTTTTATATGCTCGAAGAATAGTGAAGTAAATTCCGAAAATGATTGTTAATAGTAGTCCTTGTGAAGCTTGTCTATAATTATTTTCTATAAAGCTATGATGGGCTCATGAAACTGTAACACCTGATGCGAGTAGGATAGCTGTATTTAGAAGAGGGATTTGTATTGGACTAAATGGTTTAATTCCAATAGGTGGTCAAGTTATTCCTAAATCAATATAGGGACCTAAAAGTCTGAAAAAATGGACAGAAAAATACTTCTGATACAATAAATAAAATTATTCAACATATGCCTAAATTAACAACAGATGTATGTATACCTTGATATGTTCCTTCTTGTGAAAAGTTAAAGCAATTCAGATATCTTAATAAGGTGATGTTTAAGCAATGCCTTAAAGTATTATCAGCTGATTTCATGTTAACTGAGAGATTATTAAAATCTGTGCAGCAATGCAAAAATGCTCTCTATTAGTTGAAGACTTCCTAGAGTACATCCTGTGAGAGTCCCTATGTTCTCTAGTATGGTAGTTATGAAACTCTTTATTACTCACCAGATATTGATTCTGATCATTTCTCAAAAGTAGTAATACTTTTGAAGAGTAAAGTGCTGCAATTGCTACAAGAGTCAACAATTCATATTTAATAAAGAAATCTTTACAGGAGTCTCGGGTTCAGCTTGAAAATGCTTCTGATACATTTCTTTTGTTGGAACATTAATCTATTCATATTTTGTGTCGTTCCTCCCCATATTTCAATATCGTATTGAAATTTTGACAATATTATTCCATAATAGATTGAAAGAAGTGCATCGGTTTTCAGGAATCTGGAAAGCAATATATTGGAGTTCATTTTATTACATGCATGCTTTTTTGGGGGGGGTATGTATTACCATAACCATATTTATAAATATTTACATATTGTGGCGATATGGGATTATACAACCCCATAACACCACCGTTTCATCGGCATGAACGCTCACAGTCAGCGAGAAGAGCAGCCGAAACCCAGAGTAGCAAAACGCGCAGCCTGGTATCCGTTGCTCGTACTAATCCCCACGAACTATCAAGCGGCGTTCTACTGGTGAAGGGTTGAAGGAGGAGAAATCATCCCCCCCGCTACCGAGAATTTCCCCAGGCAACGCCAATAAATAGGCGAGCGCACAGGCGGAAGCTCTCTTTTTCCTATCAGCGTTCGCCGAAGAAGCAGCTCTCCTGGTAATCACCGCTCGGCAAGTAAGCAGATTTTCGTCAACGCTCGTCAGGTCAGATAGTATTCGCCGCCGTAACGACTTTTTAGATAGGAGTTTCCGGCGTTGCAAAGACGTCTAGTTAGTCGTCCGCGCAGTAGTGAGGAATAGTAAAGTATTCTTTTATTAACGAGTACGGGAATTGAAAAGTTGCCCGTTGTGAGGAAAGCTCTGAAAGTTCTTGATTAACAGAGTAAAAGTTAGGAACGAGCGAGGCACTTGCACCAGCATTCAGGGTAGTGCAAGGGACAATTTTCTACAACGTGGGCGTAGTTGAAGGCGCTGGTAGCAGCCGAGAGACGAGAAGAGGACGATTAGTGGAGGCGGAAGAAGACGCGAGTCGACCGGGTGGAAGACGCCGGAGAAGACGACGACTGAAAAAGACGCAAGAGAGCAACGCAGGCAACGCAGAACTTCGGAATCGAGCAACGCGGTGCGGAACCCAGCACGCGACTTCAAGGTTGAAAAGTGGACAGTTTCGAGGTAACCTGTAGAACTACGAAATTAGGTCAAGTTCACGTCGGCAGGGAAAAAGACTAGTTCCAGAAGTATTAGAAAATTGAGGACAAGGGTGTTAATAATTTGTAGCTTTGCAGTGGGAGATTTGGATGCGTAATTACTTGCCTTTAACCATTATATTGGATCAGTCATTATTCTGTTATTAGCAGATAAAATTGAGAGTAGTGCACTTGCCCACATATTATTCATTGTATGTTATATTTTAAAGAAAGGCAAGAGATTGTAAATTAGGTTTAATTTCACGTGCAATTGTAACTAGTATAATTTAAATTTAGGCGTATTGAGTTTTCAAAGGGAATTCCCAGTACTGGTTAGAGAAATTGTTTCAGAAAATTAGTTCTTAAGAAAATTAAGAGATCATTTCATTGAATAAGCTGTAGAAATTTCTTATTTGTGTTTATTTGAATATTTTTGAAAAGTGTGATTTTGGTTTTTGATTTGTTTTTCTTTGTTATCAACCAACGCCACAGAATTTTGAGTGAATTATATGCTCGTTTATGTGTGATTTGTGTGTCTTTTATTGTGTCGAGGGTTCAGACCTTTCTCGTACCCGAAAGATCCTGCTTCCTGAGATTCTAAGCTCGCTTCACGAGCATAATATCTTAACGACCTGCTTACACTGCATGCGGCTGAGTGTGCAGAAGGTATAGTTCGTGTGAGGTAAATGGGGTGTTAGAATATATATTAGCTTTCAAGGGTATTTGGCTTCTCCTTTTAATCATAGGGCTGCTTTTTAATTTTGTTGCTACAAACATAATAGTAACTCACACCGAGCTCTACTCCTACCTCAAGCAAAAGGAGAGTTAAACAAAACGTACATAGTGAAGATACATGAAGTTAATGAAAAATAATTTCTTGTCGAGATAACATTTGTCTATTCCACATTCAGTTGCCTTGTGCCTGGATTAAAGGAAGGAAAACAAAATAGGGTAATATTCAAACAATTTATTGTTCTTTATTAAAGTTTCCAAATTTTGTACAATTCAAAATACATTTTCTATAAAATACACATTCAACAATTACAAAAACGTTTAATTTTGATATAAAATATAAATACAATGAAGTCAAATTTCCTTCTTAAACCAGCAACTGCAAGGAGATTCACAAATGCGGGATAATATTTGGGAATGCACATGCTCTCACTTCTAGTTCTGATAAATGAAAGGAAATACTTGCAAGGGGGTGTCCCCCATGCTGTGGAAATAATAAGACACACACAGGGGACCACACTCCTGGATTGTGTGGGATATTCACCCAACTGAAGGCACAAAGGAGTCAATGCAAGATTATCTGAAAAGCAAGTTCAACGACACTTCTCTCAAAATAATGCTTTCATTTCCACACCACCTATGAGGTAGAAAGCACGATGCGTTTTTTTTATACATGGTTTCCCCAGGAGGCCTAATCCATGTACCAATAAATAACTGCACATTAGTACATAACACAATTCTCACCACCCTTTTACATTTAATGAACCACATCATCACCCTTCTTATCACAAATGTTTTCAGGCATGCATCCTTACACTCCGGCCACATAACAAGCTGCACATTAATACACAACAAAATATCCAATCCCAGTACCACATACACAACATTGCAACACCACTGTTCTCTGTTCGTGAGGCTTATCCACATTCACGTAATGTCATATGCTTAGTAGCACTCTATGTCAAAATACCTTAAAAATATTTACTATTACTCTACAATTGCAACATTTCTTTTCTTTGTCCTCTTACATCTTGTTGGCGTTTGTAATCCAGTGTTTGTTTTCCCAGTTTTCTGACTATCTGAAGGTAGCCCACTGCTTGAGGGTATGCATTTTGCCACAGTAGAAGAAATTGAATTAAGAGCCTCAACAGCAGTGTCTATTCTCCTTTTGTCTGTGCAGAGATGTGACATTTCAATTACCTTTTTTGCGCTCTCCCGCAAGTCCTGCAGTTTTCTTTTCAGGTTGTTGGTGGAAATGCAATGTCGCTCACCATTTTGTCAGAGGACATGCTTCGTTGTTCCTCATTTTCATTCAATATTTCAGTTCCATGAACGGTCTTCTTTTCATTATATATATAATTTTGTACATACGAGTATATATTACAGATGTGCAAGGATAAAATGCCTGATTTGTTAAATTTGGAACACTGTCCTCCCCAAACATATTATCTACAAATCGTTTCAAGTGGATTCTTATTTCCCTTTTCGAAGTGACTCCACTTTTCACAATTTTCTTTATCTCTTTAATAAGAGTTGAATGAATTCTCGTATTCATTTCACTAAAAATTTGGGAATTAGAGTGGTTATTACTTGCTGTAATATAATATCGTAGGTGTCCTATTGGTGGTGAGGTTGACTGCAGTGCTTCCTTCAGCTTATGTGTTGCCTTGTACAGAGTGAGAAAAAAATCTTAATGATAGATCTTAATTTAAGTATTATGAGGTAATTTTATTAAGAGATACACTTCTTCATTAAAAAAATGACAAAGTATTAAATTTTAAAAACTCACTGCTTGCCTGGATCTCGGTGTTAATTTGGGAATACTGAAATCATTATATACCAGGACACATTTCACAGTTATCCAAGCAGGACATACAATTTTCTGTGTATTTTTTGTGTGGAATCTCCTCTTTGAACCAGGATGATCTGACTAGAAGCAATTAGAGTTACTAAAAATAACAAACTACAGTCTACACACAAATACTCAATACACACCGTAAATTTGAAATATTACCACTGCTGGACAACAGTTGGACCTAGGAATAAACAAAAAAAACCTAAAACGAGGAATCCATACCAGAAATGTAGCTAATAAGAACCAACAAAATGATATGTACATTAAGAAAATTCTTAAAAATATGTCAGTCTTTTTCAAATATACTATTATACATACATATATATATTCTGAACTGCTTATACGTTATATTTTCAAAAAAACTAAAGACCTACTATGAAAAGACAGTTATATTATTTTAAAAACACAAAATAAGTATAAATACACATTTCACTTTTTATCCTAGGCATGTACAAAGTTTTCACGAGGTTTCTTCATCATGATCAGGTAAGAAAAGATTTAATACATATGTTATTAAAAAAATGAATTGTCTCAGGACATTTATGAAATACACCAATATATTGATAAATCATTTTGGTGCATGTATACATGTAGACATACGTGTTCATCATTTTTGGAATTGTTAGGTCCAAGAGTACACTGATAATGAGTAGTCTTTACAGACTGGAAAGGAGAACCAAAATATTTGATTTCAGCTACATAGTCTTGCTTTCTACGTTGGAACCAAATACTTGATCCTGGAGAATAAACACAAACATTGAAAAGGATGTGCCACGATTATCCCACAATATTAAAAATATTTACCGTCACCCGGCAGACTTCTTCGAATAGAATATCTCGTATCCATTAGCTTCCAATTCTATAAGTAGATTTTCAAAATCTTCCACGTAGCCAGTAATATTTCCAGAGGATTGCAAATAGTCCTTCAGTCTCCCCCGCATAACTTCCTCGATATAACTAGCCATATTTCTATTGAAGATGAAACAGCTGTTTATTACCCCTTGTCAAAACCATGAGCGTTGGAGTTGGAAGAAAGAAAGACAAAGAAAAAAAAAGAAAAGAGAAAAAAACGGAAAAAAACATACACTCGTCAAACGACGCACACCAGAGACTATATATCAGGGTCAGTTCACTCAATGTTAAAAGGCGGGGGACTAAGCTTGTTATACCTCAGTCACGGACATGGTGCAGGAAGCGCAGCTGTTGCGTTTTGGCGCGCATTTTCAAAGTAAAGTTGTGGGAAATGCTGGTTGTGGTGCGTGTAGGGAATATCCATGAGTATTATCTGCTTTTCTTATGATTTACTACAAAGAATTAATTGTATTATTTGCAGAAGATGGGTAAGAGTTCCATAAGAGGGTGCTCAATCTCTTGGAGGATGCACTTTTATACACCAACAGATGCGTGAACGATGGTTGAAAACATAAATCGCCAAGATTTAATTGGTAAATTTATGTATGAAATATTATAGAAATTTTAAAAAAATTGTATTTATAAAATTAATCAAATATACACACTTCGATACAATTGGTGAGACAGAACCTCACTTGTATAGAAGAGATAATTTTTGTAGTAGAAAATTTACAATCTGCTCAATAAATGGGGATCCGTTAAATAATTTTTGGGGGACCATTAAATAATTTTTTGGTTACATATAACAATTTCGAATGAATATTAAACGTGAATAGAGATGAAAAATGGTATAAATTTCTCATTATTTCGTAAATTCATATTAGTAATAGGAAACCAAAATGAAAAATTGGTCCAGTTTTCTAACTGTTGGTATGTCGATACCTGTTCAATTATTTGATGTCAATTTGCCTTAATTAAAATCTTCCATTATCTTACATCCTGACCTTGGAACACCACCATTTTGGATTTCTTCATGATTTGAATCCACAGAGAAACAACAAAAAAGACAACAAAACAACAAGGAAGGTTGAATAGACTCTAGAAAGGGCTGGAATTTATTAAGAGACGAGGAATATTCCTAAAGGCTCCTCCGAAACACAAACCATTGGGACAGAGTGATAAAGGAAACAGATGGAAATGCAGGAAACTTTTAGAATATCAATATTTTTCTTGTGATACTTGTCATCTTAAAAAGAAACATGCCTCTTATCCTACTGTAGATGATGAAGAATTTCAATGCTAATTTTGGTTTTGTGAATATTAATTTATAGACATGTTCATAAATAAAATGGTGTATCGTTGTTGTGTTTATATGTAACAATAATAATAATAATTTATTCAGGTTGTTTAAACAGATACAATATATATATATATATATATATATATATATATATATATATATATATATATATAGAGAGAGAGAGAGAGAGAGAGAGAGAGAGAGAAGGATAATCGAAGAAAATATATAAAACATATTGTACAGTTAAAAAAAGAGTATAAAATGTGTTTGTAATTTTATATAATGGTATTAATGAACATACAGAAGGAAAGATGTAAACGCAGATTACATAATATATTTATAATTTTTCAAGGTTAAAAAAAATGAACATACATATATATATACAAACAGATGCTTCATCTGACAATGGTTTTGAAAGATGAATTATCTAACTTTATTAGCCACTGTCTAATTAGTTTTTTTGTTTTTTATATTTAATAATTTTAGATCTCTGCCAAGTATATTGAAAACTATAGCTCACGTAAACATAATTTCGAGAGCCAATGTCCTTGTTTACAATCGGAGGTTTTATTGTAGTTATTCTTTTAATATGTTGTATGCGCTCATACGTATTTTGCAAGTAATTGAACATTTCCATAAGAGCCTTTTCCAAGAAATATTTTCTGATAGTAATTATATTATGTTCCCTATATAAGACTTCAGAGGAAGAAGATCTATCTCTTTTGAAAATCAATTTAATTATCCTTTTTTGTATATCACTCAGAGGTTTAATGGAATATTCATATGCTCCCCCCATGCAATTATACCGTACGTTGCCAGAGACCAGAAGAATGCATAGTACATCATTAATAAATGTTTTGTATTAAATATTTTAGAAAGTTTGTAAAAAGTAATTATAAGATATCTTAATTTATTCGCGATTTTTGATATGTGTTGTCCCCATTTCAAATTACAATCAATGTATATACCCAGGTATTTCGCAAGTGAGGCTCTCTATCTCTTGACAGTTACATTGAATAGTGTTACAATTATCTACATGTAGTTTTAAATTACACTGATTTGGAACACTATCCAAATAACTTCCATAAGTTGTGAAGACAGTTTTCTGTATATTAAAGCTAAGATAATTGTTCTGTAGCCATTTAGCAATTACATTTAATTTTATTTCTGCTTTACATAAAACCTCTTTCCACGAATCAGCTTTAACAATAATACTTGTGTCATCCGCAAAGGACACTAATTCCCCTCTTGGTAATACCTCAAACACGTTATATATATTATGAATAATAGTGGTCCCAATATTGTCCCCTGTGGAACATTACAAGTAACCGTTCTCTCATCGCTGATAACATTTTTTAGTTTGACCACCTGTTTTCGATAGGTAATGTAGCTTTTGAGCAGTACGAAATACCTCGGAAACCATAATTGTATAGTTTCCTCAGTAGTTAACTGTGATTTACCGTATCGAATGCTTTGGCTAAATCGAGGAAAACAGTAACGCATGGTATGGTTTTATCTATCGCATTATTGATCTCATTTGTTAAGTATTTTATTGCATCTTCGGTATTTTTTCCCTTCTGGAAGCCAAACTGGAATGGATTTATAATACTATGTTTTGTTATAAAATTATCTAATCGAATTTTTAATATTTCTCATAAATTTTTGCAAAATTAGAAATCAAGGAAATTGGTCGGTAATTTGTTGTCCTATCCTTCTCACCAGATTTATGAATCGGGATTATTTCTGCTTTTTTGAAATGATCTGGAAATGTATCTGTTTCTATACTTTTATTGATTATATAAGTGAAGGGTTTAAGGATGATAGATTGAATATGTTTAATTACTGTAATTGAAATCTGATCTACACCCGCTGATTTATTACTCATACCATTTATAATTTTTGATACCTCTTATTCTGTTGTTGGGGCAATAAAAATAGAATCTGAAGGTAGTTGACCAGATTCTGATAGAGTTTCGTTAGATGATTGTTTGAATTTTTTGGACATGTCTGAGCCTATTTCTATAAAATATTTATTAAATTTATTTGCTGTCTTTTTCATTTACAATATCTATATTATTAATTTCATCATAAATTCTTTCAATTGTATTTACATGTGATTTATTTTTATCCAGTTTTTCATTTATAAATTTCCATAAATGTTTCGTATTTCCAGAATACGAAAATATCATTATAATACGACTCTTTAGCGGTTTTACTCAAAACGTTTAACATATTCTTACATTTGAGGTACTTATTTTTCATGTCAATATCGTTTGGATGTGATTACGTTTGTTTATATAGATGATTTTTTTATTTTACAACATTTTATTAGCGCAGTGGTGATCCATGGTTTCCTGGGTTTATTTTTGGTGTTATGTTTGTAAGTGATTTTAGAAATATGTATGACAGTATGGATAGTTGTAATAAAATTTAATACTGCTTCATTTATATTATTCTCTGCATAGACACAATTCTTACACATGTAGTGTAATTATAATATATTATGTTGAAAATAAGCATTATACGAAACTAACGGAAGATTCCATTCATGATGAACAGAATTGCAATTACTTCACTCAGTGTTTAGTGAATGAGTTTTTACTCATTTATGAAATGATTTTAATTTAATAAATGGAAAATAAAGACTTTAAAAATTAGAAATATTTATATATTGATTGTCTTACAATCAATATATTGGAACACATTCTAATAAACATTGACTTAAGACAATGTTAATTGATTAAATGATATATATAGTGGCGTCACCAAATTTTATTATATTAATTTAATATTAAGATAGTTTTCTCTACGGAAAGAAAGTAGGTCGCAAGACTGGGCTGTCACAAAAGGTTCTATTCAACACACAGCCCCCCGTCGCCAGCTGTCCCGACCGCCCGCGAAATAGGGTGCCGTCCGCAGGAGACTTCTTTACGACAAGCCGCCCGCTCGGCGGTCGCCCGTCGAACGTCCCTCGTCGGCTGCCGGTTCGCAGGGAAGACCTTTCCCCACCCCCCTTCGGGAAGCCCCCGCGCACTTAGCGAAACAATGACCGCCCGCGTCTACGGCTCCAGATACATTTTCGGGAGGGGGAAACGGAGGCGAGTTCGGCCGTGAGCTGAGTAGAGAAAAACATTATTAGGGAGAAATTATAGGAGAAAAGACGTGGCTCTTAGATAAGACTCGGAGTGAGGAACATTATTAATTTCGGCTCGTAGGACTGAACTTTGCAACCGAGTGCGGTTTTTCTAACCGAGGACCCGCGCAGACTATGCGTCAATTTGTGTTCGCTGCATAGTGCTGCCTCGGGCCCATTCAAGTACGAATTACGCCCGCCCGGCGCCCGTGTGTCCTCGAGCTGACTCTGAACCCGCCCGCCTTCGACGACTCCGAGCCATGCCGCCAGCTGAGAAGAACCGAATGGGGAGTCGGTGACATGACCACCGCCCCCCCGTCACCGCACCACGCCGCCAGCCCTCGTCAGAGCGAGGGTAAATCACTAGATGAGGACAGCCATCCAGTCGGTCTGTGGAGGCGCCGACAACCAGCGGTGATAATCCGGAATTTAACCGAAGATGAACTCTCTCTCCTGATTACGTCACGGGGTTCCCTCACTGGGTATTCCGGCGAAAGTTTCAGCGTTGCCGCGCTCAAGCAGTTTTTTATTACTTAATAATGCATGAATTATTGTAGACAAAACCCCAATGTTAATGTTAAGATGTTTCTTCCTAGCTATTAGAACCATGAACTCATTGCGTAAAGTAGGTAGGCAGTCTTTGTCGCTCTCTTGTGACGTGTAACTTCCCAGGCAGCTAATGTTGTCAGGAATAAATTAATTTTTGCCCAATTAATGAAATGATTCAATAGATATTTTCATAACCTCCCTTCTCTTCCATCCATTCATTATATTACCAATAATTATCTTCTGTATAATATCCTAATCTATCTGTAGCAAGAATTGTAGTATAATCCCTAGGACAATGACCCCCATCTCGATCGGGTTTTATTCAGTTTCCCTGGTCCCTTGAGCAAATGCTGAGATGGCCCCTTGTTTTGCTCTCATTGTCTTTGCCCCTCAATTTGCTCAATAAATACTAATGTTACTGCCCGAATTTTACTGTTGTCTCAAAAATACATATAATTATTATTGTGATTTTTTTAATAAATTAAGGCGTAGAAATTGGGAGTGAAATTTTAAAGTTCTCGCGTTGCTGGTTTATTTCAAATTTACTGGTTACTTCTTCACTATATGCTGTCCGTTTACTCAATAGAAATTATACAGAACTTGGCGGCACCGGAAGTTGGGCAAATAAGGTTTTCTCTTTTAACATTGAGTGACGTCTCTGACATATATTATTTGGTGTTGTACAGACTTTCGATTGGCTTTTGGTTTCATCACAGACTAACAAGAAATGACTGCTCTTCCTGACAATGGAAATAAATGCAGATAAGCACGAGATGCTATTCATTTGAATTAGCCTCTTCAAGTTTTAACTGAGTTTTTAGTATAGCAGAAATTACAATATTTTAATCTTACGTAACTATGTTCAATCATGCCAGAAAGTATGTGCTATTGTAGTCTCTAGTTTACTTATCCAATAGAAGTGGAAATGAAACACGAACATTTGTTAGTAACTTCTAAAAAATGTTATTTCCTCTTAGATATCCTTATTTACTACTAAGATTACTTACGTTTGGCTTCCATAAAAAGTTACAATGGGCTTGCCTTATGACGATGATCTTTCTTGAGGCGTTTCTAGTTCGTTTCTTAAGTCTCTAATCACTTCGTTTCAACACATCCACAGGCCCTATCCTTACACGTCTTTATGATTACAAAATGCTTCTTCCACTTACAACTGTTGAGTGGTGACCTCTGGAGGAAGCTCGCGCCCTTTGACACAATGACCACAACTAACTTTCTGCAATGTAAAGCAAGACCACAACTAACAAAATACAAGGTATTCCAGGGTCAGTGAAACCTGGCTTGTGTAAAAGTCTAGTGGCACTATTTTGGGTCAACCTCTGGCATAATCTATAAAATACTGTCTGTAAATATCAGTAATTTGATATATATATCAACATATCTTAAGACGTACCGTAGACCGTAGTTCTGGTTTCCAGCAACGGCTTAAGACATGTCGGGTGGTCACTACTTTGCATCCAGAATTTACAGTAGTTCGTTTCCTCCCTACAATTGAAAGGCAACAAAATTAATTATTGCATCCAAATAGCATTTTTCTGTACAATCCATCCTGTGTTTTCTTCTCTTATGTAATTTGTTCACTTGTTTTTCTTCAGATTTCATTCCGAGGATTTATTAGATGTTGACTGCAGATCTCTCCATCTTTTCTGCGGCCTTCCTGTGTGTTCGTGAGTGAAAGCAAGCAAGGATTCACTTAGGTGTTCAAATGTGCATGCCATTACTTATTAAAATTATTGATGCATGAATATTAATACTTACCTACAAATTCCAACATTACGTAAGTTAAACCGATTCATATATCTTTCCCAATGTCGCAATATAAATATTAAAATGTATAGAATGAGTCAGCAAAAGGAAACATTAAGGTATAAATTACCACACGAGCATAAGGACCCAATAAGTAGTTTCACCAGTTTCTTATATATTTAAAGCTTACAATAGAAACTTTATTTTGCCCCTAACATTAATCAAAATTTGGCACTTTACTCTTCGATACAATGAATTGTCTCAAAGAAACACTGACTTGTTCGATGATCACATTCTGAAAATTCTCAAGACAAAATTTTGTCTTGCATTCGCTTTCAATGGAAGACCGTCGTTAATTACGTTACAAATTTTGATACTTAAATATTTCTCGTATTTCTTCTATACTCTTGATGTTACTGCTGAAGATAAATATTTAGAACTTGAAAACATTGATGGCACTGCACCCTCTTTTACTTTCGGTTTTCCTACAGATGCTCGGAATTTCTTGGCGTCCATACCTCAGAGTTCGTTGCATATCCTCTGGACAAAAATGGGCTTCACAAACCTACAAGAATTTAATGTACGTTAGAAATAATGACGATTGTTAAAACATTTTCGTTAGTCTTAATACAATTATTAATCCTAGCAGTATTTAATACAACACTTAATAAACCTTGATAATTCCTATTTTCCCTAAATTCGTCGCGTTCCCAGTGTGTTAAAACTATGACAGTAAAATAATCAAACATAACCTTGGATCACGCAGAGATTTAATCGGAAGATTAATTTATTTAATGCAAAATACTACCGTTTAAACTGAACGTGACTTTAGGGGAGGGGGAAAGCTACATTTACTTTCTACACGCAAAACAAGGGACAGTTTTAGCACTTGCTCAGTAAGTCAAGAGAAACTGGACGAAACGTATTCAATTGATAAGTACGTCTTTGGCTGTTTACAATTCATAATTGAGATTTGTGTACTAAAATGTTCAATCCCTACTTATTTATTTTAAACTATGTTCACTTATTGCTCTGAAACTAATTAGAAACGTTTTCTTACTTCGGAATGCTGATTTGGTACCTATGGTATACTATGTCCAATACTTTCACAGCCGGAAACGAAAACGCCGATTGGTTCCCCGTCATTTGGATCACGCCACTTCAAACCCATATTCTTCTGGATTTTATGTACAGTAGTATATATATATATATATATATATATATATATGTCGAAAACCGAGGCACAGAATGAATTTCTAACATCACAGCCTCAAGTAAAGCAAGATGGCATTCTAATCGGCCTTCATACTCCTACTAATGACATATTGCAGCTAATGACATATTGACGAAGTGTTTAGAACCCACCAACATGGCGGACTAACTTCACTTGCTGAACACGGAACTTCCAAGTGTTTACTAGTGGTTATTGGCGTTTTCTACTCACGCAACGTCTCTTGAACGATTTATTGAAGAAATGTGGTAAAGTGTAAAGTGAGGGTATTAGTAATAAACTCTGGAGAATCAATCATGCTTCGCAACTTTCTCAATAATTTGCGTTCTGTCTCGGAAGTTCGAGGTATCTCCTGTGATGGATCTTCACAGGCATCGGTCATTTCTTTTAGATTGTTTTGGAGAAAATCACGGACAGAAGTTCTTGTCTTCAACTCGCGCTAAATAGTTTCTATTTCGCGCAAGTAAAGATGTGTTTGGAACGTTACCTTCAGTGCTAGCTGCACGCTTCCGCCTTAAACTGTTTATTGTACCAGAGGGGGAAGCAAGAGTTGTGTTTTCGTGACAAGAGTTTTATTCGGTATGTAGTTTGCGTTTTAGGTGTCTTTTTGTGTATTGAATATCACTGATACTGTTCATACAATATTTGTGTATTGTGATGAGAAGTAATAATTAAATGATTACGATGCAGGGCAAATCTCAACTTCCGAGAAAAATTCAGACATCTACCGGTGGCGAATTGAAATACCGGCATTTACAAGGTATAGGAAGAGCTCTACATTTCCACTCAATCTGAGTGAGTAAAAAGTTCCTAAAAAGTCATGAAACAGGTCCGAAAATAGATACTCCTAATTCGTTGTTCACTGACTGCAACCGTCACAACTGAACTTCAGCATCATCGCGAGTTCAATGGCACATCCGTTAAGTGGTTTTTCGGCCACTACTGGCAACCAAGTTCATGGGTCAGTTCAACTCCATCTATACTTACACTTAAGTATTGATGGCGTTTGTCAAGTACGCGTTGAATGCGTGTCGTTATATGCCGAAGAGTTCCATTATCCACCACGTGATGTTCCTGAAATTCAGTTTAGCCCATTAGCTGACGACGTGTTTCGTTCATATCCACACCTTGCCTCCAACACTGGAGTTGAGTCTCCTTCAGACTTGATGGCGACGGTTTAAGGTCCTTAAGGCTGCGATTCTCTTGCACCGTGCGAGGGTCGCAGTGGTGGGACGAGTGGTGAGGGAGTGTCGGGAGGAAGAAAGTCAAGGCCGCCGTAGAGGGGGCAGTCTAAAGAGCAGGTACACTATATGAACCTTGAATCCTAATCCCCTTATGTTAATACCATCTTTATTGTTTTACTGCAAAAGTTTACAATTTCAAATGGAAAGGAAGTTTACAGGGCGAAATGAAACAAATTCGAAACCATTTTTAGAGAAATATGAACATTTATTAGAGAATTTAATACCATTACATAGTTGCATGAAATTCCCATATTATATTTCATGCGCGCAAGAGCCGCCCTCAAGATGTGTCGACTACGAGACGTGCAGGGGATTAGAGACCACAATGGGATATTGCATAAGCTGAAAGGAGTAAAACTCCAAATAAAATATTACTGCAACAATTTTTGAACTGTGGACAGTTTAGAATTACAATTTTAAAGCAATAATAACTCAAATTTGGAAAGTCGCGGAAGGTCTGTGGAAGAACGTGTATTTCTCTGCAAATTGAAAAGCAGAAAATATTTCCCAAGCACTCAGAAAATCACTTAATTCCAAATTTTCTCATCGTCACACTTTTGTCTATAATTGCCTCAAGATGATAATGAAATCATGTCTTACTGGTGTAGTAAAACCAAATCTCATCGGGATGCCTTCACCGGAAAACTGACTATTCAATAGACCCGCATTTCATGATTGAGAATCCCCATTATGCTATTATGAGTTACATACAAGCTCCAGAGTTTCCAAACCAACAAGAATAATTTTCCTTTGATCAACTTCTTGTCGATAAAACAAGGATACTTTTCACTCACTTTAAAATATAAATCATAGTTGATATTTTTGCTAAACACACGGTTTAAAAATATCGTTATATTCACATTAAAAACTAAAAAAATCACATTTTGCACTTGACATGTTTCCTAGAGCGAGAACATAGAGAAACAGGACTCCGAAACCTCACCGATTACAATAGTACGTACGCAAAGGACAAATGTCAGGCAATTACATTAACCGTTAAAAAATGCATTTCATCATTGTATAATTTTAAATAAAAATATGTTTTCCTCAAAATTTTGAAATGCACGTGGAAACGCCAGCCTAAAGATTGTCTCCACTACTAATACATTCCTTAGATACACCTCGGCAGAATCTGTCGGGGTCATGGTGCTATCATCTACGCCGATGGTCATTTATATTAACAATATAGCTATTGTAATAGATTCAGAAAGACCATTCACCTCTCCCCACACCATAAACAAAATGTTTACTAAACAGTGTTCATGCACAAATGCTCACATCAGTTTGCATTTGTACTCAAGCCCTTGTCACTTACGTTTTTTCGCCAGTATGTGTGCACATGTAAGCAAAATTTTACACTGAAGTTCTTTTCACATAAAGGACACTGCAAAGGTTTCTACTCAGTATGGGTGCGCATGTGTTTATCTAAGTTTCCTTTTACAGTAAAGCTCTTACCACATATGGAACACTGGAAAGGCTTCTCACCAGTGTGCGTGCGCATGTGCGTATGCAAGCTTTGTTTTACACTGAAGCTTTTTTCACAGAGAGAACACGGGAAAGCTTTTTCCCCAGTGTGGGTGGCCATGTGTTTATCTAAGTTCCCTTTTACACTGAAGCACTTGTCACACATAGAACACTGGAAAGGCTTCTCACCAGTGTGCGTGCGCATGTGTGTATGCAAGCTTTGTTTTACACTGAAGCTCTTTTCACAGAAAGAACACTGAAAAGGTCTTTCCCCAGTGTGGGTGGACATATGCTTCTCCAAGTTTCCTTTAACACTGAAACCCTTTTCACATATACAACACTGGAAAGGCTTCTCACCAGTGTGCGTGCGCATGTGAGTATTTAAGCTTTGTTTTACACTGAAGCTCTTTTCACAGAGAGAACACTGGAAAGGTTTTTCCCCAGTGTGGGTAGGCATGTGCTTATTTAAGTTTCCTTTAATACTGAAGCTCTTTTGACATATAGGACACTGGAAAGCTTTCGCACCAGTGTGCATGCGCATGTGACTATGATAGTTTCCGCTTGTTCTGAAGTTCTTTTCACAGATAGAACACTCGAAAGGTTTTTCCCCAGTGTGCGTGCGCATGTGCCTATTTAAGTGTACTTTCAAACTGAAGTTCTTTTCACAGACTGAACACTGGAAGGGCTTTTCACCAGTGTGCGTGCGCATGTGCCTATGCAAAAGTACTCTTAATCTGAAGTTCTTTCCACAGATAGAACAGAGGAAAGGTTTTTCACCGGTGTGTGAACCCATGTGCATATGTAAGTCTTGATTTCTTCTGAAGCCTTTACCACACACAGAGCACTGGAAAGGTTTGTCCTCAGAATGGGTGCGCATATGAATAGTAAATTTTCCTATTTCATCGAAACTCATTTCACAATGAGAACATTGGAAAGGTTTCTCACCAGTGTGCGTGCGCATGTGCGTATCTAAGTGTCCTTTTCGACTGAAGCTTTTCCCACAGATAGAACACTGGAAAGGTTTTTCCCCAGTGTGAGAGCACTTATGAATAGTTAAGATTCCTTTCTCCCCAAAGTTCTTTTCGCAGATAGAACACCAAGGTTTTTCACTACAGTGGGTGGTCACGTCACTAGGAAATTCGCCATCTGTCAACAAAGAACACTTGCATTAGCATTATCAGGTCTTGCCAAAGGAAAACGTACACTCTTTACTTACTGGATCAAATGGGTTTGAAATATTGCTTTTTCTGCGCAACTTTCTTTTCCCCTACTACTATAATCTTCCCCCCTAAGTCACATAGTTTTTACTTTTTTTGACTGAATAAATCTAAATCTATTAGCACCTCAGCTAGTATTTGAACACGTTCCAATTCAACCAAGAGGGGAACAACGCACTATTAACCAGCGCAGCGTTATCAAAACTATGTGCATTCGCTTGACCAATAATATCAATTAATTAGAATACAAGGTGCGTGAGAAAAGTAATGAGACTGGCAACACTGAGGGCGATCTGGCAACGTAGTCTAACGGCCTGTGCTAGACCGTTTTGTGTATCCCTTCAACATCCTCAGTCCGAGTTACAACTTCGTACAAATAGCACATTATTTTTGACAGCGCCATCAGTGAAGTTGTGTTTTTGTTGTGTGTTAGAGAAATGGAGCATCGGAATTTAGAGCAACGTTGGGCAATAAAGTTTTGTGTTAAACTTGGTGAATCCGCGAGTGTGACTTTTGAAAAGTTAAAACAGGCCTATGGGGAACATTGCTTATCAAGGGCACACGTTTTTCGCTGGCACAAATCATTTTTGGAAGGTCGAGAACACGTTGAAGATGACCCTCGCTCAGGGAGACCTTCAACTTCAAAAATCATTTTTGGAAGGTCGAGAACACGTTGAAGATGACCCACGCTCAGGGAGACCTTCAACTTCAAAAACTGACGAAAACGAACGTGTGAGAGTTCTTATGAGATCAGACCACCGTTTAACAATAAGCATGATCAGTGAACAGTTACATTTAAACACTTTCACCATACATCAAATTTTGGCAGACGATTTGAACATGCGAAAGATTTGTGCCAAAATGGTGCCGAAAAACCTCACTGCAACTGAACAGAAGGACAATCGAAAAAACGTGTGCGCTGATCTTCTTGAGAGGATTGCCAATGACCAAGAATTCTTCAATTGTGTGATCACAGGTGATGATCGTGTATATTTGAGTACGATCCTGAAACGAAGCGGCAAAGCGAAGAGTGGCACACTCCGTCTCCTCGGCCGAAGAAATGTCGAATGAGCAAATCGAAGATCAAGACCATTCTGATTTTTCTTGACAGTAAGGGAATCGTGCACAAAGAATTAGTTCCACCAGGACAAACTGTCAACCAAGTGTTTTATAAAAGTGTCCTTGAAAGGCTCAGGAAAAGTTATTCGTGTGAGACCACACATTGCAGACAAGTGTATGCTTCATGACAATGCCCCGTGTCACACGGCCATTTCCATCAGTAAATTTTTGACCTCAAAACTCATTACTGTTGTTCCTCAACCCCCATATTCACCTGATTTGAGTCCTTGTGACTTTTTCCTTTTCCCTAAATTGAAACATGTCCTAAGAGGACGTCATTTTGGAACTCTGGAGAACATTCAAAAGACCGTGACCGACCAGTTAAAAGCCATTCCAGTTGACTTCCAGCGCTGCTACAAAGAGTGGGAACAACGACTCCGCCGGTGTATAGCTGCCCAAGGGAACTACTTTGAAGGGGATCATATTGTTGTTTGAAAAAAAATAAAAAATTTAGTTAGTATAAAATCAGTCTCATTACTTTTCTAACACACCTTGTATATTCAATTTACACCAAAATAATTACGGAAATTCTGACTGCTCACGCGTGAGTTGCTTTTCGTCGTAAGATAACACTTCCGAAAGCGTTTCAAGTTTTTTTATAAGGCAGTAAATATTTTTACGGAGCAGATTATATTAAATAATACATGCCTCGCTGGGCATTCTTATTGATAAAAAAAACGCCGAGAAATTCATCGTAAGCGGAAGTACTAGCTCTCGGCCTAGGAATTACACCACCATCATCAGCTGGACTAAATAAAACAAATGTTATCTTATCACCGCCAACATCTCGACGTTCGACAACTATTTAATCCTCAAATATCAACGTGGCATTGTTGCCAAATTGCTACCAAGCTTTGCGTATTGTTTAAAAATACATCGATACATTGAGATTACAAATTGAATAAAAAGTAAAAAAGCGAGAAAGTAAAAATAGAATTAATACTGCGAGATTCAATAGTAAATTACAATTAAAATTAAATTAATTATTTATCATAACATTCATTCCATTTTTCACATGGCCAATAGTTTGTGTGAAACCTGTATATATTTCATTAATTTCAAGAAGAAATTACGCAAAAATTACTCGATTTAAAAAAAAATAGTACATGACATTATTAGAGCTAGTTTCGTACAACAAACTTCGAGGCAAAATTTTATATTTTTAATTCTGTAGTTTTCAATTTTTTTTGCAATTTTCAGAAAACAAAAAAAAGCAATATCCGAAAATGAGACTAGCACCTTATTTTTTTTGTCCCTTATTACATATGTGAAGAAAATTTAAATTTGGAGCGGTTTTTGATTGAAAAAACAAATTTCAAGTGCAGTTTCCGCAAAAACTACTTGTTTCAATAGTACCAGACCACTTTTAAAAGCTAACTTTCTATAGCCGACTGAGACAAAAATCTTTATTTTGAATTTTGTAGTTTTAATTTTTTAAAGATTTTAAAACACCGAGCAATACTCGAAAATGGGACTTACGGGACCATATTTCTTACAGTCCCTTACTACATATGAAAAAAAATTTAAAGACAAAAATTGGAGCGGTTTTTGAGGAAAAATAATAAATTTCATGCGCTAATTACGCAAAAACTACTCTTCTTTTAAAAAAAGTTACATAACTTTTTAAAGAGCTAATTTCGTGCAACAGACTTTTTCCGAGGCAAATATCTATCTACCATTTTGTAGTTTAATTTTTTTGCAATATTCGAAAAACCGATCAATACCCAAAAATGCGACAAGCATATTTCTCACCACCACCATTTATTATAAACAAGAAGAAAATTTAAACAAAAAATGTAAGCGATTTTCGAGAAAAAAAATTGCGATAATTTCAAGCGCGAATTTCAAAAAAATACTTATATCAAAAAAATGTAAATCACCTCATAAAGAGATAAATTTGTACAACCTACTTTGAGGCAAAAATTTCAATCTTTAATTTTGTAGTTTTCAATATTAGTTTTGCAATTTTCGAAAAATTGGGGATGTCAACGATAACGAGATCTGAACCATTATTTTAAACGTCGTTCGCACAACAAAATTTAATCAACAAATTTTGGGTATTTTTCGAGGAAATTTGGAATTGTTTTTGAGGCTTCATGTGAAGTACCCTCAAAAATCAAAATATCAGTTTGAAACCTCGAAAGCCACGAGTTCATTAAGATCGATTGAGGAATATCAATGTTGAAGAAAATCGGCTGAACTGTTTAGGTTAGCGTTGACGGACGGACAGGCTAAAGTTCTGCCAACGATTTCTCGGTATCAAGAACCAACAAAACACGGACTTTGTCTACACCACGAGTTACGATTTTTTTCTAAATTTAGCAACAACAGGTATTAACCACCATTTCTTTACCGGGAGCCGGCAATTAAGTTTTTTTCTGTCGAAATTTCAGCATTTTCTGGGGCACAATTACACAACTTTCTCTTCTTACGAAGTGTTGAAAACGCGAGAAAATAAAACTATGAAAGCCTAATTTTGTTCATATCTCATAAAAATGGCATATTAACATTTTAATTTTAAATAGATTATATGCATATTGATTCTCCGTTATAGGTGCAATTTACATAAATTGCATTAATAGCAATATATATGGTACAAAAATTTGAAATGTATATAAGAACTGTGTCGCGATATGCCGTGTTTATTGCGATATTCTTAATCTACGTATAAAATTGAGTATGTTGGGCACTCTACTTTCCCAAAGGCAAAAATTGTGTATTATACAATTTTGCACTTGCAAGGAGTATACGACAAAATTTTAGGCCCATAAAGCTCCGCGGCGAGTACCAACCCCAAGATTTTAGCATGAGTTTAACCGTTTAACTTAATAGAGTTCATATATTCCGTGGTGAAAGAGATGTACAAGTAACCGCGATTATAATGCGGGTTTCATTTTAATCGTGATTACTAGAGCCTGGAAGATTGGCAAAATGCTTTTTTGTTATCAATATTTTGTATATTGATTATTTATATTTCCTATTTTTGCGATTGTTTAATTTTTGCCTTTTTTATGACTTTTACGTCGTTGGCCAGCTAAAATGACCAGCTAACGTGACAACTTTTGAAAATAGTCACTGTCGGATGAGAACGTATATTCACACTCGATTGAGGGTAGTTTCGTTTCGAGTTGGCAAAAGCCGTTGCCAACCTTCACGCATATACCCTGTATATAATACGTTTAGGGGGTAGGACCTTTTTTTTTTAAATTTCAAGTTTGCAATGAAAAAATGACTACTTCCGTAGATTCCGTCAACATTCAAGCCATTTATTTGCAACATTACTAGTAACTTGGTTTTGGTCAAGTGACATCTCTCTCCCCAAATCCCCATGTATTTCGAAATTTTCTTTGACAATTTTAATAGTGAAAATAACCATTGTGTTAACCTTGAACTTTTTCACAAACTCTATCAGCACTGCAAGTGTTTAAGTGGGATAATAACTATAATTGTCTTTTACTGATTGGATGCATTTTGAGAATAATTTGGCATGCATTTGTAAAGGGAACTAGAGTATATGATCATCCTTAATTGAATTATTTAGCAAGTTAATGAGAGGGTTTACTGTGAAATTACTGCATGATCAGGGGGGTATATTATAGTTTGGTAGTCTCAGTAACATAATAGAAGAGTAGCAATATCATTGTTCAACTTTATACATTTATATTGACAGTGTTCATTCTTGATTTAATAAATAACTTTAAAAAATTCAGACAGTTCTATTTATTACTGTAACTATCCCTATAACACGTATCACATCACATTAGTAGAGAAGAAATGGGTATAAGTCTGTCACGGGTAAGAACAGGCAAGTCACTGAAGATCGCTTATAATAATTATGAATTACTTTTTAAAGAATCACCTACTTCTGAAAGAATTTAATTAATCAGTTAAATAAAATGGATGAATGTGCATTAATATTGAAACAGAGTGTTTCCTTATGCTAATTAGAAACATTTAGCATAAGAAATTAGAGCTCATTTTGAACTGCGGGGTACACGACAGGCGCGACGAACAGCGGTGGGGTGGGCCAATGGCCGCCGCCGCCACCGTCGTCGCTGCGAGGCGATCGTGGGAACGATGATCGGCGGTTAGGAAACCGAGCGTGGAGCGGCAGGGAATTCACCCGTTACGACAGTTGAAGAGAAGTTGGCGATGGCTACGGACGTGTTGCGAGAAGTTGGTCGCTAGGCACGAACAAAAAAAGAACGTGGCGGGTGTTATAGGATGTTAGCTAACGCAAGATTCATAGACATGCTAGGTAGAGGCCGGGACAGTGGAATGTAGAAGAGATTGGCGCGAGGAGAACAGTAAATCGCGTATACGCCATTTGACGCAGTGAGAACAATACAAGAACTGTGTGTTGCGAAACTGACGCTGGTGCGCGTAGCGACCACGTGCTCTGTGGTCACATCAAAACAGTGTACGATAGTTAGAGGGAAGTGCGACGACAGGTCAGAGAACAGTACGGGCACGATACGGACGTTGCCGAGAGGTTGTGAATGTTTCGGTGATATTGCAAGCTGAAGTACCAGGAGTCCGAGAGGCCGCCAGCCGAGGCGATCCCACACTACCCGTCGCCAGACGCGCCGAGCTGCATTGGAGGTCGGCGACCCCTGCTGGCGCGAGCAACAATCCGAACAACGGAGGTATTTGTTGGGGCCCCAAGGTATGATAAAATATGATAAATCTGATCTTGGTACCAAGGCGAAATGTATCAGTGTATTGAATCATGTATATAACAAATTAGTTTGTGAATAAATCATGTTCGTGATTGTACACCATACGTTAATTGAATTTCCCAATGCTATATCGACTCCTCATAGGGACCCATTCGCGAGCAAGATACCCATCTTTTGTAATTACTTTGCAGTGAAAGTACCGCCAAACGCAGGTACGTCACAATATTAATATCACTAGACTGTTGAAAACAATTCATTAGGTCACATAAAAATTACCACATATGTGTAAATAAATAATCTTAAACAATTATATTTATTATTCATTATAAATAATTAACAGACACCATGAATAAATAGGTAACACTATCATCTCAAAAGCATTAACACTAGTCAGCAGATAACGTTTAGCACAATACCACTGATAATTTTTAATTTTGTATTTTTCATTTGCTCTTGATGCATTTTAACATCTCAAACGCTCGCACTTCCTGATAAAGATAGAAACTGTTATTTCGCTTCATTGTTCACCGAGTTAATATTAGTTAGCAGATAAAAAAACTTGTTTAATTTAAACAAAAAACGAGGCAGACGTCATTGTACTGTGAACACTTCAATCGCGCGAGTAGTGTGAATGACAAATACAAAAAACGAGCAAGTTGCTTGGAATGATAGTTTCATAAGTTTGTTATTCCGACAGGAAATCCTTTTGGCTGCCATATTGCGAATCTAGTGCGGCCTGGACTTTATTTTGTTTTTTCTCTCTCCTGGCACCGATCTCCATCAAGCTGGACACAAACCGCAAGGTGGATAACACGAAAGATAGGTCGTGTTTTGTCTTTCTGTGGATGTAGAGGCTGTGTTAAAAATCTAAATAAAATAAGATAATACCAGTGAAAATTTTAGATTTTTTCATTGTGCCCCCTCTCCCCTACTTTGATGGCTCACGAGGATCCCATCCTACTTTTGAGAACACATTCCGATCCCTTTTGAGGACAGTTCTCGGGATACGTATCCCTGGTGCTGGTGGTTACACAAGTGGGACGAACGAAAAATATAATTCCGTTTTCACTTATCACTTCAAGATTCAAAAGGGAATCCAAAATTCGCAGAGATTGCCGCGGGTAAAACAAATTCGTTGCCATCATACTGAAGTGAAAACAAGATAACAAAGAAACGATCGATTTAGAATAAAAATGATGCTTGTAATTGTTACTTTTTTATAATAAAATCTTTCAAATGCGAAGTTAATTGTTTATATGCCTTATCGCGCCACTACTTTAGCTAAAATAAATACCTTTTGAATGCCTATATTAGCAAAATTAAATGTATTTTTGGGTGCCTTTTTTTAGGTAAAATAAATGCATGAACTTCCGGGCTCTAGCGATTACTTAAATACGATTAGCGAAATATTTAAAGGAGATTGGTGAAACCTGCCCTAAATGGGAACGTAATTATAACTGGCTTTGCGAGGTCAAATCAAACTAGTATAAAGCCCGATATCTGTTGAAGAAAGAGAGGAGCGTTTCTCACAGAGGACTAAATGATAATGTAAAGCCCTCGACTAGCTCTCACATGATCGCGAGCACTTACGCTGCAAAAATTTAACAGTATTTCGCAAAGCCAGGTACGTCTTCTTTTGATTATGAAAATACCTATAAAATATCAGCTGCTGAAATTTGATTACCAACAGATTACGTGGTATGTGATTGAAATATGTGTAAATGTATCTGTTTAGACACTTACAATTAAAATATTACTTAGTATAGTTTTTTCTAGCCCTGTATTTTCTAAACAAATCACACTTTTTTCATTACGGTTTGTTAAATATCACATCTTAGACGAATAATAATCTGGCAACGCTGGTTATAACACTCTTTAATTTGGAGAAATTTTAATATTACGTAACCATTTCCAACAATGCGAGAAAGTATGCGCTGTTGTAGCACATCTACTTTCAAATTAGACACGTTGTTATACAAATGACCAATTTCATCATTTTCAAGTACGACCTCCATGACTTGAGCGAGTTGAAACACAGGAGTAGCAAACTAAATTCAACTTGGCGGCCTGTAAATAAAACTATTTACGAAATTACGTAAAATCTTGTTTCCACTTACCTGGGGAACATGAAGCAAGTTCTGGTTTGATAGTTGCAGCAGAAGCACTTCCAGAGCATGCCGCAACAGGATCCTACAGCAAAATAACAGAAAACTACATCACTATGCTCTTAGAAATACTGTAACCGTACGCAGGACCCCAGTCCTATAAACTGCCAAAAATAAATACAAGTGTTAGGAAAATGTTGCCCCCCCCTCTCTCTCACACACACACACACAACCCTGTGTGGTTGCCGGTTTTTTTTTGTAGAATAGCGCCACGGGACCTCCACCTGTCGTAAAAGGCGACTAAAAGGAGCAGCTGTCCGCTGTCCTTTCCTCAAATATCCCTACTTTCCCACCTAGTTTTCCTCCCATCCCACAAGATCCAATAGGTGGACTGAGTAGCTTATGGGATCTTGCTCCCTATCCCTACGAAAATTCCCTTCTCACCTTCCTTCCAATTCCATTTCTGCTGGCGGTAGCATATAAAACGCTAAGGGAAGGTCACACCGAAAATAAACCAGTGATGGGTATGAGTGAGCCTCAAAACTTACTACCCCAAGCGTGTCGAGCGTTGACGCCGAATCTCGCCACCTATTCTGATCGGGTGAAAGCCCCGATAGTCGGTGCCGGCTCCATAGATTTTGGGGGGAGCCAAGCTCACAAGAGTGTCTGGGAAGAGAATAGGAGAGTGAAGTTTCTGGAGTTGGGGAAGAAGATCGAGGATCTCCTGCATTTTGTCCTGCCAAGGAATAATGTCAACGGGGAGATAAAGCGCATGGTGAGTTCCATCCGAGCTGACTATGATGAGATGGTGGACATGGAGGAGTCACTATCTGTAATTAGCTCGAAGACAGTTGAGGCGGAGACGCAGACATGTCCCACGGATACAGGGGAGACGCAGACCTCGCCCGGACGGGATGCCCGACAGAAGATGGATAAGTCGGGTAAGCGGAAGATGCATGAGTCGCTTTCCCCCCTCCTACAGAAGGGAAGAGGGCGCGTTGTCGCGTCAAAGGAATCCTGCCAGAACACCGGAAACTCCTGAGGTGACCAGTGAGAAACCCGGAAGTTTGCGACTACCGGAAAACCCGTGGGAAGTTGTTCCAAAGGGGAAGAAAAAGAGGAAAAAACCGGCCAATGAGGCGTCGCAGGGTGCTAAACTCAAGCGTCCGCGTCCTAGACCTATCCGCACAGATGCTCTCCTCGTCAAGGTGGACGGGCAGAAATCGTCACACGCGGATATTCTTCGCCGAATGAAGAGCGACTCTTCCTTACAAAGTGTCGGTACCTGCGTCAAGCGGATCAGGAGAACTGGAGCTGGAGACCTATTACTGGAGCTGGAGAGGTCGGCTGGCGGGAAGGTAGATGAATTGAGGGGCTCCATATCACACAAACTGGGAGATGCCGCAACAGTTACCGCACTGAGGGAGGAAACCACTGTGGAGCTGCGTGACCTCGATGAGCTCGCAACTAGGGAGGAGATCTGCGCCGCGCTGGAAAAGCAGTTGGAGACAAAGCTTGACCAGACAGCGGTGAAAGCACTACGGCCTAGCTTCAGAGGTACGCAGGTGGCGGTGGTCTGCCTACCAACGGCTCTGGCGAGGAGGGCTGCATCGATCGGAAAAATTCGAATTGGCTGGGTGATAAGCCATATTCGAATTAAGGCTACGCCGTTAAGATGCTACCGATGCTGGGACTTCGGTCACCGTGCCAGTTCCTGCAAGGGACCTGACCGAACCAAGTTTTGCCGCAAGTGTGGCGAAGAGGGTCATGTGGCCAAGACTTGCGAAAAGGACCCGCACTGCATGTTATGCTCTGCGAAGTTTGAATCCAGCCACACTTCTGGCGGCCCGATGTGCCCGGTTTATCAGAGGGCACTCCAGACGAAGAACCGGCAGAAAAAATGAGGTTACTCCAATTGAACCTCAACCACTGTGAGGCAGCACAGGACCTGCTGCAACAAACGGTGAGAGACCTTAAGATCGATGTGGCGATTCTTTGCGAGCCGTACACGAACATGGAGGGCCCTACTTGGTTTTCAGACAGGTCAAGTCGAGCCGCGATATGGACTTACGGTTTGCGTCAGGTCCGGGAGGTCATAACTGTACCATCGACCGGCTTTACCAGGGTTAAGGCAGATGGCATATACATTTAGTGTATATGCACCCCCTAGTCTCTCAATACACGAATTCGAAGCGTTGCTGAACAGTTTGGTGGCCGATGCACGAGGACGGAGACCCCTTATCATCGCTGGCGATTTCAACGCATGGGCTACAGCGTGGGGCAGCAGGGTAACGAACCGAAGAGGAGAGGCCCTTCTAGACCATCTAGCCTCACTGGACGTCGTCCTAGCAAATACCGGAAACTCCCCAACCTTCTCCCGAAATGACGTTAGCTCCATAGTTGATTTGACATTCGTGAGCGAGTGCATTGCTCGCTCGGGTCTAGCCTGGGTTGTGAGCGACCAATACACGCATAGTGACCATCATGCTATTCTCATTGAGATGGGTAAACCCGAGAAACGTCGGACACTGCACCAGCCCAGTCGCAAGTGGAGCACGAAAAAACTGGACACGGAGGCCCTCGTCGCCATGATGGAAGATGAGACCATATCTGAAGGACCACCGGAAGAGCAGGCAGAGGAACTCATGACGCATGTTGTCAATGCATGCGATGCCTCTATGCCGAGTTGCTCACCAAGCGACCGCCGACCACCGGTTTACTGGTGGAACGAAGAAATTGCTCAACTGCGCAGGAAATGCATCAAGAGCAGACGTCTGTGCCAAAGAGCAAGGAGCCGGCCCGACTCTGAGAGGTTGCGGGAACAACACCGGAATGATCGCAACGCCTTGAAAAAGGCCATCAAAGCGAGCAAACGTCTCTGCTGGCGTGAGCTGTATCGAGAGGTTGATGAGGACCCATGGGGCAGGCCGTACAAAATCGTTATGACCAAGCTGAATGGCGCGGTCAACATGTCCCCGACCTGTCCAATCCTACTGCAGAACATCGTGGCCACTCTCTTCCCGATCCAGACGGAGACGAACCACGCAGCTCCGATATATCGACCCACGGACGTGCCCCCAGACAGCCCAGATGAACTTCGGAATGCTTGCCGCCGGATCCGGGACACTAAAGCTCCGGGTCCGGACGGAATACCAAATGCGGCTCTGAAGGTTGCCATCGAAGCTCGCCCAGACCTCCTCTTGGGCGTTCTAGACAGATGTCTGAGGGAAGGTTCCTTCCCGCGCTGCTGGAAACAACGGCTAGTAGTGCTCTTGCCTAAGGGCAAGAAACCACCATGCGATCCGTCATCTTACCGCCCGATTTGCCTGTTGGACACAGCAGGTAAAGTCCTGGAGCGAATTGTTTGCAGCAGACTTGAGACCTTCGTCGAAAGCAACAGCGGCCTTTCCGATAATCAGTTTGGTTTCCAAAAGGCGCGCTCAACAGTGGAGGCAATTGGTAAAGTGGTGAGCATTGCTAAAGAGGCCATATCAGGAGCACGCTGGAGTAGAGGCACTAAGAAGTACTGCGCCGTCGTGACCTTGGATATTAAAAACGCCTTCAACTCAGCGAGGTGGAGCTGCATTCTAAATGCCCTTCATCTCCTGGAAGTCCCAGTGTACATCAGGACAATCATCAGCGACTACTTCAAAGATCGAGTCCTGTTGTACTACACAGATGACGGTCCGAGGAGCTATGGCGTGACGGGTGGTGTTCCACAGGGGTCGGTTCTGGGTCCCTTACTTTGGAACATCATGTACGATGCGGTACTGAGATTAAAGTTACCACGTGGCGCGGAGACCATTGGCTTCGCTGACGACGTGGCGCTCGTCGTAGTGGACAAGCACCTGGAGGACGTTACCCGCGTGGCCAACCGCTCCATCGCGATAATTCGCCGGTGGCTGTCTTTGGTCGGGCTGGTCCTGGCCGATCACAAAACTGACGCAGTGCTGATTACCAGCAGGAGGACACGGGAGACCATCACCCTCAGAGTGGGGAGACACGAGATCCAGTCCGGGCCACACCTGCGGTACCTCGGCGTATGGATCGACGCGCGTCTCCATTTTGACGAACATCTTCGACTCGTTAGCCAGAAAGCGGATGGTGTGACCTCTGTCCTGTCGCGCATTATGCCGAACACCGGTGGCCCCAGGCAAAGCAGGTGGAAGCTCCTCGCGACCTTGGTTAGCTCGACCCTGCTGTATGCAGCGCCCATTTGGGCCAGCACCCTGGCAACAGCAGCATACGCCAGGAGGACCATATCCGTCTACCGTCGGAGTGCTCTGAGAGTGGTCTGTGCGTACCGCACGGTGTCATATGACGCCATATGCGTAGTAGCAGGAATGACGCCTATAGAGATTCTGGCGGACGAGCGCCGACGGATCTACTATCAGGGAAGACACGGCTCGCGAATAGAAGCCCTCGCTGCGCTGGAAGAAGAGAAGATGGAAACGATGGGACAGTGGCAAAACCGCTGGGACGCAACGCCGAACGGCAGGTGGACCCACCGTCTTATCCCACGGATCAGCGAGTGGGCGTCGAGGGTTCACGGAGAAGTGGACTTCTTCGTGACTCAGTTGCTGACGGGGCATGGATGCTTTAGAGCGTACCTGCACCGTTTTAAGCTCGATGACGACCCGACGTGTCCAGCTTGCCCAGGACAGGAGGAGGATGTGGAGCACGTGATGTACAACTGCCTGCGATTCTCAGGAGAACGATACCAGTTGCAGGAAATCCTGCAACAGCGCCTGACACCGGAGAACACCATCCCATTGATGATGACCACGGAAGACAGATGGGCCGCAATTGCGACGTACGCTGCCCGGGTCATGCGACGCCTCAGAACTGAAGAGCGTGCGAGAAGTGGAAGCCAATAATGGCGTAAAGGAGGTGGGCTAGAATAGCCCCACCACCCCACCTAACGAAGTAATGCCTGACGGCGGTTTCGTAGGTGGGGCGAAGGACGTAGGGTTTTAGTGGGTATTATCTACGGATGAGTCCCAAACGAATCGGCCTGGATATGTGAGTCTGGGTCGATAGTGCGTAAAAGCATTTCCCCCATCGTTAAAAAAACCACACACACACAAAAAGGACTGATGAGACTAGGTAGTTTCAATTCCCCCACGAAATTTAAGTAAACCTCCCAATATTTTTGGGTACTTTGCATGTAGTCCCTGGGAAAAATTAAAATTTTCTCAAAATGACTCCAATTTATTTTTCTTTAAATTTTTTTACTAGAATAAACAAAAGTAAGATTATAAATAGGTGTGCTGCACAATTTCACACAACAGACTGGTATTTGCGGGGAAAAGAAACGGAAAACTATAGCACAGAATTGCACAGAGTTTCTCGTACTAGTTTTCAGTTTTCTTTTAATATGGGTTAGTGCTCAGGCGGCGAAATAGTCGAAGAAAAGTTGGGAGAGCATTTTGATGGAAATTGCAACGGAACATTGCCTCTTTCATCAGTAGTTTTTGTCAGACAAGGGTGTTCACTGTCCAAACGAAATTCAACCTTTCCTTACGAATTCCGTGGCTTTTTGCTTCGTGTTTCTACTACATCCAGTGCCTGGCACACCCTGGACCGAACCTTGAAGAAGTTCAAAACGCTTTTACTCAGCTTTCCGCATTAGCTTGTGGTGACTGCGAGCAGGCGTCTGTGATAGAAAATTCCTAGTATTTCGACAATGCCAATTTTACGCGGGGGTTTGCCCAGGAGCTGGTGCGATCTTCCTGGTGACGCTCCGAACTAATAGAAAGTAGGTGACAATCGACTTCAAGGAACTTTGTACGAAGAAATGAATGTTTGATCGACAAAGAAAAAATTCGCGCGGCTTTTTGGAGAAAGCCAGTGCAATCATAATCAATATGCAAAATATAAGAAAGAATATCAACCAGTAATTGATTAATTAGATGACCTTTTAAGAAAATTAGAGAATATTGGTAAAAGAGTTATTCAAAGATTAACCTTTAAAATGAAAAAAATTGTTACCTATGCTCTTATTCCCTATCCTTCCACGCTATCAGAATTATTTGAAAAAATGTTTGTTTGAATCCCCTGATTCACTAAAAACATTAGAAACTGAAGCAAAGTGAAAACTACTGAAGAGGAGGAAAATACAAAATCTTCATAAAGCTAGTAACCCTGTATTCCATTTAAGACTCTCAGGTACACATGAATATATATTGGAGCCTTGTTGATTTTGATAATAACATTTCTGTCCAAGAAAAAAAAAATGGAGATACTGATGGATCATTAATCCTATTAAATAGTAACACTTTAGGAGACTGAATACTCACCGATGGCCTTACTAATAAACATGGCGTAAATTGTATTCTGTGTTTATGCCAAGAATAGCGAAAACTCCTACCAATAAGAATGGAATAACTCGAGCACGAAATAAGTGAAGTGTAGTTTCCACGGCAACTGCTAAACCTCGAAGAGACTGGGTTAAGAGGAAAAACCTGGAAATGCGAAAACAGAGGCAAATAAGAATGAGCTGTTTGCGTGTTTTTATTCTTGTTTCTATGAATTTTTGACATTGGAAACTTCGAAATGATTCTGTTAGCGTTCCATACCAGAAATAGAAGTGTGAAACAACATTGATGAAATGTACGGACAACTGAGAAAGGAAAGTTACCGAGCATGTGTGATTCTTGCGAAGGGTATTCAGATGAATTTCAAAATAAAAATGGATTTTCATAGGAAAAAACACATGAGTTAACCAATTCATTTGAGTTAAAACTGATCTGTCATATTTAGAAAGGGCAGAAATTACACATATTGCGGAAATGATTACTCTTTGCTCCTGGATGAAATATAAGATTCAACGTAACTCTGCGGACTTGTGAGGTATGAGTCAGACATCTCAAACAAATGTGTACTGAAATATGTTATTAATAGTAAGCACCTATATCCCAACGTTCATAGTGATACAGGTCTATAAGCATTTTTAATCATGAAGCGGGCATATGTGCACATTGGAAATTAAGGTTATTTTTTGATTTGAATGAAGTAAAAAATTATATCCATGAATAATTAAATAAATAAAATGGCATAACATGCCGTTTTCAGATTTGCAATGATTTGACATTAAAACAAAGATTGAAGATAAGAAATTTCGTGGCTGATTTTTGACGGAATCTACTCCTACCTTCATAAAAAAAAAATTTAAAAAATGAAAAGAGATGTTGAGAGATGTTCGTTATTTTGAAAATCTGCTTTTGATGCTCAGAACAGACTTCAGAAATTCTGCAGAGCTGATGCTTTCTAGTAGGCAGAATTTTATGTGGAGGAAGAAGTGAACAACTTATATTACCAATAATAGCAGTTTGAAGTGCACTTAATTTATGATACATAATTGAATTAAAATTTTATGAATGTACAAATTTTAAATAATAATTATACTTGTATTATGATTCTGATAAAAATAGAATTATATTTATTTTATAAATCTGCTCCAGAGTTTAACCTTCCTGGATAACCAAAAGTTTCACTATATCTTCGACCTCGACGCTATGACTAGGGTGTCATTCATTTCTCTATCTTCACTTTTATTCTTTTCTTGTCCCTCTTAACTTGTCTTCTTTACTTCCTCTTTCAGCCTTTCATTTACACCTACACTGATGGGTTTAAGAACAGAGTGTTTTTCTCTCCTTAGGGGAACGAAACCTCTGAAGGTAAATCAAGCCGCACCAGAGGCTTTGAGGTAACAGCCCTACCAGTGATCAAACCTGAATATGGGTCAGTAGCTCTATCAGGTAAATCAATTACTAAATTCCTCCAGAACCATGGCCGAACTCACCATATGACAACAAATGCACAAGAAAATGGTAAAAAATATGGATTAGCGGAATGACAAAAATAAGAGGGTGGAATGTTAGATCTCTTAAAGACAAAGAAGAAGAATTAGTAACTTTACAAAGAGAAAAGAACATCAATGTATTATTGATCTCAGAAACAAAGAAGAAATTAAACAAAACAATGAATGTAGATGAAGATACAATGATATATAGTGAAGTCTCACAAGTAGAAATATCAGGTTTAGCTATAATTCTAAATCAGAAATTGAAAAAAAAAAAAAAAAATACAATCCTGTAACTGGATCTCCAATCGTATTGAAACTGTGTGGTGTAAGGTAGACAGGATTCATTTCATTCATTTGTGTCTATACACCAGAAGAGGCAAAGAAATACAAAATGGAGGAGTTTTATTGTCTACATCAAAAAACTATATGCAACATAAATACAAATGACTACCTAAAATTGGAGGAGACCTAACTGCCAGAATCGGAAAATTCCAAATGGATGATGTGATTGGTAAATGTAATGAAGATCATATGCTAAATTATAACGGAAAACCGATACGAGACTTTACTTGCTTCAATAACCTAAAATTTATAATACCTTCTTTCCACACAAATGAATACATAAGTACACATGGTCAGCACGTTGTCAGAGACGCATGATTGATTACATCATAGCAAATGAAAATATAAGACTTTTCACTGACTTAATAGTATATAGAGGATGAGATACAGTGACCATTTTGCATTGGTTGGTAAATTGAAAATCTACAAAAGATGGTATAAAATGAATTTAAAAAAATGGGTTCAAAGGTTTGGCAGGAGGCAGAGAAACATCTATTTACTTCAAGAAGACCCCATAAAACAATTATAGATGAAATAAAGGGAAAATACCCTGAAAGACAAGATGTCAAAGAAGAATGCAAATGTATTAAAACAGTGATAGAGACTTCAGCAATAGGAGAAATAGGTACTTCTACTCAAAAAATGAAAAGTAAAAGGCTACAAATATGGAATAAGGTGATACAGGAGGCGGTGAATTCAAAGAGAAAGACAAATTTGAAATATATAAAAGATAGTGATCTTGTGTCAAAAGAAGAGTACTCTACTCCATCAAATTACAAGTCTTACAAGGAAGGCACAACAAGAGTGCTTGGTCAGATATATAACTTACCTGGAGCATGATCTACACAAGTGCCAGGCAATTATCTATAAAGTAATGCAACATCTGAATAGAGAGGTGAAATATATAGCAAATACTCAAGTTGTGAAACCTGACCAACTCTTTAATTATAAACGTTTATGGACAGATCCTGGTTATGAAAATGAATCTTGAGAAACGAGAAAAAGAAATTGATGAAATAGATTATGAGGATATGGAAGATGCCTTAAGAAAAATAAAAAAAATAGAAAAGTGAGTTAAAGTGATGGCGTTAAAGGCAAAACAATCAAATACGGCTCTTACCCTTTTCCAATCTATGTTGAAAAAAAACGGGCTTATACCTCAAGAGTGGAAAATTGCAGTAATAAGCCCTATTTTTAAGAAAAGGGACTGATTGTCCTGTGAAAATTATAGACGAATAAGTCTTTTAAATGTTACTTACAAAATGTATTATAAAAATAATCGCATCCAGAGTACGTAATATTGCAGATTCCATATTATTAGAGGAAAATGGATTCAGGAAGGGTAGATCCTGCTCCGATAATATCTTCATTGTCAAGCAGATCATTGAGAAACCTAGAGAATTTAATAAAAGAACACACATGCTCTTCAAAGATTACTCCAAAGCTTTTGACACCGTACATAGAAATACACAATTTATACTGTGATTTTTGCAACTCTACCCCTGGCAGGTGAGCTGTAAATGGTTTCATACAATTGAGAGCTTGGAACGTCGTCATAATGACATCACGCTGGTGATGTTCAAGCTCGCAATTAGATGAAAATATCCACAACCGATGCCTGCCAGAGGCAGTGTTGGAAAAATTGCAGTGTAATGTATTACATCGTAAAGGTTTACCACCAAAGCTGATTTCGGTCATTAGGAACATCTACAGGAAGTCAGAAATTTGCATCAAGGGCCAAGAGAATAATAAAAAGTAGATAGGCAGGTAGGAAGGAAGGAGTAAGACAAGGATGTAGGCTATTCCCAATTATTCTTTTTAATTCATATTTACATGAAACATTAAATATGTGGATATCCAGACTAATATCTTATAGTCATGACATGGGGCAGCAAAAAAACCTATTGGGTAAGGTTTGAAAAATTTGGAATTCTGTTGTTACTTTATGGTCTTGCATGTTGAGAACTTTCAAATTAATGTTTCTAATTTCTATTGATTGATCATTATGATCATTTATTAATTGCAGATTTGGTTATGTAATAGTAAAATTATGGTATTCAGTAATAAATTCTACAATATTTTTGTTCAGTGATTGATGACGGGTAAAACAATGCTTATTTGGAATGTTATACATGTAGAATTAACATGAAACCACTAATAATTCTATTTAATATTTTTTTTAAAATAGTTTTGATTTCTTCTGATTACACAACCTTGGAAAATATTCACCCTATGTTCAAAGGTTTCCGTGAGGAAAGAGATTCAAGTTCGTTGGCTAAACATTCTCCATGTACTGATTGGCAAAATACACATAGTAATTAGAATTTTAATATAATTTACAAGTTAAGTTTCTTAAATATGGAAACACAAAAATTTCTTAAAATTTAGGTAGTATATGTTGAGTTAAAAAGTTCTGTGAATTATTTGAATGCACTTGCTATTAAAAGGATATTATAGGCCGTTAAATAATAAATTCAAATATATGAATGCTTTTTCATTTTCCCTATGAAAATTTTAGACTTAAGAAATGGAAATTGAAGGGTTTTATTCCTTCAATAACATATAAATAAAAGTTCTTTTGAACGCAAGTGAAAAAATATCATCAAAGTCATTTAATTGAAATCAATATCAATCAAATCAACATCAAATATCATTTAAGTGAAAAAATTCTTCCCTTTATTTGTGGTGTTATTTCTTCAGAGAATACACCCGCTTCACGGATAAATTTTATCCACTTAGATTATTTGAAGTCAAACTTCAAAATATTGAAATCCCTTTCCTAAGTACCTTTAGAACAAGTGACCTAAAATTTCATGGCCTACTGTTAGCTCCAAACCCAGACTGCCACGTTTGCCGGATAAGGAGTAAAGTGTTCTATTTTGAAATGTAAATTATACATTGGAAATTTTACAAATGAACAATATTCGTATTGTATTATAACAACATTTGATTATTCATCAAACTTGATTTAACACCCTAATTTGATAATTTTTGATCTTTTATTTATTACTCTTATTGTATTGTATTTTTATTATTGTATTTAGTATTATATTACAATACATATTACATAAGTAACTAATATGCTGCTCAAAATATTAAACTTTCCTTTTAATTAAATACACCTGTCCTTGCCTCTAACAGCCCGAACGTCCTCACTGCGTATTTTGGTTTGAAAATTCGAAGCCCCTGACAACTGTGCCACGTAATTTTCGTTAAGCTCCTCCTTGTAGGCCTAAAGTTTATCAGTGGCGTAAGTGTTTTAATGAAACTAGATGTATGGCAAGTCAGCAAATCCTCAGGTCAAACCTGACAACTTAGAACAAGCGAGACAAAGCTTTGTTAACAGTCCTAAAAAATCAACCTAGTGTTCTTCTCGACAGCTGAGCGGCCCATATACAACTGTATGGCGTGACTTGAGAAAACTTTTGCATCTCAAACTATTCAAGTTAACAATGTAGCAAAAACAAAAATACACACCGGTTCACCAGAATGGTTCACCGGATATAACAAACTTTTTTCTTTCGAAGGTTCATCAAGGGTCTGAATCTCTTTAAGTAAAATTTGAATCTGTTACATTAAACTTCATGTATTTAGCTAAATATTGATACAAAATCAAAGTCAGTAAGTTAAAAGAATAAACCAATACAAGCCTTCAAACTTGTAAAAGTCCCTATTGAAACACCCTAAATATATATTTCTATTGGAATACAACCATTTACTTGCCCTTGTTGGAATAATATATAATTTAAAACTTGCAACTGACATCTGAGGAGAATAAAAGTTATCAAATAGTTGTCAACCCAATTTTATGGGTAACCATATTCCTATTAATTAGAAACATCAGTGTGTCTTGGAATGGGAACACCGAGAGGAACATTGTCGTCATCATGGCAAATATTTATTACTACTGCTATCTCTGAAGCATCCTTTCTTACTTCTACTATATATTCTTCTCAGTGTGTACCACATAATTATCCCAAATATCAGAATAAATGAGTACATTACATTAGTAACATTGCTGCAAAATATCTCAAGACACAGTAATTGTACTAATGCTTCCTTTCATTTTCTTCTTGCAGCTTTGTGATCAAAAGTGGTAATACCATAATAACTCTTTGAAATCATTTCATCTTCACCTCATCAATTAATATTATTTCTCAATTAGTAAGAACATTGACAATCACATTATATCAAAATCATGCAAAAAATACAACTGTGTTATTCTGTGATTTACTTCAGCTAAACTTATAATTAAGACAGTAACTTGTTTCTGAACAACAGCCTCAGAAGGTTCACACTGACTTCATAAGAAACTAGGCTCAAGTCGAAACAGAATGTGCAGAGTGAGAAAATTTTTTAATTCACTTTCTCTAGGAAATTAAGGAAGACAAAAGGATGATTAAATATTTTTTTGATGTTGAAAAGATAACAATTTCTTACATACTTTCTTTTAACACACAAAATTTAATAGCAAACTATATGATCTAATGAAAATTATTGTAATTTTACTGTAACTTAACACAACTGAATTAAATATTGTATTCCACTCTTCAGATCAATATTAATAGATATTGAAACAATCCCTTTTGTTTTACTGCTGAATTGTGTAGTTGCAATACCCATTTTATAATCAGGTAGTTTTGTAAAATATAAAATAAATTCCATAAATGAGTGTTTTTCACATTCCGAAAAGAACAAATTTCACTTTCCAGTGCAGAATCAACAGTTGCGTTGTCCATTATATAAACACACGTTTCTGATAATCAAGTTGTAAATCATCCACTTCTAAAAACCTTCTACATTATAGTTCCTAAATACTCATATACTTTTGTCTTTTGAGGAAAACAATTCTGCATCTTTGATGAAACTCCCTTTATGTAAGAATATACCTTCTCCCAAACTTCTGTCATGCAGCAGTCTCTACACTTGTCATAGCCACGAGGCAAAAATTTAAAAGTAGATTGTTAAAAACAATATCTAAAATGATACACAAAAATAAAACAATATTAAATGAACCACAATGGAGGTGCTTCAAAGTATTCATGATACAAGCAAGTTGTTATCCATGCTGATTTGACTCCAATTTTACAAATAACAGATTTCGCTAATGCAAATCATGCCTTGTTCATTCACTTGTTTGTTACATTCCGTGTCTTTCAAGAAATAATGAACTTAGATTTTTTTTCCTGCCTTTTAAATATAACCATGTCTTATACAAAAATACAAATTCCATACCTTCTTTCCCAAATATATCCCATCACGAAATCGGATCTTGCAACTACAATATTATTTCTTTTCATAAGCTATCTGCGATAATTCGTTTTCTTCCATACATAATCCATGTCAGGAAGCACAAGTGAACAAGAAGAACCAGACAAAAGACCCGCCAATTCCTGTCAACTGAACTTTTAATTTCTATACTGAAGTCTCCTAATGTTAACTGCATACAGTACATAGAAAAAATTAACTTTTAAGATTATTATTTTTCTGTCTGTTGTTTTCAACTTGGTCAGACTGTATTTTGGCCTTTAATTTAAAGACAGAATATTAACATTAAATCACAGCATTAAATCAATACAAAAATTACATTTGATACATAATAACAGCAACGTTTTGGAAATTATTTCCAACATCAGGCTTAATGGCAAAAACAAATAATTAATACTAAAAAATTTTAAACAATTGACAGATGAACATACAATGTAGGCTTTCACGGCCGGTTTCCACATCAAAATCAGTTGTTTCCGGGCTTGAAGGCCGTGGTCCAATGGAAACTTGTCCATACGTTTTGCCTGCAACGCAACGCCCCCACCAGCAACGCCACTGAGGATGCCTGCCACAGTTGCAGGCGAAACGTATGGACAAGTTTCCATTGGACCACGGCCTTCAAGCCCGGAAACAACTGATTTTGAAATTGACAGATGGTCAGATTTTAATAGATGAATTATATGAAGAGCTAATGTACACAAGTCACAAGGGAAAGCACTGTGATAAAATATGGTATCACATGATTGTATTAAAGGATGTTCATAGAGTGGGGTTGAGAGGGATATTATAAAACCAAGCCAGAAATAAAATAAGAAATATATTAAATTTGGGAAGTACTCAATAGTCCACCATAAAAAAAGGCAATTTATTAGATTCTGCCTATGTATTCAAACAAGAAGTTTTGAGGATTTTTGAGGACTGTTGGCACCATTTATTTAACCGACAGCAAAATATCTGTTTTGAAAGATGGAAAGCGATGAAGGCAAGTGAACATACAAAATCTGCATAACTATGTCTTTAAAACTATCCAAAGAATTCCCACGGGTAGTTATCAGGTAGTCATTTCAAAATTGAGAACGGAACATTCTAAATTAACGCATACTCACATATTAATGGAGAAAACCCTCCTAAATGAGATCATTGTAAAGTACTTCTAAATGTAAAACATACATTAATTTACTGCCCTCTATACAAAAGCACCAATTAGCAGGCAGACACGATAACATTCTTAACTCGAAAGATTATCAAAAGAGAATTATTGATTTCGTTTAGGAAATCAATATTTACAATAGCATTTAGAGGATCTACTTACACTTGTGTTCTATGTACTGTCTTGTATGTATTCTATTTATCACATTTAATGTATGTATTGAATTGTTTGTATTGTAATTTTGCACTGTTTATGATATGGTACTAAAATTCATATTGTAATTGTACAATGTATTTATACGTTCCATCGCTAATGACCCTGATGTTGATGTGACAATAAATAAATTTAATTTAAAAAAAGAAGTTTTGATACATAAGGTTTCTAATATTAATCTCGGGAACACGAAATTTCCATGGCCTAAAATTTATATTTCTAAGAAATTTACACAATGGGAAGTTGTATTTCTGTGTTAAAGAATTTTGTCTACATGCCAGGTCTTTTATGATTCTTTTGTGTTAAAGTAGTCTTCAGTTTAACTTGCATTTGGTTTGACACATGTATGATCTATTACAGTCTGTACAATTTATTTGATAAACGTTATTAATATCAAATATCCCTCTAAAATCTTTCAAGTTTTTGACTTTATGGCTCTTATTGAACACTAGTTACTAGTTTAATATTGAATTTGGTCAAAACTTATTTTGTAAGAATATTATTTATTTTGGATATGCAGGGTAAACATATCAAATTATTCATATATTTATCATGTCGAAATTGTGTGGTAGTATTATTGTAAATTGTCCCATTTTTAATAAATTTTAGTCTTTTAGTTATTTTTTCTATGAATTTTGAAAGGTAGTCATTGAATACCAATATCTCTAAAAACCACATAAATTATAAGTATAAAACTTACGACAATTTTATTGCTTTATCACTAAATTTAAAACAACAAATTTTTTTATAACAATTATTAACAACTATAGCTTTCAGTTTGTCAACTATAGCTTTCAAAAACACCGGTCACATGACTGAACATTCTCTACCACTTCAATCTGTGCAAATGCAACACAAAGTTCCTGCTAAGTCCATATAGAGGCACCAAAGAATATAGCAAATATGCCAAAGATGGTGTATCAAGCAACGTTGCCAAGCATTGAATCTGTATTTAACAAGGACTAGTTAAGTTAAGGCATAGCACCCATTATTGGTAAACATTTAATCCATCCTAAATCCAAACTTATGCTGGAAGTAACAATTCCCGGAATTAGTGTGTTATAATGAAGTTACACCAAGCTTTTACTAAAATGGCTGCTACTAAAGATTTTTTGAATGACAATACGTATATCATTGGATTCTTCTTTTTACATTCATGTTGAACTGAAAGAATATGTATAGTTCCACCTGAAAAAACAATGTTACCTCAAATATCTCGTAAAATACAAGTGATAAAAAAGAAATGAAATCACGTATCAATTAGCCCCATTCTCTCACACACTTCCGTGAAAACTGCATTGCAATAACTTCAATCATTCAAAAGTTGTAGGAGGTTCTTAAGTTACATTACTCATCCTGAATATAAATACTCAAATAATACATAAAGATGAATATTTTTGTCTCAATTTAACTATCGAAATCATCATCATCATCATTTAAATTATTATTATTATTACTACCACTACCACTACTACTACCACTACCACTTAATATGATTTTCCCCATGTAGGCCCCACAATCACATATTGAACAGAGTAAAGTAATAATTTCCTAGGGCTTGCTTTTACTAATTTGCCTGATAATCTCATTATTATTCATTTAAAAGAGTAAATATTAAAGATGTGCAGTACAAAATATATATTATGAACAATAATCAATTACTAGAGTTGTGGTAATATTCTATTGTAGCATTGTAGTATTTCTGCATAAATACATTTCTGAGCACTTTGTAATGTTTCTTCAAACAGTTGCAATTAGTTTTCCAGACTATCATCAGCTGCAACTTGTCTTTTTAATTGCATCAGTTACCTGTGGTGCAGGGGGTGTTACATGCAATGTTTTTAGCCCTAGGATGCAGCAACCCAAGGAAACTATATTAAGGTATATGGAATGCCTATGAGGCCCTGCGCAATACACCCTTGAAAAATACACAAATTAATTTTATTCTTGATTTTATGCTTAATAATTTTGATAAAAGTCAACTCTTATTGTTGTACAAATGATTATTTATTTACAGAACAGTTAATAGGGCCTTCAAAGCACAGCATGTGCATTGACATATAGAATGAAATTTTTGAATCCACCTACATGACATGAATTTTTCCTTTGCCAATGACTAAAATGAAAGTAGACACACACAAGAAAGATTCTACAGAGGCAAATTCACAGAGTGCAGCTGCACAAAATAGAAAACTCACGGCCTTGGAGGCCCTGCTTGTGCATCTAGAGTTAAAGATGCAAGCCAGGCATAGATAACATCAGCTGGTTTAGTGAAGTTCACCCTACTAGCAACAAGTGGCATCTATGCGCCTTTGCACACACGAGGTGCAATGGAAATGTTTACACCATCAAAAGTTTGATAATGAACTTTCTATTCTATTTCGCTAAATATAGTGAGTATTCGGGACACTTTATGTATCCGAGATAAATTCACTCTGTTTCCAAAACAACAGCAACTGGAAATTGGCTGCTTTCCAAGTCACAGTCCTATGCTACCAAACTTAGGGAGGGAAATGTATGTCTCCCAAGACACACTTTTCCCCTAAAAGTCCATTTTCAATAAAAAGATATTCACTCTGTTGGCAAACAAAATTTTCTAATTTGAAGAGAAGCATGTGTATGAAAGTTTTTGTTTGGAGAATGAGAATTGTTTGTCTGCAAATCACGCATATAATTACTTAATATTACTTATATTCCCATAAATCATGAAATAGTAGGACATTTACAATTCACGCAGAGAATGTATTGCGCACTCACAGTTGAATTAGGAATTGTTCCCTTTTCAATGACAAGAATTTGCTTATCAAATTTTGTCAAAAAATACTTTACTTTATTTTAAAAAAATGAATGAATGTACTCACAAAATCATTATCGTTTTCTTCTTTTATTGACTGATGTAAAGCCAGACTGGATTCAGCTATTGCCTAAAAAAACAAAACCATTGCTCATTAAAATCAGAGCTACTTATAGAGATGATTCTAAAATCATCTCAACTGGAGTTGTCATGAAAAAGTAATAAACCTTCCACCAATAAGAAATACAAAATAAAACAGCTCAATAGACGATATCTGATATTTAAAAAGTCAACTCACATACACATTTTTTTCACTCTCATTATAAATAATGTGAAAATAATGAGTTACTGTCTCAAGGATTATTCACACACAAGAAGAGTATTGTTGATCTTGTTTCCACGCAAGACAGTTTATTAGCTGTTAGCTGCTTTGATAATTACACAAACTAGTCTGCGCTCTCAGAAATTGCTGCAGTCATTGAATATATAACATGTTAGCAACCTGTAAGCTGACAATTCTAATCGCAAGATTTATTATTTAAAACCTTCTGATTTAATCAAAGGCTTCTAAAGGTCTACTTTGCTTCAGTATTTTTCATATTCATGTTTCGTCAAATTCAAATGTTTTATTACATTCAAGAGTAGTGGTTTATTACTAACATTTATTGAAACGAAGTATGGATTATTTTAACTATTAGTAATAAGGCAAAGCCACATAACTATGATTGCATTAAGGTGCATCATGCCTCGTTTAAGTACCATGTTACTTCAAAGGGGCACAAAATAAAAATTGGTGAGCAAGTAACATTCGTTATCAACCCTAGCAATACGAAGGTACAAGTGATCCGAGAAATTACCCAAAAATAGCCTCGGAAGACCATTCCTTACATTTGTTTATATGGATGTTTTTCATGATTTCAGAAAAGTAATAAATTCATATAACTAATAATAAAAATGTGTGCTCATTTAAACACAGAAAATTAGTCAACTTCTGGCTATGTAAATGTTAAAGAAAATCAATACTCCCACATCAATGATTATATTTAACGACAAAACTTATATTCTCTATGTTCTGTTTTCATACGCACAGACCTGTACGTTTTTAAGTAACAGCCAAGATGCTGTAATAATGCAAATTCATAACATCTCATGGTAAATTGCATAAAGATCTGAACAAAATACACATCATGAACAGAAACAATGGTTTCCAGTGTCCTAAAAAAATTTAAATCATTAAAAACCTTTAAAAATCAATGGTCTCTGAGGTGCAGTTTTTTGAACACTTTTGTTACTAGAAACAAATCTTTCCATCCTGCACTATAAAGCATCACAAAACAAAGAAAATACCCAAAACTAGAACAACAGTTTACTACTAATCAGCTAGCTGCATCAGAAACCAAGGATTCAAAAACACACGAATTTTCACTGTCATCTCCACTGCCACATCCTAGCCTTTGTTCAGCAAATATCACCAAGAGCACCTACTGCTGCAAACATGTTAGCAAATTGAGGTACATTGCTGATTTTTACTCATCTTTCTGAAGTGTTTGATACGAGCACTTCCTATCACTGACAGAAATGGAGGCACTTCGTAAAGGCTGCTGCAGAAGCTTTAGGGAATAAACCTGAAAACCATAGTGACCTTCAAGCTCCCGATTGGATGAAACCATCAACGCTGATACCTGCCAGGGGCAGAGTTTGATAAATCGTGGGAGAACTTCTGAACCTTAATCATGTTTGTGAATTGGTTTTGAGGAATTGTTCCAACTCACAGATGGGTGGAACTTTGGGTCCAGATGTGGAACTTTTCAAAAGATAGAGACGCATGATCAAAACTTTTACATAACTGAAAGCAATGAAGTTCCTGAAGTTGTTCATTCTAACATTTTGGATATCTTGTAAACCAATTTTTTTGCATAAAACAAACCACAAAACGATTATCGAAAATTGCTGGAGTTCAAAATCTTTCTTGCTGCATTCCAAAGGAGATATCATTTCTTATAGAGCTGTGACGCATGCTAGTCACATGGCAAAAGCTATATAAACAGAATAATTGACCTTTTCAATGTCAATTTCAATTGCCTTGTAGGACGAAACACTTTTGAGAAGTGTGTGTGTGTGTGTATTTTCCAGCTCAAGCGTATCTACGAGCCTGTTTCTACCATCAGAAGCAATTAAGAATTCAGATCATGATTTCCTATTCATGTATGTTGATCCACATATCAGTAAAGCTGCTGAAAGAAGAAAGGAAGGAAAAAAAAAAAAAAAGAAGTTTAACCGATCCCTAAACTGCAGCTTCAGTTTTATTTGATGGCAGTTCCAATGGAGGTTAAGGCAAAAAAGGCTTGTGATATTCTAGAACCAGACACAGGTGAAGATTAGGAAGAACAAGAAAATCCACCCAAGAGATACATTATGGTTCAAATTAATCTTTCTTTCATCAACAAAAGTTCTCTCCTGGTACAAACATTCTTCACATGATTATCTATAATTACTGATTTTCTTGATAAAGACCTTACAATATGCCATGGTAATCCTTGTTACATAAGTAGAAACTGAAAACTTGAGAAGACAGTTGCTGTGAATGAAGCTGCAGAACGAGGCGTCAAACTCATTCAAGATTATAAACAAAATTTCCCACAAAAGATGAACTGAAATTTTGTTTTACATGTTGTTGACCAATATTAAAAGAAATATGCAACTGCTACTAAATCTTCTCTTAGAAAAAAATAAAGTTCAATATTCACTCATAACACAAAGTTGACTTACAGTAAACAGAAGTCTGAATAAATAAAAACATATTTCTTTAATTTTTCGGTTTACTTCAGAAATTTTTGTATTAAGTTGAGTAATATAATTTAGAATGTTTTTACACAAATTGCTGGGGTTGCCTCAACGAGGGAAGAAGAGAATAGTTTACAGATCAGAGGATGTGGGCATCGTTAAGTAGTTGCCCAACTGGGTTGAAATTTTGCATACACATTCTAAATTTTAACTTTCTGATAATTACACTGACCCCTATTGTAGAAAGAAATGAAAGCATTGTGAAGTGAAATGTGAAATAAAGATGAAGTCAAGTGATTAGGTAAACAAACACCACTTACACTTGCACCACAGAATTTGAATGAATTACTGTAATTCTCTTGCAACTGATTTATTGTTCAATTTTTTAAAATTGGAATTTATTGTTAAATATTTTTGTTTCACTCTTCAGGGACTAGAAAGCTGAAGTGTGGCACTTAATATGGATTATTTGTATCACAGGCAAAGAAAAATTAATACTTCTCCAGCAATGGCATCTGACACTCGAGGTGGGTGCAATCTCCAACTACATTAAATAAAAGTGTGAGGGGTCTATTAAAAGATTCAACAACTGCATAATGCATCAATAAATGTAATGTTGTAATGAATGCAACACCTGACATCAACACAGAGGTATACTAAAACTCATATGCAATCAAAATGTTAAGACTACGTTCATCCTTCATTTTTCTGCTACATGGAACAATATACTTGAATTTGGTATTTCATTAAGTAACTGAATATTTTTTGGGAATATCTCGAAAGTCATGAATTTCCATTAGATTGCAACAATAGCACTACTACAAAATGAACTCACATTAGAATCCCAGCAATAGTCTTCTGTCTTGTCAACTGGCTCTTCTTTGACCTGGGCATACAAGAAGGGAGCAGTCAATCACAAGTTCATCAAAATAATGAGATTCCCTACATGTACATGCTACAAGATTATTCAGGAGGCAGAGAAAACTGCTAACTTTGAGAGTTTATAATAAGGCTTAGCAAACTGACTTTTCCTGCGCTTACATCTCACGAGTATAAAATATATGAATAACATGCAAAATAAACAAGACTTTTAGATTTAAAAATATTTTTTTCCCCAAAGCTTATACAGTTTTTAAATGCATTATGAATAAAGTCAGTCGTACAATTTTTGATATCTTAAAAATAATGGAAAGAAACACACTTCTTCACGTTGGAGAATGAATTAACTACAAGAAAACTTTCTCAATGCGGAATGTTTGTAATGCGGAAATCTATCCAATGTGTTTATAAGTCATGGTCCAGGCAAAAAAGTATCTTAAGTATTGAATTGTTTCATGTGCAATCTTGTCAAACACCGAAAGAATTAATGATCCCTTGAGATTCTGCAATGAATGAGTTTGACACTATTATTAAATGTTTTCTTATTCATAAATTTTCACCATTAAATATGAAATGTTTTCTTCTTTTGAACTGTGCTAGATTATTTCATAACTTAATATCAATGATTTTAAACATTCTTGCCTACTAGTTCTTTTTCACAATAAAGTGTTATTAATACACCATTGCATAAGAGGAAAATATAAATTACGGATCCCTGACAGACGGGGACCCCAATGAGAAAAAATGTTTTTCAAACATTTGTTTTCATACTTAAATGAGTCAGTTGCACTATTTGTGTAACCATGTATAAATTTTCTTAATATTTTGAGTTCAGAAATGCAACTATCTTATTCAATGACAAAAAAATTAAAGCCAAAAGAAGACCACTTTAAATAGTGAAAACTCTATAAATCTTATTATTGTACACCAAGTCACTGTTTTGTTGACATTCTCCAGGACTTCAAAATGTAATTAATTTCATCTTGCATCCATTCTTTTCAAGATATGTTAAGCCTTATGGATGAAAATTTCTGATTTTTTGTTGTTGTCGGTTTTCTATATTTTGTACTTTTAGTAACACTGTACTAACTTCTTTTGTTTTTGTTACAGGCCTATTAAACAGATTAAAATGACATTACTGATATACCAACTTTTGTTGCTTTGGAGCGCTCTAGTGGTGTAATTAGCAACATAACAATAGTTTAGCACTAAAATTGCAAATACATGCTACTGGGGTTTTCCAACGACTGTGCGCACGGACACAACAATAGGTGAATGCCCATGACAATGGCCTAATGCTATGTCATGAATTTCCTTGCACTATACAAATTTTTAACTTTTTCACAAAAGTGATTTTTTGGTACAAATGACCGTTTGGTCAGAAACTGTACATTCAAAAACAACGATTTTTTTTACACAATGTTGTACTATTATATTTATATCATCCGAGTTTATGTCTACCTTTTTTATACAAAAATGGCATTGGAATAAAATATAAATTGACAAAAAATGCAACAGAATTTATTAGTACATTCAATTAATAATATTTTAAAGAGTTACATTCACAAATCTGGAAAAGTTGGATAGTATCTGAGAAAATAGGTTCCAAGCTTTGAAAATTTAATATTGCGGGCAAAGGCCTTATCACCTCCCCTAATGTATAAATTCGGAATGCATACCCTAATAACACACAATATCGTGTGGGTGGGAGTCAATGATAACAGGCAGGAAGCAGTCCTCTCATTTGCAATCGCCTAAGGCCCCCTTAAGTATCAATCAACCACTGTCTAGATATAGTAACAAATTCTCCTAAACTTTCCATGTGCAGTGCTATTAAATACAGAATTATGATATTTTTTAAAATTTTACATACAAGCCAATATATTTTACTGTTGCCAATTTTGGCAAGAAAAAAACTATTACCTTCTTTAATTACTTAAACAAAAACATCCAAACTTATTTGGGCCATTTTGCCTGTTACCAGCATGGAAAATGAGTTGCTGCCCCTTTCCCAAGAAGTAAATAAAATAGTTGCTGAACTGAAAGTTTTTGAACCGAAATTACAACATCAATACAGTTTTCATTAACGACAAAGAAAAAAAAATTAAGTAATTTTAGAAGAAGAAAAACATTTTGTCCCTTTTTATGGACTAATATATATATATATATATATATATATATATATATATATATATATATATATATATATATATATATATATATATATATATATAAATTAATGAATACTTTCAAATAATATCGACGGTTAGCAATTATTTATTTATTAGATTCCCCGAGAGAGAAAACCCGTTACCATTGCCGTTACTTTTAAGTTTTACAAGTTATACGTAAAGATGTGAAACATTTAATAATAATTTACCTCTACTTTTACACTACTTTCCGATAAAAGATATATCTCTCGTGTAGCCATCACAACCGAATCTTCTCCGCTAGAAAACGTTTTGTTACAGCACACTCCACCGCAACCAAAATTGGCATTAGCAACCTACGAATACGATTCTCACACCTATACACTGATTTACACTAAGCAGCTGCAGCACTTCCAGATCTCACGAGCAAGAAGAAGAGGACGTTAATATCCAATCAGGAGCTTCACACCAAGTCTTTTCGAAGATCCCGATTGGACGACAGCGGTTCCCTCTCCTTGCAGCATTGATCGTGAAGTGTAGCTATGTTTAAATCGGAGTTTAGTGCTGCGCTCCAACGGGTAATATTGATACTAAACAGAGCGGCGGTAGTGACTATGATGTAGTGGGGGCAATGGCGTCAGATATCTCGACCAATTAGATGGGACAGTATTTTTTAATGTAAGTCCTGAAGAAATTTACAATTTATTTTAGGATTCTGTAGGAAGTATAGGATCTCCTGGCATGGAGATAACTCGGGACAACAAACAACCCAATATCATAATGTGACACAGATTTATTAAAATTAAATCAGAAAAACAATGGTACATTATTTTCTTTAAAGAGAATAAATAAAAATTCTATAAGACATAAAATTTGATAAATATGGATTTTAGAAATAATATCAAAACATCACACATTCACAATATTAATGTATTTACTTTCATGAAATCTAAACAATAAATCAAAATCTTAATATCTAATATTAAAACACTTGATATTTCAAAGTGCCTCCAGAAAGAAATATTTCTTCCATCTATCAATATTCAAGTGATCAAAATTCATTTGGTATTACAAACTACTGAAGGGATTGAAAAACTGCTTCGAGGTATCAAAAATGTCTGTCATTGACATTCATGTTATGTTAAACCATATTAAACTTTCGTGCACTGCAAATACATGACTACTAATGAAATTGTAATAAAATAATTAGATGAACATGACAAAATTGATTTCCACGTTAATAGTAGATCGTTTTTTAACAATCATCCTCAACTGAAAGATTGCTGTCAATAACCATTCAATCAAGCAAAAATGCAGTTCCTTATTCCACTGCTTACCGATAGCACTTAAAATTATATATTAAGTCATGATTTCAATACTTTCACTGAAATGCTTATATAAGTGTATGTACTCCAAAAAATATTTTGCAGAGAAAGCAATGTAAAACAACCAATTTTTAACCGCCAACAATTAAAAATGTTGAATACACTTAAATTTGAAATATAAATAATATTTTCATTAATACTATTCCTTTTAAAATATCAGAATCTTGTGGTTGTCTTGCACAAAATGCAGTAGATTAAGTGATTAAGTTTGGAATGAAAGTCCCTATTTCATTTTATGAATTATTATGTCTAGTTCTTTCTTTCATTAGTTTTTCATTTCTTTTTCAATATTTTTTTATTTAATTTTTTTTTTACACAAAATTGTCTTATCAATTTATTCCACAATTTAAATGTCTGCTTTTGAATTATTTTTCACTGATTTGCAAATAATATCCAATTTTCATTGTTTATTGATGATGATGGTGCTCAAGAAACTAATAGTGACATTCAAGCTAATTTTAAAACATTTGTAATTGAGGTAGTGTAAACTATTGAGTTTTTCTCCTCATTTTATTATGATCCAAAATTCCATTACCTAGCAACTCTTAGAGAGATTGCCAAGATGTTAATAGTTTGCAGGCAGGAGGTGAAGCAGTAATAAGTAATTATGCTTTCATTAGGACTAAATACAATTTACACAGGATATTAATAATATAGCTTAATGACAGCAGCAATAAAGTTATTGAAAAACAATAATATTGAGTTATTACTGTCTGTGATGAGCTCTAATCATTTTGTGTTCTACTAAAGATGAAAAATAACATCCATTTTATGCACAATGTTTTACAGTGCAACTACCACTAGCGATGCAACATTCTTTCCAATGCTTATGTTACCACTTCTTTACCCAAACAATACACACAAAAGTAATGAAAGTAATGCACAAGACACGTTTAGAAACAATCACAAATTATTTCAGAAGGGAAAAATTTGCCAATTTGTCAGCAAATACATCAAAAATGATCTTGGAGCATGTAAAAATGTACTTCTCAATGCAACAATCATTCTCTTAAAATATATACATCAATTTACAAACTAGGTATCTCAAGCAACAGAATGCATGAAGTACAACCTAGTGTACATGTATTACCGTTGTAATTACAACATTGGTTTGGATTTTAACAAATTGATAACAACTGGACTTTTGTAATTAAACCAGCATCCATTAGTACTGTGGTATAAAAGTTGCAATTAAAGAAGAAATAAATAAGGCTCTGGGGTCAAACATTCTAAATAAAACAAAATTTCTTAACTAGTAGTGATGCAGACTTTCTGGTATTAGTTTTCTATTTTCTATTGTCTGGGATAGCTATTCTGACTTGCCCCATCCTCATGAAAGCTGCCATCTATCACAGCCCAAAGTACATTTATATGAAAATTTTCAAATTTCTAATAGTGGAACCGAATTATTACTTAAATTAATTTATTTTAATTAAACTCGTAGGATTTTTTCCAAAATGAAGAAACCCCTGTGCATGCGGCTCAAGTCGAAGATTTGAGATTTTGAAAAACATTCTTTAAAATTTGGGGGTACTTTACATGAAACCACTGGAACATTTTCAAAATGTTCTCAAAAACGGCTCCATGTTTTTTCTTTAAATTTCTTGTAAGAATAGAGAAAAATACACAAATTGAAGTGTCGTAGGTCCTACTTTCACGATTCACTCTGAATTTTCGAAAATTTCAAGTTTGAATTTTTCGGGCGTCTACCTACTACAAAATTGAAAATTGAAAAGATTTTTCCTTCAAGTAAACTTTTTCTTCCTAGTTAGTTCTTTCATTAAGGTCACATATATATTTTTGAAGCGTTTAGTAGTTTTTGCGCAATATGTACCATTTTAAAATATTTCAAAAACATGACTTTGTCAATTATGTCTCCATTTTTTTTAAAGTTTTAGCAGGGATAGTGCTATGTACTCTAATAAGATGACATAAACGACATTTTGCTCTTTTTTTTTTGGTTTTCAAAAAATAACAAAAATATAAATGTTGATTTGTCTTTCATGTTGTTAATATTTATATTTATTTACGTCAAAAACAGTTAAATACTGTGTATGACGTGCTATGGGGAGAAGTTAATTTGAAGTCACATTTATGTCCAGAAACACGGGGTCATTTCAGCATTAATAATAATAATAATAATAATAATAATAATAATATTTATTGAGTCACATATACAATTACAATCGTGTATGACGAGTCAATATGATGCCTTGGGTGGAGAGAGCGAAGTTATATTACTGTTCAGGAGCAAACAAGGGACCATCTCAGCATTTGCTCAAAGGACCAGGGAAACTGAACAAAACCTGATCGAGATGGGGTCATTGGCCTAGAAATACAATACTTGTTACAGTTAGATTAAGATATTATACAGTAGATAAATTATCTGCTAATAATTAACATTAATAATAATTACATTAACAATAATAATTACATTAACAATAATAATTACATTAATAATAATAATTACATTAATAATACATATCAATTATGTTTGCAACTACATCAAATTTTACAATAGTAGTACATTCTATATTTATAACTTGAAATGGTGAGGAGGCAAGTTTTGACCAGTTTTCTTCTTCTTCTATTCTCCTTCTATTTCACAGGATCATTTTCAGCTTGAAACAGTTCATATGAAACAGAAAGTCTAATGGAATAAGAAATTCTTATTTATTTATATTTTTTAAGGGAAATGTAATTTGAAAATTCCTTTACACTGTAGAACATGTTGTTAAGCAGGAAAGCTTTCAATTTACTTTTAAATGTATGAATTGTGTTTATGTCTTTGATATCATTGCCTAGTTTGTTGTAAAGTGTAATGCCCTCTATTAGGGTACTTTTTTGATAAAGTGTAGTTTCAGAGTGGGGAACATGTAGGTTATCCTTTTGACGGGTGTTGTAGTTATGTACATCAGAATTTAAAGTAAAAGTGTCTTTGTTTTCCATGAGAATTTTCTTTGTGAAGACCACTATTTCAAATATGTACAAGCATGGTAGAGGAAGAATCCTTAGTTTATTAAACAAGGGTTTGCAAGACTCCAGCTTATGAGTGCTGGTCATTGTTCGCAGTATTCTTTTTTGGATAATAAATGTGCGAGTGCTTTCAGGGGCATTTCCCCAGAATATTATTCCATATTTTAGGTGTGAGTGCACATTTGCAAAATACATTGTTCGAAGTGTCTCAATGTTGGAGCTTGACCTGAGGGTGTATAGGGCATAGCAAGATTTGCTAAGCTTCTTGTTAAGATTTGATATGTGAGTGTTCCATTTTAGGTTTTCTTGAATTGTTAGTCCGAGGAAGGTATTAGTTTATTAAACAAGGGTTTGCAAGACTCCAGCTTATGAGTGCTGGTCATTGTTCGCAGTATTCTTTTTTGGATAATAAATGTGCGAGTGCTTTCAGGGGCATTTCCCCAGAATATTATTCCATATTTTAGGTGTGAGTGCACATTTGCAAAATACATTGTTCGAAGTGTCTCAATGTTGGAGCTTGACCTGAGGGTGTATAGGGCATAGCAAGATTTGCTAAGCTTCTTGTTAAGATTTGATATGTGAGTGTTCCATTTTAGGTTTTCTTGAATTGTTAGTCCGAGGAAGGTAGTTTCATGAGATATTGTTACAGGGTTATTGTTTATGAGCAAATGCTGTGAGAGTTTGTCTTTACATCGAGGATTCATGAAATTTAGAGAGACTGTCTTGCTGGTGTTTATGATGAGTTTGTTGTCTTGAAACCATTTTACAAGTGCTTGCAAAGTTTTGTGAGTTTCTTTTTCTAATGATTGTTGTGTTTTTGCTTTGATGATGATGTTTGTGTCATCTGCAAACAAAATTATTTTGTTGTTCCTTAAAGCCAAAGGCATGTCATTTATGTATATAAGGAATAGTATTGGCCCAAGGATGGATCCTTGCGGGACTCCACAATTTATTATTTGAGGACAGGAGTAGTATGAGGAGATTTTGTTTTCTTTAGTGTGTTGGAGGGCAACTATTTGTCTACGGTTTGATAAATATGATTTGATCCATTGGCCTGCAATGCCTCGAATCCCTAGCACTTCTAGTTTTCTTAAAAGTATATGATGGTCAATGATGTCAAAGGCTTTTGACAAATCTAAGAAAAGGCCAATGGGAATTTCCTTCTGATTTAGGGCAACAAGTATGTCATTTAAAAAGGAGAAGATGGCTGTGTCTGTGGATCTATTACTCCTGAAGCCATGTTGTGCATTTGTAAGGACATTATTTGCATTGAGAAACTGTTTAAGTCTATCATTGAAAAGTTTTTCCAGAATTTTTGAAAATCCTGATAACAGGGAAATAGGCCTGTAGTTCATTGGGTCATAACTATTGCCCTTTTTAAACAATGGTTTAATTTTTGCTGTTTTGAATATATCTGGAAATATGCCTGATTTTAGAGAGTAATTGCAGATGTGAGAGAGTGGTTGCACTATACATGGAGCACTGTGTTTAATAAGAAAATCTGGAATGTTGTCCATGCCTGCTGAGAATTTATTCTCCATTTGTCCAATGATTTTAAAAATTTCAGAGGGGGTTGTTTCATATAAAAATATGGAATTTACAATTTGTGTAATATTAGTGTTTGTTTGGTGTGTTCCATTGTTTAGAGAGTGTTGAGAGATTAACTTATTACTAATTTGTGAAAAGTGTTCATTGAATATATCAGCTATTTCTTGTGGGTCTTGTACAGTTTCGTTTTTGTAGTGGAGCTCTATGTTGTTTTTTTTATTATTAGTTGGTGCTGTTGTCTTTTTAATAATGTCCCACATGGCTTTTGTTTTATTACGTGCAATTGCAATGTACTTATCATTTGTTATAATTTTTGCTTGTTTGATTACTTTTTTTAGGATCGAATTATATGTTTTGTAATATGAAATGAAGTTTGAGTTACATTTGTTATTTATTAGTATTTTATACATGTTGCGTTTTCTTTCACATGACACTTTGATGCCTGTGGTAATCCATTATTTAGTTTTCTTATTTTGGATCTTTTTCAGTTTTTGAGGGAAAATGGCATTGAAACGTCTTAAGTATATATTTATGAATGAGTTAAACTTATCATTTGTATCAGTTGCTTTATATACTTCATTCCAGTTTTCAAATCTGAGCAAGTTTTGAAATTTTATTATGTTTCCTTGGGAATAGTTACGGATATTTGCTCAAGGATCTGGGAAACTGGACAAAAACCTGATCGGGATGGGGGTCATTGACCCAGAAGGTGAAGTACAATACTTGTTACAGGTTTTTTACAATTATACAATCCAAATGATATATAATACATTAAATGTCATTTTAAAAATTAATATTACTTTCCTTTTGAATAGTCCTTTTCCTTTCCTCAGTATAGTCTCTAATTGTGTAGAAACAGTAGTGAAGCAGAAAAGATTTTACTTGGGACTTAAATTTTTGTATCGAATTTAATCGATTTATTGAATATTATTAAAATAATATTTCCTTTCTACTATTATAAATCCGAAAAATGAAGTCAATTTTAAAAATATGTCGCAAGTCCGAGTAGGTAGCTTAGACCAAAGGAAACACAAAATTAATATGGGAATGTCTGTGCCATTCTGTAACACAAGTAGCTTTCTTTTTATTTAGTAACTGGATTTAAGTCCTTTTTCGTTACAGGGCCCGGCAATGATTTTTTTCTGTCGAAAATACACCTTTTTTTCGCGCAGTATTATATAACTCAATCCGTATGTATACCGGAAAGTAAAAATCAAATCTGGAGTTCGTTTACAGATGCAAATAAGTTTTCTATAACTCTGGAATGAAAATGTCTAGCTTTTCAAATGTTAATTTCTCGCATTTTAATTTTTGTTGTTGTTGTTTTTTCTGCGAATCGGCGATCATGTGGCCGATGGGGCCGGCGGGATGCACGTATCGTGGGCCCACATGAGGCTCAGACTTGATTATCGGTGTAGGTGCACGTTACTTTTCCTATATAATAATGGAATCAGCACTTTTTAAATTACTGATTCCATTATTATACCCCCGGGTGTCTTACCCCTGGGGGATAGGATGAAATTATAATGATGAAGGATGATGAAATAGACACACACAATACAACCATGGCCGAGGCGGGACTCGAACCCGCGATCTTCTGGTCCGAGACCGCTATGGCACTACTGCCATAGCGATCTCGGCCATCGGATTGGCATTTTATTATTATTACTATTATTATTACTATTATTATTACTATTATTATTATTACTATTATTATTACTATTATTATTATTATTTATTATCATTTTTAATTTTTCAATTATATAAAGTTGAAACGTTGGGAAGTGATTCTGGAACACAAGAAAATGTGCGCAGATCTCTCCCATACGTCACTTACAGTTTTTATTGTTTTTGACTAAATAAAGGAAATCAGAGGAAGCGTAATGGCGAATCGCAGTGTCGCTGAATTTTACGGGATTTTCCCCGTATTTCATTTGCTTTCTCAAGTGCTATGAGTTTCGTAGTGAAATTTTGTAAATTCTGTTTATTTACAACACGTAACTGTAAAATTCATTTTAGTTTAGTTGCTGTGGTGCAAGTTTTCTCGACATATTCTGGATTCATTACGCCTCATTGTAGTTCAGTCAAACTAATGGTAATTACAATAACATTGACCCAAATGAACTGTTTTTGGTTTGCCAAGGGATCCAGAACTTTCTCAAAAATGGATAAGAGCAATCAAACTTGATTTTGTTCCTACATCTCACAGCCGGGTAGCCATGTAACGCCATTTGCGCATGGCGATGGTGTAACGTTTAGCGTTTCGGACTGATGTACCCTAGTTGGCAGGTTCAAACTCGATCTAAGCCGTGAGTTTTTAAGGGAAAAAATCCTTCGTACGCCTTCCTTCGGAGGGGAAGTAAAGCCGACTGTCCCATGTTAGTAGATTTACATGTTAGCATTTTTTGATCATTTTTGGCGATGTTTTAAGTTACCAAAATCCGCTTCAACTAATAACCTTTCGCGAGCCACAATAAAGGGAAAGGCGCAATAATTTTCGAAATATTTAATGTGCCAAAAGCGTTAACTGGTCAAAATGTAACTCCTCAAAATTCACCTTCAGATGCTGCTGAGGGAGTACCTTCTTTGGTAGATGATGTAGACGACCCTGCAAACCCAAATGCATGTAGGAAAAGATACTATTCTCCTGCACTGTGGTCAAGAAATCAACTGAAGAAAGTCAGGAATAGTGGTGAGCAGTATATTAACAGAAAAAAAAATCTTGTACCCTCAAAGACAGTGAGAGATGTGTTATGTGACAGAAAGTGTACACTGAAATGCAGTGATAGATTTTCTGATAACGACAAGAAGTGTCTGTTTGATTCATATTACTCGCTGGATGGCGCTTAATGGCAAAAATCTGTTGTTATTCAGTGTAATAGAATCATATGATGTGAAGCAAGTAAGTGGTTCTGGGCCAAAACGCTCAACGTCATTTAGATAATTCGGTAACGTTAAAAGAGAGAGAGAAGACAAGTGTGCAAACCAGCTATCTTGAAAATATTTTGTATTGGTAGGAAAAAACTTGATTTAATAAGGAATCAGTTGAGGAAAGGAGCTTCCCCACCTGCACAGGATGAAAGACGAAAACATCATGCACGATTGAACAGAATCTCTCAGGAGAATACTCAAGTTGTTTGTGATCACATTAAACGATTTCCTGCATACGAATCGCATTATTCACGATCGAGAAACCCCAAAAGATTATATTTGCCTTCGGAATTAAATATTGCAAAAGTGTATCCCCTGTACAAAGAACAATGCAGTGCGTTGACTTTGCGTTGAAATGTTGCAATGACATCGGCGTTTGCTGAACACATATTGACAACCACTGATTCATATATTAAGAGACAAGGTAATTGTAAAATACCTATATTAATAAAGAAATGCTTACAAGAATCACGTGGGTGGGATTTTCTCAATCGTACAATTCTTTTTTGTAATCTAATAGTCTGGGAGCTATAAGATGTTTTATCCCAGAATATTATGACATATCTTGTCCTAGGAGGGTATGAACATTGGCGAAATATACACGAGCAGTATGAAGGGTGACTGAATTTGAAAGAATTTTGAAAGCGTAGCATGAAGAACTTAATTTAGTGTTCAATTCATTTAAATGGACGTTCCATTTAAGGTTTGACTGAATTGAATGACCTAACAATTTTGTTACCTTAACATCAGTCAATGGCACACCGTTCATTTTCAATGAGCTGTTTATTTGAAATGGAAAACTTTAGTGAACCGGTTTTTTTCATTTACTATTAATTTGTTATTACGGAACCAATTTGAAAATCTGGTATTGTACTATTTACGGTTTCTTTACTGCAAAGGATTTTCCTATCATCCGCAAAGAGAACTGTTCTTCCATTTCTAATCGTCTCTTCGCATTGAACACCTCGATAACCGCCTTCCAAACCGAAGTTTTGCCGCTCTATTCTTCATCGAGGACTTCCTATCAGCTCTGAACCACTTCCGAACACGTTGAACGGACATACACCTCTGTCAACTGGGGATGGACTTTCACGGGTGGGGTCTTTCTCGCGTGCAAGACCCGAATGACGGAACGAATCTCGCCCTTGGCGGGATCAACAATAGGCCCCTCCCCCGCGCACGGCTGCTGAGCCCAGAGAGCTGGCTGAGCCAAGAAGCCACGGTGAAGCAGGAGGAGGAATCCCGAGAGGGGGAACAGCCGCACGCAGTGATGTTGCCAGATTTCACCTCGCGCCTGCCCGTGCTGCTGGAGCTCGTTGGGAACCTTACTTCTGGAACGACCCTCGTACATTAATCCCGTGATTTATATTCTGAAACACGTTGAAGTTGGGCACATCTTATTTACTTTTATTTGTATAAATTATTAAATTTATAAAGAATCAATATAAATGTGGTTTTTGCTTCAGGACAAAATATCATGTCTTAGCACAAGTATGAGATAGTTTGAATTAATAGTGGAGCAACAATACAACGCAGATTTTTAAAATATGCTATTTAACAGTTCTATAGAAATATAGTAATATACATTATGTAAGTCTCATGTTTCACCTATCTTGTGAAAGCAACACACCATTTCAATTTAGTAGTATCAATTAAAATCCTCTTTACAAGTAAAATTTACCTTGTCACATTCATGGCTAATGACATGTTAGCAACACTGACTCCATATATCAAAATAATATTCAACATAATATGTTTCCATTTCAACAATTCTTGAAAGTTTCTTCAGTTTTTAAAATCTGTAATTCTTACTCATTAACATAAATTTTCTGATTATTAGCGAAATATATAGAAAATGTAAATACAAATAAAAAGAACTATTAATATTTAGATAATGATTAATACAGATAATTATTTTTTCTTGTAAAATTTAGTTTCGTTATGAATTCTTTCTTATTAAAAACACATTTTTTTCGTTTTTACAATTTTTTGGTTGCGCTAATAATACAACCGGCTTTTGAAGTACCAAAGAAGAGACCTCATCTTTGACGGCAATGTGGAAAAACGGGAAAAATTTGTAGCCACGAATTTATTTAAAAATTGCCTAAATTTCAAGGAAAATTCTGCAAAAAGTTCTCAATTTTGAAAAATTGTTCATGGTCTTATTTTAGGATTATCTTTAAAGAGACTTCAATAAGGAAAAATATCTCTATCTTCATGATTGTAATTGTACGAAGACGCCGAAAACCATTTTGAACTTTCGCAATTTTCTTAAAATAAGGTATTTTAATGAAAATGAGACCTGGTTCATTCTCTCAAGCGTCCTTTACGCTATCCGAAGAAAAAGTTTTATAAAAAAATCTTGGAGCCATTTTTTAAAAACTTGTAGGGATTCGTGTGTAGTACCCCCGAAAACAAAATATGTTTAAATATGAAAACAAAAACTGAGAAGGTCTCGAGTTCATTTAAATCGTTCCGGGAATATCGATTTTGGAGAAAATCGACTGAATGGCGTAGGCGCTAGCTGTGACCACGGACGTTGTTCCACATGGTTTTACAGTCAAACGATTGTTCGAGATCAACAGCCCACGAAACATAGATTCTGATTACACGTCTATATTAAATATAGGAACAAAATTTTTTGGTGAACACAAATTTGTTTTCATTAAATATTTTTACAATTATTTCCTTACGATTTCAATATTTCATGAGGCATTTTTCATCAAATATGGAGATCAGCCGCTTCTAACAGCTGACTTACACAATACTAATCATTATCACATCGGTATCAGCTTGATCAATGCTTAGACCAGTTAATTTCTATAGAATGATAAATTTTCATATAATACGACGCCAAAACATCGTGGCACAAGGATCTCTGATTGCTGAATGGGAAAAATCGTACTTTGCAACGAAATTAAGATTATTGAATGATCGCGTTCTGATATTAACAAATTATGAAGCCCTCTGGAGTGGAAAAAAACAACTGCGTTTTGTTACGAATCATTTTATAGAACGACGCATAACTGCAACGGACCTCTATTGAAACCAATATCTCATTTTTCACCAAAGGTGGAAAAGTCGCATTTTGAAACTATACCCCTCAATTCGCCGATTCTCACAATGTTAGAAAAATTTTGCATTTATTTCAGTAGTATTGGCATTTGATGCATTCGGAAATAACGCTCTGACATTGCCTGCATTCGTTCATTTTTATCAGTGCTGCGAAAGGAAACAATCTGAATGTTTTCCGCACATAATTCGGTGGCACGTATCATAGATAACATCAAGTAACATGCGATAGCCTCAGTATTCTTCTGAATGCTTTGAGTACTTTGTCATGTGATTTTAAATTAAAACAGGATGTTCTGTAGCAACCCTTTCAACTGTCTCCTTTGGGAAAGGTTGCCTTCGCGGTACCGGCACTTTTACGGGGAGAGGCCGCGAAGGTCACGTTCGCGGAAAGCGACAGTTGCGACGGCAGCTACAGAAAAAAAGTACGTTTAATTTAAAATCCCAGGTCAGAAAGTATAATTTTATGCACAAAATACTATCAAAATATTAACGTATGTTATATCATTTCATCCCTCTTTTTATCATCTATTTAATGCTAGTGAGGAAAAATTACGGATTCATTTAAGAAAATCAAAGATTAAATTTGTCGAAAACTAAAAATATTTCAAACAATATCTCCAGACCATATTACTTGTCCCATGATTCCGCATTGTTGAGCGAAGACTGTATGTCGATATCGGGAACCGTTTAGAAGTTGTGAGGGTGGCCCATAGTTGGTAGGACTCCTTGTATGCAAGCAATATATATGTATTTCAGTAATTCGTGCTTTAATTCCGTTTGATAGAAGACATGGCCATGTATCAACATTATTTGTAATTGTCTAAATATGGTGGATACATTTGAAATGTTCGAAATTTGACACTATTTATGCAAGTAATCGAAATACCGAAATATTCTTTTGGCTCACCGGTATAATTGTTTCTTTCAGAAGTTTAGCCAGCAGGATCGAGTCTAATCTTTCCTCGCATTTTTTTCTTGCTTATCCGTGATTTGTTTGTCAAATTAACTGTATTACAGTACTCTATAGCGTAAATAAATTATTATTTTTATTTTAAAATAACTCTGAAAAGGGCTCTTATCTATTTATATTTGAATTTCTTTTTTAATTCTGCAAAATATATATTGTTTTAATTTTATTATAGATTTTTTACAATAATTGTTTATTCATAAATATCTTACTCTAGAAAATACAAGGAATACATTAACGAGGAATCCAAAAACCCTCAGTTTCTACTACCATTCTCATCCACAAGTCTCGCTGCATAGTTTTGACTTTGACGACCTCCTTCCAGGCTTCTTTGATTAGATGCAGGAGCGCGTCGTCATTGTTAGGTCCCGGATCAGGCCAGTTTTCGGCCAAGGTGCGTCTTGTCTCTGCCCAAAGATTTTATATAGGATTCAGGTCTGGTGCGCATGGTGGCCAGTCAACAACCTGAATATCTTGCTACTCCGCACACCACGATTGAACCGAAGCAGACTTAGAAATAGACTGGTCCTGTTGGAATTGAATTATACCCTCAGAATGCAATTGTCTTATCGATGGGATCATGATATCTGTCAGTATGTGGATGTTCTGAGCGGCATTTAAGTGGCCTTCGATTCTATGGATCATTCCAATCCCACGAAATGTCATCCCGCCCCATTCTTACTGAGAAACGATCTGACCTGGGTACTTGCTTTACGAACCGAGAATCATAACGGCTTCCTTGGGGTCCGAAACCGCGAACAGGTCCATTATTTGTAGAGGAGAGTATACTCTCATCAGAGAAAATAACATCAGCCCAGTCTCGATGTAAATATTCCTCCGCAAATGTGTTCTGTCAGCTTCGATTTTCGAGCTGCACATCTGGATCGGACCCAGCCTCCGAAAGTCTGTTGCGTATGGTTCTGGAACATCCAGGAAATCTGGTGGTGGTGGTGATGGTTCATTCACATCTCAATTGCTTTCATCCCAAACGTAACACTCACAGGAAGTATTGAGCAAATTGTAGATGGTAAAGTTCAGTACATTTAATTTTGATTTATAATAGAAGACTGATACGTTTCCTGTCGGCAGTTGTATCACTGCTTGCAAATAGTATACTGCCACAATAGTGTATTCTGTCACCTCTTTATCAGATCTCTTTTCAGCACGAGAGAGTTCCTTTTCAGCCGAGGGTTTATTGTCCTTCTTTCCAACTGCATCTTTTCTTTTCCTTCAGCATTGCGGTATGGAGGGGCAGAGACTACATTGATCTTTTTTGGCACAAAAAATGAAATGGTAAACTGAGTAGTAAACAAACGATAAAACAATGTATAGTGCCCTTATTAAACATTATTTTCTCGGCAGTGTGCCACGTAATCTTTATGGATTTCTGAAATGGTCTTACTCCCATCGATGAAGTGTCTGGATGAATTTGCTCTGGTATAATGGCTCTCAATCTTTGGTATAGAATCAATAATTCTCTAATTCCTTCTTTTATACTTTCATCAATCATTGGCTGTTTACCATGCTTCCCACGCCTATCTTCTTCCATAAGAACATTCACAACCTTATTTTGTTTCTCCACCACTGTACGTATATAACGACTGTTTATGACTAAGGTATTCATAAAGAATAGCTTGCAGACCCCCACAAGTTTGTCACTTTGATTAAAATAAAACGCCATATTATTTCTTCAATGAGATCTTTTGCCGCCAACACGCACATACCGATATGCGGGCTTGATCTTCATACTGGTGTTAATGAATTGTCTCTGCTTGTCAATGTTGCCCAGTATCCAGAAATCAGATTCGAACGGTCTTCTTCACTAAACTTGAATGAGCATTTTTTTTACATTTCTCTGAACACGGAGGCATAATTTTTCTCTCTTCCCTTACTCTTTTACCCTTCGCATTTTGTATTCCTTACCAGAATTTCTGGCATCTTTCAATACGTTCCTGCGCCAGTTTTTTACATTACGTTTGCGTTTCAGACCCTTCTTTAGTATACTTGTCAAAATTTGCGCGTTCCTACCTGACAAACTGGAAACGCATTTCCTCGACGATGGTATGCTACATGTGGAAGTAGCCCCACTCTCTGAAGCTGTGTTGCAAGCAATTGATGAATAAGCCTTTGTAATATCGATATTATCAGCACCAGGATCTTGGTCTTGTTCGCTTACATTACTATCAGACTGCTTTCTTCTTGCGGTATGTACGTGGTATCACAATGCAATCGTCACAGTCTTCAGAAGATGATTCACTGCAACTGTTACTACTGCAAGATGATTATGATTATGATGAGGTGGAATTGACAGTTAGACTCCAGCAGGTTGTTACTCCCAGAAAATTAACGTTCTGTGCTTCTATCAGAGATAAAGCCTTTTATTCACTATAACGTCAAAATATTACAAACTAATTCTGGAAGTCTAAAAGTTTTTTCAGCAAACGTGTCATATTTCTGTTTAGTTCCAAGTTAAGTCGACAATTTAACAACAGGTTTGATTGCAGTAACGTTACACGTAATGCTAGTACAGCTGGAGTTGGAGATACTTTGCTGCAAGAGCGTCACATTTTGTAAAACGACTGTCTTGGCTCGGAGTATCTTAGCTGCAAGAACGTCATACTTTGAAATACGACGATCATCGATTGAAAATTCAACTGTCCACATAAGTTACATGTTAAAATAATATTTGTTGATACAAAAAACACCATTCTTACCTGTTACTTTTATGAAGCACTAACCTTCTAACACGAAATATAACGTTGTACGTGAAAATTCTGTAGTGACAACGTGACCATTAGCAAAGCACAACTGAGATGTGTCAGTGTTACTGTTAAAGAATGCAATGGATTTCCAGCGCGCGAAAACGACACAACTGCTCTCTACCAGCGAGTTCCGCAAGTAGAGCTTGTAGCGATACCGATTTCCGCATACCAATTAAATGAAACAAACTCGGCCACCCTGAGTTCTACTGGGAGAATAAGCAGACGGCGTCAGACGCCCACCCACCGCTTTAATGACCGTCCCTTTGCGCCTCCGGCCCATTACGGAAATCTTTATTTGGGCCAGTGTTAAGAGCTTAATTGAGCAGCACTCGGGAGCAAGAGCATCTGGTAAATTTCCAGATCGCCCGCTCGTTTCGGGGAAACCCAAATCCATAATTCCTTCACCGGACAGCACTTACGCAGGCATGCCCGATGTTCGGTCAGGAATAAGAACAGCACTGTATGCTTGCAGTGGCACAAAGAGTGGAAGTTTCCAATGCTTTTCTCGTCGCGATTGGTTGAAATTAATGTACTGCGTCAGTACCTTTGGCCAATAGCGACGTGACTTGTCTAAGGAGCTGGGGCATACGAGAAAATTGGGTGGGGGCAAAAGTTGACTTGATACGATTTCGACGGACGGAATATCAGAAAGTGCAGGGCGGTAGAAGGGATTTGAGCGCTGGGCTGCCAGGAGCAGGGAGAGAAACTTCTCTTGGGGGGAAACTATTCGTCGGGAAGAGAGGCCGGTGTGTCTCTGAAAGACTTAGAAAACTTCAGTGCGAGCCTGAGCTTTGGGGCTGATAACAGTTGGGAGAGAACTTTCTCTGGGGGGGTATTATTCGTCGGTTAGAGGCAAGTGTTCCTCTAAAAGACTTATTAAATTAGAAAAAGGGCTAGGACAGTGAGTAGCCAGCAGTAGGGAGAGAAACTTCTCTGGGGGGGTGTTATTCGTTGAAGAGAGGCGAATGTATCTGAAGGATTTCGAGACTTTCCAAAATTGTATTTGAGAGGAATTCATGATTGACTGCTACGTTACCGGAATTGAGAGCGAATCCTGGTCGCCTCCAAGTTCGACCAGAATCTACCAGATCTACCAGAATCGACCAGAATCTACCAGACTCGACCAGACGCCGTTAAGTGCCGCCCGGCCGTCGCCCCCTTTGGTGACGGCACCAGACGGCCGACCAGCTGACGTGCGCGCCTGAGAGCGCGTAAGGACATCGCCCCGGCCGCGCCTTTTGAAGGTCGCTGCCGCCCTCTCGACCGGGTCGCGCCCATCCCGGGCCCAGAACGAACTGTTACAAGGCAATATATTTCAGGGTATTCACCCCTGTGAGATTTATGTAAAGCGGTGCCGCGCATAGGCACATTAAATTGTCAATCTGACTCCATTGTATTGTTAACTGTAATAAGTGTGTATTCTTGCTAGTTATAAATTTTACTGTGATTTCTAACATCTAAATTTTCTTTTCTTTCCATTTAATCTCTTCATTTTCTTTCTTATTTAATTCAAAATTGTAATTTCCCTGGTGCATTATTTTTTTTTTTGCCCAGGAATAAAAGTAATTTTTACCAGTGATCACTGTGTTTGTTTCGTACTGCCATTGTATCTGTTAGACAATTCCTTCCATCACCGACTGAGCTAACGACAGGGCCGCTAACCGGGTTCATCAGGTGACCCGGTAGTGTTACAAGCTATGTCAGTGTAGCATTTAAAAGTACGGTTCCTTCCAAGGCAACAACTCAAAAATGACCAACTCTGAGTTGTGACACTCTTGTCGAAAACGAGCGATCTAGTGCTCTTCGGCGTCTGGATCGAAGACTCTAGCAGCCCTACCAATAAACGTGGTGTAACATTTATTCTATGCTTAAGCCCAGAATAGCAGGAGAATAGCGAAAACTCCTACCAATATACATGGACTAACTCGAGCACGGAATAAGAGAGGTATAGTTTCCATGGCAACCGCTAAACACCGGAGACACGTAGTTTAAGTGTGGAATAACCTGGAAATAACCTAGAAATACGAAAACAGAGGCGAATAAGCACGAACTGTTTTTGCGTTTCGCTTCATTGTATTTCTAATTTTCAATTCGACTGTACTTTCTTTTCTTGTGTTTTCTGGAATATTTGGCAACCTAGTTTATTTCGTGAATCATTAATTTGTTCGAATTTTATTGGACTTTTGGCTTTGGAAACTTCGAAGTGATTTTGTTGGCGTTTCTTATTAGAAACAGAAGTTAAACAACATTGATGAAATGTACAGACAGCCGAGGGAAAAAAAGTAACCGGACACGTGTGAATCTTTTTGAAGGATATTCGGCTGAATTTCGAAATAAAAATGCGTTTTCGTGGGACGGTACGCAGGAGTTAACCAAGAGTGTCATTAATAGTAAGCAACCATATCCCTAATAGGCCCATAGCGAGTCCATTATAAGTATTTTTAATCATTAATCGTGCATACGTACAATACCTCATAGAAAATTAAGGATATACATTGTTTTATTTTAATAAAGTAAATTGTGTTATCCATGATCAATTAAATAACTAAAATGACATGACACACTGTTCTCATATTTTCAATTATTCAATATTAAAACAAAGACCGAAGGTGAGAAAAGTTGCTTTCAATGCTCAGAAGAGACTGCAGAAATTATGCAGAGCTGTTGCTTTCAAAAGTCAGAATTTTATGTGGAGGAAGAAGCAATCAACTACTTATACTACAAATAGTAGCCGATGTTCGACGAGCAGCAGCAGTTTGGAGAGCACTTAAAGAGAACAATTAAAATAAAATATATGATACATAATTGATTTAACATTTTATGAATGTACTAATTTCAAATAAAAGTTATACTTGTATGTCTGATAATGGATATATTTTTATTTTATAAAAATGCTCCAGTGTTGCAGCTATTGAACATTAAAATTTTTAGGTAATAAATTCTTCTTTATGTTCAAGAATACAGAAAATTTATTTTCATTGAGTGTTCTGAGAAAACTTTGTAATTTAAAATTAATTTCTATACTGCTAATTTCTTACCTGTTTTAAATCTAAATTTACTAGTTTTTCTACAAAAAAATACAAGAACTTGTCTTGTATTCTAGCTCTCAGCAACATCAACAATCTCTAGCAAAGCACAGTATCAGAAATTACCTTTAGGAAAAATATAAAATAGGAGTGGATTGGTTTTCAATGTAAATAAAAAAAAAATTGTTATGCCAAATATAATTCTGCAGAACCTACTCTTCAACTTCACTTAAAGCATTATTTGTATCCAACTACATGTATATAATATTATTCTTTTAACCAACATTTTATAACTAAAAGTTACAAAGCAAATTTACATAAAAACAATGAAAAAAAAAATGTCACAAATATTGAGCTTTCCCCAGGTATCGGACTAAAAAATTGGTTCATTATGAACTAAAATTAATAGATTTGAAGTTCTAACAAATCTTTTAGGACAATACCTGATTAATAAAAAAAATACTGTCATAATGTGTTAATGTGAATTTGGTAAGCAATAGTTATGAACATGTCAGTATCAAAGTTGGTCATTAATAAAAAATATTCATGTAAATGAGTATTTGAATTCATCAACTACTGTCTTAAAATAGAAAAAAGAATCTTGATATTGGCGTATTTTAGCATGCTGTTTTAAATTGATCCCTGCCTTTAAAATATACTGTAGTAAGAAAAGGCAAAACTATTTCCTTCAAGTGAAACAATTTTAGTGATATATTTTTTATATTAAATTTTGGAGGGTAATGGTTCAGAAAATGAATGAATAAAAAACAGATATTCTTGAGAAGATAAATCTTCTAATATGGGTCAGAAACTAATTTCATTCACTCACTATTGTTTACACATATTTTCAATTAGTTGTATGTTAACAAAAATGAAAAATAATTAATTTTTTTGATGAGAAAGGGAAAATTCAACTTGACATGGGCTTGCTTTGAACATTTTAACTTTAAATAATTCATATAAGTGGGATTAAGTCAAATAGTAATAAATTCAATATAAATTAGATCACAAGCAGTAATATTGTCCAATTATTCAGCACAAAAATTAAATAATGTTCTATCCTTATATCAGAATTAAGTGTTCCTAATGGCATATGAGTAAAATGAATTGAAACTGCAGTTTTAATTGGTAATAAAGCTGAATAGATGATTTTTTCTTCTCTAACAATTATTGTTCAACAATCATATAAACATTCTCCAAACAAGTTAGAATAAACTGCTTCTTTTTTTGTTATATTTATTTGTATTTAAACTTTGTTTACAATTTAATTTACCCACAATTTAAAAGAATAACATAATGAACTATATTTGAATAAACACCATTCTGTTTAAAAAGAAATAAATTGAAAAGGGGGAAATAATTATTTAAATTACAGAGGATGGGAAATGCTTTTAAGGAAACATTAATGTATTCAAGAATTGGGAAAATAATTTGGACCTAAGGCAAACTTTTTAGATCCATGTGAAATAAGTAAATTATAAAAGTTGTTTGTGATATGAATACAGGATTTAAAAGAATCAATTTTAAGTTCTTTAGAATGTGTTTTTTGGGATAATTATATTATTCGAATTTAGAGACAAATTTTTAAAATTTTCACAATTGAAACATTGAAAAATTAAAAAAGGGTTATAAATGCATTATGTGTGTTATATTGATAAACTTATTGAACACACAGTTTATTTATTTCACCGAATTCACATCTTTTTCTCATGATATTCGTCAGATTTCATTTTCAAACTCCTCTTTCTGCAATCATTTATCTATCCTTAACCTGCACACGCGCTTTCGGTCATAAAGTTTAATTTTTTGTAAACGGATACCAGCATTCAAAATCATCTTATTTCCAAAACAATTTGTTCATCAATATGATTTCACTAACTACCAATGCAATAACACAATTCAGGAAAAAATGTGAAATATTCTATTCAAACAAGACGCGAAGTTCCTGCCGAGTCCTTACAGAGGCACCAAAGAATAAACAAAATACGCCAACGACTGTGTATGAAGCAACGTTGCCAAGCATTGATTCCGTTTTTAAGAAGAAATAGTTAAGCTACGGTTTAGCGTCCATTATTGGTAAAAATTTAATCCATCCTTATTCCTAACTTACGCTGGAAGTAACTATTCCCTGAATAAGCGTGTTTTAACGAAGTTACACCAAGCTTTTATTAGTAGGGCTGTAGAAGTATATCTCTATGTATTTACGTCAGAAACAGTTAAAAACTGTGTGTGACGTGCTACGTGGAGCAGTAAATTTGAAGTTACATTTATGTCCAGAAGCAAAAGAAGGGGCCATCTCAGCATTTGCTCGAGGATCAGGGAAACTGGACGTAAACCTGATCAAGACGGGTGTCATTGACCCAGAAGTACTGTACTTCTTACAGTACTTGAAACACTTCAATGAGATGTTCCGTCCCGCTTGCCTGTCCCATTGAGCAAATGTTTTGCTTCAGGAAGCAGATAGGTTCATTGTGCATACCATTTGTTCTTTCCTTATGCTGCTCAAATGTTGCAAACATATGTTCATACCGTTACTCATCATTCACGTGTGCATAGGAAAAGATTGATGAGGTTCTGTGACCCAGAAAACGTGTGCTGGTTATACTTCAACATATCGAAGCTTTTTCTGTTTTCTAACGAAAATATATCAAAACAAATATAGGATAATTTCAGTTAGTTTTTTGTATATAGTTGGAATATATTTATCATTTAGCGCGGAAAATGAAGTATAGCACTCTTGTGTGGTTTTTCCTTCAATTTTTTTTCTTCTTTGCTGCGTTGTGCAAGTTTATACCGTTACATCTTTTATAATATCACTTAAAAATTGTAAACGTTTCTTCAAATTTGAAGTACATGTTTCGAAAAATGGAGCTAAACTGATAATTCGGGAAGCATATTTTAGCACATAAATTCCTATAGCATAATGTTGCGCATCTGATGAATTAGCAGCTACTGAAGAATATCTCACTAACTTTGTTTCCATCGGCAAAAAAGTCTGAGTCTAAGATACTTACTAAAACTTTATGAATGGTAGCATAACGCACATGCGTTTTCCAATTTGCCTATTTACAAATTAATACTGCTCTTTTTTTGACAATTTGTGAATTAGTTTTTTTGTCAAAAATGCATAATTGTTTGAAGCCATTCCAAATGCTGAAATTCAATTGACGATAAGTGAAAATGATCGAACCACGCAATTCTCTCAGACCGCGCGAGCAGATGAATGTTGTTGAATTACCTGAGTCGATGTTGGCTGGAAAGTTGAGTCACGATCCAATTTGTTACTTTTGTATTACGTTGGTTATTTCTGTGAATTAACTAAGTCTTTTTAGAGTGTTCGTTTCGTATATTTTAGGTGAGTACAGTGAATTGATTGAGCCGTATTTACAAGTATTAGATGTGGTGTTATGTGGTTTTGGTGGCGGTTGCTTTAGTGAATACTTGTTTGCGGGAAATATTCTGTTCTTAGGCTGAAGTAGTAAATGTTATAAATGCTGTGGTTGGGGGAGGTAGTTTTTGAGAAAGATGTTATTCACTTTGTGATGACTGAGGTACTTCTTTCGGTATTTTATTATTTGGCTAATTTCAGTTAGTGAAGCAAAGTTCAGTTGATGGTGCTAAAGCAGGAATTTTCGCGGTGTGTTCTGGGGTGGGATGAGATGGGATGTGTAGGATGAGAAGAGAAAGTGTTCAGTTAGAGTGGTCTTGCAAAGAGTGATGCCAGAAGTTCAACGTGGTCAACGGTTGAAATGAATGATTCACCGGATGAATATTTTAGTGGAGGCATTGAGTTTTTATATTTTTGGTTATGAATTGCCATGATTTATTTTAAGTGACTAAAAATGTTAGTACATTATGATATTGTAGGTTGGCGTTGTTTACTTCTTATAGTGGTTGATGTTTTTAATAACTGCTAATTTATGTATACAATGTAGGCTTTCACGGCCGGTTTCCACATCAAAATCAGTTGTTTCCGGGCTTGAAGGCCGTGGTCCAATGAACGTATGGACAAGTCTCCATTGGACCACGGCCTTCAAGCCCGGAAACAACTGATTTTGATGCTAATTTATGTGTTTAGGTTTAATAATTTCGGAAAATCCATTTATACTTAAGCGGTCCAATCTGTATAAATTCTGGGGAGCGGGTCTCTACTGCAGTTGTGTTATTTTTCTTTATAGGTGTTGTGGTGCGTTATCGTTGGCATTTTTCATGAAATAATTGTAAACGTTGTCATTGCCAACAAAAGTATTTAATATAAGAGCAGCTTTCGATGGCTTAGCCATCATCATCAGTTGTCTGATACAAGAAGAAAAAAACAAAACATTAGAACGTGAATACAAGATTATGATAAAGGTTACAAATAATTTACAAATTTTTTGGAAATAAATTTAACATTCTAGAAACTGGAAGAAAGAAAAAAGTGGGGGGGGGGGTAAGTCATTAATACTAAAGAAAAGCGAATGAAATAGAAATAGGTCACGTAAAATGTTTTTAAACAGAAAACATAGAAATGTAAGTTGAGCCATTCCTTACCTGCTAGATGGAAGCCACAAAACGACTACGCGGGGTCGGGCGAGCCAAGGGGCTTAAGTATCCGGCCGTGGGGTGGAGGAGGGCAATGGCCTGGGTGCGGTGCGCTGTCACTGTGCCGCCCCAGCGGGGTGCGGTGTGGGAGTGGTGTCTAATAGTAATTTTAGTAAAGGAGAAGGACTATGGTTTATGTTTTCATTCAATAAGTTATTATTTAAATGAATATGTAGGTTTTCTAAAGTTAATCTGGTGTGGTAGTGGTTTTCTATTTCCAGTATACGAATGTCTGTGTGTGGATTGAATGTATGGCCTGTCTGGAGTAAATGATTGGCAAAGTGAGATTTACAGGTGTTGTGTTTCCAAGCATGTATGTGTTCCTTGATTCTGGTATTGAAAGTTCTGCCTGTTTGACCAATATATTGGGCTACGCAGTCGTGGCAATTTAGAGAATAGACGCCGCTTTTTTCTAGATCTGTGTGTTTTTTGGGGGACAGCATTTTTTTTGAGGGAATTCTGTGATTTGAATGAAACTTTGATACCTGCTTTGTGAATATTCACAAAGTGTTCATTCATGTTGTTTAAAATCGTATATAACCAAATTTGCTTTCAGAAATTTAAAAAAGAAATACATACAGAAAATACAAATTTTAAAAACGTATTGTGACTACCAAAACGTTTCACGAAACGTCGAAATAGAAATTTAATATTTTTAATTCTTCAGATTAACATCAATATTAACATATCAGATTAACATATCCAGATTTACGAAAATATGGATAAAGATATATTGCGATAAAATGGGGTTTTGCTTCCCCACCAAATTCCATGGTGTCCTCATGTCTAAACCATTAATTGAAAAAGCTCATGACATTAAATATGGGAGAAATTTTTATTTCTTATTAGATCATTATTTTCTAATAATGACAGCTTTTGAATTTTTAAACAAAAGGTCCTACTTTTTACATTTCCACCCTTGAATAGTGTACAGGAAATGTTCTTGTTGGCAAATTTGGATACTTGTGTTCAGCTGGCAATAAAACACAGGTATCAAATATCAAAACTACATCAAAACGTTCCCTTATTTTACTATTTGACTGGACTATTAATTGATTTCGTTAAAACTATGGTGACCGTATTTAATAGTAAAGCATTTGAAATTAAATTCTTTGTAACTAAGAAATGTAATAATTTTTGTGCATGGTGATTTTAGTTTTACGACTTGAAGTCGCAAAATAGATTTAGTAATTATAATTTCTATATTTGTGCGCATGAATTATATTATGATGTAATTTAATGTAACTATGTAATGGTGTTGAATTATGTGTAATAAATGTTCAGAATTCTGTAAAACGTTGTTCCAATTTTGTGTTGTTTTCTTCCTGTTGTGTTCTTCCTTTCTTCCATTTTGCATTGTTAACTTTTACAATAAAACTATTGTTAATATTTACCCTTTAAAGTCGGAATTAATTGAATCGTTTATTTTAAAAATACATTTTTTCAAACCTTTGGAAAACGGAACTTTCTACTTTTAATATTATTGTAGATTTTTCCCTAGAACAAATTACAGTATTTCTCTATCTTCTAGAGACAAATTGTTTTTATAGGTTTATGCTCTAGACATAAAAATTATAAAAAATTAATTTTAGGGGTCTCTGCAAGAAAATTACCTTTTTGTACAATAAAACGTATTTTTTGGTAAAATTGTGACTTTTCAAACTATAATGGGATGTTAAATAGAAACATACTTAATACCAAAATTTATTAAAGTCGAAAGAAAAATGTACAAGAAAAACTAAAGAAAGAATAATAATTTTAATGTTTAAATTTTTTTCTATTTAACAAAAACACTATCAACAGCAGAGCTTCAACAACTACCGTTTATTTATACCTAAAAACAAAAATCATACCAGGCGTACTTATTTGTGTTTAATAATTAATCATCCTCATACACCCTGTCTACGTTTTATTCAGCTCTGAATGTCGGCCAATGGAGGATGAAAAAATCTTCATACCTTGTTGTGTACTTTGCGAATTTCTTCAGGACATTGATTTTCGTCATGTTGATAGATAACTTTCCAGATGGACATGCAAGCACTTTAGGGAGCACCGGAACAGTTCTATATTTTTTCAGTGTAAACATTGACAATGTTAAATCATCGATAAAGTGATTAGCAACCACTTTTTCTTGTAGAGCTTTGTTGTAAGAAAATTCTTTGTGGATACTCTAAAACAAATCTTATCTTCTTTTCCAGAAGTTTCATCTGAGTTTACAGTCTTTTTGTAAAAATTTGCGCACTCTTCAGCTTTCACTCTTGCTTTCCTTACATTACGATTATATTTATCTTTATTTACAAAACCTCGTTTCCTTTTTGCAACAGGTTCATCATCAGAACTTCCACGGCCCATATATTAAAATGAAATAATAGCACACTAAGTGAAGCCACTGAACAAATTGAAAACGTGTAGGATTACTCAATCTCAAATAACTGTTTGGTTTTTGCGATACATGAAATGAAATTTGACATATGACCAATACATTTTCTGTAGATATCCTCCATGTGATTTCGCTTGACGTGTTTCTGCACTAAATAGAACATTTAAAATAATACCCATTGGCAGGCTATACAGTTGAGAGGTTTCTGCACTTCACGGGGTATTTACAGTAGGACCTTCAGAATCTATTCATATCCAATTGTCGGTAAAAATACCGGTTGACGGACATCTGAAATAAACGATTAATTATTATTGCAAAATTGTTTCATTTCGCTTTTTATTATTTCATATGATGTGGATGATGAACTTGGTTTTTATTGGTTATTTTCTGCCTTTATTCACACGTTATGGTACATTAACCATTCAGCGTGGTATGCTGTCTGAAGACGGCAATTTCCTTTGTCTTCTAAACGCGGTATGCTGTACTTGGAAGGGTTGGATTTTTCTTTGTATTCGCGGTAAGGCGTCTCAGGGCGGAAGTGACCTTTACCTGTTTTTTCTCTCATTTGCGGTGTGCCGTCTACAGGCGCTGGTCGCTTGGCGGTGCAGTGCAGCCAAGCAGTGTGTTACGGCGAGTTTTCGGTTTCTTGTCGTGTTTTAATACCAACATTTTAATATCGATTGAAGAATTTTTGTATTTCTTTGTGGTAGTTTCTTAATGAAACAATTAATTTAAAATACATATTCAATGTACTACGTATCATATTAAATTATTGCGACTCTCAGACATACTATAAATAAAACGTTAGAAATTGCTTTAAATTTTAATACAGCCGTTGCCAAATAAGGGCCACACTTTATGGATGGACAATTACTATAACTCCCCCTCATAAGCTGCGATGTTAAAAAATGGGAACAGATTGTGTAGGAACATTAGGTTTGAACAAAAACAAAATGTTCTTAAAATATTGCGGGAAAAGAAATTGAAGCGAGGTGAGTATATCGCCCAACACTCGGGCCCCGTTTCAGTGTTTATTTATTTATTTATGTCAAAAACAGTTACAGCTGTGTATGACGTGCTATGGGAAGGAATTACACTGAAGTTACATTTATTTCCAGAAGCAGAACAAGTGGTCATTTCAGCATTTGCTCAAGGATCTGGGAAACTGGACGAAAACGTGATCGAGATGGGGGTCATTGACCCAGAAGCTGAAGTACAATACATGCTACAGATTCTTTAGAATTATACAAGCCAAATGGTATATAATACATTAAATGTCATTTTTAAAATTAATATTACTTTCCTTTTGGATGCTCGGTAGTCTCTAATTGTATAGAAACAGTTGTGCAGCAGAAAATATTTTACTATAACTTTTGTATTGAATTTAATCTTTTAAAGTCATCTGGTAATGTACAAAATAATGTACATGTATTGCGACTGAATTTTGTGTAGTGAGCTGTTGATTCTCTCCCTGATGAATATGATTACTACGCCGAGTGTTGTGAGTATAGACATCGGCGTTAGCTGAAAATATATTCCCGCCCTTAAGGAAGTTATTTTTGACAAGAAACACTGCTTCATATATCAAGAGACAATGTAATGGTAAGATACCTAGATTCATAAAGAGAGGCTTACAAGTACCACGTGTCTGGGATTGAGCAGTAGAGTGACTGAATTTGAAAGAATTTTGAAAGCGTAGCATAAAGAACTTAATTTAGTATTCAATTCATTTAAATGGACGTTCCATTTTAGGTTTGACTCAATTAAATGACATAACAATTTTGTTACCTTAACATCAATCAATGGCACACTGTCCGTTTTTAGTGGAGTACAGAGCTGTTTATTTGAAATGGTAAACTGCATTGAAACAGTTTTCTTTTCATTTACAGTTTCCACTATCGTAGCTTACAAATGTTTTCAAAATTAATTTCAATGTCACATTTTTGTTTCATGATCACCAACACCATCAATTTAATAAACAATGAAAATTGCAAACTATTTGAAAATTAGTGCAAAAGTAATTCAAACAGACATTTAAATTATGAAATACATTAATAAGAACATTTTGTGTAAGAAAATTGAAAAAGATGTATTGAAAGATAGAGCTGGACCGAATAATTCATGGAAAGAAGTATGTATTTTCATTCCAAACTTAATGACTTTAGATATTAATCTATTGCATTTTGTGTAAGACAACAAAGCTTCTGAAGTTATGAAAATACTGCTGTTTATGAAAATATTATTTATTTTTAAAATTTATGGTGTATTCAACATTTTTAATTTAATAAACAAAAATTATTTTTGTTTGGGAGAAAAATTGGTTGTTTTACATTGTTTTTCCAGTACAATGTTTTTGAAGCACATTTCAATGATAGTATTGAAATCATGACTTAATATTTAATGTTAAGTGCTATCGGAAAGCAGTGGAATAAGGAACTGCATTTGTGCTTGGTTGAATTGTTATTGACAGCAAACTTTCAGTTGTGGATGATAATTAATAAATGATATATTATTAATGTGGAAATTAATTTTGTCATGTTCATCTAACTATTTTATTGTTATTTCATGAGTAATGTATTTGCAGTACATGAAAGTTCAATATGGTTAAACATAACATGCCAATAACATAAATTTTTTATATCTCATAGCAGTTTTTTATTCCCTTCCGTAGTATATTACCAAATGGATTTTTTATAGCTTTAATATTGATAGATTGCAGAAATATTTCTTTCTTAAAGTATTTTGATATCAAGTGTTTCATGCTAGGTGTTAAGATTTTGATTTATTGTTTAGATTTCGTGGAAGTGAGTACATGAACGCTTTGAATGTGTGATGTTTTCATATTTTTTCTAAAATACGTTTTTTTAAAATTTTCTTGACTTAAAGAATTTTTATTAATTATCTTTAAAGAAAATAATATACCATTGTTTTTCTGATTTAATTTTAATAAGTCTGTGTCACATTACGTTATTGGGTTGTTTGTCAACCTGAGTCATCTTCATGTCAGAGTAGCTTAAATTTCCTACAGAATCCTAAAATAAATTGTAAATTACGCCCAAAGGGAACATTAAAAAATACTGCGCATCTAATTCGTAAAGATGCTCTATTTGTGTTGTTTACAGTAACTTCATCTTGTAAGGTTCATCTTGGCCCAAAAATGGAATTAAATCGTGAACATTTTCGTGCGATTATTTTTTACAACTTTCGACGTGGATTAACTCAGCAACAGTGCGTGGATGAACTTAATTCAATTTTTGGCGATGAAGCTCCATTAAGAACTAGTGTTTATCGATGGTATGGTGAATTCAATCGTGGTCGTAGTTCACTCCAAGACGAATTTCGCGAAGGTCGTCCAAAATCAGTTGTTGTTCCGAAAACCAGTGACGATGTGTGTGAACTGATACTGCAAGATCGTCATGTGACCTATCGTGAGATTGAGACAAACTTAGTCTTTAGTGGGACCAGCATACATTCAATATTTAATGAACATCTGACTGTCAAAAAAAAAAAAGTTCGCGTTGGATCTCACACAATTGGTCAATCGCTCAAAAAAAGGCTCGTGTCGATTGGTCGAAAGAAATGCTCAAAAAATACGATCGCGGTGCTTTGAAACACGTCTATGACATCGTGACAGGTGATAAATCGCGGATTTACGTGTATGAGCCCGGAAAGTAAAAGCAGTCGACTGTATGGGTGTTTCAAGATGAGCAAAATCCAACAGAAGTTGTTCGCGCGCGAAGCACTTCCAAACAGATGGTCGGCTTTTTTTCGGAAAAATTGGACATGTCGCAACCGTACCACTAGAACAACGCTGAACAGTCAATTCTGAGAGGTACACAACGATTTGTTTGCCAGCTGTCTTCCAAGAAATCAGGAAAATCAACCGCTGAAGACGGATCACTCTTCACCACGGCAATGCGAGCTCTCACACATCAGCTCAAACAACTGCATTTTTGAGCACCCAAAACATCGATTTGATGAGTCATCCGCCGTATAGTCCTGACTTGGCATAGAATGACTTATTTTTATTCCCGTACGTAAAAAACAAACTGAGAGGTCAACGTTTTTCGACACCTGAAAAAGCGGATGCTGCATACAGAATGCATGTTTTGGAGATACCTCAATCAGAGTGGCAAAAGTGCTTCGACAATTGGTTCAAACGCATGAAAAAGTGTGTAGATCTTCATGGGGAATGTTTTGAAAACAATAAAGTGGTTTTCGATGATTAATATTTGTTTTTGTTCTCTAATCCTCAAATATAAAAGGCAACCCTCGTACGAAATGGTTGATTAACTGATGCATAAGTGGTTCCGGGCGCGTCAACTACAGAGGTCTTTGGTCCCGTAAGTGCAGTGCATGTTTTTTTATCGGGAGGTACCTGCGATTTTCACGCGGTGGATGGTAAGATCCGGTGCCGACCTACCGTCGACTAGCGGGGTTTTCCCCAACCAGGTATCTCCCACCAGCGAAGCACCGTTCCAGCTGGGACAATCTCTCAGCTTCCGAAAGGTCTCCCGGCATGTGGGTAGTGTAGTGCGTGTTAGTGTGTGTGTGTGTGTGTGTGTGTGTGTGTGTGTAATAAGGGGCGAGGATAGAACAAGGAAGATGTAGGAAATATCGCGCGCAGTCCGTGGCCCGTTTGTTGATGTACTGCTCCGGAATTCCCCTGGTGTTGATGGGAGAAAACACGGAAAACTATCGATACGAGCAGCCAGCCGCTAGAATTATCCTTCAGAGTGCGACAAAACTCGACCTAGCTGTCAATTACGAACTCCCAACATCCTATTTTAATAAGCACTTTCAACGGCTGAACGTTTTTTGGGGTTTGTTTATGCTATTTTTTGACCGTGCTGGGAACAACACAATTAGTTTTAAATAAAATGCATCTCTATGGCTATCATAGTGTTTAACATCAAAATAATAACGACGTCAATTGCCTCAAATTATCTACCTTGTATGCCGCAACCACGAAAGAACATCTTAGTCGCCCTTGGGATATAAAACTTTACTTTGTCTACGTACATAAATAAAGATATTTTCCAAAGTGACCATTCTCAATTTCTACTTCTTTCTAGTTGTTCTAGACCAATAATTTTAAGGCACTATTTCTTCTCGTCAAAAAGTGTATTTAAAATTGACATTTAGCACAAGACAAGTAGTAACCGAAAACCATTTTATTTATTATGAACTGCTAAACTTAACTTCAATACTGTCCCTTCCTCATAATTTGTAATTATTAGACGTAACTCATATTTGAATTCAGCTCCCCTGTGCTTACGTTCGCCGCTGAAGCCGACGTGAAGGCAGACGCTTGGGAAAGTGCTCCCCGGCAGCAGTCACGCCATCTGGCAGCGCAGCGGCAAAGCGTCCGCAGGCGGAAGCTCCCGCAGGTGCTGCGCCAGGCTGTACGCCGCCACCACCACATACACGTACACGCCTCCTCGACAGACACACACACACACGCTCGACTCGCCCCCGGCCCCGGCCAGAGGCACTGATGGCCTGAGCCAGCCCTGCCGGTCTCTCTGGAGCAGTGTTGCCACACGTACCAGGATCCTGGTATTTGTTACGGGTACCTGGGTTTGTTTCGGTTGTGTAACGGTTAGCGCATCTGGCTGGTGTACCCAAGTCTGCAGGTGCAAAGCCAGATGCGCCAGAGGCGTTTGATTTTCAAGGCTAAAAATATAATCAAAATATTCTTAAAACTGTGTTAACAGCTTTTTTACGAAGTTTCCGCGTTTCCACCCCGGTCGCCCTGTATATAGAGAACAATTTTCCTAAGGATGGGATGATTTGACAGATCGGGAAACAAGTGAACATCACGTGTACTTCAGAGAAGTATCCATCCGCCGCGTCAGCTGCTTAGTTACGCCCCTTCGTAGTGTTTGTTTACGGTTCACGCGAGACATCAATAAAGAGATGTCTTGAGTTTCGCTTAGTTATATGCACGCACGCGAGTCCTGGAAATATATAAATTTATTTACATAAGTGGGAAAATGTCTTAACGTAATATCACATTCAATAAAATAACAATGCCGAACACAGCACAATGCCGGAACACGTGGACCGTCTCAACTACGCATCTCACATTCAAGACTCGATTTTAAAACAAACATAATACTTATCACATAAAAACTAAATTCAATATAATTTTTATAAAAAAAAAGAATTTTTACATTAGAGCACAAAGCTCTGCACTTCCTAATTTCAATTATTTCTCGTGGCGCACTATATTTTCGTCGGACGAGGACATCACAGCAGGGAGCGTCGTGGCTTCTTACAAGTTAGCCAACTGCAAACGAACGAATGGAGGAAGGAGAGTCTATTAAGTTCAAGGACACAACGACCACAGAATCGTCAGTTGTGTTGCCAGCACTAGCTGTCAAATCATCCCATCCTTAGGAAGATTCTTCTATACAAAGAGACGTTGCGAGGAGACGCACCGGTCCCCGCGAACCAGAGCAGCGCGGCGCAGCGCAGCATGTCGCAGAGGCGGCCGCCCGCGTCGCACAGCGTCCACAGATGCGGCGCCATCGCCAGCAGCGCAGCGGCGCGCACCGTCAGCGCCAGCGCCCACAGCCCCACCAGCCGCGCCCAGCGCTGCGCACGCGGGTTGAAGGCCGGGCTTGCAAAACATCCGTGTTTCAAACATCGAATTACTAAAGACCGTGCTTTCAAAACATCCATATTTCAAACATCGAATTACTAAAGACCGTGCTTTCAAATCATGCGTGTTTTAAAACTATAAACTATAAAGATGATAAAAATTATAAAGATCGTGTTTCAAAACATCCATGTTCTAAACATCGAATTATTAAAGACCAGTGTTTAAAACATCCATGTTTTAAACATCGATTTATTAAATATCGTGCTTTCAAAACATCCATGTCTTTAATATTGATATATTAAATACTGTGATTTTATTTATTAAACATCGAATTATTAAAGACCCTGCTTTCAAATCATCCATGTTTCAAACATCGAATTACTAAAGACCGTGCTTTCAAATCATGCGTGTTTTCAAACTATAAACTATAAAGATGATAAAAGTTATAAAGATCGTGTTTCAAAACATCCATGTTCTAAACAACGAATTATTAAAGACCAGTGTTTAAAACATCCATGTTTTAAACATCGATTTATTAAATATCGTGCTTTCAAAACATCCATGTCTTTAATATTGATATATTAAATACTGTGATTTTATTTATTAAACATCGAATTATTAAAGACCCTGCTTTCAAATCATCCATGTTTCAAACATCGAATTACTAAAGACCGTGCTTTCAAATCATGCGTGTTTTAAAACTATAAACTATAAAGATGATAAAAATGAAACTATAAAGATCGTGTTTCAAAACATCCGTGTTCTAAACAACGAATTATTAAAGACCAGTGTTTAAAACATCCATGTTTTAAACATCGATTTATTAAATATCGTGCTTTCAAAACATCCATGTCTTTAATAGTGATATATTAAATACTGTGATTTTATTTATTAAACATCGAATTATTAAAGACCCTGCTTTCAAATCATCCATGTTTCAAACATCGAATTACTAAAGACCGTGCTTTCAATCATGCGTGTTTTAAAACTATAAACTATAAAGATGATAAAAATAATAAAGATTGTGTTTCAAAACATCCATGTTCTAAACATCGAATTATTAAAGACCAGTGTTTAAAACATCCATGTTTTAAACATCGATTTATTAAATATCGTGCTTTCAAAACATCCATGTCTTTAATAGTGATATATTAAATACTGTGATTTTATTTATTAAACATCGAATTATTAAAGACCCTGCTTTCAAATCATCCATGTTTCAAACATCGAATTACTAAAGACCGTGCTTTCAATCATGCGTGTTTTAAAACTATAAACTATAAAGATGATAAAAATAATAAAGATTGTGTTTCAAAACATCCATGTTCTAAACATCGAATTATTAAAGACCAGTGTTTAAAACATCCATGTTTTAAACATCGATTTATTAAATATCGTGCTTTCAAAACATCCATGTCTTTAATAGTGATATATTAAATACTGTGATTTTATTTATTAAACATCGAATTATTAAAGACCCTGCTTTCAAATCATCCATGTTTCAAACATCGAATTACTAAAGACCGTGCTTTCAAATCATGCGTGTTTTAAAACTATAAACTATAAAGATGATAAAAATGAAACTATAAAGATCGTGTTTCAAAACATCCGTGTTCTAAACATCGAATTATTAAAGACCAGTGTTTAAAACATCCATGTTTTAAACATCGATTTATTAAATATCGTGCTTTCAAAACATCCATGTCTTTAATATTGATATATTAAATACTGTGATTTTATTTATTAAACATCGAATTATTAAAGACCCTGCTTTCAAATCATCCATGTTTCAAACATCGAATTACTAAAGACCGTGCTTTCAAATCATGCGTGTTTTCAAACTATAAACTATAAAGATGATAAAAGTTATAAAGATCGTGTTTCAAAACATCCATGTTCTAAACAACGAATTATTAAAGACCAGTGTTTAAAACATCCATGTTTTAAACATCGATTTATTAAATATCGTGCTTTCAAAACATCCATGTCTTTAATATTGATATATTAAATACTGTGATTTTATTTATTAAACATCGAATTATTAAAGACCCTGCTTTCAAATCATCCATGTTTCAAACATCGAATTACTAAAGACCGTGCTTTCAAATCATGCGTGTTTTAAAACTATAAACTATAAAGATGATAAAAGTTATAAAGATCGTGTTTCAAAACATCCATGTTCTAAACATCGAATTATTAAAGACCAGTGTTTAAAACATCCATGTTTTAAACATCGATTTATTAAATATCGTGCTTTCAAAACATCCATGTCTTTAATATTGATATATTAAATACTGTGATTTTATTTATTAAACATCGAATTATTAAAGACCCCGCTTTCAAATCATCCATGTTTCAAACATCGAATTACTAAAGACCGTACTTTCAAATCATGCGTGTTTTAAAACTATAAACTATAAAGATGATAAAAATGAAACTATAAAGATCGTGTTTCAAAACATCCATGTTCCAAACATCGAATTATTAAAGACCAGTGTTTAAAACATCCATGTTTTAAACATCGATTTATTAAATATCGTGCTTTCAAAACATCCATGTCTTTAATATTGATATATTAAATACTGTGATTTTATTTATTAAACATCGAATTATTAAAGACCCCGCTTTCAAATCATCCATGTTTCAAACATCGAATTACTAAAGACCGTGCTTTCAAATCATGCGTGTTTTAAAACTATAAACTATAAAGATGATAAAAATGAAACTATAAAGATCGTGTTTCAAAACATCCATGTTCCAAACATCGAATTATTAAGACCAGTGTTTAAAACATCCATGTTTTAAACATCGATTTATTAAATATCGTGCTTTCAAAACATCCATGTCTTTAATATTGATATATTAATAATAATAATATAATAATAATAATATTTATTGAGTCACATATACAATTACAATCGTGTATGACGAGTCAATATGCCTTGGGTGGAGAGAGCGAAGTTATATTACTGTTCAGGAGCAAACAAGGGGCCATCTCAGCATTTGCTCAAAGGACCAGGGAAACTGAACAAAACCTGATCGAGATGGGGTCATTGGCCTAGAAATACAATACTTGTTACAGTTAGATTAAGATATTATACAGTAGATAAATTATCTGCTAATAATTAACATTAATAATAATAATTACATTAATAATAATAATTACATTAATAATACATATCAATTATGTTTGCAACTACATCAAATTTAACAATAGTAGTACATTCTATATTTATAACTTGAAATGGTGAGGAGGCAAGTTTTGACCAGTTTTTTTCTTCTTCTATTCTCCTATTTCAGAGGATGTGATATGCAGTTCTTTTTTCTTTGCTTCAGCTTGAAACAGTTCACATGAAACAGAAAGTCTAATGGAATAAGAAATTCTTATTTATTTATATTTTTTAAGGGAAATGTAATTTGAAAATTCCTTTACACTGTAGAACATGTTGTTAAGCAGGAAAGTTTTCAATTTACTTTTAAATGTATGAATTGTGTTTATGTCTTTGATATCATTGCCTAGTTTGTTGTAAAGTGTAATGCCCTCTATTAGGGTACTTTTTTGATAAAGTGTAGTTTCAGAGTGGGGAACGTGTAGGTTATCCTTTTGACGGGTGTTGTAGTTATGTACTGTGATTAATATATATTAAAGTACTATAAAAGTACTATAATTTAAAGTACTATATTAAATACTGTGATTTTATTTATTAAACATCGAATTATTAAAGGCCCTGCTTTCAAATCATCCATGTTTCATGCATCGAATTACTAAAGACCGTGCTTTCAAATCATGCATGTTTTAAAAATCAAACTATAAAGATCGTGTTTCAAAACATCCATGTTTTAAACTTCCATTTATTAAATATCGTGCATTCAAAACATCCAAAACACAATATTGTTATATTAAATACCATGATTTCATTTATTAAATATCGAATTATTAGAAATCCTGCTTTCAAAACATCCATGTTTGAAACATCGACGTATAGAAGACCGTTAAAACGGAATTTCAACGGAAATTCTTGTTTTGGGGTCCCCTGATATCCAAAAAGGGTTATTTTTTTCAAAACATCCTTGCGTCTTCTGTGCGTCCGTTCTTCTGTCCGTGAAAAACACTAGCGCTTCAACTGAGTAGGATTTTTTTCCAAACTGAATACTTTTCGGTCGATCTGTCTCCGGTCAAAGCTCTGCGATTTTGAAACCAATTTTTTACATTTTGGGGGTACTTTCCACCCTGGGAATTTTCAAAATTTTCTCAAAAAACAGCTTCATTTTTTTGTTTAAATGTCTTGTAAGAATGAAGTGAAGAGAAGCCTTCGTGAATGTCGAGGGGGAATCGTGAACGGTCCAAATATTTCGAAAAGGTCGATAAAAGTGATTTTGATTCCTGATTTCAGCTATCAAAGATGACAATACTACATATTTGGAGCTGATTGAAGAGCGACTGGAATTTCCAAGTTTACTCCATTGTTAATTATTAACGAATTGGAAATTTTAATATTGCCTTGCAAGTAACAATTTTGCTTACACTACGAATATTTCATGTGACTACGTGACAGCTCCCGGCTGACAGGGGAGAGAGAGGTCCGTTATCCAGTCAGAGGCTTCAAAGTGTGATGATGTCACTGCAGGCGTGCGGATGCTTATTAAGAAAGGAACTGAAATCTCAAAGCGCAAAACAACCGTACATTGAAGAGCACCTTCACTTCCTTGGTTCTGCATCGTGTGTGCGGTTCTGAGCGGTCTACTGTTGCGTGCTCTTATTGCGGTTAGTTTCTCGCTACTGTTGTGATCTGATGCATACGACCACACGCCTGCCGCCTGAGTAAGAACAAAATCACTCTACCCCCACCCCAGCTGTCAAATAAACAGAAACATTATTCGGACACTAGTATTTTGTAAGTTATGTTTACATGGACCCACATCACTTTCAACTTCCAGTTTTACTTTCCGTAATTTTTACTGTATTTTCTTGTTCACCTAAACGTAATACTCCCCAGAACTTATTTAATGTTTGCTATATTTCATATTGTACGTATCTAATTGCTTTAAAATCGCGTTAAATGTTTCCCCAGTGATCATTTTCTCATACATTCGATGAGCACTTCTTTCTCGAACTATGAGAATTTCGCACTCCTCTCTCTCTCTCTTCCCCATTACGAAAAATAACTAAACAATAACCTCTTTGCAACACTGACTGCAAAGCAACCAACCATACAAGGTTCGTTGTGGTCACTGGCTGGTTCACCGGAGTCCAGCATTGCCAAACTAACTTAAATTATACTTCACTAAGCATTGCTTCAAGCAAGGTGGCAAAACGACGAACAAAAAATTACGACTTCAAACGCGTCTGAAAATTAAATACGACTTTACTAAGTCACACTTAAAAGTATTTGGCGAAACCGGCAGTGAAGGTCTCGCTGCGGCGTGGAGGGGGGGGCACCTTGCGTATGGCGTACAGCAGAAGGGCGTCGGCCGCCACCCCCAGCAGCAGGACCAGCTCCATCAAGTAGCCCACGACGGTCGCGCCCGCCACTGCAGCACAGAGACATTGCGGTGTTTGACAGACATTAACAAATATGTTTCGTAAAACGTTGGAATTTTTGTTATTTATTGAAATAACTCACATAGTTTCGTGATTTAACGTTCACATTCTTGCTTGGGAAGGTCACATGACGTGGGGAGAGAACTGTCAGAGTCGCTTATACGCTGCCGGTACTAGAATGAGAGGGACGTGCAGGGAGCTAGGCGTATTCTGATCACCCTACCTCGCTTCTTTGGCCTCCCTGAGCTTTCTTTCGTCACTCAACTATAGAAACCGAGACGATTGTAACGGAAACCTAACGCCTCTTTTTGCGCCGACCGGGAATCGAACTTGGGATCACACCAAGGAAAGCTAGCGAGGTGACCTCGCGCCACCCGAAAGTGTTTCCATTGCATCAAATGGTCCGAGATGCTTTTTTTTTTTTAAACACGAACTGCGTTGAACAGTTGCGCACCAACGCGGCGCCGGTACCCGCAGAACATTGTCTCGGGGGCTTCAGCGGAAGCCAGAATACGTTTAGAGCTGTTACGTTCACTGCGCACGCCCTATGGCCAGCGTGCGCTCCTAGATTGATTCCTGATGATTGCGGGTGCGACAACGCCTAGGTCATTAGTCCCGTAAACTAGTGATTTTTTTTTCAGCGGAGGTGGCGATGATCTTCCCTCGCCGGATGGCGAGATCCGGCGCCGAATGGAATGATTTTTCCCATCCAGGTATCTCCCACTAGCGGAGCACCGCCCCAGCCGGGACAATCTTCCGACAGGTCTCCTCGCATCTGTGGTAGTGTAGTGCATGTATGTGTAAGTAAGGGGTTGGACAGGACGAGAAATGGAAAGGAAAGATCGCTCACGGTCCGTGGCCCATTTATTCTCTTGCAGACAGCGTCAGAACTCAACCTATCTGTGTAGTGTGCGAAATCCACTGTCGGGAGTGGAACCCTAGGACCTCCCAGTCAGAGACGCTGCAGAGACGTGACAGAGGAAGCGAACCCGGGACTCGCGCCAGCGGCGCCGAGCAGTGACGCGAGCCTCCACGAGGCGCGGCGGCGGAGTATAATGGGGTCGTCCATAAATTACGTAACGCTAGAGGGGGCGGGGGTTCGAGGACGCGTTGCGCTGCGTTACATAGGGGTAAGGGTTCAATTAGTGTTACGTAACATTCATGTTTTACAATTTTTTACATTTGTGGAAATACTTCCTTTTTTGAGTCGTGTATGAAAACATTAGTTATTACAATAAATATAAATCATTTTTCAACAATTTTGTACTGAAACTGTAAGAATAAGAAGAAAATATTTTAAACTCATCTGTAGTAATTTGTAGAATACAATTAAAATTGCCGCAGTAGACTCTCGCCCACGCGCCATCCACAACGGCTTGTGATCAGAAGTTTTCTCGCCTGCGCGTCCTCGCCCCACCCAAAATGTCCTTGTCCCCAATCTTACTGTTAGGTACAGTCAGCATCGACAACTAATTCCGACTTTAATTATCATGTATTTTAATACACAACTCTAATAAATTGAATACAATTTTTTTACTGAGCTATAATTTATTTTCACTTTCTGCATTTTTTGGGAAGGGGGTGTTGTCGCAAGCTTTTCTTATTTCGGGGGAGTTCAACCGCACGTTACGGGTGCGTTACAGGGGGAAGAGGGGGAATTCAAAATGCTCCAAACTTGCGTTACGTGATTTATAGATGGCCCCTGAGAGGGTGTAGCCGGTACCTCTAGAGCAGAGCGTTGCTGCCCCAGAAATAATTATTGTGAATATCATTCCAAATTTGAAAGAGTTACCGGTTTTTAATTAGGAATTATAGAATGAATGCATTTATTTTCTTGTCCAAAAATGTTCTTGAATTTAGTGATACTTAAAAGATAATAATGTTTATTCCATTTTTGTGGCTTTATTTAAGTGCTTTAGAGTAGACAATATTTTGTTTTAGCTGTAATATTTCTATTTCTAACCATTAAACAACGTTTTTACTTTTAAATCGTGCTTTTTAATGTATCTACCAGAACCTGGTAGAAGTGGTACTGCTTTCTTGCTTTCTCTCCCTCTTTCCCCCTCTCTTTTCCCCTTCCCTCTCTCCCCTCTCTTTTCTCCCTCACTCTTATCCTCCCCTCTATATCTTTTCCCCTTTATCTTTCACCTTCTCTTTTCCCTTTCTATTTTGTTCCCTCTCTTTTCCCCTCTCTTTCTTTTCCTTTTTCTTTTTCTCATTTTTCTCCTCTCTCTTTTCCTTTCTTTTTTCCCTCTCCTCTCTCCAATTTTCGCGCCCGCTCCTCCCGTTCTCTTCGACCTCCCCCTACTTCGCTCGCAACCGCACAGCCCCAACGAAGCTCGGGTGGATTGGCAATTACATTTAACTTGGCATTTAACTGATGGGCCATCTCGTGCTGAAGCACCATCTAGTGGAGTTACAATAAAGCTATTATGCCTACATTCTTCCCGCAAGTGCAAGCAATAAGTTGACACAGTTGTATCGCAATTCGGATGAACGGTACTTCAGCGCATTAAACACAGACCAATATCATAATGTGATTTGGACTGCAATGTCCTGGATTCGTTTTGAAGAAATACTGAGATACACGTTTTTCTGAGAATTCTAATTTGGGAAATAATGACAGGCCTCTTGAATGAATGTTAGTTTCACTTCTTTCCAAGCGATACGTAGTGCCTCGCAGTCGATGTATCTTGGAAGGCATTGCAACGGGCCACGGACATCGCGCGATCTTTCCTTCCCTTTCCTTGTCTTATCCTCACCCCTTACACATACACACACAAACATGCACTACACTAGAGTTTGTCCCGGCTGTGATAAGGGCGGCCCGCTGGTGGGGGATACCTTGTTGAGGAAATCCCGCTAGCAGGCAGTAGGTCGGCACCGGATTTTGCCATCCAGCACGGGAAGATAACAGCGTTCTCCCGCGGAAAAACATGCATTACACTTACGGGAATAGTGATTGCCATTGGCACAGCCGGAATCACTAACAATCAATCAATAAATTGGAGGCATGGAGCACTACAACAGTTTCTTGAAAGCCGATTCGTTTTGTGGGCTCTTGCTGGGCGCTAAATCAGTAACGTCACGAGAGGCAGTTCGTGGCAAGTGTTGCACGACAAAATCATCCCTCTACGCAGTTGATCACCTCGCCGCAAGATAGCAGTAGGCAGTTGCCCTGAACGCTTTGCACATGATATTCGAGAAGGCCGGATTAAATCAACGAGATAGAATATACTACATAGAGTGACTGTCTCTACAGTTTCAGCGCCCTTGATAGAGGTTCGCCGAAGTAGTAGTCGCCATGTTTTTTGATGTCAAAACAAACGAGTGGCGGTGTAACCGTCCGTAACCAGCGTCAATCATAATGTTAGAATACTTTGTTTCCTAGAGGGCGCTGCTTTGACTGCAAAATCATCGCTTCAATTTGCTTCAAAGATGGAGGCACTTCAGCCTCTCTATGTAGTATATTGTGGCTCGTTGGGTTAAATTTATACATTTATGAACTTTCGTTGCTGTTTTGAAAAAAAAGGAGGATGTGAATATTACATAAAAAACATGAGTTGATATTTCAGACTCACATGAAATATTGTATATATTTTATTCAGTTACGTTTAAATTAAAAAATATATGATGAAATAATGATCATAAACAAAAACAAATTGAAAAAAAATATCCCAAAGGTGAAGGGCAGTGACCTTCGAAACGTAGGTCTAAAAATTGTATGATTTTAATAAAAATTGATTATGTGAATGAATGTCTGATTAAATAATTAAAGGACCTTCAAACCGAATCTAAAAAAACTTTTGTTGTTATAATTTATTTATATCTTGATTTTTATGTGCATTTATATGATTATTATTCACATTAGATTCCACGTTCATAATGTCATATTATAGAGATCCCCAGAGACAAATTCGTGAACTATTTTGAAATTCTTAATCAAACCTCGTGCTTGTATTTGTGCAATTTCATTATTAGAAATGCTTCTTCACTGTCATATTTGCTATCATACATACGCATTATCTATCAAGTAAAGTTCCTTGTAATATTGTATTCTACTGCCTTGTGAGTGCAGGGTTACAACTGATAGTTCCCTTTCCCGACACTAGTTACGCTCAGATGCTTGTAGCCACGATGCCACGAAGCCACCTGTAGGAGACATTGACATCGCTGTGCTAAATGGGTTTAGCACAAGCTCAACGTCACAAAGGAAATGCTATTTCTTATACCACCACCAACGGCAGCGTTAGCTGATGTACTCTCCAGAGACGTAATATGTGCTAATTAAATGCAGATCATCCCAAGATGAAAAGACAAATGTCTGTTAATAGCGAAGTTGAAAATTTGAGGGCAGGGGGAAGCTATCCTCCACCTCGGCTCTATCGAATACTTTTATACTAAAGCAAGTCTACAAAAGACTGTGAGGTCTCATACGAAAAAATGTGACACAAGACAACCCACAAGTTAACACCTTTAAACGAATTATCAATAATTGAATAACAATTACCTTTTTTCCCAATATTTGTGTGAATTTCGTCATCTGGAAAGAAAAATGTATATTAGTCATAATATTTCAGTGAAAAACATTTTTTGTAACATTGTACGTGAAAACATGCCCTCAGTAACGGTGTTTTCTGAATATACATTGCAGTTAATATTCTAATTATGTAATTTTTAAAAACATTACGATGTACTTTATTATACAAACGATTTTTGTTAAAAGTTATGATGCGTTATGAATCTTCCTTCTTTTAATTGATCGTGTGATAACTGGTTTTGAAATCGGGGAACATTTATATAAATGTGTAAGAAACATTAAAAACAGTGTGTATTATTTCTGAAGGATAGAGTTGTATTTTACTTCCCAAAAGCAACGCAAAGGACCATCTTAGCACTTGTTCAATAGATCAAGAGAATAACTTCGATAATAATTTATGACCATTTTCAATAATTCACAGAAAGTTTCGGATTATAAGGTCTGGCCAGGTTTGCTTAAATGTTTGTGAAAAGAATTGTGTAAAAATATTCAAGGGGGTCGTCGTATTGAAATACTTAATATTCCACCTACACAATTTAAAAATATGAAATACAACATATTAACATAGATACAATAAAGTACAATTTGCTACACACTAATAAGAGTAAACAAGTTTCCTTGTACAAGCTTCGCTACTTTGTTGTTTCCTATTCGTTGAAGCAGAGTCTATCTTGCTAAGTTCCATTACACGTCAGGATATAAGAATTATGTCCGAAGAGATATAGTGAAACTTCTCAAAAGGAACTCCTCTTTACAACTTCATAAAATACACTTAAGGTTAAAATGTATGAACACACATTTAATGAGAAAATATTCATAAATATGATTAAAATAACATTAAACCTTTTCTTCCTTCTGAATGTCTCTTTATTAATTCAATAAAAATACTTCGTTTATATTATAGACATTCAATTTTTTATTCTGTAATTGTAGTTGTTTAGTTACATAGGAATATAAAAGAAACATAAATATATAAGAAATATAAAAGGAACAAAACGAAAGGAATATAAAATAACCTTTTCAGAAATTAAACTCGATATCGAAACACGAACTCGAAACTGGATATCATAGATTTTAGTAAAGTTGAAATCCTCTATGATGGACCACGTAAAGGAGCCAGAATTATCTCGGAAAGTTGCACATAAAATTTAACAACACAGTTAATACTATGGTAGAGTACAATATATTTACATTTACGACAAAACGAGTTTACATTCTTTACAGGGACTAGTCCAACCCCCGTGAAGCGAATTAAACCTTATCCCTATCCTTACTCCTTCCCACTTCTGGCCGATGGGTAGATGACGCAGGGCGCGTGTGAGACGCGAGCGCGCGTGAAGACCTGTCGGCTATTCCTTGACTTGACTCTGACATGACTTCGACTACTCAGCCGCCCATAGAGGACGCTTGTAACGGAGGATTACTCCGGTGCGCTCAACGCTCCTTAAGAGACGCGTTGTGACTACATAAACGCAACAAATTTTAAAAAATCAAGGAATCTTCATAACGCTCAACGAATTTGCACAACTGATGAGAGAGCAGCATAGAAACACTTCACTGAAGAATTTTTGTAAATAGTTACTAAAGAAACGTATGTATTGTAAGTAGTAGGTTAAGCTCAAGAGCATAACTTTATTACTAAAGGTAAGCTTCTGTTAATTTAAAGATTATAATAATATTGTATGTAAACAGTGTATAAAACATTGTAAGTAGTAGGTTAAGCTCAAGAGCATAACTTTATTACTAAAGGTAAGCTTCTGTTAATTTAAAGATTATAATAATATTGTATGTAAACAGTGTATAAAACATGTACTGTGCTAAAGAGATATCTGATGACTAACAAAGGTAGCCGAAACGTCACGTCACCAATGTAACTTAAGAACTACAATTACAGAATACAACTTCAATGTCTGTAATATAAAGAAACTTTTTATTGAATTGAAAAAAAATTAAAAATACAGATCTAATAATATAACTTTTTTAGTACTGTGTCGAAGTCTTGTAAAACAAGGGAAGTTTCACAGTTCATGGAACATTACTATCACTGGTCACCGTGCAACATGTTTCTGAAAACGTAATGGAAATATTTTACATTTACCAAGAGATGCACATGCATATTGTAGGAAATAAGCACCTGCCAACACCTTACTTAGAAAAGTAATGCACAACATATCATTATATTACTGATTCTTTTATGAAATGACACATGTGTCACACTGTTATTGGACATTGTGTTTACATTCCCAAACTAGTGGAACCCGGCAAACGTTCTGCTCTCCATCTCCATCTTCCTCCTTCCCTCTTCCTTTACATCTTCGTCGCCCTTTCTCCCCGTCTCTTTTTCCATCTCTCTCTCTCTCTCTCTCTCTCTCTCTCTCTCTCTCTTTCTCGCTCTCTCTCTCCGTCCCTGTCAGTCTTATTCTGTCTCTGTGTTTGTCTCTCTGTGTCTTTCTGCCCCTGTCTGTGTGTCTCTCTATTCATTCAGTACATGTTTTAGTCTGTCTCTGCCTCTGCCTCTCCCTGTCTCCGTCTCCGTCTCCGTCTCTGTCTCTGTCCCTCCCTTTCTCCGTCTCTCCATGCCTCTCGCCAACTCTCAGCAATAATGAAGTCGCAGTTTGAATGGAAGTTAATTAAAATTAAGTGCTGATAGTCTAAATCGGCATCCACTAAAGCTGGGAAAAGTCCCAACAAGAAAAAAATACGAGTAGTGGTTGCTCGCCTTTCATATAACGACGCATATCTTATTCATTTGTGACGTTATAAGTTGGTAAGAAAATTCATCACTAAACAACAAAGTCTAATATGTCAGACAGCAAAAAGTGACATTTCAATTTAAAATTGAAATGGGCTTCATGAAGTAATAAATCACACATAATAAATAGATAATAATCTTTTTTAAAATTGATTACGAAGACAATAAAGATGACCGACATATTTCAGTACCCGTTACACTTATAAGTTACAAATGCAGTGTGTCCCAGGCTAGGTATTAACACCTCATTCAATTATTAATATTCTGCTAATCTCGTTCTATTTCTACATATTTTATATGTTATTACATGTCCTTTCTTATTTTGTGATTTAATTTTGCCACTCCAGTTATTTTATTAAGAAAATGTGCTCAATAAACATATTTTTCCACTTACCAGCCAGTGTCGTGGATTGTGATGTCGTCTGATAGTCTCCTGAAACATGAAATTGACAGTACGGTAATTATCAGAACAAAATGCAATTATTTCGTTAACAAAAATGTTTGTGTACATTCTATGTAATAGTAATTGGTGATGTGATAGTAAAATACGATTTAGATAAGGATTCATTTTTTTCTCGCCCGGGAGACCTTAAAAATAAAAAGATCCAAATTTGGCTAAGATTAAGAATTCAATTTACTCTCAAACAGCATATTATTATTATTATTATTATTATTATTATTATTATTATTATTATTATTATTATTATTATTATTATTATTGTTATTATTATTTTTATGATTGATATCTACACTACCATGCACAATTCACCTCCTCTTGTATATGCACTTATAATGACTTGTATATGCAAGTGATTATAATAACTTACATTCCAAAGAAAATGTCAATAAAATATTTAAAGAGTGCACGTTATTATCTAAGACAATACATCTTTCATTCTTTTATTTACAATGGGATCAAAGAAAGTTATATATTGTCTCTGATGTATGTTAATTGTTTCCTAGAGAAATAAAATTTCTAAAAGTAGTCCCTTGTTTCTCTAGAGAAGAAATACGCTTTTTATGACCGCAGGAATAATAGTAAATTAGGCTCCCTACCTATTTTGAAGTTAGAAAGGTCCCTTGCTTTTTAAACAATAATTTAATTACATTTTATTAAAAATTAAATTTGTTAAAATAAGTTGTCCCAACCGACATTCGAACCCGTGTCTCTTCGTTTTCATCCAGTTGCTATTGTCTCTCCAATAAGGTGACATTGTGGTCAAAATTGAATCATTGGTTATTTATTTCATCATCTTATCACAAATGAATCATGGATTATTGTCTTTTATTATCTTAGAGCCAAGGTTGTGAAATTTGGATCTACTCCCATCATCAAAATTCTTCAATTTAATGTAAAACTAATATAATGATGTTAAATAAGTATTGACTTTACTCTAGAAAATATACTATTTTTTACTTTCATGAAATATATCATTCTAAAATATATTTAATATACGAAGAGAGATAAGAATTCATCTTACCTTGACTTTCTTGTAACAACCTACCAACGTAACTATAGCTGGACCACTTTGAAAAAGAACCTGGACTGCGCGTGCGAGAGAAGCGCCGGGGGGGGGGAGGCAGTTATCTTAGTTTGGTAACTATTCGTAATACGTAAGACTTTGTTCAAGCGCACAGCACTGCGAACATAAGCTAAACGTGTGTTTTATAAATGCCTTTCATGCATTTACTACTTTAACAAATTCCTGATGAGTGCTAGCCCTAATGCACTCAGAAAATTTTATTTTAAGATTTGAACTAATGAATAAAATATTTATCCCATTTTATCCAAAAGCAAAGCCCAACTTCACACTCGGGTGTGTGTTAACTTAAAAAGGGGAATGTATCATTATTACTCAAAGATTCCCTCCTCCCCCTTGTAGTTCACTATTTTCTCAAAACATTTCTGGCAACTCTATTCATATTCAAAACCTCTTTACGAAAACTACTCAAAATGAATTTATAAAAGTTTCAGGCTGTCTTGGGGCCTGTGACCTCACCTTCGCAGGAGAAGCGAAAAATAAAGGCGACGAAAACGTCAACGCAAAAACAACAAACCTCCACGAGACCGGATTGTGATAAAGCAGCAAACAAGACCCAGAACCAGAGCGAGATGAACGAGGACGAGAAAACAGGAAAAAACTGACAAGAACGGGAAAAGGAAGAAAAGGGACACAAAGGTTAATGTCATAGAATTCAATGTTGAACACTGCGTAAACTCACGGTCCTGAAATATTTCCTATAATCTAATAAAATAGAATAACCAATCATTGATTTGCTATAATTTTTATTTTAAAGGTTTTCTAAAATGCAAGGAGCCTTACATAAACAAGTTTCTAATATTCTAAATTCCAACAAGTAAGGTAATTGAAAAGTCCTTACCTTCCAGGCTAAAATACCCGTAACTGACGAAGAAGTACGCAAAAATCGTAAGTAGCATGACGCCAATTGCCTGAAAGGCACACAAAAATTAGTTTTGTTATAATAAAAACAGATACTACAATATTAGTAATAGGAGTACGAATAATCTGTAATATAAATAAATCGTAACGCAGAGTTGTAATTATGTTGGTATGATAGTAGAGTGTTGGTGACGCTACTACAATAACGAATGAGGCAGACATAACATGAAGTAACAAAGCCCTGCACGTTGAATTGTGGGGTGGAGAATGGAACTATGCCACAATAATCTGTTAATTAATTTATTCTGTGTACAGTTGGAAGTGATCCTTTAATTGAAGTGGTTCAATTTAGCTGGAGTCCGTTATTCCCAATTTATCTTAGTCATATAAGGATTCACAGGTAGGAACCTCTCACATCATATTCTCCCACGTGACACGTTTAAGAAAATTTGCGCCTTAGGTTGATGTAGGGTCAAAAATATTAACTCGTCCGGGAAAATTTTAAAGCCATAATTTCCGCCCATACCAACACTCATCACCACTTCATAATTGTGATTATCTCCTAATTTGTGGTGAACCTAAAACCGCTAATTTTGTTCCTCTGATTTCCCACAGCAATGAATTTATATTTCCTTAATTAAACTTTCTAATTATTTTTAAATATATGAGGAGGATTTATATTTACATGTGACATGCAGAGGCAGCAAGGTGCATGCAGAAAAGTGCGAGAGGGCAAGAAGCTAGGTCCAAAAGAAAGCAGACGAGAAGTAGATGAATGTGGTGATCAAGAAATAGTTTCAAAGGCAATAAATTTAGGAAAGAAAGAGAGGAGATGAGAAGCAGATAAGTGTATAAGAGAGAAAAGAGAAATCTTGATTTTAAAGTGAGGTGAAAAGAAACAGATGAGTGGGATAGAGAAGAGAGAAATCGAGAAATGATGAAGAGGAGAAGAAAAACGCAGATGACTACGATAAACAGGAGAGGAAAATTGTCTATATGTATTACGGCCAGCACTTATCAGGAATTCGTTAAAGTAGTATATGCATGAAAGGAATTTATTAAGCACACTTTTAGCGTATGTTTGCACTTTAACCGTGCACTTGAACAAACACTTACGTATTACGAATAGCTACCAAACTAAGAGTGCCATAGAGAGCTAAAGGTAGATATTAAAGAAGGAGGAGACTAGAAGCAGATGAATGTGATAAAGATGAGACGAGAAGCAGATTAGTGAGATAGGAGGCAAATCTAGTTGTGATATAAGAAATATGAGAAGCAGATAAGTAGGAGAGAGAGAAGAGAAATTTAAGTTTGAAAGAGAAGAGAGAAGCAAATGAATGTGATAAAGAGCGAAGGAGTAGAAAATGAGTTAGAAAGAGGAGATAAATTTAGGAGTGAAAGAGAAGATACGACCTGAAGAGAGAAAGAGGAAAAGCAGCTAAGTGTAAGAGAGAATAGGAGAAGTAATTGCATGAGAAGGGGGAAAGGAGGTATGTAAATGATATGACTAAAAATAAACTGAATGATATAAATATGAGGAAGGTACATTACTGAATGAGATTAGGAGTCGCAAATGAGTGAGATTAAGATGAGAGGAGAGACGTGAGAGTGTGCACGAGAGAAAGGTTAAGTGTTTGCGGAAATGAAGTGTGTGAGAGAAATAGAGAGGAGATGGTCGATCAGTGATTCCGGGCGCGTCAACTACCGAGGTAATTAGTCCCGTAAGCGTAGTGTACGTTTCTTTATGGTTAGATAGCTGTGGTCTTCCCTAGCCGGATGACGAGATCCGGCGCCGACCTAAACGTCGGCTAGCAAGGTTTCCCTCAACCAGGTATCTTCCACCAGCGGGCATAGTCCCAGCCGGGACAAGCTCTAAGCCCCCGATCGGCATGTGTATTACATGCAGTGCAAGCATATGTATGTATAATTAAGCGGTGGGGATATTACAAGGAAGAAGAACGAAAGATCGTGCGGCCTGTTTGTTAGTGTGCTGCACTGGCATTCGCCCGGTGTTCATCGGAGAAACCACGAACAACTACAAATCAGAGCACCCGGCAACTAGAATTCCTTTCCGGACAGCGACTCATTTCGACCTAGCTGTCAAGCTAGTGCTCAAAATCTTGCCTCCATCGTGATTCAAACCGAACACCTCCCAGAGGCCCAATCAGTAAGCAAAGTGTCTGTGTATGTATGAATGAGAAAAGCAGAAGAGTGAGGGAGAGATACAGAGCAGGTGGGATTGCAAGAGAGAGAGAGAGAGAGAGAGAGAGAGAGAAAGATAGCGAGAGAGAGAGAAAGGCAAAAAAATAGAGATATGAAAAGAAAGAGAGAGATAGAGATAGAAAAGGACAGACAGAGATCGAGAGACCAGGTGGGATAAAAAGATACATAGAGATAGAAAGATAACTTAAAAAAGGATAAAATCATATTAAAAAGCAAGGTTAAGATCGCGCGAGAGCGAGCTAGGAAGAGCGAGTGAAAGTGGGATAGAGAGAGAGCGAGAGCAAGGGAGAGCGAGAACAAAAGAGCGAGTGCGAGAAAGAGAGAAGAAGAAAAAAAGCGAGAGAGAGCGATAGCGAGTGGGCGCGCGTGAGAGAGAGAGAGAGAGAGAGAGAGAGAGAGCGAGAGCATGGGAGAGCGAGAACAAAAGAGCGAGTGCGAGAAAGATGGAGTGAGAAAAAAAGCGAGAGAGAGCGATAGCGAGTGGGCGCGCGTGAGAGAGAGAGAGAGAGAGAGAGAGAGAGAGAGAGAGAGAGCTAGAGCGAGAGCAAGGGAGAGCGAGAACAAAAGAGCGAGTGAGAGAAAGAGAGAGTGAGAAAAAAAGCGAGAGAGAGCGATAGTGAGTGGGCGCGCGTGAGAGAGAGAGAGAGAGAGAGAGAGAGAGAGCTAGAGCGAGAGCATGGGAGAGCGAGAACAAAAGAGCGAGTGCGAGAAAGATAGAGTGAGAAAAAAAGCGAGAGAGAGCGATAGCGAGTGGGCGCGCGTGAGAGAGAGAGAGAGAGAGAGAGAGAGAGAGAGAGAGAGAGAGAGAGAGAGCTAGAGCGAGAGCAAGGGAGAGCGAAAACAAAAGAGCGAGTGCGAGAAAGAGAGAGTGAGAAAAAAAGCGAGAGAGAGCGATAGCGAGTGGGCGTGAGAGAGAGAGAGAGGGACAGACCACGAAGGCGCTTGCGACGAACGTCATGCCGTGCACGAGGCTGCAGCCGCAGCAGAAGTCGTCGATCAGGCAGCAGCGAAGCGCCTCGAAGACCCGCGCCCACCTGCCCTCGTCGCTGCCTCCGCCGCCGCTCGCGCTCTCCACCACGCCCTCCCACTCCACGGGGAAGCCACGCGCGTCCCGCCCGCGCGCCTCGCGGGCCCTCCTGCCAACACGGCCACGCCCCCTCAGCCCCACAGCCCTCGCCTCCGCCCCTCCTCGCTCCCCGCCACGCCCTCCCACTCCACGGGGAAGCCCCGCGCGTCCCGCCCGCGCGCCTCGCGGGCCCTCCTGCCGACACGGCCACGCCCCCTCAGCCCCACCCGCAGCACGCCCCGCTCCCCACAGCCCCGCCTCCGCCCCTCCTCGCTCCCCGCCACGCCCTCCCACTCCACGGGGAAGCCACGCGCGTCCCGCCCGCGCGCCTCGCGGGCCCTCCTGCCGACACGGCCACGCCCCCTCAGCCCCACCCGCAGCACGCCCCGCTCCCCACAGCCCCGCCTCCGCCCCTCCTCGCTCCCCGCCACGCCCTCCCACTCCACGGGGAAGCCACGCGCGTCCCGCCCGCGCGCCTCGCGGGCCCTCCTGCCGACACGGCCACGCCCCCTCAGCCCCACCCGCAGCACGCCCCGCTCCCCACAGCCCCGCCTCCGCCCCTCCTCGCTCCCCGCCACGCCCTCCCACTCCACGGGGAAGCCACGCGCGTCCCGCCCGCGCGCCTCGCGGGCCCTCCTGCCGACACGGCCACGCCCCCTCAGCCCCACCCGCAGCACGCCCCGCTCCCCACAGCCCCGCCTCCGCCCCTCCTCGCTCCCCGCCACGCCCTCCCACTCCACGGGGAAGCCACGCGCGTCCCGCCCGCGCGCCTCGCGGGCCCTCCTGCCGACACGGCCACGCCCCCTCAGCCCCACCCGCAGCACGCCCCGCTCCCCACAGCCCCGCCTCCGCCCCTCCTCGCTCCCCGCCACGCCCTCCCACTCCACGGGGAAGCCACGCGCGTCCCGCCCGCGCGCCTCGCGGGCCCTCCTGCCGACACGGCCACGCCCCCCTCAGCCCCACCCGCAGCACGCCCCGCTCCCCACAGCCCCGCCTCCGCCCCTCCTCGCTCCCCGCCACGCCCTCCCACTCCACGGGGAAGCCACGCGCGTCCCGCCCGCGCGCCTCGTTGGCCCTCCTGCCGACACGGCCACGCCCCGTCAGCCCCACCCGCAGCACGCCCCGCTCCCAACAGCCCCGCCTCCGCCCCTCCTCGCTCCCCGCCACGCCCTCCCACTCCACGGGGAAGCCACGCGCGTCCCGCCCGCGCGCCTCGTTGGCCCTCCTGCCGACACGGCCACGCCCCCTCAGCCCCACCCGCAGCACGCCCCGCTCCCAACAGCCCCGCCTCCGCCCCTCCTCGCTCCCCGCCACGCCCTCCCACTCCACGGGGAAGCCACGCGCGTCCCGCCCGCGCGCCTCGTTGGCCCTCCTGCCGACACGGCCACGCCCCGTCAGCCCCACCCGCAGCACGCCCCGCTCCCCACAGCCCCGCCTCCGCCCCTCCTCGCTCCCCGCCACGCCCTCCCACTCCACGGGGAAGCCACGCGCGTCCCGCCCGCGCGCCTCGCGGGCCCTCCTGCCGACACGGCCACGCCCCCTCAGCCCCACCCGCAGCACGCCCCGCTCCCCACAGCCCCGCCTCCGCCCCTCCTCGCTCCCCGCCACGCCCTCCCACTCCACGGGGAAGCCACGCGCGTCCCGCCCGCGCGCCTCGTTGGCCCTCCTGCCGACACGGCCACGCCCCCTCAGCCCCACCCGCAGCACGCCCCGCTCCCCACAGCCCCGCCTCCGCCCCTCCTCGCTCCCCGCCACGCCCTCCCACTCCACGGGGAAGCCACGCGCGTCCCGCCCGCGCGCCTCGTTGGCCCTCCTGCCGACACGGCCACGCCCCGTCAGCCCCACCCGCAGCACGCCCCGCTCCCAACAGCCCCGCCTCCGCCCCTCCTCGCTCCCCGCCACGCCCTCCCACTCCACGGGGAAGCCACGCGCGTCCCGCCCGCGCGCCTCGTTGGCCCTCCTGCCGACACGGCCACGCCCCGTCAGCCCCACCCGCAGCACGCCCCGCTCCCAACAGCCCCGCCTCCGCCCCTCCTCGCTCCCCGCCACGCCCTCCCACTCCACGGGGAAGCCACGCGCGTCCCGCCCGCGCGCCTCGTTGGCCCTCCTGCCGACACGGCCACGCCCCGTCAGCCCCACCCGCAGCACGCCCCGCTCCCAACAGCCCCGCCTCCGCCCCTCCTCGCTCCCCGCCACGCCCTCCCACTCCACGGGGAAGCCACGCGCGTCCCGCCCGCGCGCCTCGCGGGCCCTCCTGCCGACACGGCCACGCCCCCTCAGCCCCACCCGCAGCACGCCCCGCTCCCCACAGCCCCGCCTCCGCCCCTCCTCGCTCCCCGCCACGCCCTCCCACTCCACGGGGAAGCCACGCGCGTCCCGCCCGCGCGCCTCGCGGGCCCTCCTGCCGACACGGCCACGCCCCCTCAGCCCCACCCGAAGCACGCCCCGCTCCCCACAGCCCCGCCTCCACCCCTCCTCGCTCCCCGCCACGCCCCTCCCACTCCACGGGGAAGCCACGCGCGTCCCGCCCGCGCGCCTCGCGGGCCCTCCTGCCGACACGGCCACGCCCCGTCAGCCCCACCCGCAGCACGCCCCGCTCCCCACAGCCCCGCCTCCGCCCCTCCTCGCTCCCCGCCACGCCCTCCCACTCCACGGGGAAGCCACGCGCGTCCCGCCCGCGCGCCTCGCGGGCCCTCCTGCCGACACGGCCACGCCCCCTCAGCCCCACCCGAAGCACGCCCCGCTCCCCACAGCCCCGCCTCCACCCCTCCTCGCTCCCCGCCACGCCCTCCCACTCCACGGGGAAGCCACGCGCGTCCCGCCCGCGCGCCTCGTTGGCCCTCCTGCCGACACGGCCACGCCCCGTCAGCCCCACCCGCAGCACGCCCCCGCTCCCCACAGCCCCGCCTCCGCCCCTCCTCGCTCCCCGCCACGCCCTCCCACTCCACGGGGAAGCCACGCGCGTCCCGCCCGCGCGCCTCGCGGGCCCTCCTGCCGACACGGCCACGCCCCCTCAGCCCCACCCGAAGCACGCCCCGCTCCCCACAGCCCCGCCTCCACCCCTCCTCGCTCCCCGCCACGCCCTCCCACTCCACGGGGAAGCCACGCGCGTCCCGCCCGCGCGCCTCGTTGGCCCTCCTGCCGACACGGCCACGCCCCGTCAGCCCCACCCGCAGCACGCCCCGCTCCCAACAGCCCCGCCTCCGCCCCTCCTCGCTCCCCGCCACGCCCTCCCACTCCACGGGGAAGCCACGCGCGTCCCGCCCGCGCGCCTCGTTGGCCCTCCTGCCGACACGGCCACGCCCCGTCAGCCCCACCCGCAGCACGCCCCGCTCCCAACAGCCCCGCCTCCGCCCCTCCTCGCTCCCCGCCACGCCCTCCCACTCCACGGGGAAGCCACGCGCGTCCCGCCCGCGCGCCTCGTTGGCCCTCCTGCCGACACGGCCACGCCCCGTCAGCCCCACCCGCAGCACGCCCCGCTCCCAACAGCCCCGCCTCCGCCCCTCCTCGCTCCCCGCCACGCCCTCCCACTCCACGGGGAAGCCACGCGCGTCCCGCCCGCGCGCCTCGCGGGCCCTCCTGCCGACACGGCCACGCCCCCTCAGCCCCACCCGCAGCACGCCCCGCTCCCCACAGCCCCGCCTCCGCCCCTCCTCGCTCCCCGCCACGCCCTCCCACTCCACGGGGAAGCCACGCGCGTCCCGCCCGCGCGCCTCGCGGGCCCTCCTGCCGACACGGCCACGCCCCCTCAGCCCCACCCGCAGCACGCCCCGCTCCCCACAGCCCCGCCTCCGCCCCTCCTCGCTCCCCGCCACGCCCTCCCACTCCACGGGGAAGCCACGCGCGTCCCGCCCGCGCGCCTCGCGGGCCCTCCTGCCGACACGGCCACGCCCCCTCAGCCCCACCCGCAGCACGCCCCGCTCCCCACAGCCCCGCCTCCGCCCCTCCTCGCTCCCCGCCACGCCCTCCCACTCCACGGGGAAGCCACGCGCGTCCCGCCCGCGCGCCTCGCGGGCCCTCCTGCCGACACGGCCACGCCCCCTCAGCCCCACCCGCAGCACGCCCCGCTCCCCACAGCCCCGCCTCCGCCCCTCCTCGCTCCCCGCCACGCCCTCCCACTCCACGGGGAAGCCACGCGCGTCCCGCCCGCGCGCCTCGCGGGCCCTCCTGCCGACACGGCCACGCCCCCTCAGCCCCACCCGCAGCACGCCCCGCTCCCCACAGCCCCGCCTCCGCCCCTCCTCGCTCCCCGCCACGCCCTCCCACTCCACGGGGAAGCCACGCGCGTCCCGCCCGCGCGCCTCGTTGGCCCTCCTGCCGACACGGCCACGCCCCGTCAGCCCCACCCGCAGCACGCCCCGCTCCCAACAGCCCCGCCTCCGCCCCTCCTCGCTCCCCGCCACGCCCTCCCACTCCACGGGGAAGCCACGCGCGTCCCGCCCGCGCGCCTCGTTGGCCCTCCTGCCGACACGGCCACGCCCCCTCAGCCCCACCCGCAGCACGCCCCGCTCCCAACAGCCCCGCCTCCGCCCCTCCTCGCTCCCCGCCACGCCCTCCCACTCCACGGGGAAGCCACGCGCGTCCCGCCCGCGCGCCTCGTTGGCCCTCCTGCCGACACGGCCACGCCCCGTCAGCCCCACCCGCAGCACGCCCCGCTCCCAACAGCCCCGCCTCCGCCCCTCCTCGCTCCCCGCCACGCCCTCCCACTCCACGGGGAAGCCACGCGCGTCCCGCCCGCGCGCCTCGTTGGCCCTCCTGCCGACACGGCCACGCCCCGTCAGCCCCACCCGCAGCACGCCCCGCTCCCAACAGCCCCGCCTCCGCCCCTCCTCGCTCCCCGCCACGCCCTCCCACTCCACGGGGAAGCCACGCGCGTCCCGCCCGCGCGCCTCGTTGGCCCTCCTGCCGACACGGCCACGCCCCGTCAGCCCCACCCGCAGCACGCCCCGCTCCCAACAGCCCCGCCTCCGCCCCTCCTCGCTCCCCGCCACGCCCTCCCACTCCACGGGGAAGCCACGCGCGTCCCGCCCGCGCGCCTCGCGGGCCCTCCTGCCGACACGGCCACGCCCCCTCAGCCCCACCCGAAGCACGCCCCGCTCCCCACAGCCCCGCCTCCACCCCTCCTCGCTCCCCGCCACGCCATCCCACTCCGCGGGGAGTCGCTGAATATTGGGCTAACTAACCGGGACAGTAGCAGAATCAGCTCAATGCACCACTCACATACGCCGGGAACAAGTCTCATCTCTTTGAGTATCGGGTCACTGCCACGACGGAACTAAGAGCCCTACTGGGGGGCAACTAAGGCTGGGGTGATCCGCTCTCCTCACTGCCTACACCTTTAGGCTGACTACGTGAGTATCGCCGAAAACCTAGGCGACCTGACGGGTGATGTCAAGTTCCCGGCGGACTGTGGATTCCAGAGCATTTTGAAGATTGTCCTTCATCCGCTCCTGCCCAAAGGCCATCGCGCCTGGTGCCCGACTGGCGGGTTACCGTGCAATCCCGGCAACCAGGAGCTTAGCATCGCCTACTCACAGCCTACACATTTAGGCTAACGACGTGAGTATCGCCAGAACCTGGGCAATCTGACGGGAGGTAATTTCCAGCCGGAATTTTTTCTGTGGATTCCAGAGCACCCCGAAGGATCTCCTTCTCCCGGTCCTGCTCGGTGGGTTACCGGGCAAGTCCGGCAACCAGGAGCTTAGCATTGCCTCCTTACTGCCTCCACATTGAAGCTAACGACATGAGTACCGCCGTGAAACTCAGCGCCCAGGTGGTCCTCTCCAACTCTCCACCACAAATCGCGCCCACCCACGTAGAGCCCCCTCACCCCTGCGGAACAATTTTTGAGACATAAAGCGTGGGGGACGGGGGCTTTTTGCTGGGACACAGATGGCAATATTGTGTTAAACCAGAAGACCCTCCCACGTTAATACAAACATTGTTGCGTTATGTGGTTTATTTGCGCATGCAGCGCGAATTGACGGTACATGGACGGATTGCAACGGTGGTGGTTATACATAAACAAAGCCGTGGGGAATGAACGCTTACAGTCTGCAACTTCTTATTCAAATAATTAGAGCCCTAAAGATGAAGAAGTAACTTGAGCAAAGATAGAAGGGAACTAGTAGGGCTACAACACATACTTTCTCGCGTTATTTCTAACTTTTGCGATTTTCGAAAATCCAGAGATTTCAACGAAAATGAGACTTGCGCCATGTATTATTTTGTTCTATTTGTGGAAATGTTTTTAAAGAGAAAATTTGGAGCCGTTTTTAAGATTTTGTTTATAATTATTACCATTAACATCAAGCAGAAAATTCGCGAAAACTATTTCTTTCAAAAAATGTTTCTTGATCTTATTTAAAGATCTATTTTTAAACAGATTTTAATTCAAAACAAATCTCTACCATCAATATTGTGCTTTTGGAATTTTAATTTTTTGCAATTTTCAGAAGTACAAAATGGGACCAGAACGTACCTTTTAACAACATATGAGGAAAGAGTTTAAAGCAAAAAGTTGGCGCTTGTTTTTTGAAAATGTTCTTTTTTATAAATTTTATTAACTAAAATCATATTTGATACATTTCGCATCTTTCGCTAAAAATTGCGTTAATCTATTAGTATTTTCAAAAAATGTTCGTGATATTAAATAAATAACTAATTGTGAAGAAAAAATTTATTTGAAGGAAAAAACTTGGTCTTCAATATTATAGTTGTAGAAAGAAAGCGAAACAAATTTTTAACTTTTCTAATTTTCAATAATTTGAAAATACAACCAAAATGAGACATGAGACATTTATGTATTTTTTGCTCTCTTCGAGAAAAAATAACCAAAGCTTGGAGTCAGTTCTGAGGAAATTGTGCAAATGTCATTTATTATTATTATTATTATTATTATTATTATTATTATTATTATTATTATTATTATTATTATTATTCATATCAAGTACCACCAAAACCAAAATATCCATTCCATATTCCATACTCCACAGCTATTTCACATGGGTCGTTCGGAGACTATCAATTTTGGTGAATATCGTGCCCACTGTTCAGAAGTTTGCATTGTTGACGGTCAGATGACATGCCGCAAACCAAATTTTTCGTCCCCAAGAAGCCACAAAACATGGATTCTGGCTACATAACATATTAGAGAAAGGCTAAATATCTATAAAAACTAGAATTATCCACTTTTTTGTTTTCAAAGGTCCCCATTTTTTTTTCTGTATAGAAACATCTGTATAGTTTTTTGCTGCAGCATTTCTCTATACTACGTGAGTATTATTCGAGGAAGTAAAAATCTCAATCATCAATATTGTAACAGTAGGAGGCACCTTCTACTTACCTTCGTAGAAAAGAGGCGGTATTGTGAAAGTGGCGATTTTACTTTCTCGTCCGTACGAAGGCACTGCGTAAGAAGAGAATGTTTTGTAATGTGCGCTGGAAAACGGCGAATTTTCGGCAGACAAGTTCTTATGCTGAGTCTAGGTGGATAAATCGAGTTGCTAAATATAGGAAGGGGGAATTCACCAATACGTGAGGTAGCCGGAATCCATGTTTTATGGGTCCTCAATACAGAAAAATCAATTGAAGGCAAAACGTGTATGTCCGTCAGTCTATGGTCATTGCTAGCTCCTAATACGTTCTCCTAAATTGACCCTCCGTAGACAAATTAAATTAACTTTAGACTCTCTGAGTTTGAAACGGATATTTGCATAATTGAGGGTATTTTGTACATGAGGGTACATGTACATGAGGCCTCGAAAACATTTCCAAAATTTCTTAAAAATGACTCCAATTCTTTTATTAAACTTTGTCTTCGGATAGCTTAAGAGAATGGTGCAGGTCAAATGTACATTGAAGTCTCAGATGTTTTGAAAATTGCAAAAGATGTAAAAAAAATATTGCAATTTCTCGAAAACAGCTTGAAATGTTTTTGACAGAGGAAATGACTCTTGAAAACTGGCACAGTACTCTTTCCCTTGAACACTCTGAAATTTAGAAACCTGCAAAAGTTCAGTTCAATTTTGTTTCGTCATTTCCCTAAAAGTACAATGTTCAAAGTACAGCAGGATCCGTGCAAAAAGTCGTAAATCATTCCTGTAGAACGAAACTGCTTCAAACCGGAATCAAAATTTGAAAGTTTCTGACAATCTTTGCTGATGTTTGTGAGTGCGTTAGAGTGCAGGTATATTTTGTCTTATAAATAGAGGCAAAAACAGATTATTGACGATTCAAACTTTTTGAGACGAAGTTGTAGAATATCTCGTTTAAACTACATACGCAATAAAGAAATAAAAGAGAAAATGGAAGTACAAAAGGATATAATAGATTTAGACTGTAGAACGAAAAGAGCTTCAGTGGTACGGCCATCTGCTGAGAATGCCAGAATTGAGGTGGCCCAACAAAGTGTATAAATTAATACCTCCGTACAGGAGACGACGGGGCAGACCATCAATCCCATGGAAACAAGGAGTGCTGACTGCGATGGCAACAAGAAATTGGACAGAGGAAGATGTAATGGATAGAGAAGGCTGGAAAAGAGGAACCGAGAAACATCGCCAAATGTAAAACCTATATATATATATATATATATATATATATATATATATATATATATATATATATATATATATATAGAGGCGTATTTTAATGAAATGTCTTTTTTCTTTTCACTGTAGAACAATGTATTTTAGTTTATGCATTAATTTTATGTTGTGGCAATAGGAACTGATCCATTTCCGTCTAATATTTTTACATTTGTCTTAGATTTAGACTGATAAGTCATTTTTTTTACCTTTTTCCGTCGTTTTTAAAGCATTTTTGCTGATTTAATTGATTTTAATATCATTTTAATGGTAGTTGCTTCAAATAATATTTACGAACTGCAAAAAATGTTCTCGATAGATTTCCTGAGTAACCTATTAGATTTCTTTCCTTAGAAATTGTAATGTCAGCCTTGTGAGTACGCTGTCAAGGGTTGCTGTGACGCCTATCAGCCCCCTTGTCGTCTCGGACGATTTCGCGATAACTAAAGACAGATATATCCTGAAAAAGAACATTCCAAGTCGGTTTTCGATTGGTTGCTGTAACGCTAGTCAAGTATTTATTGTGTTACTGATTTACATTCTTAATCTTCTTTGAACTTTGAAAAATGAACTTGATGTTATACGAGTATACGACATTCATAAATGCACGTAAATAAACAACTTACAGAAGAATCTCCTAAGTGCTAACTGAAATATTTTCTCTACATAGCACTCAATGTGTAGTCAACTTACACTACGAGTATTATCTCGTACCCTCTACTCATCTTCGAACCTTTTACCATGTCATAAATGTCTTTAATTTTAACACTGACATTCAATGTATTATATACCATTTGGACAGCATAATTCTAAAGAATCTGTAACAAGTATTCTACTTCAGCTTCTGGGTCAATGACTTCCATCTCAATCAGGTTTTCGTCCAGTTTCCCTATAAAATAAAAAATCATCGTAGCTTTTGTTAGATCTCCCGGAAATCTTTAGAATATCTTGCAAAAAGTGCATAATCCCTATAGAACTAAAACCTCTGGGATACATATTTAGGAAACTCGTCTAAGCAATTTATCGCAGCTTGCGAGAGTAGACAATTGCGGCGAAATTCGATGGGACTCAGTCATCTTAAAAACAATCCTGCGACACGAAATGTGTATTGCATTTTTATTAAAACCAGAAAACTAATCGGATTATAAATAAAACAATAATTTCTCTATAACCTTGCAGAAAATCTTAAATTAACTTGCAGAGACGATTAGCAAAATGTGCGAACGAAAAGCAAAGAAGGCAAACAAGATTTTTGGTGTCGAAATGACACCAAAGTATTAAAAAAAGGCAAAATGTTCATTAAAATTTAATTCATTATTACCGAAGGTGGCCTTGAAACCAGAGTATGATAGTGAACTAATGAAAACAGAATACGAATACGAATATACGTTTTATACGAATTACGTTTAGTTTAAAAGTGGTTATTCTGGGAAACTGTTCTCACAATATTAGTTCTACCAATTTAAGTGCAATCGTTTGTTCGAACTGGAGATTAAGCTGTGCTTCAATAGCTGTATCAACAGTGCATCACCGTCTTTGTATAAATTTTCAAATCGTTACAAACTAACAAAAGCATTATTAGGTACTAATTAATTATTGTAAAATATCCGCTAACACGTTTCGTGAGTAAATGTATATTCAGCTACAGATTGTGACAAACACAAAATTGAGAGAAGTAAGAACTTGGAAGAGTAACAAGAACAAAATTATAAATTAATTCAGTAAAGTGTTAAAGATGTTCCCGTAGGGATAATTCCATCAACAACTTAATAGAATTATCGAACACTGAAGGAACTATTGACTCGTATGTACGCTTACTTTACTCAATTCACACATCAAAATCAAACTACAAATCTACACCAAAATTACCAAGAGCTCTTACTACATCAAATGTTAGAAGAGCACCTACAACAAATAGTGCAACAAAATCAACTACTTTAGCACCAACTTCAACATTCTCTGGCTGACGCAACCACTAGTGAAGAGTCCGCAGTGCAACCCAGAGCATCAACACTTCGCCAACACGCGCCTGGAGACCAACGAGCCTCACATGATGGATTAGTGGAACACAACAAAGGACCTCAACAAAATACACCAGCAACCGCAACAAAAAAAGAATCTATAAAAGTGAGTACAGAGACAAAAAGAGTAAACCACAGTGCAATGCAAGGCATTACATCATTAAATAGATACTCAATCCTTGAATCGGTAGAGAAGTCAAAAGAAAATTTGAATAATAAAGAAACAAAACAAGAAAATATAAAAACCCTTATGCATTCAGGAAGTTTAACAATTCTCATGAAAGATTATCACAATTAGTAGCAAATGTGTTTATCTTTCAAAACCACAGGCATTTCTGTACAAATGTCGTCGAAAAATGTTACCTATTAGTGAAAAGTTAGAAAATATTAAGAAACATAATATGTTCCTTACTATGCACAAACTATACATACTACACTGTGTATAAACAGAAAAACGATGTCAGTTCTATAACTCGACCAAGCGAAGAATGGAGGTGTCTGCGGCGCGTCATGGAACTAACTGTGTAAACACGGGTTGTACAGTCAGTTTCGCTAACAAAAGTCGCGAGGAGCGTGAAGCGAGTTGTTTGTGGGCGTAGTTTTGGGAATTTTGAGTCGTCGTCGAGGTGTAGGTAAGACTCCTTGCCTGTAATGTAATTAAATTTTGCGCTAGGTATGCAAAGTAAAAAAAAAAACATCACTGTCATAAGTATCTACAATTTTCTTCATCATGGTAGTAATTGCGTTTTACTTAAAAATACTTTTAATTGGTATGCATTCGGAGAAACTGCTGAAATTAAGTGTGCTCATCAGAGGAATTTGATCAAACTTTCGACTCACTCCGCAGAGAAAAGTAAACTTTTATCTATTCCCATACGAGACGCAGACACGTCCAAATACAATTAAAAGACACATTGAGTAGACACTAGATTTGTGACGAAATAAATCGCGCTTTTTTCCGCTACAGTTTGGCACCTTTTTAATTTGAGTTCGGTGTCCTTATATCTCCGTTTCCATTGTTTCAGATGTAAACAAAGACAGTGCCGCGCTCCTGTAAACATCATTCTCCACTTGGTCGAGATAGGAAAGGTGTGGGGGTAGGAGAATGAACTGGTGATGGTAAAAGAGGACTGGAGGCTGGTGAAGGATGTGGAGAGGGCGGGAGAGGTGTGGGCCAGAAGGAACTGATGAGGCTAAAAAAGGACTAGAGGCTGGTGAAGGATGTGGAGTGGGCGGGAGAGGTGCGGGGCAGAAGGAACTGATGAGGCTAAAAAAGGACTAAAGGCTGGTGAAGGATGTGTAGTGGGCGGGAGAGGTGAGGGGCAGAAGGAACTGGTGAGGGTAAAGGAGGACTGGAGGCTGGTGAAGGATGTGGTGTGGGCAGGAGGGGTGATGGTAGGAGGTGTGTGTAAATGTCCTATGAGGTTGGCCAAGCGAAAGGAGTTTTGTGATGGTTTCGAGTGGAAGTGTATCAAGAAAGGGGCCACTCCTCATGTGCGAAAGTGTTCCGTGCGGAAGGGGTCATGGTTCGCGAGAAGTAAGATCAGTATGATTCAGGTATTAGTAATGACCTATCTTTGGGTTATAAAGTCGTCAGTCAAACCGCCATAAAAATCGCCTGTCGGTAAGTTTCATTCATTTCTATCCGAGCGCTCAGTGGGTTTTGAGAGATGGCTTAAGGCGACGCCTCCTACCTTCCCCTTCCCCCCCCTCCTCCTTCCCGCTCCCCTCCCCCTCGACACCTAGCTTCTTTAAGGGTGTACCGTGTACCCTACTTTAACCCCTTTAACTATCACTTTTTAAATTCAAAACAGGGCACTGTGACCAGTAATACTGGCAATCCTTTATTTTCTGAAACTTCAAAATCTATGTTTCTCCATCATACGTATGCTACTGAAGCTAATCAACTGATAAATTCCTTTAAAAGTAGTGACTCGTCGGGGAATAGTTCTTAATAAATGTAAGCCAACTCTTCTTAATATATTAAAGTATTTAATAAGTTCATCTCGTCTGTATTCACTTTCCCAGAATCTCTAAACGTTGGTATTGTAAGACAACTTGCTAAGATTAATAATACACAACATGTTAGGAATTACCGATCTATTACCCTAACTTCAGTATTTGGCAAACTATAAAAAATGTATGTTAGCGAGACTTATTTGTTTTCTTGAATCTAAAAATATCCTTAATAAATCACAACGTGGCTTCAGGAAGGGGCTCCTTCACCACCACTGCTGTTGTGGAATTCATACATGAAGTCATTGGAAACTTTGTATCAAATTGGAAAACAAACAGTAAATTCATTGATCTTTCAAAGGCATTTGATCGTTTATGAAAATGCATCTCATAAAAAAACTGTTGACAATACTAGATTATTATGGAAAAAGGAATGGAGTTAAAGACCGCATTAGATCGTATCTCACAGGTTGCAAGTAATGTTTGGGCAATCTGAAAATTTCTTGTTCAAAGTTAAATTAAATTTTGATACAATTACCACAGATGTTCTGCAAGGATCTGTGATTGGACCTTTGCTGTTTCTAATATATATTATTGATATGAACATAAGAAATGTATCAGAAGCTATTTAAACTAAATCGAAGACAGACCTGTGAAGATTTCTTTATTAAATATGAATTACTGACCATTGTAGCTCTCTACTCTTACAAAGTATTATTACTATTGAGCAATAATCAGAATCAATATCTTGTGTGTAATAAAGAGGTAATACATAACTAATATATGAGAGGATAGTGATGACTTATATTTGTGCTTCAAAAAAGATTACATAGAATGAAATTGTTTTGAATAGTCTCATTAGAAAGTATCTTATCAGGAGCTATTACTTAATTTTGAACTTGAGAAATCAATGTTAGTAAATCTATTAATAATATAACCAGTTGGAATTCAGTACACCATACTACATACTTTTACCTCATTATGGTAAATTGGTGTATACTCTTCAGGAAGGATATCAACCTTCATATAATTCCTCTAATGTTCTTGCAACATATTTTGAAAGTAATAGAGAACCCCAAAACTAAGAAAGTAAGTCAATATTTTTCAACATTATGTGTGTGAATTAATATTTATTGTGGAGTGTTTTCTTATGTGTGTTTGAGGACAGTAAATTCAATTGATATAAAGAAAAGAGAATAATCCTTGAAGTGTCCTTTGTCAATATCAACATCCAAGCTTACAAGAAGTAACTAGACTATTATTTTCATTTTTTATTGACATTTCATGAGGAGATTGTCCAAAACATGTTAACAAGCAAATATGAACAGTAACCAAGTTCCATTTTCACAATTTAAGATGCTTTAATCAGTACAAATTTCTGATATAATTTCAATTTTTTTCTTCTATTTCAGTTTTATCTATAAGTAGTCATTAGTTTGTAACATTCATCATAATGAATGTTAATACAAGTTTTACCTTATTACTAGAAAATAGTAGAAAAACAATGTGGTCTATGTTGTTTGTAAGCTTAATTGTTTCCTAAAGTGTATTGTTCCTTTAGTAATGGTGAATTTCATTGCTTATATTCTTCTTCTTGAAATGAGTAAATTGTGACATTGTAAATAGTACTATTGGAGATGGTGAGCCCAAAGAAAACTTACGTTTTTTTTTCAGAGATAATTGCAGGAAGTAACTCGTTACGTAAGGCTCATTGAAGATGAATGTAAGGCAATGTGTTCATACTTGAATAAATGGCCTTCTCTTTAACAACTTCTCATTTTCAATAAACAGCTTTTGACAGTTTTTGACAGCTTTTTCATTGTCAAACATTTCAACCCTCAGGAGTCTAACAATTTAAGTTAAAAATTCAGGAAAAGTACTTATACTTAGAAAAATACTGTACATAAAACTAATGAAAGATATATATTTAACAAATATATTGAATTAAGATAGAAATCTCTAGCTTCAAAGTTCAAAGTGTATTATATAAATGGTTGATATGACATCAGTGGAGCTACATTGGTCAGTAACACTAAAATACTTTAGTGATCAAGGTATTTAATAATCATAATACATTTTTTATCCTGTCATGAAGATAAACTTTCACACATATTAATACATGACATTGTATTTATAATCAAGTGCGAATATTTAAAAAATCAAAACTTTTAATTTTTATTTAGAAATTGAACAAAAATCAAAAGACAAAAAAAAAAGAAGGTTTTTTTGCATTACTAATTTTTGATGCGTAAAAACATTCAATGACTTATTATCATTAATTTATTATAACTTGGGCATTATCTTCATGATAGGTTGGAGGTACATACGTGTCTTCAGATTCAGGGTTATTTTCTATTCTACAGTGATGATGTAAAAGTGTGTAGAATGGTGTACCAGGGTTTATTTTTTTTAAAGATATGGGTATCGGACTATTGATTGTACGAGGGTTAAAATGATGGGAAAGAATAGTCAAATTTTCACTCTGAAGACAGTTTGGTTTTTTTATCAATATATTGTTAGTCATTGGAAAAATAATTTAATTCTATGAGAAATAAAATTTGTGATTTTGTTTTTGGGTATTTGAAGACCTCACTAAGCAGTTACCTTTTTTCTCCTTATGTATTAGTTTTAAATATATCAAAATCATTTTTATGGAATGGTAACAATAATTTTGAATACATACCTGATAAAAAGTTCACTATTGCATTGAACTTTCATCAGTTTAGTTCTACTTTCAATAGCCACTCTTCATGTCACAAAAGCAATATTGCTTTTAAGTCACTTTTGGAAATACCTTTTACAATTACATTTTTTACTGAATCTCACAATAAGCAACAAATATAAGAATGTATCATTATTTACTATTTGATAGTTAAAATGGTTTTTGGTCAATAATTATTAGAGCATGTTCCAATACATTTATTTTAATATATAAATGTTTCCAATATTTTTCTAAATTTTTTAAGTCATAAAAATCCAATATTTAAATTTAACTCATTTTATAAGCGAGTAAACACTTTTTCATTACATATTAAGTGAAGTAAAAGCATTCTATTTATTTTTACATTTTTAATTGAATTCTTCTCTTCGTTTTATATAATTGTTTCCAACCTATGTATTAAAAAAAATTGATTCACAAACTTTTTTATGAATTTATCTATGAAAAATCCCACAAACAAAATTATCATTGAAGTTAATTTTCTACTGCAGACCTATTCCTAATAAAACAATCAAGTGTTACAATAATAATATTATTTCAGGAGTTCCTGCATTGGTATCTGCCTTCCTTTATCACTCTGTCACAATTGTTTGCATTTCAGCAGAGCCTTTGCGAATCTTCCTTGAGTCATTTAATTAAACACTGTCTTTTCTACAGATTCTTTTCAATTTTCTTTGCAATTTGCAATTTGTCTTTGCAATTGTTTCTCTGTGGATACAATCCACAAGAAATTCCAGGCGATAATTTCCAAAGGCAAAATCGAAAATAAGTGAAGATTTTTCATCAAGAGACAAAGAAGTGAAATGGAATCAGCATCTACTTGGACGGCTGGGAGACCCTGCATCCCAGGCACAGGTGCCTAGGGCATTAATATACTTTTTGGACTTTGGATTGTCTTGAATCCTTAGTGTCTAATGCATTTTCAATTCTCATTGACAATTTCCTAATATTATTACAACTTCATTCTTTGCTTACCACCAATAAATTTAAAAATCCTAATCAGTATTGCATATATATTTAACTGTCTTATTAGGTAAAGTGTCTATTGGTTTGCCTATTAGAAATATATTATTGTTATTCAATTAGTGTAATTATCCCTCTAACACACCCTAAACTACATTTACAATAGAAATAAGTCTTCCAGAGGGTGTCTGTGTCTGGTAAAAATGAACTAATTAATTCATGTTGCATTACTCATTTTATTAAAATCCTTCCACTAATAATTATTCTTTTCTTAAGTTTATTGAGTGTAACAGATACAATAAACAATGAAACATCCCTATCATTATGTTTATTACACTTTTTAGTAGAACCTACAAGTAAATTTATTTTAAAAAATCACAATGGCAATAATTTTATGTTTAGTTTTACATACACTCCATTATTAACAGAAGAAATACCAATATATATTGTTGAGACTACCATTTTAAATGTTTAATTACTCAGAAGTTTGTTAAGAAATCACTTTTAAGTTTATATTTTTATTTGCACACAATCAATTTTTTAACTAGAAAACTAGAGGTTGCTCTGATCTTAATAAATAATAGGCGAATCTTTGTCCACATTAACATTCATTTTTCATACACTTAAAAAAGTTGTACTATGCCTTCAGACTTGATATTGTCAATGTTATTAGTAGCTTTTGTTGGTTAGTTATTTCTAAAAATGTACTAAAACATAATTACTAATATTCCTGATATAAACATATCTCCGATATTCTCACTCTTAGAATCAATATTTAGGGCAATACATGAAGTTGTTTTATTGTTTAAAAACTTTGAGACACAAAACCCATAACAGATGACTTGATTCATCAATCTGGCACACTTTCAAATAATAGTTTGCAAGAATGCCAAGTCAATCAATCATGACTCAGCAATGACTACAATGATATATCATCAGATAATTCCTTTCAAGGTAATTGATTCTGAGCTGCTGACTCAAATATGTGTCTCAGTCTAACCTTTTTCTCTCTAATTTGACTCTATGAAACAGTCGCAGCATTGTGTCAGACACCTATACTGACCAAAATGTTCAGATGGTCTGTTTGGAATGAATCAAGAAGTACATATTGCACTTAAAAATGGATAATGCCAATGTAGTTAATTTAATGAGGACATTGCACATTTTTCCAATCCATTAAATGAATCAGCAATCAGAACAGCTTTTTATGTATCGATCATTTAATAACAAAGGCAAGTAAGCTTTGAATTACTTAACATTGATATAGGAAGTGACCAGTCATTACAATTGATTGTGCCCTTTCTAGTATTTTTGGTGTTAACAATACCTCACCATTTCAAATGCTTTCTAAAAACAACTGTTTCCCAGTATTTAGTAATGGTTGTTATGGCAGCAATGGTAGAGTGGTGAAAAATATTGTCTACTAGAAGAACATATAATTTTTTCTAAATCATTGGGAAACAAGACTTCCTGTTAAACTTGTACCCTTTCCTAAGTTTCATTCACAGAATTTTATTAATTCTAAAAACATGCTGTTTTTCCCACATTAGTTTTAATATGTGGGTAGTCTAAAGTATATCTTTTTAATTCAACTCTTTATGTTTTTAATATACATGAAGAGTGTCATAAGTTAAATATATCTTCAAATTTTGGAAATGGGATTTCTGAAAATACAAATGCTGAGAAAACTGTAATAAGTATAATAGGAACATACTCATAGCATTATTCTCTAAGAAAAAACACATATTTGGTTATTATTAAGATTACTTTGAAATCTGACTGCTATCACAAGCAGTGATCTTCGTCTCAATATTTGTTGGAATTTTAACCAGAATAAATTTTTCAGATTCTCCAAGATGTCTAAATGCTAAAGTTGTCATGTAACTTATGACAGATTTAGCTAGCTCATAAGTATTTCTGTGCAACCAACAACAGATTGAGATTTAAAAGTTAAACCTGAAAGAAATTTTTTGCCTAATTGAGAACATATATTAGAGATTCATTAATATCATTACATAGTCACAACAAACTCCAATTATAAATACTACTTTAATACTGGCAGCTTGTAAGTGACTCTGAAAGTTCTCTGGCCACATGCTGTGGTACATTTGACCTGTTCCGAAGCAGTGGGTGAACACATTTGTGGTAAAGGGACTTTGTAAAGTAGTTTCCAGGATGTTCGCATGTGTTGCAGTTGACATTGAGTTATAACATCCATGCTTTGTTGGTAGGAAGTAAATACTTTTTATTTAAAAATTGCTTTTGGGAAGGGCAGATGTTGAAAGTTAACTTGTAAACTAAAAGACATATCTAAAAACTAAAAATTATTATTTTTTTCATATTCTATTACAAAATTAAATATGGAAGTTATAGAAATTTAAATCATACAGTATATGGATCTAAAACAAAACAATAAAGGTAAATGTTCACATTCTAAAACTTAAAAACTTTAAATTATAGTAAAATAAATACTACAGAACTAACCAAAATTCTATTATTTACATTACAATTGTGCAAATTTTAACAAAATAAGATCAAAACTAAAAAAGTCAAATGATTGACTTTTGGAATTTTAAAATACAATTAAACATGACTACTCAAACTTACGCAATGAGAAGTTACAACATAATGTTTTATAAAGAATGCCCACAAAGTAAAAAAACACAGTAACAAAGAAAACTAAAAGTAATAACAATAATTAACCACTACACACACTTATTAAAAATGCAATAGAACATAATTGGTCACATTTTTAAACTTGTCATTGCATTATAATGTTAAAGAAGCAATAAGTCTATAAATTTTTCTGAATATTTTGCAGCCCTCAATATCTGCACAAGTTTATCAAAGACATATTGCAAAAGTTGCAAGAAACCCAGGAAAATAAATATTTTGTAAACCAGTAGTGTCAAGCTTTTCAACATGTTTCAACTCAGAATATAACACTATCTTGATGACACTACGGTCATTAACTGGATAAGTAGTTCTTACATTGTTTGGTACAAGAATCAAGGGGGGTCTGAGATTAGGACACATACCACATAATTAATTCCAGCAAGAAAGCGGAGAAAACTAAAATATATATTTTACAAAATAAGAAAAATATTATTCAAATAAAACAATGGTGTGTGTGAGCTTTCTGTGATGGAAGCAAAGATTCAATAACCAAGATTAATAACAGGTAATGTGAGTAAAGAAAACTTGAGACATCAGAGATTATTTGAAGAGGTATAACGTAATAAACATGAAATAAGATAAAAATTAAAATATAGTATTAAAATTTGTATGGTTTCAAATAAATGTTCTACGTATTTTCAATGGCACTTTCATCTGACAGTCAGCATTTCCACATGAAGAAAATATTCAGTGATTTTATTTCCAATAAATAAATAAATAAATATGTACCCAGGGGTGGATTAATATTTTTGCCGCCTGTAGGCATATCAAATTTGCCGCCCCCTGTTTAAAATTAATGTTACATTTCAATTTGTAACGCTTCAGTAACAATTCCTCATTATGTGACTCAATAAATATTATTATTATTATTATTATTATTATTATTATTATTATTATTATTATTATTATTATATTATCATTATTATTGTTATTATTGTTATTATTATTATTATTATTATTATTATTATTATTATTAATTTGAACATTTTAAATTTAAAAGTAACATTACATTTTGCACATTGTTTTCATAAATTAAATGATTTTTTTGGATTAGCTAATTTTGGATATAAACTGTATCGTCATAGCAAGTAACGTTCAACATTATTAACGTTTCAACACTGAAACGTTAACATATAAAGGATACTAAAACATGACAACTAGGATTGCAACATGTTTTCTTTCGTCAACCGGCCTTACTTTCAGATTCATATACTTCTGATATCATAAGGTATACTCTAATGAAGTAGACAAATAAATAACGTGTATTAAATATTAATATGATAGATTTTTATTTACAACAATTGAACGATTAGAAAATTACGACTTTTTTAATTACGACGTATTTATAATTTTCGATTTACCATTATAAACAAGGAATATAACATTTAATTTTTTGGATGTTTTTTTTATACAGTGCAAATAACGTTTTATTAATTATAGCTAATTTGTCTATTGATGTAAAATTTTGCTACGTGCCTTTTGGTGAGCAAATTCATCAATAATTATAGTATAATCTAAAACGCTGAGATAATTTTCTTCGATACACAATAACGCTAAGGAGTTCAGTCGATACTCTGTCACTGTAGAGCGCAAATAATTTTTAATCCTTTTTAAACAAGAGAATTAACGTTCTGCTGTGCAATTGGCCACCGGAATACCTATAAAGATTCGAAGTGTAATGCCAACGTTAGGATAAATACATTCTAATTCTTCTTTCCGTAACCACTATAAAAAAGCTGCATGTTTCGTTGGCTTAACATCTTCGTCAAGGATTTTTTATTGGATTATTTGAATTTTCGTACTTCGAGTACTGGCGCCATCTATATCAGTCGACGAGAACTCTCGCGCCCCATGTTGGTATCACTTTGACTTTTGGTATTGTATGTGCGCGAGTGAACGGGCCCTCCGTTCTTTTGTATTAAAAACAATTAAATAAATAGTCATTTGAACAAAATACTCGTTTTATTCAAAAGGTTATGGGCCCAGAGAACGCTTGAAGTGGAAAAACCAGACTATTTGTGACCGATCGTAATCTGTGAGTCGGATTTCGAATTGCCAAGGACCTAACCTCGAATTTGGCTGTGGAAGCGTGTTCGTTTCGCTTGAGCGCGCATTCGTCGTGTGACTCGCGCAGTTTATCGAGGAGGTTTTAACCGTTTGGAGGGCTCGCCACGTGCATATAATTGTCGATTGCAATCTGTGAATCAGATTTCTAATCGCGACGGACCTAACCTCGAATTTAGTGGTGGAAGCGTGTTCGTTCTTGTTCAAGCTCGTGTTCGTCTCGCTTGAGGTCGCGTTCGTCGCATGTGTGGCAATTGAGTGACGTCACAATGGCTGAGAGATTAGACATGAATAGCCTGAGTAAGTTTGATGACAGTAATTACAATCAATGGCGATTCCAAATGAACTGTGCACTTCGGGCAAAAGGACTCTACGAAATCGTCCATGGAACTGAACTGAAACCGGAAAATAACAATGAGACGCAGAAGGCATGGATTAAAAATGACGCAACGGCAATGTTTATTTTGACATCTGCGTTAGACTACGCGCAGATAACCTTGATTGAGAATTGTGAGTCATCTCATCAAATAATTGATAAGCTTGATTCGATCTATTTGCAACGATCTGAGTCGAGCAAAATGATTGCACACGAACGATTTCACCAATATCGAATGAAAGATAGTGACAGCGTTGCTCAACACATTGCGAATGTCGAAAACTTAGCGAAGAAATTAAAGGATATTGGCGAGACTGTAAGCGATGCGGCGATAATGACAAAAATAATCAGCACGTTGCCGCAGAAATTTTTGAATTTTCGACAGGCGTGGCTATCAGTTAGCGAAGACAGGCAAACGCTGACAAATCTGACGTCTAGGTTAGTTGACGAAGAAACAAACCTGTCTTTGGTTGAGCAAATGGAAACTGCGTTCACGGTCTCATCGGGCAAAAATCAATCGGCGAAATCAAAGAGGTCGACGAAGCAGAGCGAGCCGTCATCAAGTGGATCGAGCAAGCAGAAATCAGTCGATCAAAACCAGGAGGTGAAACAAAACATCAAATGCTATCAGTGCGGGAAAAGGGGCCACATCGCCCGGTTCTGCAGGAACAAGCCTAAGCATAAGTCATCACATCGCGACAAGGAGTATACTTCATTCAACGTGGAATTTCCTGGAGGTGTCAACATGGAAAATACGTGGATCATGGACAGCGGAGCATCTGCCCACATGTCGTACAGGGCCGAACTATTCTCAAACATGTCTGCTGTTTCTGAAGGGACTACAGTCGTAATTGGAAACAACGTGTCATTACCTGTCATTGGAAAAGGAGACATCGAGATCGAGAAAAAGATTAAAGGTGAGTGGTACAAGTCAGTTATCACGAACGTCCTATTTGTTCCTGACCTGAGAAGAAACCTGTTCTCTGAAGCTGTCGCGACCAAGAAGGGTTGGTCAATAATGAAGGAAGGAAAAAAGGCAGAGATTCTACATGGCTCAAAACTCATTGCGAGTGCGATTCTCGATGACAACAATAATTATCGTATGTTGTTTAGAAATATTTCAGTTCATCAGGCTCAACAAGTTACAGAGAACAGCTTGAAGGCGTGGCATGACAGACTTGGCCATGTAAACTTTACGCGGGTTCGAGAAATGATCAAGAGTGGTGTGATATCCGGCATCACACTGAGTGACGAGGATGAGATTCTCTGTGAATCTTGTTTGTATGGTAAGCAATATCGTTTTCACCATGCGTCCAGAGAAGTCCGAGAGGAGGAAGTTGGGTAGCGAGTGTTCTCTGATGTGTGCGGCCCTATTGCGACTGAATCTTCCGGAAGTGCCAGGTACTTCGTTCTATTCAAGGATAGCGCAACATCCTACCTCGTCGTCAGGACCATGAAGCACAAATCTGATGTTCTGACTCGTCTCAAGGAATATGTGCGGATGGTTGAGAAGCAACAAGGCCGTAAGGTCAAGGTTTTGCACTGTGACAACGGTCGAGAATACCTAAATGAAAGTCTGCAGGAATATCTGGAGAGAAGGCATAATCCTAGAAAACACTTCGCCTTATACCCCACAACAGAACGGTCGCATTGGGAGGGAAATGCGCACGGTCATGGAGAGTGCCAGGTCCATGATGCACGCAATGAACACGCCAAAGTACCTCTGGGGCGAGGCGGTTAACACGGCAGTGTACATTCTCAACCGGACTCCAACAAGCGAAAAGAGAAGTACGACGCCGTATGAAGCTTTCATGGGTAGGAAGCCATCATTATCGCATTTAAAAAAGTTTGGCTGCACTGCATTTATGCACGTCCCCGACTGTCAAAGAACTAAGTTGGATGACAAATCTAGCAAACTCATGTTTGTCGGGTATGATGGAAATTCTGACAATTATCGACTGTTTGACCCGACAACAAAAAAGGTAAAAGTTTCGAGAAACGTGATTTTCGATGAACACACTACGATCGATACCGAGAAGAAGACCGTCCAGATCAGCATTGCGCAAATGGAAAATGGAGACGACGACGCTGAAGAATATCCTGGAGGTCGAAACCAAATCGTCGATCTAGGTGGAGCATCCAACTTAGCAGCTCCGGAGGCGCAGCGGCCGGCAATGAGAAATCCCGCAGTAAATGAGACCGAACCTCGACAGGATCTGGATGGAGAACAGTTCGACGCAAACCCGAGGAACGTCGAAGCTCTTCAAGAGGATGATGGGACAGTCGTCGACAACGCCAGGGACTACAATCTGAGGAAGCGAGACAAATTGCAACGCCCAGGAAGATACACAGCGAATTTCGCTATGGTAAATGAACCGCAGACTTACAAGGAGGCCATGGAAGGCAATGAGTCAAGAGAGTGGTCAAAGGCGATCGCAGAGGAGCTCAGTGCCCTGAAAAGGAACGACACATGGCAACTCGTGAAGCGAACTGGCAGCATGAAGGTCATCGGGTCGAAGTGGGTTTTCTCTCTTAAAGATCAAACATCGAACAAACCAAGGTTCAAGGCCAGACTATGTGCCAAGGGATTTTCCCAGGAGAAAGGAGTTGACTACGACGAGATCTTTTCGCCTACTACTAGGTATGATTCGATAAGAATTTTATTGGCTACAGCAGTGAAGAATAATTACAAGATGTTACAGTTCGATGTACGCACAGCATTCCTATATGGAGACCTACACGAGACAATTTACATGGATCCACCAGAGGGTGCTAATATAAGTGACGGTCAGGTATGCAGACTACAAAAATCACTGTACGGGTTAAAGCAGGCATCGCGGTGCTGGAACGAAAAGTTTAACCAGTTCATGCTTGACCAAGGATTCCGACGAGGAGAAGCAGACAAGTGTATTTACAGGAAGAGTTGTTCAAAATCGACGATAATTCTGATTCTCTACGTCGATGACGGACTAGTCATGTCCTCAGGTGAAGCATCGCTCTACAGTTTCTTGGATGAGTTGGGGAAGCAGTTCGAGATCACGGGCATGGAACCATGACATTTTGTCGGGATGGAGATATTGGACGAGACCGATGAGAGTGATAATCGTCGTATACTTATTCACCAATCTAGTTATATTCGCAGGATGATCGAGAAGTTCCACATGCAAGATGCAGCTCCGGTTGGTACACCAGCAGATCCGCACGTGAGACTGAAGAAACCAGGCTACGATGATCATAGCGAAGATTCCTATCCTTATCGGGAGGCAGTGGGATCATTGATGTTTGCAGCGATCGTGACACGACCAGATATAATGTTCGCTACGAATCAAATTAGCAGGTACACTTCAAATAATGACCAGACTCACTGGAATGCAGTCAAACGTATTCTAAAATATTTGAAGAGTACTATAAATTTTGGCATAGAGTACCGTAGAAATTCAGAGATGCTAGTGGTCACAGGGTACTCCGACTCAGATTTTGGAAACGATTTAGACACCCGTCGCTCCATGTCGGGTTATGTATTCCTTCTGTCAAATGGGGCGGTCACTTGGTCCAGTCAAATCCAGAAGGCTGTGACATTATCGACGACGGAAGCGGAGTACGTTGCTGCCTCAGAAGCAACTAAAGAAGTGACCTGTATTCGTCAGTTTCTTGATGACATTGGGGAACCAGTCCAGGAACCAACAAACCTGAAGATGGACAACCAGGGAGCGCTTTGTCTTGTGAAAAATCCAGTCTTCCATAAACGGACAAAGCATGTGGACATCAAATATCATTATATCCGTGAGAAGCTTGAAGAGGGGACTATCAGCGTTAGTTTTGTACCGTCAGATCTAGAACTAGCCAACGTCTTCACCAAGCCTACTCCTCGAGATCATTTCCATAAACTTATCTTTAACTTGGGAATGAGAAAGTGTTAATTTTTTTATATATAATAGTTGTTCATCGTTACATCAAAACAAAAACCTATTTTATTTTATTTTATGAGATTTAAGCACTCAATTGGATGGAGTATTGGATTATTTGAATTTTCGTACTTCGAGTACTGGCGCCATCTATATCAGTCGACGAGAACTCTCGCGCCCCATGTTGGTATCACTTTGACTTTTGGTATTGTATGTGCGCGAATGAACGGGCCCTCCGTTCTTTTGTATTAAAAACAATTAAATAAATAGTCATTTGAACAAAATACTTGTTTTATTCAAAATTTTTAAATACGAACTTAAATGTATAAGCTCAGAAACAAGCGATTCTTCAAGATCTTAGGGAAATTGTGAACGTAAAAATATCGCTTTTTCCAAATCTATTAAAGATAATTTTTCTATTTCAATGACAGCCTTAAATTTGTCATATACATCTTTATATGCTTCAAGTCTCTTATTCAATTCTGCAAGTAATTTATCAACAATAACCAAATGAGTGTCGATTTTAAACTTGTCTCGTGCGGTCAGTACCATACAGGAGAGATACAACTGTATCTCTATGGTACAACAACAATAATTGTATCTCTCCTCTATGGTGTCTCGGGAGAGAAAATTGCGGAGCCACGATTGTATGCGAAGACAGCCGAGTCGCTGTCCGTGAGAGTCGCATGGCGGGAAATTTCAAACTTAAATTTGAAACAACTTATGACCACAAAACATATGTGATGGAAAACTGAATTTATAAAAAAAATATTAATATATTAATATTAATTAAATATTAACATTAATTATATAAATGTTAATATAGCAGTATTGGGTATATTATTTTGTTTTTATAAATTGTTATCATTTCCACATCACTTCATTGAAGTAGATAATCTTTGACGCGATTTTTTAAAGTGATATCTCCAATAGGCGTACATCCACTACGTAAATAAATAAATTAATTAAAATTAATTAATTAACAAATAAATTACATCGAAGTTAAAATTTATCTGTTTTCGCAGTGGAGTATTTAAAAGTAGAGGTGAAACGTTCGTCACGAAAAAATATTGGCAAGTATAATAAATAAACTGTCCCGCTAGAATGGAGGTATTGAATCTTCCTTCAGGTGAAGTAATGGTAGAATTTTTTAAAACTCATGTTGGCCATAATTGTGAACTCGGTCGTATGAGATTATCTAAAGATGAAAGAGATGAAATTGCAAAAAGTATTCCATTGAAAAAAAAACGCGCCAAACGTTATCTACTTCAATCAAGTGGTGTGGAAATGATAACAACTTATAAAATCATAAAATAATATAACTAATACTGCTAATTAATTGTGATTCTTATATTCATGATTTTATTCTTTTGCCAATTTGAAAAGATTTAATTAATATTATTAACATTAATTATATTAACATTTATATAATTCATGTTAATATTTAATTAATATTCATATATTAATATTTCGTTTATGAATTCAGGAAAATGCTAACAATTTATAAAATCATACAATAATATAACTAATACTGCTAATTTATTGTAATTATTATATTCATTACTTTATTCTTTTCCCCGTTTCAAAAGATTTAATAATAGTGTTTTCCATCACATATGTTTTGTGGTCATAAGTTGTTTCAAATTTCCCGCCATGCGACTCTCACTGACAGCGACTCGGCTCTCTTCGCATACAATCGTGGCTCCGCAATTTGCTCTCCCGAGACACTAGTCACCCAGTTGCTCTTGACGTGCGAGAGCGCAGCGCACGGCGCAGGAAAGCGAGACCAGCAGGGATCATCGAGACTGTTTCAGTCAATGACAACTTGTCAGTCATTAAAATTAGGGTTAAGCAAACAGCATTTAAAAGAAATACAAATGGACGGACAAGAAATTGTCCTATCTGAAAGTTTATTGAAAGTAGAAGAGGTAAGATTACTACTGAGGTGTCGCAACTTTTACACTTCTGTTTTGTGTCTGTACAGTTGCAAAAATGTAATATTAACCCTTACATGCACTTTAATCTATAAGCGAATGCCAACGTAAAAATGAAGATACAGGTATATACTGTTCAGTTCCAATTCTGCATGATTCATGCGGCATACTATCTTACTGAATTCATTTTAATGCCTCACAGCGAGCATTGTTATTTATTTTAATGCCTCACAGCAAGTATAATTTGTGCCAAGTGAAGTATATAATGTAACTCAATCACAAAATAACTATAAATTGTATAATTGTGCCAGAGTTTGTGCTCAAGAATAAACGTATTGTTGTGCAAATACGTGTCTGCATCTGATGTGCAATTAGAAAGTCCTAAACCCGCCCTTAGTGAATACTGGCCATATAAGGTGTCTTACGGCTTGACTGTTTTCCACGAACCATAAAACCACACAGGCTACTCAACATCCTTTAAATGCACAGCGGTCAGAATAGTAGACATTCAATTATCGATTCACTTTTGGACATTTTAGTATTTTACCTTTATTATCGTATTAAAAATATAGAAATTAAGCTTACCAATTGTTTGAAGTTACTCCTTATTTGATACGTTATAGGCGTAATGAGCAGGCTTTTAAAATCTAGGAGGCACTCATATATATTTTTATATATATATATATATATATATATATATATATATATATATATATATATATATAATATATTGTTTGTAACAATATATGTACAAACCTCTTCGTAACAAGACTTCAGAAATCCATGGCTCTATAGTCAGAGTAAGTAAGTTGTCATACCAATTTCAATTTATTTATTTCATGCAACATAATACAAGAAAATGTGCACATTTAAAGTTCAAAACATCACATCACTGAATCTCACTGAGGGCTCAGCCCTGTGGGCGAGAAATGAATTAATGCTATTCTAATTTTTAAAATGAAGATAGGATCAAGTTTTAAATACAAAAATGTACAAAAACACGAAATTTAAAATTTACAAAAGGGCAGACTTTTAATAGAGTCAATCGAGATACCACTACTCGAGCCGACTTTTTACTACACATGCTATCAATAATACCTAATATTTCCGTTTGAAGGTAGGTATAACAAACAGAACGGGCAGGAGAGTGAATAGGATGTGGAGATATATAATTCAGCGTGACTAAATCCCCATGGTTGGACCAACATTTCATGAAATTGATTAAAACCATTAGCTACACCAGAGTTCATATCAACAAGTTCATTATTTGACAATATATCGTTTGTACAAGTAATTTTTCCTATCACTGCTTACATCAAAGTTTATACATTCCCAAATATCTTAATAAAAATTAGTATGGTAAGAATCTTTACATTTTTGATGAATGCATAACCAGTTTTTGAAGTCCTTGTATTTACATTTCAAACTATTGTCACCAGGACATTTTTTAGTTAATTTACGGAGCCGATTTTTAATTTTACTTATTAGTCCCCAAGTTATCCAACTTTTATGCAGCTTATTCTCATAAGAGAATTTAATTTTAAATTTAGATATGTTGATTGCATTTTGTATCTTATGAAAAAACATGCAGCAGCTTCCACGTTATCTTCTTCGGAAACACCATTCCAATCAGTATTTTCTAATTTTCAGTTTATTAACATTTATTTTCTCTGTAAATGGATTTTTATTAATGTTCGGGGATGTTCTAAAAGTACTATCTAGCAAAAAATTGTGACAAAATAGCAAGTAATATCTAAATTATTAATAAGAGGTGTAACATCTATATAAACTATGTCGAAGATGTCAATAAAAGAAATTGTCCCACATACTTATGTCGGTACATTAATGTGCGAAATATAGCCAAATTCATAAAAAATAGTCATGTACCAACGGAAAATATCATTATTCATCGAAATTCCTATATTAAAATGTGTGGGTGCGCATGTGTGTATTCAAAGTTCCTTTTTGAGCGAAAGTCCTCTCACAGACGGAACATTGGAAAGGTTTCTCACCAGTGTGGGTGAGCATGTGTTTATCCAAAGTTTCTTTTAGAGCGAAGGTCTTCATACAGATGGAACACTGGAAAGGTTTCTCACCTGTATGTGTGCGCATGTGCCTATCCAAGCTTCCTTTTTTAGTGAAGGTCTTCATACAGATGGAGCACTGGAAAGGTTTATCGCCAGTGTGGGTGCGTATGTGGTTAACCATATGTCCTTTTCCATTGAAAGTCTTTTCACATATAGAACACTGGAAAGGTTTCTCACCAGTGTGGGTGCGCATGTGTATATCTAAAGTTACTTTTCGATTGAAGGTCTTCTCACAGACGGAACATTGGAAAAGTTTCTCACCAGTGTGGGTGCGCATGTGTGTATTCAAAATTCCTCTTCGAGTGAAGGTCTTCTCACAGATGGAACACTGGAAAGGTTTCTCACCTGTATGTGTGCGAATGTGATTATCTAAGGTTCCCTTTACAGTGAAGGTCTTCTCACAGACGGAACATTGGAAAGGTTTCTCACCAGTGTGGGTGCGCATGTGTCTATCCAAAGTTTCTTTTAGAGCGAAGGTCTTCATACAGATGGAACACTGGAAAGGTTTCTCACCAGTGTGGGTGCGCATGTGTCTATCCAAAGTTTCTTTTAGAGCGAAGGTCTTCTCACAGACGGAACATTGGAAAGGTTTCTCACCAGTGTGGGTGTGCATGTGATTATCCAAAGTTCCTTTTTGAGCGAAGGTCTTCTCACAGACGGAACACTGGAAAGGTTTCTCACCAGTGTGGGTGCGCACGTGCTCATGCAACTTCCCCTTTCTACTGAACATCTTATTGCAAACGGAACACTTATAATGTGTTCCTCTGTGGATGCTCGTGTTTGGGAGCGGTTCCTTGTGGTGCGGGGTCTGGGCACAGCTGCTGAATCTACTCCTAGGGATGCATTCCAAGTCTGTACTTTGGCTCTCTTGTGTTTGGATTGTGTTGGTTTTCTCTGATGAATAACTCCCTCCATCTACTAACAAAAACATTTGTATCAGACAAATTCAGAGGCAGACTAGCAATAACAATTGTCTGATTCTTAACAATCAAACATTTGACACAAACATGCAAGGCGAATGCAATAATCCGGAACGGGAAAAAGCGCACTCTTTCAAAAGAGTTGAAAGAAAACTTATTTAATTGTATTTTAGTTTACCAAATACTCAGGAAGGTAAACATATGTAATACTTTCAAAAAATGATGGATTGTTGATTTCCTGGTAGTAAATCTGAAATTATAGCAGAGATAACCCTTTATGATCCGAACTACATCTTGAGATAGAAAAAAAGTTTTCAATACTAGTTACTGAAGGTTCTACTCGAATAACTCAACCACTTAAGGGCTTCGGCTATCCAAGAAACTGCAAATGGTAGGCATGGTAACTGTGGCTCCCAGGCCAACATTGTCCCGGGGCAAAAAACATTTATACCATTGACATTAAGAGAGATCTCGAAAATGACTCGATTGGTTTCAATGGACTATGGATTGTCTGAATGATTATTAGTGATTACGAGCGCGTCAACTACTTAGGTCATTAATTCCGTAAGTTTAGTGCATGTTTTTTGCTCGGGGTGTGGCGATGGCTTTTCCCAGCCTTACTACCGTCGGACATTGGTGTTTATCAACCACTATATCCCACCCGCGTGGCAACGCCCCAGCCGGAACAAACTCTAAGCTCCCGACTGGTCTCCTGGCATGTTTGGTAGTTGAGTGCAATGAACATTGGATATATGATTTTTGATTATGATAAACGTTAAAAGGTCTCAGATTAATTAAAGTTAGTTTTGATATGATTTTACGGAGTACAGTAGCCGTAGGAGACAGCAGGTCGAGGATTAAAATTGAAGATCGTGGCTCGAGCCCGGCACCCGTCTTACGGCGAGAAACATTCCAGTAATTCTAAGAACGCAGATTTTAATTAAAAAAGTGAAAACCAAACAAGTTTTGTGTGTGAATAATTTCCGTTTTGTTTCCGAACGCGATTTTTACTGTTTTGTTGGTACATTTTTTCTCAAAATTAAAAACTCAAAAACATATTAATCAAATAATCGAAGATATTTCACTTATATAAACTAGGAAAATTGTATTTTATTTGTGTCAGAGTTTATTAATTTATAATTCAGATTTAACAAACAAAGCAAAGTAGAAAAAAAAATATCTGAACAATTAACTAAACAGCCTGAAGCCTGAGCGATCAGGATCATCAAGGGGTCCGAATTCCCTCAGTTCACCCAGAAGGGAAAGGTAAGAAAGGGACACACCCACATCTACGAGGTTAGGCGTAGGAAATAAACTGAACATTTGGGTCATCTCTTCTGTGATAAGTCTGCTCGATGAAAGTGGCACACATCTTTCGTTTTATTCCATCAAGAACTAACAATTACAGACATTTCTTCAAACTTAAGTTTTAAAAAAATGTGATCGTGGGACTTATTAAAAAACAAAACAAACGAAGCAACATCGAACACGAAAATCAATGTTAAAAACACCTGCTTCAATAAATTGATGCTTAAAACATCAGAGTTTCCTTAAAAACGCTGATATTGCCCTCAGCCATTTCAGCTGGTTATTGGGTTTTCTTGTGCACCACAATCTGTAAAATTGTCACGTTTGAACATCTAAGAAAATTTTTCATTAGTGTGCTAGGAGTGATTGTTTAATTCAATTTAAATTTAATTTGTCAAAAAACTATTTCTCAACATTTAAAAGTTTTAAATTACACATACAAAAGAAAGATGAACGAAAAGCACTCAAATTTGGGCTCTAGAAACTGCCATAATAACCTACGTGATATCAAGTCACTCTCCCTTACGACACTGTGTACCGCTTCCTTAAGAAATTGAGTGATGTAGGAAGTCATAACCTAGCTTTCAGACTTCTTTATCAATCTTTTCAAACATTTGAAATTTCTATTGAATCCTTGATAAGTAAGATAACTGCTTACAGGCACTTCATGCAAACCATTCAAAGATTAGCAAAGAAAATAAACAAAGAGGGAGAAACAGAAAGGGAAATAAAAGTTTCCCAATTCAATGCTCCACTGGAAGGAGCTGATGAGGCGCTCAGTCTTAAAGAAAGAGCACATCAAACAGGCGTTTCCAAGCGCTATCGAAAATCTGGCAAATGAATATTATTCATCATCACAATGTAAGGAATGTGTTTTCTAACAAGTACAGAATTTGTAATGCCGTTGAGTACTTGTGCGGCTGTCTTTAAATCGATAGAGCAATCTCGATTGAGCATTATTTTTGTAAGCAACTTCGTCATAATTTTTACCAACTGCTGTACTCTCTAACTCACTAGTTTCTAACCTAGGTTCACGAAATAATTAAAAAATATATCTTACACTTACCTGGGGAACATGAAGTGATCTCTTGTTTTATTGTAGGAATAGAAGCACCACTACAGCAGGATGCAAGAGGATCCTACAGAAAAAAATAAACAATCTCTTTTTGCAATAAAATATTGAGATTGAAAATTTAATATTTTATGTGGGAGGGTAACTAAGTTTGAATAATTCTAGTAATCCATGTGACCTTTAATGATTTTTATCCCTGCACCTTAAATTATAATTGCAAGGAGATACTTAGTTATCATTCAGACGACGCCAATTACAGGAATAAAGAATTTTAATGTTTCATTTCAGAAACGTAATTACTGATATTTTTTGGATTTTGTGGTGCTTAACTTGAAAATGACAGCAAAATGGTCACATATGGTTTTGTCTTTCAATAATTTTAAATACTAAACGATATTTTAACTAGTTGTGCTGCCAAAGCACATACTTTCTTACATTGTTTCTAAAAGCTAACAATACCAGCAAAAGAGTTGTCAAGCAGCTAATTATTTTTCCACTCTGAGACTCGAACTCAGATCCTCAGAGTTAACATGCCGGCACTCATACCACTACGCAACAGAAGTTGCAGCATGATTTGAACTCCGACAAAGGTATAAAAAAGGTTAAAACCTGATTTATGTATAAAAATAAAATATTGGTTAGAAACTACCAAAGCCTACAGGCCGTTAAGATCAATCAGGGTATATCAATTCCGCTGAACGGTTCAAGAATCAAGAAAATCTGCTGAACGGTTTAGGCGGCAGCGTTAACCACAGACGGACAAACGGACATGTTCCGTCAATCGATTTCTCGGTATCAAGAACCAACAAGACAGGGATTCTGGCGACTCCACGAGTTAGAGATTTTTTTCTAAATTTAGCAACAGGATTTATCCACTTTTTCATTTCCAAAACCTGGTTATGAGGTTTATTCTAACGAAATTTCGGCATTTTCTATTTCTTTTTAAGAATTCGTAAGGCAAGAAAGTAATAATAATTTCTAATTCTTCTTTCCGTTTGGGATATCTAAGCAGGTTACCTGGCTAGTGTTCATAATGTATTTAAATTTCATGACGATAGATTCATTAATTTACTGAAATAGGTTCATACAGATGCACAGAAACTCAAAAATTGATTTTAAATGATATACGTTTCACAAATCGCAAAAGACAGTTGAAAAAATGTTTAAAAGTTTCAAATTGCAAAAGCACATATAGAGACGTCCGGTTTATTTGTAGAAGTGACGATTATATTTGTGGGTAGAAATGCTTCAAATTATTTTCTATTTAGTTTCTCGAATCCCTACAACACTTTTACCACATTTCATCAACATCTTTTTATCTGGTCTCCCAGAGATATTGCAGTTCAAAATGTGAAAAAAATTGAAAATTCAAATTTTGAAGAGGATGTAGTTTTTAAGTAAGTTGCTTACCATTGATACTTGAAAGAAAGTAACTATACTGTTATATGTAAAAGCCCAGAAAAAATTACGACCGTGATTGAATTCCTGCTTTGAGAAATTACTCTCTGAAAATCGAAATTATTTCATTCGCATTCAATAAATTTGGTTGCAAATATTTCTCAAATAGAAACACATAAAGAAGGTAAATATAATTTCTATTTGTAGGCCAGAAGACACTGAATTCAATGTCATTTATGCCAAAATGCTAGAACAACCCAGCACTTAGTAATTTGGAGAAGAGTAAAGGTCTACAAACGCGGATAATGGCGCACGGAGGAAAACAAAAATGGCCGCCATTTGTAATTTCATAAAAATAAAAAGTTTTTGAACAGCCAAAACATAAGGGAATTTATGTACAAAGTATGGATTTTTTTCGAGATGGTCGAGCGAGCAATTTATTAAATTCTGGACCATTTAAAATGGACTGCCTCATGAATAACGTAAGAAGAACGTTAATTGCGTCCAAAGGTAACTTTGACAATCTATAAAAATACTTAATGATTCTTATGATGAGATGTTAATCTTGTCAATTGTGTGTCGTCTTTTCAGAACCTTCTTGTCTGATGAGAACACAGAAAGGCGATGCACAGAACTTCTCGTTGCAGTTCCTGCAAATGTTCTCCCAGTCATCTAAGCAATATTTTGCAGCCCCAAACACAATATTATTCTTTAATGAAACACGCCAATTAAACAAAATAAGAAAATCCTAATAAAATTAATAGAAATATTAACAAAACATAAATGTTCATTAATTATTGAAAATAAATAATAAAATATTATTTTCTTAAAATGGCAATAAACAGACCTTGGAATAAATTATTCAAGTGACTACTGACAGGGGCATAAAGAGTAACATGCACAGATTAAGTGATTTCTCTTTCTTCCAAATAAAACTATCCACATTCACCCAGCCCGAAATCTGAGGGTATGTGCTCAGGGGTCTTTAAAAGTGAAAGCGATGCTGAAGGTATTTCACGCATTCCCAAATTGTATGGGTGATGCTCTCAGGCATCGGTTGCAAGTCAGAGTAAAGTCCTGATATAAGACTATGAAAATATTATAATAATAAATTTCTTTTTACTTTGCCATATACAAAAGTATATACCGAGTAATATACGTAGTTTAGGAAAAGTTATGTAATGCTGCGGAAAATTTTTTTTTTAATGATTTCATGAATGATCCAACACCATGATTAAAAATTCCATGAAATCAAAAAGTGTTTGTTTTTTCAAACCGTCCATCCAGTGTAAGTGAACAACACTGGGCGTCTAAACCATGGGTAGGATTTTTTCCAAAATGAAGAAACCCCTGTCCATTTGGCCTGAGTCGAAGCTTTGCGACATTAAATATCATTCCTTAGGTTTTTGGGGGTGTTTTACATTAAATCCCTTGGAACATTTTCAAAATTTTCTCAAAAATCATTCAAATTTTTTTCATTTCATTTTTTCTCAAAATACAGTAGAATAAACTTATAAAGATAGCATATGTCGATTTTCACAGTTAACACTGAATTTACGACAATTTTTAGTTCAAATTTTTTTTCCGTGTGTTCCTACAACTACAAAATAGAGGGAATTGGGATGGAATTTGTAGTCCATAATTTTTTCTTTCAATAAAGTCATGTACATTTTGCAGAAAATTTTAGTATTTTTCACGCAATATTGCGGCAATTTGTGCAATTTTAAAATGTTAAAACACACGATTTTCTCAAAAAAAGCCTCCAATTTTTTTTCTTCAGATTTGTCGAAAGGTAAGCGCTAATTGCACTCTTTAATATGATGTATATTTCATTTTGGGGTACTTTTTTGTTTTTTCAAAATTTACACAAATGTAATTTTTTAAAGTTCTTTCACACTTAATATTTTCAGTTTATATGAAGTTTTTCAAATACTCAAAAATTGTCTGTGAAAGTGCTTCAAATTTTGAATTTACTGTAGCGGTTAAGTGCCATTTCCTTAAAAACGGCATCAAATGTTTCAAAGAAAATTCCCATTTGGACAAGGTTTTACTGTTCTTTAATATTCTTAAAATATTTTAGTTCTATTAAAAAGCATGAAAATTAAGAAAATTTCAGAAAATGTACTTTGGGTGTCGATAGGTGGCAGCAGGCAAGAATATGTGGCAAGTTCGAGTAGCTAGCAGAGACAAAAGGAAATAGAAAACTAATATGAGAAAGTCTGTTCCATTCTGTTAATTTTTTTAAATGGCAAGGTGAAGTTCTTTCTCTGAAAGTATGTTATTATAGTTTTTAAAAAAACATGTTTGTTACACTCTAACGAAAAGAAAAAAAAAAACAAAAAATATTGCAAAATGGTCTAAAGTTTTTTAAATTAATTCGATTTGAGCAGATGCATACAATGTCTTTTGGAGGGATTTTTAAATAAAAGTTAAAATTATTAATTATGAAATAATTTGCTTTTGTTCATAAAATTAATTAATGGTCAGCAGATTAGAAGCTACTGAAGGATACGCAAGTTTCACCCAATGATACAGTCATAGGCATTGCACACTGGGGGCAGGTATGGAGAGAGATAAATACACTAAATAACAAGGCATGAACTTGTTAATTAGTTTCAATGCAATAATTCAATTCTAGAAAATTGCAAAAATTAATTTTTCTTTTTTTATATATTCCTCAAGACATTAATATCTATGTTATATTTACATTACTACCATTTCTAATAAATTATTGGATTGGTGAGAAGACGTGGTTCAAATGATTTCTCATGAAGTTTCTCACAAACTTAAATCTTTTCTCTAAAAATGAACTCAAGATTGTGCCTTATTAACAATGTTCATCTGCCATCTGTCATCTGTTCAATGTTCATCACACATTTACTTCAAGGCTCCAATTAAAATTTGTACATATAACTGTTTTACGCTTCTCTTATAATTTTGAAGACATTTCAATTCTAGCACTTAAAGACCTTAAAGTGAGAAAATATCCATTACTGTCTTTAAAGTGTCAGTACAGCGTAATTGGGTAACGGGAGGGGCAATTCCCAAAAACTAATAAAAGCTGACTGAAGATATTCCAACCAACTAGTATGAGAAGGTCTGTGCTAATCTGCAGAATCGCTAGTTTTTAAATAAAATTTGTTATTCAAAAGTAGGCCTTTAATGAAGTCATGTACAATTTTTGCAAAATATGAGTGATTTTGCATGAAATAAAAGCAATTTTAAAACCAGTCTTTCATTTAACTTTTTTATTGAAAACAACCAAAAATGGCTGCAACACCCCCTTAAACTGCAAAAAAAATTTACAGAAAAAAAGATGCAGGTCAGATTATAGTAGGATTTCAAAAAGCGCAAATATACCAGAACTAGTTTAGTAATAGTTTTTTGAAAAGTTGTGATAGAGTGGGTAAAAACTTAATCAGACAATAGCTAAAACAATGCTGTTTTGCCTGTATACAGATTGGACGTTTTATTCCAATTTTCCGATCCAGTACCAGAAACTAAGAGGCATGCTTAATATTGCTGTTATTTAGGAAACTATTTTGGTTCCTTTCTGTTTGAAAATTGAATGTGTGCATGTAAAGTATAAATCCCAATGCACATTTATCTCAAATACTCCCTGCAAACACCCAAGGCATCTCACACACACAGACAATAACTTTACTTCAGCCAGCACTGTGGCGGATATCTACATTAGCCAAATGAAGTCCAAAACAAATCACATCGAATAATTCATACATCTTTTTCCATACTGTTCAGCTAATTGGCAAATTAATTACATACTTCACTTATTAGCCATATTTCGGACCTTAGTAGTAACATGCATTAGATTGCGAAACATTGGCATTCTTCATAATTTCACAGAATCATTCGTGACATAACTAAGAACAACCTCTTATTTAAATAAAGACATTTAGGGTGAGGTTTAACACATTACCATTCAAAGATTTCTTGTATTAAAAATCATCCTGTAAATATATATGATAGCCATACCGTTGTTTCTTCAATACAGGCTCCTCTTTGCTTCCCTATTGGCTGAACAAACACTGCAAGTGGAGGGTCCAACTCCTGCACAAAAAACATATCATACTGCATTAAAAACAAAAAAAAAAAATATCATACAGCAAAAAAACTAGTGGTGATACAACAGCATATACTTTTTGGTATATTTGATATTGACTACGAAATATTATAATGTTGCACTTTTCTAACACGATCATATTGTTCATCTTCACTCCCGCTATTAGAAAAATATATTACATGCCTTCAATTTATTTAGTAACATCAAAATTGTCTTCCACTTAAATACTTTAGCAAAGCTTTCAACCACTGCTCAACCAACACTTGCTTTTCTCGCCAAATCTGTGGAATATATCATTCTCATAACACGTTGACGTACACGTGATCATCAAATAATCACATTCAATTTGTACCATAGATCCACACTGTGTCACATGCAATACAGAACTCACAGTATGGGGTGGATGGTAACCTATGAAAAATAATTATTGATTGCACCAGTTTAAATTTTAATAACTCACATCTGTTTTATTTAATCAAAAATTATATTATTCCTCCAGAGTTACGTTATGAATCTTTCCCTTTTCAACTACAAAAGGATTTGTGTGACCCAATGTGTCAAAAATTATTTTACTTTATTCAAGACAGATGAATACTACTCACATCATCTTCTTCTTCTTCTTTAACAGAATGCTGAAAGGCTTTAGGTTCATCATTTGCCTGAAAGCAAAACACATTTCTTATAAAAAAGCATGGCTGCCCATAGAGATGCTTCTAAAAACAACTCTAGTAGAACTGCAGTGAAAAAGTAACCAAGATTTCCCTCCAATATTAAACAAAAAAGAAAAGTTTTATGGGATAAAAATGGCATTGTGAAGAACTCGTGAACATATTTTATTTTAATCCAGAGTACTGATTACAAAAATTGATTGAAACAAAGCAGATGCATGTTATTTTAACTCTATGTAACAAGAGAAAATCAGATACCTAAGATTCCATTAGGCTGGTTTTTACGTTATTACAGGAAATGTAAAATATAATGTTTTGGTTTATTCACAAAGAAATGAAAGGTAGGAAGATTTATGGAACATTTCTAAGGATCGAGGTGTTTCAACATTGCTTCCATTTATCTACTTATATTTCTCAATAGTGTCTACACAGACTGTTGGCATTTTGCTGTTACAGGTGATTATTATTTAATTTTTCATGTAATATTTGTCATCTACTTGAACAGTCAACCTCATAGATTATTGCCCAAGCTTTAATGGGTCTAGAAGAGACTTGGCATGGCAATCTGGATAATTCCACAAAAGTTTTCAGCGAAATCTCACAACAGAATTAAAATACACCTACAATTATTATATAACACATGTATGACAAATTTCATACAAATGTTTTTCTCAGTCAGAGCTGTGGCACATACTAGTACAAAATTATGTCTTCATTCTTGTATTTCTCTGACTTATGTTCATAGACATTACATTTTAACTTAAGTTATAATTCCACAAAAAGGCATCTTTGTCAGCTGTGTATGTTTCTTTAGTTAATACTTTTTGTATGCAATTGGGATGTAAATATCTGGTTGTCAATAAAAATAGAGTGTGTTTTTTTACTTTTCATTTACATAAATAAGTTTTTAACGTCATTATTTCAATTGTTTGAACTTGCTGTTTTATATCGATCACTGACATTTATAGGAGATCATTAATATTTTGTTTTTTTATCTTAGTTTCTGTTATTTCACATTTGATCACAATCATTTCGGTTCCTATTATATTTACACAGTTTTTGTGTTTTGATAGAATGTTTGCATAGAATACAATGCTCATTCCAAAATTAGCCTCGTAACTTCACGTTAATAGTTTATTATAATAATATTATTTTAATGCATGCCAAAGACGTGGCTAGAAGTCCTGAATGTGCTGTTTGCTGCCACACAATGGACGATCTCCACATAAATTTGCAATTAGAACATGTATTGGTCGGATTTAAAGCTGGGATAACCTACTGCGAACCTTCATTTCACCCGAGTTGTCTTATCTTTCCAAATTATCATAAACTTTTCAAGAAACACCATTCAATAACTTCCCAGCACATTTCTGTTCCACAGGATGGTAATTCAAAGAACAAAAAAGTTCAAACCCTCTGAAATTCGCAGATACGTTGCAGAAGAAGTCCCTATTATGTCACACAGAACAATTGACAAGCAACTTGGGCCACTGAGATTAGCAAGTAAATTGTGAGCTAGTAGTCAACTCTGCTCACCACAAACTCGTGTGCAATTAATGAGGTCAGAAGTAAGTGAAATGTTCCCACCCTATGGGGAAAAATTGAAACATGTTTAGAGCACACACTCCTTGAACACCAAGTATCTTCTAATATCAATGACTAAAGCATAGAATATTATCCAAACCAAATACCAATGCCTTATGAAGCATGTGAATTCGAAAAAAAAAAAAAAAAAATCATTTTTCATTGAAGAATGTTTGTAGCATTCTGTGAATTACTTTCGTGTACAGTCCAATTTTGCTATTAATTGGTTACATGCTGCCCCGGGAAGCTGGATAAAGGGCTTGACGGCATTGATAACACTGATATGCAAAGAAACACTTTCGGCCGAGAAAGATGCAAAATGCTGAGACTCATTCCATCATGAAGATATGCCCTGATGTGCCACGTTATAGAAACAGAAGTATAACTCGCACCGCCATTTGACAACATGCAACATGCTTCAAGTTCACAGTACAACATTGACTCAAATATTACGAGCACCCCGATTTTCAACTAGCAATGTTTGAAAAAAAAGTATGCTGGTTAGATTCGAGTATGTATAATACATACTTACATATTAGCCATATTTCAGACTTTAGTCATAGCATAGACTTGCATTACATTACCAAACATCCAGCATTTTCCATTATATCACAGATTCATTAACTTCATAATCCATAATACCCTCTTATTTAAAATAAAAACCTTTAGGGAGGGTTTTAACATGTCAGCGTGCAATGCCTCCTTGCATTCAAAAAACATGCTATCAATGTAGAACTATGTGATAGCCATACCTTTGTTTCTTCAATACAGACTTCTCCATGCTTCTCAATTGATTGAAAAAACACTGCAACTGAAGGCTGCAACTCCTCCTGCACAGAAAAATAAAAATATGTCGTACAACAAACTAGTGGTGATACAATAGCAAATTCTTTTTTTTTTCTTTCTGATATTGGCTAGGAAATATTATAATGTTGCACATTCCATCCTACTACAAACTTAAAATTTACCACCACTACCATTGTTAGAAAAATATATACTTTCAGTTCATTTTGTAATATCAACATTTTTCTCCAAATACATACTACCTAATTTTAACAAAGCCTTCAATGACTGTGCAACCATCACTTCCCTTTCTCACTAGATCTGCGCAAAATATTCTCATAATTCATTGACTGTGGAACAATTCTTCTAATAAGCAAGTAATCATGCTAAATTTGCACCTTAGATCCACACTGTGTCACATTCAATACATAACGCACACTATGGGGTTGACTATGACCTAAGAAAAGAAATTATTAATGTTCAATAACTCGCTTGTTTTATTCACTCAAAAATATATAGTTCCCCACAGGTGTGTAACGAATCATCTCTTTTTAATTACAAAAGAATTTGCATGTCCCAATGTGTTAAAAATTATTTTACTCCATTTAACACAGTTGAATGACTGTACTCACATAATCTTCTTCTTTGACAGAATGGTGTACAGATCTGAGTTCATCTTTTACCTGAAAGAAAGAAAAAACATTGCTTGTAAAAAGCATGGCTGTCCATCGAGATGCTCCTTAAAACGTCTCGTGTAACTGTGGTGAAAAAGAACCAAGATTTCCCTCCAATAACAAACAAAAATGACAACTTACAGAATGGTAACGACATTTATTGAACTCATGAACACATTTTTTTACCATCATTATAGAAAATATGACTAAAATATCAGTTTCTGTCAAACACTATTTAGATACAGATGAACACTGTGGACGTTTCCATAGTTGCCAGAAATAATTAAACAAGAATTACGTCCTTGAATATGTAACATGTCAGTGCCATTAGGAAAATGATTTAAATTGTATTATTTTTAAAAAATTGTTGATTAATTTTAAAAGCTTTTCTAGTGTTCATTTGTACAATTCTTTTAATAGTCCTTGATCATGTCCCATTGTTTTACTTCAATCAAGAGTAGTGATTTATTACTAAAATTGCTTCAAACAAAGCAAATGTATTATTTTAACTCAATGTAACAAGAGAAAATCAGATACCTAAGAATCCGTTACAGTGGTTATTATGAGAAATGAAATATAAAATGCTTTGGCTTATTCAGAAACAAATAAGAGGTAGGAAGAAAAAGAGATAATACTAAAAAGCTAATGGAAAAGTCTGTCCAATTTGGGTGTTTTAAAACATAGAAAGGGGACAAACTAAGAACTGAGTAGAGAAACAAAACCATCTTCGCTTACGTATCATATTTTGAATGACTCCAAGTCATGCTTGTGAGAATGTTTGATTGTCAATTTTCTGTAACTTAGACTAGTTCACTTGAACACTAAGGTGTAGAAATAATCAACATGCCACCTTGTACTGAACCATTGTTTCTTAAAATAGAGAACAAAAACAGAGTCTATGGTATCTCTCACTTGCCCAGACATAGGAAAAGACAAGAAATAATAAAAATTTTCACTTCTAATCAAAATGTACGGGTCTTCACCAAATATCACATCAGAAGGCAACAGCATCACACAAGCCCAGAAAACCAAATTTCTTAGAATCACCATACAATCCAATCTTGAATATCTAGAAGATATTTATTCAAATGGAGTAAACTTATTTATGCTCTTAGAATAATAACACAAAACAGCACCACTGAAACGGACCGAACAGAGTACGTTGCACATGTGCACTCTCTTACGGAAATAATAATCTGGGGCCAAGCACCAAATGCAAAGCAAACATTCAAAAGACAAAAGAAACTCATCTGGACAATAAATAGTCCTGAAGACCTCAATTCAAAAACTTAACATACTTCCACTGCCTTGCATATTCATTTACAAGATTCTCATTTTTGTAAAGAAAAATCTAATAAACAACAACATATTCTACAAATTTAACTCAAGTTTACACTCACAACACAAGGCAAGTATAAACCCTTCATCAACCATTGTGCACAAGCACACAATACTGAAAGGATACATTCTCTACAGAAATTCAATTCTTTGACAAATTACCAATACATCCGAGAAACATAACAGGTTTACACAACTTCAAAAATAAACTTATTCACTTCCTTGGGCAAAAACATTTTTATAGTGTTCAGGAATACTTCAGTATTGCGTGCAGATATGTGCAATCTGATTCCAGGTGCTGCAGTAGGACTAGGTGTAGAAATGGAAAAAACCTGGCCAAAACCTACATGCTGCCTCCTCAGCATTTCAAGATTTAAACACTGAATGTACTAATATTGTTAAATTATATGTAGTTGTTACCATAATTGATATCATGAACTATTATACTGATAATTATTATGAGTAGTAGCAGTAAAATGGCAATAACAAGTAAATTATACTTTTATTTTAATCATGAAACAGCACAAATCTTGAAATGTTAAATTATTTTGCTAATAAAAAGACTTATCTTCTTATAATATATTTATCTATCTGTAACAAGTATTCTAGTATACTTCCTAGGCTCATGTTCCCATCTCAATCGGGTTTTTTGTCCAGTTTCCCCCGTCCTTTGAGCAAATGCTAAAATGGCCCCCTGTTTTGTTTCTGGACAGTAATGTAACTTCACTCTCTGCAACCAAGACATCCTATTGACTTGTCATACACAATTGTAATTGTATTGTATACAATTACATACAGTGTATTACATATGCACTATTACAAATACATATACATACCAGTGTCATTGTAACTTGTATAAAGACATGTGCTAAAATGTCCTCCCTCACAAACAAACGAAATGCAGACTTACACCCTTAATCACTCTTTTTTCTGCTAGTCCAGCATCAAAGAACAATACATTTGAATTTGATAGAGAATGAAGTTGAAGTGCCTGATTTTTTGTGAATATTGTAATTTCATTATTTTGGGTCAATAACACTACTACAAAACTAACTCACAACGGAATTCCAGCAACAGTCTTCTTTCTTGTCCACTGGCTCTTCTTTGATCTGGAGATAACAGAAGAAAACAGTCACTCACAAGTTCAACATGTATTTGAGAAACCCCACATGTCCATGCATCTAGATTTCTCAGGAAGCTCAAACAAGCTCCTCGTTTTTGGTGACAAGAACCAGGAAACTGACTTTTTTTGTACTTATACCGCTTATATAATACAGGAATATAAGATGCTTATGTTGAAATATTTATGAAATATATGAATAATATGCATAAAACACATAAGTTTTAAATTTTAAAACAGATACTTTTGAAAGCCATGGGCATGAGCCTGTTTTTGAAATGCATTACAAAGAAAATTATTTGTACTATTTGTGTTATCTTCAAAACAATGGAAAGAATATAGCTTCCTCACATTGAAGAATGAAATGAAGGAAGTATATTTTGCTTCTTGGAGAACCTGCGTTATGTGCAAATCTGCCCAATATCAACATAAACCTCAGTTCTGGCAAACATGGTTCATAGTAATAAATTGTATAACATGGAATTGTGTGTAGCATAGAAAACACTGGTCCCTTGCGATTCTGGTTTGGGCCAGTTTCCCTGTATTATTAAATATGTTCTTATCCACACATTTTCACTGTCAAACACGACACATTCCTCGTGCAAGTTTTGTTCTGTTTTTTTTTTTTTCCCATTGCTTAATATATTAATCTTTTAACAGAAAGGTACAAACTTCATTTGAACTCTTTTAGCTGGATGATCCTGAAAAAATATATATGTGCACAGCCATCACGCATATAGAACATGAACAAAGTTTACTTCCAGTTTCATAAACTTTTTACTACTCTTGTAATCTTCAAAACGCAACATGTTTTGGTTTAGAATTAGTAGTGATTATACTTGCCTCTTCCTTCAAACTGTAAAAGCCATATGTAAAAATACTAATACTATCTAAAGCGCGCACGGATTCTTCGGCTAATAATGTGTAAACATATAACATTTTGTATATTTACTACGTACACTAATGAAACATACAGAAACTATTTACCTGCTCTACTTTTATAATACATTCAGCTACAATATCTATCTTTTCCATCTCCGTGAGTACCGTTCTCCACAACAAAATGTTTTATCTTGACACACTTGATCGCGCTTAGTAGTAATCGACAGCAAGCATGGCCAGCCTCAGCCAAAGAGTATATATCACAGACGGCACTCAATGTTAAAAGGAAAAGCCTTATTTGCCCAACTTCCGGTGCCGCCACATTGTTCTGTATAATTTCTATTGGGTAAACGGACAGCCAATAGGGAAGAAGCAGCCGGTTAATATGAAATAAACAAGCAACGAGGGAACTTGCCTCCCGATTTCACTCCCATAATTTCCACGCCTTAATTTCTTTAAAAAAATCACAACAATAATTATAAGGATTTTATGGAAGAAAAAAGTCATCAGGGCAGTAAAATCTAGTATTTATTGAGCATATTGATATTGCACAATTTCAATAGAATTAACAATTTTGTTAATTGGTAATTGTTAACAAACAAGGTAATAAACAAAGTACTCCAGTTTAAATGCAACTTTACTGGCTTGTAGACATGCCAAATTAATGTGAATACTATGGAATATTACATTGTTAAAGAGCATTACATGTTACATTAACAATTAACAATACAACAACATTAACATTATACATTAACAACATATATTATAAATTAACACAAGTGTAGAAAAGAAACAAATATAACATTACCACACATTCGTTCAGGTAAAACAAATAGTTATGATACAAGTGTGTGTGTGTGTGTGTTCTTTTTTTTACAGGGGCAGGGGAAAATCTTCTAAAGACACTACGAGGCCCGCAACTTGCAGCGTGTGGAACTCATAGCTAGCCTATGCCTACCCACTAAAAACCCATCCCTTTCCTCCTATTCCTTCCCGCGGAATCATCGTCAGGCATTGCATCGCGAGAAGGAAGGATGGGTTTTTCGCACTTCACCAACATATTACGGACACTTCTTCGTAACTGCTCCTCGGAGCGGAGCGTCTTCAGGACGTTTGCGGCATAGGTGGCTACCGCACTCCAATACTCTTGTGTCATCAGCATCCTAGTGACGATGGTCTTAGGGGTCACTACCTCTTGGAGTCTTTGGAGTTCCTCCCTATCCACTACGAAGTGTGGACAATGAAAGAACACATGTTATGCATCTCCAATCACCGGGAAACACGTTGGGCATGAGGAGCTATCGTCCAACCGGAATCGGAGCTGATACTCTCGGTAACATCCATGACCTGTCAGCAACTGCGTTAGATAAAAATCTAATTCTCCATGTTCCCTTTGAATCCACGTCATGATGTTTGGAATGACCGGAAATGTCCATCGTCCAGTTGATGATTGTTCCCATCGTCGTTGCCATTGGTTCATTGCCACCCCCTCTCTTCTTTCGTGATGGTATTCCAGTTTGAAGCCCCCTCCTGCTTGCGCAAGTAGAGTCTAGCCCTCTCTTGCGCAATGAGGTCGATAGGAGGCATATCTGCTAACACACACAGCATCATAGGATACAGTGCGAAACGCTCACCCCGCAAGGCGGACCTTCTGTGCACCGACTTAGCCCCACGGGCGTATGACTGAATGCCCATGGCATCAGCCCAAATGGGGGCTGCGTAGAGAAAAATGGAATTTAATACGCTAGACAGCAGCCTCCGGCTTCTTTGTCCAGGGCCCCCTACATTAGGCATAATGCGTGCAAATGCCGATGCCATACGGGCCACTTTCTCGGAGACTTTGCGCGGGTGCTCGTCGAAGCGCAGTCTCGCATCAATAAGCACTCCTAAATATCTAGTGACAGCAGCGAAGATATTTTGCAGCCTTCTTCATTAAGTGTAATACTCTCTCTCATTTTTCTGCCCGTTACCAACACAGCCTCTGTTTTATGCTCGGCCATCTGTAGTCCTTCCGACGTAAGCCACCGCCGGATCTCCGCCACAGCCTCGTTGGCAACCTGCGTGACTTCTTCGGTGTATTTGCCGACTACTACAATTGCCACATCGTCAGCGAATCCAATAGTTCTTGCGCCTTCCGGCAACTCGAGCTGCAACACGGCGTCATACATAATGTTCCACGACATCGGACTAAGAAACGAGCTTTGTGGGACACCATCTGTGACCGTATAAGATTTTGCTCCAGTCCCAGTTTCATATAGGAGGATCCTCCTGTTTAACTCTTGATCAAGTTCGAGATGTACCTTGGAACTCCAAGAATTTGTAACGCAGAAAGAATGAAGCTCCACCTTGCAGTATTAACGGCGTCGTTGACACTATAGCACAATACTTCATGGACCTTTCAGGACCTTTCCATCGTTTGCCTTCAATGGCCTTGCGTGCGATGTCGATGACTACCTTAATTACATCTACCGTGGAGAGACAATCCCTGAGGCCGCTCTGTAAATGATTCAATCTGATTGCAGATGATCCGCTCTAACACTTTGCCTGCTGTATCCAGTAAGTAATTTGGCCGATAGGCTGTCGGATCAGTAGGTGCGTTATCGCCCTTTGGAAGGAGGATTAACTGTTGTTGCTTCCATCGACGGGGGAAATTCCCCTCTCGTACGCATGCATTATATGCCTGTAAGAATAGATCGGGCCGAACCTTAATAGCGGTCTTAATAGCTACATTAATCTAATCCAGTGACTTTGCAATATTGGACCCTGCCGCAAGCTCTGGAAAGTTCATCCAACGAGACTGCCGGAATTTCACTTAGATCTTCACAACGATCCTTAGGTTGTAACATATCTACCTGGCGAGGAAACAAGGTAGCTACAACTTTTCCCAAGAAAATAGGGTAAAGTGGGTGGTGGCCTGAACATACCCCTGAGTCTGGCCGTTACCAGCTTATACGGGCGCCCCCAGGGGTTAGCATTCACCTCCTCACCTAGCTCTCTCCAGCAAAGACACTTACCGATCTTAATGGCTTTAGTGAAAGCTCTTCTGGCGTCCTTATGCTGCTCCTTGAGAAAGTCATAATTTGGGCGGCTCCAGGCGCACTGTGCCAATCTACGTGTTTGGTGGCATTCTCTGCGAAGTTCCGCGATCTCGTCAGTCCACCAGTACACTGGAGGACGGCGTTCTCTCCTTGGACCTTTTGTCATTGACACATCACACGCGTCAAATACCCGGTTCGTTACGGTTTCTACCATATCTTCAGAGTCACCGGACAACATATCTTCAGAGTTGCCCTCCATTGAAGGCATCATGATCGAACGACCTGAGGTTCCAAACAGCTTTCCTTCTACCCCTTGCTGGACTCAACTTGCACTGCTCTTTCACTTCATAGACAATAGCTTGGTGGTCAATATGTGTATAATGTGCATTAATCTCCCATGATACAATTCGTCTAGCAAGGCTTTTACAATCGAAAGTTAGGTCAACGACCGAGCTGCGACCATTCATTACAAAGGTCGAACTGGCCTCCGTGTTGCAGAGGCAGACATCCAAACTGTCAAGGCTGTCCAGGAGAGCCACGCCGCGTCGATTCGTTACTCTGCTGCCCCACCTCGTGGCCCATGCATTAAAGTCCCCAGCAATAAAAAGAGACCTTCGTTCTCTCGCGTCACCTATTAAGCGATCAAGTATTTCCTCGAAATCCTCAAGCGATGCTCTGGGTGCAGCATAAGCACTATAGAAATATACACCGATCCCCTAGATCCAGGTGAATCCATCCCCTGGGACTTGCATAAGATCCTGGACTGGACTATTCCCACATATCCATACAGCAGCTCGGTTAGTCGCAGCCGAAGCCCCGGATTGAAGATCTGCAATATTCCCGTACTGCTCGCAGAGTATCGCAGCATCTACTATATTCATCTCGCGCACCGTCCGGGTGAGAAGGTCCTGGGCCGCCTCTCGATGATTTAAATTTTGCTGGAGGACTCTCATTTTCTGTTATCCATTGCCTTCACCGCTACTACGCCGCTTGGTACGCCGGACACGTGACACTCCCCGTCGAGTGGTTCCTCTCATCTTTGCACAGCACACACCTCGCCTCAGCGGTTTTGAAAGCCTGACGTAAGTGGCCGTCTTCTCCGCATCGGAGATAGGATTTCGACCTATCCGTCCCTTGGCAGTCGCGCGCCAGATGTCCGAACGCCCAACACCGATAACACTTCCGTACAATTACTTTCTCTCTAACGCGGCAGTTCAGCCACCCAATGCGAACACGGCCGCTCCTCAATGCCCTCCTGGCTAGTTCCGTCGGCCGACGGACCACAGCAGTTTGTGTGTCTCTCTAAGCCCTCCGCACGAATATGACACTTGCTAGCTCAACAGGTGATTTTAATTCCCCGCTTACAGCTTCACAGACTTCAGCCGCCGTTGTCAGCTCGTCAAGGTCACGAATCTCGAGAGTAATTTCGTCTTTCCGCGTCGTTACTCTTGCTAACTCACCCAGTTTTCTGGATATAGCTTCAGATATCTCGGAGGCTGCTGCAGATTTCCGCAACTCCAGCAGCAGGTGTCCGGCTGCATTCCTCCACACCTTTGCGACGTTCTCAGCAGCATCTTTCAGAGATGGGTCGCTCTTGATCTGCCTTAGAATGTCAGCTTACGAAGGGCCTCCGTCATTTGCCTTAACAATAATGAAATGGGGCGATAAGAGTGCGGCTTCGACGGCCTCGGTCTCTTCCTCCCTACGACATGCCAATGCAGTTCCTTCTCATGATTTTGGCATGGTGTCTCATCGGACGGTTTGATCAGTGCTTGAGGAACTTCAGCATGTTGTACGGTCCTTCTCTGCACAGACTCTGGTCGCTTCTTCTCTGCCATTCTCGTAGATTTCATCTGTCTCTCTTTCCTCGACGTTGTTCGTCCACAGCCTACTGCGTTCAGCAACTCTACCGCCGCTGTCGAGGGCTCACCATAATCATCAGAATCCCGGCCAATACCCGACGCCTCAACCGCCTTCGGGCCAATTACGTTGTTCACTGCAGGCTGCAACTCCGCCGCTGCTGTCGAGGGCCCTCCATAGCCATCAGTATTCGGGTGAACACCCCATGTCTACGGTGAAGTCTGCGTCTCCGCCTCAACTGTCTTTGGGCTAATTACAGATAGTGACTCCTCCATGTCCACCATCGCATCAAAGTCTGTTCGGATGGAACTCGCCATACGCTTTATCTCCCCGTGGACATTATTCCTTGGCAGTACAAAATGCAGCAGATATGCGATCATCTTCCCCAACTCCGGAAACTTCACTCTCCTATTCTCTTCCCAGACACTCTTGTGAGCTTGGCTCCCCCCAAAATCCATGGAGCCGGCACCGACCATCGCGGCTTTCACCCGACCAGAATCGGTGGTGAGATTCGGCGTGAACGCTCGACTCGCTTGAGGTAGTAAGTTTTGAGGCTCACTCATACCCACCACTGATTTATTTTCGGGGTAATCTTCCCTTGTATGCTATATATTCCCTTATATGCTACCGCTGGCAGAAATGGAATTGGAAGAAAGGTGAGAAGGGTATTTTGTGTGTATGTGTGGTGTGTGTTGTGTGTCAGGACGAAAAAATTCCTTTTTTCAGCGTAGTGATGGGGGAACAGAGAGAATTATGGGCCATCATGGTGAATGCATGGTGAATAGCGACTTTTGCAAACTAATATAGCAAAATATAAAGTCAGCCTTCCAAATGTGCTGCCGTCTGACGATAGATCTGAATGAATACTCGAAAGTGACCTCCAACCGTTCCGAATTTTCAATTCGTTGTATGAATAACCGCGTCTTGGTTCCACGGTCGGCAATTTGTGCTCCAAATTTTTGACCAGATTTTGAAGAAAAATGCCGAATTTTTGGCGTTGTTCGCTTCAAGTATTTCGTGAGATTCACAAAGAAAATCAATATTGAAATCTCCATATACAACAATTGATTTAGAAGAGGCAAAACTAATTTTGATCAGTTTCTCTAGATTTTTTTAAGAAAATGAAATAATCTTAAGTTCGCTTTGATGAAGGTCTGTAATGAAAAGTATGGTAATTTTGAGCATAGTAAGATGTACAATTGTTATTTCAAAATACCTATTTGATCTAGATCACACTAAAGCGGCCTCGATAAATTCAATTTTATTTGAGAGTTCACATTGTGATTCATTATTTGAATATTTTGCACGTACCTACACGGATGTTTCTCACCTGCTTTTAACTAGTTGCTATCTATTTATCAGAGTACTTGGTTGAAGGAAGTATTGTGTCCCAGCAGTGACGGGAGTTCACGAAGGAGGGGGGGCAGATGTATAGGATTGGATAATGGGAGAAGTAGTACAACGATTTGGTTCAGGGGATAAGGTAGTTGGGCTCAAAGAGGTCCAGGAGGGTAGAAGAGAACTAGGAAATGTGGGTAGGGATGGGCCTTGGGCAGGACTCTGCTGATGTTGCGAAAGGATGTGCTTTGCAAGCTCGCTAGCGACTGCATGTTTTCCGACAAGGTCCAGGTGAAGACCATGTCGGGTAAAGTGTTATTCTGAAAGTTTAGCTCAAATAATTTAACATGTGTCTTTCAGATGCAGATTCAATTGATTGTTTGCATGTCTAATTTCTTTGCACAGTGTTGATATTTTGCACAATAACGTGGCGAGGTAAATTCGAGGTCCTTATTCAGTGTTTTATCTAACGATGAATACGCGAGTAATATGGCGCTTTTATCAGCTCTCCAATTATTGGAGAGATATTTAAAAATATTTTATAATTATTTTCAGACAACAGCTATCGGCAGGAGAGTGACACATTACAGGAATAGTGACCTGGGAGAGATGGGTGATGCATTTGACAAGTTCTGCAGGGTATTTTGATCAAAGGCTAGAAGAGAGATAAGCCCACAACCGCGTTGGTGTTGCTATAAACTAATTAATCGCAGAATGCAAACTAAATAAAGTGACATTGCACTGTTAATACAGAACATTCCTTTTCTCTACACTTTTTACTTAGTGATCGGAGATGCAGACCCACTGGAAAGAAACAACAAAAAACATTGAAATGTTCAATATTTGTTTCAGGAGTTTTCTAGACTTGCAACTTTCAAGGCTCACTTTTCAATACAGCTATGAACTATGCGTCCTGTGATGTAATTGGTGTTTGGCTCCATTTGTACAAATATTTAAATGTTAAATTTTGCTCCTTTTCTCTCAAAATTTTGCGTCTAAGATTCCTAGCCTTATTGATTAAAAAACTGAGAATCAAATTTAACTCAATATTATATTCATATTATGTATCACCTTAGACCCAGAACGTTTTATTTTGTTGACATACGAATGAAAAGGAATAAATCTAAAAATAGCATAACACGATTACCTTTATTTCTGATTTCCTTCATCTCTTTCAATAACATTAACACATTACTTAAGGCATCAAATAAAATATATCTTTTAAATACTATAATTAAAAATGGAAATGTGAGAAAATGCAGTCTGATTTATATTTAAAACATTGTTTTTTTGTCGACGTTTTCATGGACATAGAAAACCTTTGCAAGACCATCTGCAATACATGTACTCCGGGACGGGTCCAGAGGGGGCATGGGGACCCTAGCGCCCAAAAGACCTAGGGTTTTCGTTTATTATTCTCTTTTATTCGCCAAAAATGATTTAAATATCTATGTTATAATTATGTAATTATTTTTAAAAAAATTCGTATAGTATCATATATACAATACAAAAAATATACAATACAAAAAATGTTTATTATTTAACAAATATCTATGTCCTCTTGGCGGCTGAGCGGCTTTTGGCGGCTGAGCTGGGAGTCGCTGCGGGGGCCCTCTCCGGCATGGGTGGAGAGGGCGAACTTCTTGGTGGCCCCGCTCCCCTTTCAGGGGGTGCTTCTGCTCCGCCCTTGGTTGCCCCCCTGGCCGGAACAGGCGATGGCGCCTCCGACCCCCTGTGCGGGAAGGGTCCGCGTCTTGCTTTCATTTTCAGCTTCGTTCAAATATGTTCTTTCATTTGCCATTAGACGTACCAATGAATTATAGTAGCCGATAATGTTATACTCCCGTTCAAAACTTTCCAACACCCAATGGTCTTGTATGTTACCTCCATACGGGATATGAACTGGTCTTATTGCAATTTACAAGTTATAATCGCCGTAACAACTACTTACAGGTTTTGATTATGTTAATAGATAAACTTTAGTACAGCAACATTTTAAAGCTTTTTTTCTAATATGAACAAAAATGCTCATGGCACATTAGCATTAGTACAAATGCTAAATAAAAAATTAACATCATTCTCAATTAGTTCTGAAAATTCCGTCGCAACGCCTTTTACAACTACATTTGACTCTCCCCGGATTTCCGTAACACTTCCATAACTTTCTTCCCTAATTTTTGAAGAAATTAGAACTTTACAAGCTCAGTCTTATTTGTGTTCACTTCTACTTCTGTAATTGGTCTATTAATCGTTTTGTACGCGAATCTAACGAAGCATGCAAATCCCTTCATGCATTAAAAGGCGACTGACATATTTTTTATATATAAAGAAATCCGATAAATTTGAAATCAATTGAATAGAGCAACTTAATGTGTGTGCATATATAAATTAAAATAGTACAAGTCATTACCTCAGTATTAGTGTAAGTGAATTATAATAATAGCTTCTGCTTTGCGGTGTGAGCCATCTCATTAGATATCATGTAAAGCAGCACCTCCACGAGCGCCAGGAATGGAAGAAACGAGCTCTCAGAAGGATTCGCAAACCCTGCCCTTGCTGCTTCACGTGGCTCCGAGATTAAAGCTCATTCTTGCGATATTCGCCAAAACTACCTCGTGCTCGCTGCGCTTGCCTTTTGCGGCGGTAATACGCGGGTGTTTTAAATGAGAGAAGTCTACTAGTTTTAGTGACCTGTTGGGTCTTGAACCAAGACGATTAGTCACAATTTACCCGTGAACGAAATATTCTGCGACGTCGACCAATTTGCCTTTATTTAACGCCACTCACAAGAATTGTGTGTCGTTCAGGAAAAGAAAGTTGCAGTTAGCGGGCCTGGATAACCAATGTCGCTATGGCTGATGGGGCCGTAGCTGCCTCATACTTGAAGGGTCGCGGGTTCAAATCCCGCCCGGGCCATGGATGTTTATGTGTGGTATATTGCGCGTTCCACTACCGTTACCGCTACCACAAAGTTACAGAACGACAGATTCTTACAGTGGTCACTGTATAACTTTGGCAGTTGAAAAGTGACCTAAATAATATACAGAAAGCAAAATTTTGTGCTCAGGAGCAAACTGAGGGCCCATTTACCTCAGCATTTCCTCCATCAGTCAAGGAAGTATGGATGAAAAAATGACCGAGAAATCGTCAAATATCGAAATTTATAAATTATGTTCACGAATATTCAGTTGTTTTTTTTCCAGAACCGAACAGGGTTCACGACTTAGAAATTAATTGTATTCTTGTCCAAAGAATTACATAATTTCGTGACAAATGCAACAAAAAGATTTCAACAAGGTTTATTTTTGTTATGTTTATACACGTTAGGCATTTTTTGAACTCTTGCGACATTACTCTTGAAATTAGAATTTGTAATGTACTTTTTTACTCATAGAACACACATTTCTGCAATGTAGTTCGTTAGAGCTACTAAGGATTTGTGCTTTCTTGGCATATATAACAAACTTTAATTTTTTTTTAGTTTCGTCTACTAAGAATTATTGTATTTACTTTGCTCATAGAAAAAACTTTCTTCTTTATATTTCCAGGTCTACTAAGAACTAATAATGTTCTTGGCACATATTACTAATAATGTAATTTACATTGATTGGTCTAATAATAATTATGAATGTTCTTGGCTCATAGAAGAAACTTTGTAATTTACATTGCTTGGTCTACTAAGGAATATGCATGTTCTTGGCACATTGTTCCGTGGCTGGGCCTGGTCTTGACGTCATAGAGGAGAGATCTCTCCTCTATGCTTGACGTCAGAGCGTGGAGTGCGGCAGCAGCAGCGGCAGGAGGGCCAATGGCAGCTGCGCCAGCGCCCGCGCGTTGCGCCTTCCCGCCACCCGCAGCGCTGTATCTGCGCGCGCAGCCGTACCGCCTCCGCCCTGCGCATGCGCCAAACGTTGAGCCTATTGTACACGGTAATTTTTTCATTCGTTTTTCATAATTTTTCTGTACAGAAAGTGAATGGAAAATGAATGTTCGTTCCTACGCATTATATTCTTTCTTCTTGTGAGAGAGTTCGCGTGATTTTGGGTCAAATGAATACTCTAAATCTCGAAGACGCCAAGTTTGAAATGTGTAATATTTTCTTCTCAAATACCTCAAAGAGTTGTCAAGCTGAATGAGCTCCAAGCGTGGCACCAAATTTGAATTAAGTTGGCCGCCTACATGCCAACAGAGTTTGCCAAGCCCCCCGCCCCACACTGTGTGCCAGGCAAGTCAATGCGCACCCGCGCGAGCAACTTCCCCTGACTCCGCTCTATGTTCCCTCCAAACCCAGAAAGGGCTGCACTCGAGCCAGCTGTAACAGGAAAGGTAAGCACAAAGCCCGCTCTAAATTTCCCCATAGATAATCGCTCCGTAAGAAAACGTTAACTCGACCTAACTGTGCAGACTGTGTCGAAAATCCTGCCACGTCGGGACTTGCCGTGAGTTTGCTGTGGCTACAAGGCAGTGCAGTGGCATCACTTGATCCCCTAAAAGTAATCCGGCATTTGTGTTCGCGTCTTAACACCGAACGATATGAAACTTTTTAGGAGCCGTCGAGGAAAGCCGAGCTTGCTACGGTTGAAGGGCCGGAGCTACCTTGGCTAGGAATCATGCGGTCTATCTTGCTGCCTTACTTCACAAATTACGTAGATGGAGCTACGTAATTCCACATTCAATTGTCTAGTTAATTTTTACCTGCCCCAAGGAGTTCACACTGGTTCTTATTATGGGGCCAAGTCAAGACATTTTACAGCTACTTCTGGAGTTCCTCAAGGCTCCCATCTCGGTTCTCTCCTGTTTATTTATTTAGTTACAAACATAAATGACAATTCATTTCACTGTGAAGTCTTAATCTTTGGTGATGACGTTAATTTTTTCATGGCTTCTAATTAAATATAGGACACTATATTTTCTCAAGAAGATTTTGACAAAGTTGAAGTTAGGTGCCTAAAAAATGGCATAGCTTTGAATGCAACTTTGTCCAAATTGCTTAGCATTTCTAAAAAACATTGTCATGGGTAATAACCACGAGTGCTTTGGAAATTGTCCATAAATCACCGACTTGCGAAGCAAAAAAGTTTGAAATCTGAGAATTTCCAAATCACGACAGTTATTTAATAGGACTATTCCACGAATGAAATTATGTCCAACAGAGTTCCAAAATTCACCAAATATTGAAAATAACTTAATACTATCTTACCATGCGATGTTACAGTACATTGGCAGTTTATTGGACATCAACATAGATATCAATGTATACCGCCTCCTAAGATAGATTAGTCACAGTTTATGATTGGACAGTAGGGAAAGCGGTAAGAATAATCGGATAGAAAAGCGATAATCTTTTAGAGATACGTCATGGTTGGGGCATTTTCTATGTAGAGTAAAGCACTACTGATTTCACACGTAGACTAGTGTTTACAGAATTTCCCATTAGCTTCTCTGATGGGGCTTTCCCCTGGGAGCGCATTGTGGGTGGGGGGAGGGGGAGCGCACCTGGGTTGCGAGCGTCTGCCGCTGCGCGCGCTCTTCGGCCAGCTGCTTCGCCAGCGCCTGCGCGCCCTGCTGCGCGCGCAGCAACTCACTGCGCGCTTCCCCGCAGCGCTCCCGCAGGGCCTCTCCCTCCTGCGCAGACGGCACCTCTCGGTCGAGTGGCTGCAGCGCACGTGTATATACAAGGCTGAGTAACTGCAGCGCACGAGTGTACACAACGCTGAGTGGCTGCAGCGCACGTGTATATACAAGGCTGAGTGGCTGCAGCGCACGTGTGTACACAAGGCTGAGTGGCTACAGCGCACGTGTGTACACAAGGCTGAGTGGCTGCAGCGCACGTGTGTACACAAGGCTGTGTTATTTATTGTATATATTTCGGATTTAATGCATTAAAATAACTCTTGGGTGAGCCGGCCAAGTTGTAAAAAACTAACGTAAAAGGGAACGCTGGACTCATCAACAACTTTGAGCGGGAATAGCATACCAGGTTTTTCTGATAAACTCAAACTAATAGTCGTCATCTGTTCAGGAAGATTCAGTTAGAAGGAAGAGATAAGTTAAGAAATAATTTTATTTACTTGACAGACGGCATCAAATATGTCACTGGATCTGACAGAACCAACGTTCCCACTGCCGGGCTTTTTATTTTATTTTTGTCAAATTTAGTATTAAATATTTGTTTAAACATTTTCGGGTGCCCTAAGCCCGGTCCCGAGCGTATCGCTAGGGGGCGGATTTTGATGACCTAAAACACCGCCAAAAATGATCAACAAAATGCTCCTAAAATGCTTTAAAAGTGCCCCCAAAACAAAGAATGATTACGTACAATTTTTTATCAAAACCACTTCAGAGGAACAACTGAACTTGTTATGTTACTGATGTAATCGAGCCTTTCTTACTTCGTTCAAGTGAACTCAGCTTCAATCTTTTGATTTAGACTTTTTCTTTTTTACAAAGAAATCTGTCTTTATTTATCGCGAAATCGGCCGAACCGTCAATGGCGCTGACAGGCGTCTCAGGAACCTTAGATTACATGGAACTCACAACGGCTGACATTACAATATATAAGAGAAGAAATCGAATATGCTACTCGGGAATTTTGTGGTGAACATTTGTTGCACCCCGTAAATACTGTGTGAAGCAAGTAACATTAAAATGATATTAAAATCGTTTAAATCTGCACTGAAAATGACGTAAAAATGTAAACAAAATACTTATTAGTAGAAATTCACGAAACATACAAACAAAATTACGTATAAAAATGCGTCATTTCGTTTTGTCATAACATAAAATGAATTTCTATACTGAAAGGGACTGTGCTAATGCGAAAGGAACACAAGGATGAGGGGGCGAGTGACCTTGGCGGCGCGGTCGGCCCTCTGCGACGCCGCGCGCGCTTCGTCCGCCAGTTGCGCCACGCGGCCGCGCACCGCCTCCAGCAGCTGGCGCAGCACCGTCGCCTGCGCACGCCGCACACTTCGCATGGACAAGGAGCGCACAAAGCAGACACACATCGCACCTCCAATAGAAAAGTGACGCAAGTGCGAAACCGTCATTTTTCAACTAAAAGCTGATAAGAGGTTACCAAGAGGTACTGCTACTATTCAGAAGTTGATTTTGAATTAGTTCAATTACTGTCCGCTAGAAGGTGAATATTTGGTACAATCTATAACGAGTATTACAGAACTAAGAAACTTAAAATTGCAATTTCTGAGAAATCAGAAATTCGCACTGGTGTCACTTTTCTATTGGAGGTGCGATATATTAGTCATTCCACGTCAAATTCCACACTCACAAAACATCACTATGTTTTAGCGACTTGAACTTTTTTATTAGTTTATTATAACTTTATTATTAGTTTTTATTAAAAGAGGTGACATGTATTTTTTTCTAATCCCATTCCTTTCAGAAATATTACCAATTACTTTTTTCAAAGAATCGTGCGTGAGTTAATAAATTTTTTGCACAAATACCGTTTCCTTCAGAAAAATGAAATTGCACTTACATTTAACTTAAAAAGATCTATTTTCATATGATGTAAAAATATTTTACGTAAAGATATTATTTAAATATTTAAAATATATTTTAATTTTTAAAATACAAAGTTTTACGTTAGGTCGACACTTAAATTAATAGTAAAAAATCCTCATGTATTTCTGCACTAATTTTTCATAGATCCGCCAAATTTCGAAGTGGGACACATATAACATTTTAAAAAGAGTTTGTTTTCCGGAGCACGTAGGCAGTCCGCTGCCCGCCGGACAGCGCTCGCAGTGTTCACTGCTGGAACTACGGGGCGTCAATGACAGGACGCACCCTGACGTCCAAAATAAAGCGACCGTGAGACTTGTAAGTTTATTTATAAACAACTGACACTGCTAGGGTCTGTTTGAAACACCCTCCTTCTCTCTCAGCTATACTGAGTCAGTTGCGTTAACAGAGGACCGACACATGTGCATTGTTCTGTGATGTTAGTAACCTCAGACAGCCTTGCAATAATATCAATACTGTTGTTATTTGCATTTTATTAATATGAAAATGTATAATTGTAGAAGTGTACGTTTAGGTTATTATTCTTGAGAAGTTGAAAATTGATTGTTTGATGTCAATAAAAGTTATATTATCGGAAAAGCTAGTTTTCAAAATTCCTTCTCGTGATGAGTCAAATGAAGTTTTTTTCAAGAATGTAAGAATCGACCATACTTGTTAATGCCGCAAATATGTTGGGCATGGACAATGTTGAATAAGCGTGCACTGCTGGTCCTGGTCGTCCTAACGAATCGCCTAAAGAGTACTAAAGAAACTGACCGAGTAAGTTCGAAGTATCATAATGACCGAGTAAGATCGTGTTCTGTTTCTTTTGCTGTATTCGCCCGTTGTTTGCCGTCTTCTGACCTCTTCGTGAGACAAAAATAAAATTTGACGCTGGGAATTTTCATTGTCCAGTGTGATTTATTTAGAAAATTATTATTTTGTACTTGAAGATATAATTAAGAGACTGCTGTGAATTAATGTCCTAGCTACTCTGCATCCTTTTGTGCTATGCTTCAGAGGAAGCAAAGAATTTAAAAATTAAAAATAATTATTTTTCCGGGTGCCTAAAACACGACACGAATTCTATTCACCATTTTCAGTGTAAACTCATAACCCTTCGCAAGTAAATTTATGACAGTGTTAACGGACATATTTTTCGGATGGGGTAAGTGCTTAGTATTAAAAAACAATGCGAATTTATGCTTCCACAAAGATGTCTTCAATGTGAGTGCTGAATGGCAGTTTTTCGCTTCGCAACGTCTTAAGGGAATGGACCGAGAAACCCTGACAATCGTTTTGAATAACCCTGTATGTACTGTCGCTGAGAGGAGCCCGACGTAAAATGATAGCGTACGACGCAAAACTGCTGATAGGATAGGTGGCTCATTGCATCAACTTTTGTCAATGTAGGGCCTCTGACCGGGAGGTCCTAGACTCGAGTCCCGACAGTCGCAAGATTTTTGACACTAGCTTGTCACCTAGGTCGAATTCCGTCGCTGTCTGGAGGAGAATTCTAGCGGCGGACAGCTCTGATCGGTAGTTTTTCGTGGTGTCTACGATTAACACCAGGCGAATGCCGGAGTAGTACCCAAACAAATGGGCCACGGAGCGCGCAATCTTTCCTTCCTCTTCATCTTATCCTCACCCAGTTCTTACCCACACATACATACATAGTAGTAGCTTGCACCACACTACCGCACATGTCTGGAAAACAGTCGGGAGCTTATAGCTTGTCCCGGCTGGGGCGGCGCCCCTCTGGTGGGGGATGGGAGAAGCCCCATGCCGACGGTAGGTTTGCGCCGGATCTCGCCGCCGCCCAAAGCCAGCAAAACACGCACTACACGTTCGGGAGCCACCTCACCTGCAGCGCCAGCCCCTGCGCGCGCGCCGCCGCCTCCGCCGCCCCCGCCCGCAGCGCCGCCGCCGCCGCCCAAAGCCAGCGAAACACGCACTACACGTTCGGGAGCCACCTCACCTGCAGCGCCAGCCCCTGCGCGCGCGCCGCCGCCTCCGCCGCCCCCGCCCGCAGCGCCGCCGCCGCCGCCCAAAGCCAGCGAAGCACGCAGTACACGTACGGGAGCCACCTCACCTGCAGCGCCAGCCCCTGCGCGCGCGCCGCCGCCTCCGCCGCCCCCGCCCGCAGCGCCGCCGCCGCCGCCCAAAGCCAGCGAAACACGCACTACACGTTCGGGAGCCACCTCACCTGCAGCGCCAGCCCCTGCGCGCGCGCCGCCGCCTCCGCCGCCCCCGCCCGCAGCGCCGCCGCCGGCGCCCAAAGCCAGCGAAACACGCACTACACGTTCGGGAGCCACCTCACCTGCAGCGCCAGCCCCTGCGCGCGCGCCGCCGCCTCCGCTGCCCCCGCCCGCAGCGCCGCCGCCGCCGCCCAAAGCCAGCGAAACACGCACTACACGTTCGGGAGCCACCTCACCTGCAGCGCCAGCCCCTGCGCGCGCGCCGCCGCCTCCGCCGCCCCCGCCCGCAGCGCCGCCGCCGCCGCCCAAAGCCAGCGAAACACGCACTACACGTTCGGGAGCCACCTCACCTGCAGCGCCAGCCCCTGCGCGCGCGCCGCCGCCTCCGCCGCCCCCGCCCGCAGCGCCGCCGCCGCCGCCCAAAGCCAGCGAAACACGCACTACACGTTCGGGAGCCACCTCACCTGCAGCGCCAGCCCCTGCGCGCGCGACGCCGCCTCCGCCGCCCCCGCCCGCAGCGCCGCCGCCGCCGCCCAAAGCCAGCGAAACACGCACTACACGTTCGGGAGCCACCTCACCTGCAGCGCCAGCCCCTGCGCGCGCGCCGCCGCCTCCGCCGCCCCCGCCCGCAGCGCCGCCGCCGCCGCCCAAAGCCAGCGATGCACGCACTACACGTACGGGAGCAACCTCACCTGCAGCGCCAGCCCCTGCGCGCGCACCGCCGCCTCCGCCGCCCCCGCCCGCAGCGCCGCCGCCGCCGCCCAAAGCCAGCGAAGCACGCACTACACGCACGGGAGCAACCTCACCTGCAGCGCCAGCCCCTGCGCGCGCGCCGCCGCCTCCGCCGCCCCCGCCCGCAGCGCCGCCGCCGCCGCCCAAAGCCAGCAAAACACGCACTACACGTACGGGAGCAACCTCACCTGCAGCGCCAGCGCATGCGCGCGCGCCACCGCCTCCGCCGCCCCCGCCCGCAGCGCCTTCGCCTCCGCCGCCCCCGCCGGCAGCGCCGCCGCCGCCGCCCAAAGCCAGCGAAACACGCACTACACGTACGGGAGCAACCTCACCTGCAGCGCCAGCCCCTGCGCGCGCGCCGCCGCCTCCGCCGCCCCCGCCCGCAGCGCCGCCGCCGCCGCCGCCCCCGCCCGCAGCGCCGCCGCCGCCGCCCAAAGCCAGCGAAACACGCACTACACGTACGGGAGCCACCTCACCTGCAGCGCCAGCCCCTGCGCGCGCGCCGCCGCCTCCGCCGCCCCCGCCCGCAGCGCCGCCGCCTCCGCCGCCCCCGCCCGCAGCGCCGCCGCCGCCGCCCAAAGCCAGCAAAACACGCACTACACGTTCGGGAGCCACCTCACCTGCAGCGCCAGCCCCTGCGCGCGCGCCGCCGCCGCCTCCGCCGCCCCCGCCCGCAGCGCCGCCGCCGCCGCCCAAAGCCAGCGAAACACGCACTACACGTTCGGGAGCCACCTCACCTGCAGCGCCAGCCCCTGCGCGCGCGCCGCCGCCTCCGCCGCCCCCGCCCGCAGCGCCGCCGCCGCCGCCCAAAGCCAGCGAAGCACACACAACCCGTACGGGAGCCACCTCACCTGCAGCGCCAGCCCCTGCGCACGCACCGCCGCCTCCGCCGCCCCCGCCCGCAGCGCCGCCGCCGCCGCCCAAAGCCAGCGAAGCACGCACAACCCGTACGGGAGCCACCTCACCTGCAGCGCCAGCCCCTGCGCGCGCGCCGCCGCCTCCGCCGCCCCCGCCCGCAGCGCCGCCGCCGCCGCCCAAAGCCAGCGATGCACGCACTACACGTACGGGAGCAACCTCACCTGCAGCGCCAGCCCCTGCGCGCGCACCGCCGCCTCCGCCGCCCCCGCCCGCAGCGCCGCCGCCGCCGCCCAAAGCCAGCGAAGCACGCACTACACGCACGGGAGCAACCTCACCTGCAGCGCCAGCCCCTGCGCGCGCGCCGCCGCCTCCGCCGCCCCCGCCCGCAGCGCCGCCGCCGCCGCCCAAAGCCAGCGAAACACGCACTACACGTTCGGGAGCAACCTCACCTGCAGCGCCAGCCCATGCGCGCGCGCCACCGCCTCCGCCGCCCCCGCCCGCAGCGCCGCCGCCTCCGCCGCCCCCGCCCGCAGCGCCGCCGCCGCCGCCCAAAGCCAGCGAAACACGCACTACACGTACGGGAGCCACCTCACCTGCAGCGCCAGCCCCTGCGCGCGCGCCGCCGCCTCCGCCGCCCCCGCCCGCAGCGCCGCCGCCGCCGCCGCCCCCGCCCGCAGCGCCGCCGCCGCCGCCCAAAGCCAGCGAAACACGCACTACACGTACGGGAGCCACCTCACCTGCAGCGCCAGCCCCTGCGCGCGCGCCGCCGCCTCCGCCGCCCCCGCCCGCAGCGCCGCCGCCTCCGCCGCCCCCGCCCGCAGCGCCGCCGCCGCCGCCCAAAGCCAGCAAAACACGCACTACACGTTCGGGAGCCACCTCACCTGCAGCGCCAGCCCCTGCGCGCGCGCCGCCGCCTCCGCCGCCCCCGCCCGCAGCGCCGCCGCCGCCGCCGCCCCCGCCCGCAGCGCCGCCGCCGCCGCCCAAAGAGAGCGAAACACGCACTACACGTACGGGAGCCACCTCACCTGCAGCGCCAGCCCCTGCGCGCGCGCCGCCGCCTCCGCCGCCCCCGCCCGCAGCGCCGCCGCCTCCGCCGCCCCCGCCCGCAGCGCCGCCGCCGCCGCCCAAAGCCAGCAAAACACGCACTACACGTTCGGGAGCCACCTCACCTGCAGCGCCAGCCCCTGCGCGCGCGCCGCCGCCTCCGCCGCCCCCGCCCGCAGCGCCGCCGCCGCCGCCGCCCCCGCCCGCAGCGCCGCCGCCGCCGCCCAAAGCCAGCGAAACACGCACTACACGTACGGGAGCCACCTCACCTGCAGCGCCAGCCCCTGCGCGCGCGCCGCCGCCTCCGCCGCCCCCGCCCGCAGCGCCGCCGCCTCCGCCGCCCCCGCCCGCAGCGCCGCCGCCGCCGCCCAAAGCCAGCAAAACACGCACTACACGTTCGGGAGCCACCTCACCTGCAGCGCCAGCCCCTGCGCGCGCGCCGCCGCCTCCGCCGCCCCCGCCCGCAGCGCCGCCGCCGCCGCCCAAAGCCAGCGAAACACGCACTACACGTTCGGGAGCCACCTCACCTGCAGCGCCAGCCCCTGCGCGCGCGCCGCCGCCTCCGCCGCCCCCGCCCGCAGCGCCGCCGCCGCCGCCCAAAGCCAGCGAAGCACGCACAACCCGTACGGGAGCCACCTCACCTGCAGCGCCAGCCCCTGCGCACGCACCGCCGCCTCCGCCGCCCCCGCCCGCAGCGCCGCCGCCGCCGCCCAAAGCCAGCGAAGCACGCACAACCCGTACGGGAGCCACCTCACCTGCAGCGCCAGCCCCTGCGCGCGCGCCGCCGCCTCCGCCGCCCCCGCCCGCAGCGCCGCCGCCGCCGCCGCCCCCGCCCGCAGCGCCGCCGCCGCCGCCCAAAGCCAGCAAAACACGCACTACACGTTCGGGAGCCACCTCACCTGCAGCGCCAGCCCCTGCGCGCGCGCCGCCGCCTCCGCCGCCCCCGCCCGCAGCGCCGCCGCCTCCGCCGCCCCCGCCCGCAGCGCCGCCGCCGCCGCCCAAAGCCAGCAAAACACGCACTACACGTTCGGGAGCCACCTCACCTGCAGCGCCAGCCCCTGCGCGCGCGCCGCCGCCTCCGCCGCCCCCGCCCGCAGCGCCGCCGCCGCCGCCGCCCCCGCCCGCAGCGCCGCCGCCGCCGCCCAAAGCCAGCGAAACACGCACTACACGTACGGGAGCCACCTCACCTGCAGCGCCAGCCCCTGCGCGCGCGCCGCCGCCTCCGCCGCCCCCGCCCGCAGCGCCGCCGCCGCCGCCCAAAGCCAGCGAAACACGCACTACACGTTCGGGAGCCACCTCACCTGCAGCGCCAGCCCCTGCGCGCGCGCCGCCGCCTCCGCCGCCCCCGCCCGCAGCGCCGCCGCCGCCGCCCAAAGCCAGCGAAGCACGCACAACCCGTACGGGAGCCACCTCACCTGCAGCGCCAGCCCCTGCGCGCGCGCCGCCGCCTCCGCCGCCCCCGTCCGCAGCGCCGCCGCCGCCGCCCAAAGCCAGCGAAGCACGCGCTACACGTTCGGGAGCCACCTCACCTGCAGCGCCAGCCCCTGCGCGCGCGCCGCCGCCTCCGCCGCCCCCGCCCGCAGCGCCGCCGCCGCCGCCCAAAGCCAGCGATGCACGCACTACACGTACGGGAGCAACCTCACCTGCAGCGCCAGCCCCTGCGCGCGCGCCGCCGCCTCCGCCGCCCCCGCCCGCAGCGCAGCCGCCTCCGCCGCCCCCGCCCGCAGCGCCGCCGCCGCCGCCCAAAGCCAGCAAAACACGCACTACACGTTCGGGAGCCACCTCACCTGCAGCGCCAGCCCCTGCGCGCGCGCCGCCGCCTCCGCCGCCCCCGCCCGCAGCGCCGCCGCCGCCGCCCAAAGCCAGCGAAACACGCACTACACGTTCGGGAGCCACCTCACCTGCAGCGCCAGCCCCTGCGCGCGCGCCGCCGCCTCCGCCGCCCCCGCCCGCAGCGCCGCCGCCGCCGCACAAAGCCAGCGAAGCACGCACAACCCGTACGGGAGCCACCTCACCTGCAGCGCCAGCCCCTGCGCGCGCGCCGCCGCCTCCGCCGCCCCCGCCCGCAGCGCCGCCGCCGCCGCCCAAAGCCAGCGAAACACGCACTACACGTTCGGGAGCCACCTCACCTGCAGCGCCAGCCCCTGCGCGCGCGCCGCCGCCTCCGCCGCCCCCGCCCGCAGCGCCGCCGCCGCCGCCCAAAGCCAGCAAAACACGCACTACACGTACGGGAGCAACCTCACCTGCAGCGCCAGCCCCTGCGCGCGCGCCGCCGCCTCCGCCGCCCCCGCCCGCAGCGCCGCCGCCGCCGCCCAAAGCCAGCCTAGCACGCACTACACGTACGGGAGCCACCTCACCTGCAGCGCCAGCCCCTGCGCGCGCGCCACCGCCTCCGCCGCCCCCGCCCGCAGCGCAGCCGCCTCCGCCGCCCCCGCCCGCAGCGCCGCCGCCGCCGCCCAAAGCCAGCGAAACACGCACTACACGTACGGGAGCCACCTCACCTGCAGCGCCAGCCCCTGCGCGCGCGCCGCCGCCTCCGCCGCCCCCGCCCGCAGCGCCGCCGCCTCCGCCGCCCCCGCCCGCAGCGCCGCCGCCGCCGCCCAAAGCCAGCGAAACACGCACTACACGCACGGGAGCCACCTCACCTGCAGCGCCAGCCCCTGCACGCGCGCCGCCGCCTCCGCCGCCCCCGCCCGCAGCGCCGCCGCCTCCGCCGCCCCCGCCCGCAGCGCCGCCGCCGCCGCCCAAAGCCAGCGAAACACGCACTACACGCACGGGAGCCACCTCACCTGCAGCGCCAGCCCCTGCGCGCGCGCCGCCGCCTCCGCCGCCACCGCCCGCAGCGCCGCCGCCGCCGCCCAAAGCCAGCGAAGCACGCACTACACGTACGGGAGCCACCTCACCTGCAGCGCCAGCCCCTGCGCGCGCGCCGCCGCCTCCGCCGCCCCCGCCCGCAGCGCCGCCGCCGCCGCCCAAAGCCAGCGAAGCACGCACTACACGTACGGGAGCAACCTCACCTGCAGCGCCAGCCCCTGCGCGCGCGCCGCCGCCTCCGCCGCCCCCGCCCGCAGCGCCGCCGCCGCCGCCCAAAGCCAGCAAAACACGCACTACACGTACGGGAGCCACCTCACCTGCAGCGCCAGCCCCTGCGCGCGCGCCGCCGCCTCCGCCGCCCCCGCCCGCAGCGCCGCCGCCTCCGCCGCCCCCGCCCGCAGCGCCGCCGCCGCCGCCTAAAACCAGCGAAACACGCACTACACGCACGGGAGCAACCTCACCTGCAGCGCCAGCCCCTGCGCGCGCGCCGCCGCCTCCGCCGCCCCCGCCCGCAGCGCCGCCGCCTCCGCCGCCCCCGCCCGCAGCGCCGCCGCCGCCGCCCAAAGCCAGCGAAACACGCACTACACGCACGGGAGCCACCTCACATGCAGCGCCAGCCCCTGCGCGCGCGCCGCCGCCTCCGCCGCCCCCGCCCGCAGCGCCGCCGCCGCCGCCCAAAGCCAGCGAAACGTGCACTACAAGACAGGGAAAAGGGTGGAATGTAAAATGCGAGAGCTCTCGCACGGGTACACTAGCACCAATCAAATGTCAAAAAATTTCACTTGGCTCTGAAGCAACAAATTATACAAAATCATAAAAATCCTACTAAAGAAAACACTGGAAAGGCCGTGTTCTGAGAATGCCAGAACATAGGATAAGTAAAATTATTCAATACGAAAAAATGAGGAGCCGATTTAGTAAATTTCTGAAAATTCCGAATATTGCACGCAATATTGCTCGAAAAGTACAATAATTTTCAAAAAATGTACATGACCTTCATAAAAGAACTAATTATGCATAACAATTTTCATTTGAAGGAAAAATCATTATCTTTAAATTTGTAGTTGTAGGAAGACACCGAAAAAAATTATTCTTTTGACATTTTTGAAAATTCTGAGCTAACCGTAAAAATCTGACCAATGCCACGTTTATAAGTGTATGGTACTCCATTCTTAAAATAAATTTAAAGACAAAATTTGGAGCCGTTTTAGAGAAAATTTTGAAAATATCCGGAGTGCTTCATGTAAAGTACCCCCAAATTTTAAAAAAATATTTTTCAGAATCTCAAAGCTTCAACTCGAGCTAGATGCACAGGGGTTTCTTCAATTTTGAGAAAATCCTACGCATGGTTTTGGCGCTAGTAGTGTTCACAGACGGACAGGCAGACGTTTTGAAAAAAAAAACACTTTTTCGGTATCAGGTGTATTTCAAAACGTGTATTTCCGTTGAAATCTCAAAATCGATTTTCCGCAGCATTACATAACTTTCCATAATACGTATATTACTCCGTTTATAGTACGTATACGGGAAAGTGAAAAGAAGTGTAGGACATCCCTTGGACAGATGGCATGAACAATTCGGAGACGGAACAAGACGGAACAGATCCAGAGGGCTAAACCTTTGCTTCGTTGCACCCACCCGAAGACTCGCCGCGCGGCGCTCGCCTCCCGCTTCCCCTGCTCCTCCTCCTCGTCCTCCTCCTCCTCGTCCTCTTCTTGTGGCTGTGCGGGCGCTGGGCGAAGGGGGGCAGCGAGGGCGGCGGGGGCGGCGGCGGGCGTCGCCGAGCGGCAGAGAGGGCGGCGGAACCCCGGGCGCAGCATCGAGCGCCGTGCGCCCACCAGCGCCCTCGCCCCGCCCGCGCCACCCGCCCCGCGCCGCCTGCGCACCACAACAAAGTGCGAGTGCGTGCTTATATATATACATATACACATATATACATACACACACACACACACCACACACACACACCTGTGTGGTGCCGGGGTTTTTGTAGAATAGCGCCACGGGACCTCCCCCTGTCGTAAAAGGCGACTAAAAGGAGCAGCTGTCCGCTGCCCTTTCCCCAAATATCCCTACTTTCCCACCTAGTTTTCCTCCCATCCCACAAGATCCAATAGGTGGACTGAGTAGCTTATGAGATCTTGCTCCCTATCCCTACGAAAATTCCTTTCTCACCCTCCTTCCAATTCCATTTCTGCTGGCGGTAGCATATAAAACGCTAAGGGAAGGTCACCCCGAAAATAAACCAGTGATGGGTATGAGTGAGCCTCAAAACTTACTACCCCAAGCGAGTCGAGCGTTGACGCCGAATCTCGCCACCGATTCTGATCGGGTGAAAGCCCCGATAGTCGGTGCCGGCTCCATGGATTTTTGGGGGAGCCAAGCTCACAAGAGTGTCCGGGAGGAGAATAGGAAAGTGAAGTTTCTGGAGTTGGGGAAGAAGATCGGGGATCTCCTGAATTTTGTCCTGCCAAGGAATAATGTCCACGGAGAGATAAAGCGTATGGTGAGCTCCATTAGAGCTGACTTTGACGAGATGGTGGACATGGAGGAGTCACTATCGGTAATTAGCTCGAAGACAGTTGAGGCGGAGACGCAGACTGCACCGCAGACATGGGGTGTCGATCCCAATACCGCTGGTTATGGAGGGCCCTCGACAGCAGCAGCGGAGTTGCAGCCTGCGGGGAACAATGTAATTGGTCCGAAGACTGTTGAGGCGAGGACACGGACTCTGCCGCTGGCGTCGGGTGTTGGCCGGAATTCTGATGACCGTGGTAGGCCCGCGGTGGCTGCGGCGGAGTTGCGAACCGCAATTAATGATGTGATTTGCCTGAGGACGGTGGAGGTGGAGACGCAGGCTCCACCGCAGACTTCTGATATTGGCCCGAACGCTGATGATTGTGGTGGGCCCTCGACAGCGGCGGCGGAGTTGCGGACCGCAGTAGGCGGTGGACGAACTTCGTCGCGGAAAGTGAGACCGCTGAAATCTACGGCAGTGGCAGAGAAGAAGCTATCAGAGTCGGTGCAGGGAAGGAACATTCAACATGCTGAAGTTCCTCAGGAACTGCACAAACCATCTGATGAGACACCATGCCAAAATCATGAGATGGATTGGCATGTCGTAAGAAGGAAGAGACAGAGGCCGCCGAAGCCGCGCTCTTATCGCCCCGAATGCGTTATTGTTAAGGCAAATGACGAAGGCCCTTCCTATGCTGACATTCTAAGGCAGATCAAGGGCGACCCATCTCTGAAAGATGCTGGTGAGAACGTCGCAAAGGTGAGGAGGAATGCAGCCGGATACCTGCTGCTGGAGTTGCGGAAATCTGCAGCAGCCTCCGAGATATCTGAAGCTATTTCCAGAAAACTGGGCGAGTTAGCAAGAGTAACGACACGGAGAGACGAAATGACTCTTGAGATTCGCGACCTTGACGAGCTGACAACGGCGGCTGAAGTGCGTGAAGCTGTAAGCGGGGAAGTGAAATCACCTGTTGAGCTAGCAAGTGTCATATCCGTGCGGAAGGCCTACAGAGGCACACAAACTGCAGTGGTCCGTCTACCGACGGAACTAGCCAGGAGGGCATTGAAGAGCGGCCGAGTTCGCATTGGGTGGGTGAACTGCCGCGTTAGAGAAAAAGTAATTGTGCGGAGGTGTTATCGTTGTTGGGCGTTCGGACATCTGGCACGCGACTGCCAAGGGACGGACAGGTCGAAATCCTGTCACCGATGCGGAGAAGACGGCCACTTACGTCAGGCCTGCAAAAGCCCTGAGGCGAGGTGTGTGCTCTGCAAAGATAAGAGGAACCACCCGACGGGGAGTTTCACGTGTCCGGCGTATCAAGTAGCAATGAAGGCAATGGATAACAGAAAATGAGAGTTCTCCAGCTAAATTTAAATCATTGCGAGGCGGCCCAGGACCTTCTGCAACAAACGGTGAGAGACCTTAAGATCGATGTGGCGATTCTTTGCGAGCAGTACAAGAACATGGAGGGCCCTACTTGGTTTTCAGACAGGTCAAGTCGAGCCGCGATATGGACTTACGGTTTGCGTCAGGTCCGGGAGGTCATAACTGTACCATCGACCGGCTTTACCGGGGTTGAGGCAGATGGCATATACATTTACAGTGTATATGCACCCCCTAGTCTCTCAATACCCGAATTCGAAACGTTGCTGAACAGACTGGTGGCCGATGCAAGAGGACGGAGACCCCTTATCATCGCTGGCGATTTCAACGCATGGGCTACAGCGTGGAGCAGCAGGGTAACGAACCGAAGAGGAGAGGCCCTTCTAGACCATCTAGCCTCACTGGACGTTGTCCTAGCAAATACCGGGAACTCTCCAACCTTCTCTCGAAATGGCGATAGCTCCATAGTCGATTTGACATTCGTGAGCGAGTGCATTGCTCGCTCGGGTCTAACCTGGGTTGTGAGCGACCAATACACGCATAGTGACCTTCATGCTATTCTCATGGAGATGGGTAAACCCGAGAAACGTCGGACACTGCTCCAGCCCAGTCGCAAGTGGAGCACAAAAAAACTGGACACGAAGGCCCTCGTCGTCATGATGGAAGATGTAACCATATCTGAAGGACCACCGGAAGAGCAGGCAGAGAAACTCATGACGCATGTTGTCAATGCATGCGATGCCTCTATGCCGAGGTGCTCACCAAGCGACCGCCGACCACCGGTTTACTGGTGGAACGAAGAAATTGCTCAACTGCGCAGGAAATGCATCAAGAGCAGACGTCTGTGCCAAAGAGCAAGGAGCCGGCCCGACTCTGAGAGGTTGCGGGAACAACACCGGAATGATCGCAACGCCTTGAAAAAGGCCATCAAAGCGAGCAAACGTCTCTGTTGGCGTGAGCTGTGTCGAGAGGTTGATGAGGACCCATGGGGCAGGCCGTACAAAATCGTTATGACCAAGCTGAATGGCGCGGTCAACATGTCCCCGACCTGTCCAAACCTACTGTAGAACATCGTGGCCACTCTCTTCCCGTCCCAGACGGAGACGAACCACGCAGTCCCGATACATCGACCCACGGACGTGCCCCCAGTCAGCCCAGATGAACTTCGGAATGCTTGCCGCCGGATCCGGGACACTAAAGCTCCGGGTCCGGACGGAATACCAAATGCGGCTCTGAAGGTTGCCATCGAAGCTCGCCCAGACCTCTTCTTGGGCGTTCTAGACAGATGTCTGAGGGAAGGTTCCTTCCCGCGCTGCTGGAAACGACAACGGCTAGTGCTCTTGCCTAAGGGCAAGAAACCACCATGCGATCCGTCATCTTACCGCCCGATTTGCCTGTTGGACACAGCAGGTAAAATCCTGGAGCGAATTGTGTGCAGCAGACTTGAGACCTTCGTCGAAAGCAACAGCGGCCTTTCCGATAACCAGTTCGGTTTCCGAAAGGCGCGCTCAACAGTGGAGGCAATCGGTAAAGTGGTGAGCATTGCTAGAGAGGCCATATCAGGAGCACGCTGGAGAAGGGGCACTAAGAAGTACTGCGCCGTCGTGACCTTGGATATTAAAAACGCCTTCAACTCAGCGAGTTGGAGCTGCATTCTAAATGCCCTTCATCTCCTGGAAGTCCCAGTGTACATCAGGACAATCATCAGCGACTACTTCAAAGATCGAGTCCTGTTGTACTACACAGATGACGGTCCGAGGCGCTATGACGTGACGGGTGGTGTTCCACAGGGATCGGTTCTGGGTCCCTTACTTTGGAACATCATGTACGACGCGGTACTGAGATTGGAGTTACCACATGGCGCGGAGACCACTGGCTTCGCTGACGACGTGGCGCTCGTCGTAGTGGACAAGCACCTGGAGGACGTTACCCTCGTGGCCAACCGCTCCATCGCGATAATTCGCCGGTGGCTGTCTTTGGTCGGGCTGGTCCTGGCCGATCACAAAACTGAGGCAGTGCTGATTACCAGCAGGAAGACACGGGAGACCATCACCCTCAGAGTGGGGGGACATAAGATCCAGTCCGGGCCACACCTGCGGTACCTCGGCGTATGGATCGACGCGCGTCTCCATTTCGACGAACATCTTCGACTCGTCAGCCAGAAAACGGATGGTGTGATCTCTGCCCTGTCGCGCATTATGCCGAACACCGGTGGCCCCAGGCAAAGCAGGCGGAAGCTACTCGCGACCGTGGTTAGCTCGACCCTGCTGTATGCAGCGCCCATTTGGGCCAGCACCCTGGCAACAGCAGCATACGCCAGGAGGACCATATCTGTCTACCGTCGGAGTGCTCTGAGAGTGGTCTGTGCGTACCGCACGGTGTCATATGACGCCGTATGCGTAGTAGCAGGAATGACGCCTATAGAGATTCTGGCGGACGAGCGCCGACGGATCTACTATCAGGGAAGACACGGCTCGCGAATAGAAGCCCTCGCTGCGCTGGATGAAGAGAAGAGGGAAACGATGAGACAGTGGCAAAACCGCTGGGACGCAACGCTGAACGGCAGGTGGACACACCGTCTTATCCCACGGATCAACGAGTGAATAATGCGATGGTGTAACGGTTAGCGTACCGGACTGTTGTACCCAAGTTGGCGGGTTCAAACCCGATCGAAGTCGTGGATTTTTAGGGCGACAAAATCCTTCGTACGCCTTCCTTCGGAGGGGAAGTAAAGCCGGCTGTCTCATGTTAGTAGATTTACTTGCATGTAAAAGATCCTCAATCCTAAATGACGCCTCTGAGCTAAATTCAAAATCGCCTGTTTCTCGCCCAAGAAATACCTCCTTTCTCTACTAGATGAAAGGAGCGTAGCAAAATTTGCGTGGTCAGACGGAAGAGCGGGCCTGATGGCCCGAGTCTCGCCACGTAAAATAAGGCAAATTCAATTCAATTCAATTCAATTCAACGAGTGGGCGTCGAGGGTTCACGGAGAAGTGGACTTCTTCGTGACACAGTTGCTGACGGGGCATGGATGCTTTAGAGCGTACCTGCACCGATTTAAGCTAGATGACGACCCGACGTGTCCAGCTTGCCCAGGACAGGAGGAGGATGTGGAGCACGTGATGTACAACTGCCCGCGATTCTCAGGAGAAAGAGACCAGCTGCAGGAAATCCTGCAACAGCGCCTGACACCGGAGAACACCATCCCATTGATGATGTCCACGGAAGACAGATGGGCCGCAATTGCGACGTACGCTGCCCGGGTCATGCGACGCCTCAGAGCCGAAGAGCGTGCGAGAAGTGAAAGCCATTAAAGGCGTAAAGGAGGAGGGCTAGAATAGCCCCACCACCCCACCTAACGAAGTAATGCCTGACGGCGGTTCCGTAGGTGGGGCGAAGGAGGACGTAGGGTTTTAGTGGGTATTATCCACGGATGAGTCCCACACGAGTCGGCCCAGATATGTGAGTCTGGGTCGATAGTGCGTAAATGCATTTCCCCCGTCGTTAAAAAAAAACACCACACACACACACACACACACATATATATATATATATATATATATATATATATATATATATATATATATATATATATATATATATATAAATGGTTGTCCAACTGTACGGGAAGGAAACAGAAATTTCGACAATAAACTCTTAAGATAATTTTAGGCATATTTTTCTAATAAACTATGTGGATTTTCGTGGATGAACCGTAATAAGCACTAAAAAGTGGTTTGAAAAATTTATTTCTAGGCCAAACTTGCATTATAGAAGCATAGAAACACTTCAGGATCACGTAGATTGTTTATTATTTTCAAAAGAATGTGGCATAAATCCAATTTGCATGGTTAACCCTGAATTTTCGAAAATTTCCCAAAGGTTGAATTTTTTTGGGGGGCTCCTACAACTACAAAATTACAGATAGAGATATTTCCTTCAAATAAAATTTGTTATCCATAATTTGTTTTTTCATTACGATCACGTACATTTTTTTGAAAATTTTAGTAGTTTTTGCGCACTATTGCGAGCAATTTGTGCAATTTTAAAAAATTACAAAAACGAAATTTTCTCAAAAACTGCTCCAAATTTTTTCTTTAAACTTTTCTAAAAGATAGTGCTAATTGTATTCTTTAATATGACGTAAAGTTCATTACGGAGTATTTTTTATTTGCTTTTTCACAAATTACACATGTGATTTTTTTTTTCAAATATCTCTCACGCCGATAATATACACATTTACAGCAATTTGTAAACGCTATTGTATTTGTGAGTTAAAGTGATTTAAATTACTACAAATTGAGTTTTTCGAAAACAAAAATTTTCTGTGAGAAAGTGCTTCAAATTTCAAATTTACCGTAGCGCTTAAGCGGTATTTCCTAAAGACGGTTCCAAATTTTTCAAAGAAGATTGCTCCTTTTAGGAAACTGTTTACTGTTATTTAATATTTTTGAAATAATTCTGTTTTATTATTAGGAAACCGAAAAAATGAAGAAAATGTACTTTGGGCGGCGATGCATTGCGGCTGGCAAGTTCGTACAGCTAGCGAAGAGATCAAAGGAAATAGAAAACTAATGCGGGGAAGTCTGTGCCATTCAGTTTGTTATGCAAATATTAAAGGTACTTGCATAATAAAGAAAAAATGAAAACATTTTTCAAAAATATTTTTCTTTTACAAAGAAATGAACAAATCTGTATTTTAAAAAAGAGTATTTCCACCAAAGCTGCCACAGATCTTCGAATGAAAGGTCGATTTTCGAAAGGTTTTTTAAGTAAAAAGAATGTGGTTTGTGAGTTATTACTTAGACCGACCCAGTTGATAAGAAGAAATTCATTACAAGAAAATAAAATTCAGGCAAACAAGACAGTGTGCTTCTCAACTTAATAATTAGCCAGATTTGTATTACAAAATGTGAGGGGCGATTTTAAATGCGCATCTGATTTAGAGCATTTCTATAAAGACGTTTAAGAGCAAAGATTAATTACACTATAATGAAAAAGGTTTGAATATACAGCACAAATCTTAGTATTGAATTATTTCCCGACCTAGCGGCGCTAGCAGTAGGTTTGCCCTTCATATTCCAGAGATTGGCATTACTTCAAATACTCTTGAGGCCAACTTTTTTCTTTTTCTTCAATCCATCGGCCAAGAACAGTTATTAGGGAAAGCGAAAAGCTAAGCGCCAAGGAAGATGGTATAGTTATTTCAAATGTATTTTAAGGAAGTGAGAATTGTTTTGAGAACATATCTATGATACTGAATAAACCTTTATTCAATTTTTTTCCAACATTAATTACATTATTTGTTATTATGTTAAATCAAATGGTACTGGGCGCGTTGTTGTCGCAGAACAAATAATTGTGGAATTATCGTTTGAAATTTAAAAGTTTTTTTTGTTTGTTTTCTTCTTTAAGAGTTATCTAAATCCCCCTCTCTCTTTGAGGGGGCGTTAAAGTTGCGCGGACATTACTAAACCTTTCAGACAAGGGCTGCAAGGGACGCGATTTGACGCGACGGCTGCAACGAGTTGCGTTCGCGAGGGCCTTCCGAGGGCCCCCTCTCGCACCGTGCCTGGCTCTCGCTCTGACTCGTGCAGGGCACAGAGAAACCTGTCGAGGAGGGAACCCCCGCGAAAATGGAAACCTGCCATCCCGGGCACAAACATCTCAGAACATGATGATTTTATACATGATCATGACCTTTATAAGCCGGATACCTGCCTAATGCGGAAACGGAATGGTTTTTAGAGACCGTTACCTGGCTAAGAAGGAAATTTATTTTTAAATTTCCGGTACTATTTTTCGAATTCCTCTTACGCCTGATGGCTCTTTGGCGTACAACGGTGGCTGCTTCGCTACCTCTTTCTCGCGCTTTACGTGATTTTCAAGGCCTCAACAAGCGGAGCGATCCGAATCCTCAACGTTGGTCGCCCGCGCCCCGTTCAATTCCCAAAAGCGTCGCCCCAAAAGCTGTCGGCCCGTCGGTCGGCAATGGAATTCCAGGAAGGCTGTCTTGCCGCCCTAGCGTAGTAGTCGAAGGGGTGACGAGTTGCACATCACACGATTTAGTGACCGTTCGCAATGTAGTGTAAGAGAGCTGTGTGCTGGTGTGTTAAAATATCTTTGAAGCGTACGTTCAAAACTCTTCCACTTCAAAAGAACATGGATAAGACTGAAGAACACTGGAAGAAAAAAAGTTCAGCGAAAGAGTAGCAAAATTCAATGTGAGTAAAATTCACAATTATGACATTAAGAAATAAGGAAAAAATTCAAAACACATGGTTAAAAGGACAAAAGTATATCGAAAATACTTGGCTTAGGCTCTGATAAATTTGTGACTACCCTCTACAAGACGGAAACCTACGAAGACGGAAATTTGTGAAGGAACCGACAGGTTCCGTCTGAGAGATGTTTTTCTGTACAGTAAACCTCCCCTCATTTTTAAGAGAATTTATTTTATTGGAAATAGTAAAACAAATGTCTCTTCACATAATTTAATACGCTTAGAAACACATACGCATTTACATAGTCTTGATGTACTGTAAAAACAGGGGGGTCAGGTATACTTCTGATTACCGAAAGCGCTGTGCCAAGAATTTTTTTGTACATATAACATGTTTAAAAGCAAAGAATATGCATATAAGCTTCCATCAATAAATATATTACTTTAAAAATGTTGATCCATATTCTTAAGAGAAAATTTGTGAAATATAACAGATGCAATTAAAATGCATTGTTATTCACGAACACCATATTAATTATTAAAAGTAACTAACACATCCAATAGACTACATCTCATATCTTAATTATGTACTTGTGAAATGATAGAGTGCAGTCTTTCGTGAGACAATTTATACATCCATACGCCACACACAAGTTCACATCATTCATTTTCCTTCTGCTTCCTTTGCAGAAGCTTCACATGTAGAATAAACACGCGAATTAGAACAAAATGAGACACTGATCCGGCTTGGTTTCCCCCAACATAACTGCCAAGAAACGATTCAATTTACAACGCCACACTAGCGCTGGGCGTGGCTCAATAGGTAAATAGGAAGTATACGGTGGCACCAACAAGCTAGAATATACTTGTCTGAGTCAGGAGGAAAAGTACTGCTTCGAGGGATGGTACTACTGGCGGTTCTCAACAAAACTAACTTCTAATAAACATACGAGGGTGGTCCCAGAAGTATCCGACCCAACAAAGAAAAAACAAAAATTTTGGAAAAATATATGTTTATTTTTCAACATAATCTTCTTTGAGCTCTATACACTTTTCCCAGCGATGTTCAATAAGTTCGATACCCTTTTTATATTAAGAACTGTCTTGCTCCTCAAAATAGCCATTAACTACCGATATCACTTCTTCATTGTGGGAAAATCTTTGACCACTGAGCCATTGTTTCAAGTTTGGGAACAGAAAATAATCAGAGGGGGCTAAATCTGGCGAATAGGGTGCATGAGGTAGCAATTCAAATTTTAATTCATTAATTTTGACCATTGCAATAACGGATTTGTGAGCTGGTGCAATGTCCTGATGAAACAACACTTCCTTCTGAGCCAAGTGTGGCCGTTTTTTGCTTGATTTCTTCGCACAAACGTTGCAATAAGTTCGCATAATACTCGTCGTTGATAGTTTTTCCTTTTTCAAGATAGTCAATGAAAAGTATCCCCCGCACATCCCAAAAAACCGACGCCATGACCTTGCCTGCAGATGGAACGGTCTTCGCCTTCTTTGGTGCACGTTCTCCCTTTTCAGACCATTGTTTTGATTGTTGTTTTCTCTCTGGGGTGAAGTGGTGGACCCATGTTTCATCCATGCTTATGAAACGGCGTAAAAATTCTGCTTTGTTGCGGTGAAACTTCGCTAAACACTCAATTGAAACATCTTTACGACACTGTTTTTGCTCGAGTGTGGGCAAACGCGGCACCCATCTTGCACACAGCTTTCTCATGTCTAAATTTTCAGATAATATGCGATGTACCGCAATTCTCGAAATGCCTACTATGTCTGCTAGCTCGCGTACTTTCAGTCGACGATCACCCAGTACCGCTTTGTGGATTTTCTCTACCATTTCTGGAGTTGTCACCTCATTTGGTCGACCACTGCGATGCTCGTCTTGGCAGCTCGTACGGCCTCGTTTAAACTCTGCTACCCAATATTTTACTGTAGTAAACAAAGGCGAAGACTCACCCAGAGTAGAATCTAGTTCAGTTTTTATACTGGTTGGGCTGAGGCCTTTCAAATGAAAGTATTGGATCAAATAACGATGAACAATTTTCTCCATTTTTACAAATTCACTCACAACGTTCACTATTGATTGTTGCCAAACAAATACTAAACAACGTAGCGTCTTCAAACTTGAAACATATGCTTCATAGATTGTCTACTTTCTAATACAGTTACATTTTTCGAAACACTACCACGATCTCTAGGTCAGGCCGGGTACTTCTGGGACCACCTCCGTATGTCATGTTCTTGACAGTTGTAGGGTAAACTAATGAAAACAACTAGAAAGGGGGATTCACGGTATCTTGATTTTCTTAAAAACGTGTTAGTAAAATGTGTGTAAAAAAGAAAACGTGGAGGATATCCCTTTGGCAAAACGTGTCCGAAAGTACTTCCAGCATGACGTAGCTCCTGCACTTGCCTTACAGCACGTCACACAGAACCTCAACGAAGCATATCCTGGTCGTTGGATCGGCCGCCGTGGAGGCTTTGCTTGGCCACCGACGTCATCCGATCTTACCTCATTGGCTTGGATGTGGTCGTTTATGGGGTTGCCTTAAGAGCGAAGACTACAAGCGCAGAGTGGTCACGAGAGGAACTGCTCGCTCGTATGTCTCATGCTTGTGACCAAGTAAAGAAATGCAGAAACGAGGTCAAATAAGCAACACAACACCAGTCTACAAGAGCAGCAAAATGCATTGATGTTGACGGTCGACTGTTTAAACATCTTTTGTGGGGAAACATAAACCAATAAACAAACCGTAAAATAACAGCATTTTCATTTACTGTCACCTGCACTTTTCCCGTTCCTAGTTGTTTTCATTAGTTTACCCTCAAACGGTTAAGAATATGACATATGTTTATGAGACCTTTTTTTGTACAGAATCGCCAGTAGTATCATCCCTCAAAGCCTGAACTTTTCCTCCTCACCTACCCTGTATACGTGTATTCGTACTAGAATATACTGTAGCTTATTCTAGCTCGTTGGGTGGCACTGATCTTTTGCACGAAAACTTTCGTTCACCAAAAAGAAGTCGGGTCTCAACAACGTGAACAGAAGAACGTGTGAGGCGAGTCAACCAACATTTACGCGGTACTACATTTAAACATTCCTTTTACATACAACTAGGCTGGTCATACGCCCTGAAAACGGGATATGTATCGACATGTGTCCCATTGTCCCGTCAGATCTTTCTTTTTTCTGACAAATATCCTGAATTTTTACACTCTGTTATAATTCTACACAGTCCTACAAAAACATTGCGTCTTGATACTTGTGAACTACATCACATTACTATGTGCTACATAAGAGAACGCAAACGGCTAATTCCCTTGTTAAGTAAATATTGTTATTTTTGTCTTTTTACGGTGCAATCTGCGAGCTAAAAAGTAGACAAAGAAAGGTACCGTGTGTTTTGAATCTAAGTGCTTCTGTCTCTCACAAACTGTTAGTGCAAGAGAATTTGGAAGTCCAATGTCATGCTTTATTTAATACTTTGTTCAAATGTCCTGATATACAGTTTTTCTTTTTTCAAGGTAAATTAAGGAAATCATCTGTATAACATGCAAAAATCAGGGAAATTCGTCCTAGAAAAAGAATGACCACCCTGTTAGTCTTAAAGCGTGGAATGTAATTTATCTTGATCTAGTATTTCGTTGTTTACTTGATACACTATTTCCCTGTTATACGATTTACTTGACATAACATTTAGATGTATAACTAGTGTGCTAAAATAGCACGTACTTTCTCGTTAATTACGTAAAAAGTACTCAAATTTTCGAAAAATTGTACATGATCTTATTTCAAAATCTATTTGCAAGGAACACACTTCATGAGGGGAAAATCTCTACCTTTATAATTGTAGTTGTAGGAAGACGCCGAAAAAACTTTGAAATTTTTCATTTTTCGAAAACCGTTTTCAACGAAAATGAAACCTATACCATTCTCTTAAACGTCCTTTGCACTACTCAACAACAAGATTTAATCAAAAACTATAGTGCCATTGTTTTGAAATTTTTGAAAATGTCGCAGGGGCTTCATGCAAAGTACTCCGAAAAATGAAAATATCCGTTTTAAATTCAAAGGGCGGCAACATTAGTCACATCGATTGAGAAATATAAATTTTGGAGAAAAATGGTTGAACAGTTTAGCAGCTAGCGTTATTCACAGACGGACAGACGTGTTGAAGTCATTCGATTTTTCGGCATAGAGACCCCACAAAACATGAATTCTGACTACACCAGGAAATAAGGGGACTTTTTTCTAAATTTAGCATCAGGATGTATCCACTTTTCGTTACCAGGGCCCTGAAATAAGAGTTTTGTGTCAAAAATTTGCCGTTTTTCGAAACACTATATAACTTTCTCTCCACTGCGTAATCGACATCACGCAAGCAAAAAAAATAAACAATTTGCTCTGAAATACAATTCGGTCCTGAATTCCATTCTTATCCTTATGGCAACCCTACATCAAACGCACATATTATTACTACAATTTGTAGTAATAATGTAATATATACGCAGACCAAAACATCCTCCCCCTCTCAAGTATCAAGGAGAAAATAAATATTGGCTCCCAAACAAAAAGCCAGTCAAATATCTTGGTGTACTTTTTCATAGGAGGCTCACTTGGAAATCAAATATTCTTCGCATATAAACTCTGGCCACCCATAGAACCATCAATTATATTCCATACTCAAACAGATTTCACTCCTCATGGAGCTTCTCATCTATACCAATCAATGATTCGTCCAATCTTATCTTACACTTCTCCTACCTGGGCTTCAATCAAATGTTCAAAAAACGCAGATTTTCCAAAATAAATTTCTCCAAACCATTACAAAAGCTCCTTGTTTGTACATAACTCCCAGTTACATCCATAACGAACTCGGCATCACTCCTATCATCTCCGTCCATTTCTCCCTCTTATCCACTCGCTTCTATCCTAAAGTTTCCAATTCCCACAACCGTACATTTCAAAACCGGAAAACAAAATCCTCACCTCCACAGACTAAAGTTGAAATGTCCGCGACAGTTCTTTGACCCCCCCCCCCCCCCACTTGGTCATTATGTACCCGATGTGGCTTCGCACATTCAATCCACGCGTACTACATGTATTCATCTGTGAATAATGTTTCCTAAACAATGTTAAGGTAATTCAATGTCCCCTGAAGTATTGCACTTGGCTGCTGAGGGTCTTCGTACCAAGCAGAAATAAGTTAAAGAAGAAAAAAACAATTTGAATTGAATTGATGCCTTATTTTACGTGGCGAGACACTGGCCATCAGGCCCGCTCTTCCGTCTGACCACGCAAATTTCGCTACGCTTCCTTTCACCAACTAGCGGAGGAAGGAGGTATTTCTTGGGCGACGAAACAGGCGATTTAAATTTAGCCAAATTGAGGATCTTTTACATGCAAGTAAATCTACTAACATGGGGCAGCCGGCTTTACTTCCCCTCCGAAGAATGGTGTACGAAGGGTTTTTTCGCCCTCCAAATCCACGGTCCTAAATCCTAAAAATCGATCAGGTTTGAACCCGCCAACTTCGATGCAACAGTCCGACACGCTAACCGTTACACCACCGCCGCCGCTGTGTGTGCGTGTGCTACTACAACGTCCGTACCTTCGCGCGTCGTCCCTGCGCGACAAGTCGTCCAGCGAGACGGCTCGCTTGGGCGCGCGTGGCAGCAGCTGGCTGTCCTTGAGCGCCGCCCGCCCACGCTGCCACGGCCCCCCCGATGCCGCTGCTGCTGCTGCTTCTTCTGCACCATGCACGCCCCGGCGTCGCCCCCGGCGTGCGCGCCTCGCAGCGCCACCGCGCTCGCGGGCTCCATGCTCATCGCCTCGGCTCGCTCTGCTCTGCTCTGCTCGCTCGCTCGCGCGCCAACATTTTGGGTTGGCAACGGTCGCCAGGCGACCACGCCGCACGACAAACGTCTGGCGTCTTAGGCCTAACCAAACACAGGACACTCCTCAGCCCTCTTTGTGCAGATTTGTGAACGCGCGAAAACTGCAAAGCACGTTCACGCCACTGCTCGGAGGCCGTTCCTACCCTCACGGGCATCTATGGCCAATTCTGCTACGTAAAGAAAACAGAAGGTCAAAAATGACTTCGGCCTACTGGTGCGCGCATTGCGTGTGGAGAAATGCTACGTTTATGTTTCAAGTATCTTTATCTCTTTCAGATTACTCTTACTCTTAAGAGATGTCTGGCATACTCGTATATTAAGTGCACGAACAAATTCATCGCTCCAAGTAGCAATTCAGTGCACAAGTTTTCAGAACGAAATATTGCGAGATGAACGTCTATGTAGCTCCTTAACCAGTATTTAACCTTATTTGTAAATGTCGAAAACCTTTCATGTGAAAACCTGCAATCTGTATTATTAAAGAAAATGGCAACTGGCATTGAAACATGTATCTAAACATTATCCACATACAGCTAATATTTTGGTGATTCATTTTATATTTTTATTTCTACTTCGCTCACCCTCCAGAAAAAGATGGTGATGAAAACAAGCGCAATCCTAGAGTCAGATTTGAAACCTGCGCGCAGATGATCGCCTGCAATGGCGCAATTGGTATAAAATGACGTAATTGCCTTCAAAAAAAAATTAATTCTTCCAGAAATCTCCAAGTTCACTTAAGACCTTATTTTCTAAGAGCCCTTTCTAACATCAACCACGCACGTTCCTAGAACGAACGCGATAATCGTCGAAGTAAGCTTTATTTGGCTGCGGCGATCAACTGGTTGTAGTTATCATGACTAATGGTAGTAAAAGCATATGGTTCTGCTTTTCAACATGGTTGGTTTACAATATTTATCGATAATTTACCGCTGACTCCCATACTTACCCCGTGACCCCAATTTACCCCCGCTTCCCCTACTGCTAGTGCCTCAGTTTTTTGTTCATCATGAAATAGGCTGCTTGATTTGAATTTTATACACTCCAAAGAGTTAAATGGTATAAAATTATTCTGATGGACATTCCCAGCTATTTAAAAAGTAAATGTATAAAAGTGACATGTAGGATAGCCAGATATAGTTAGATAATGAAATGAGAGCGAGTAAATATTGACTGAATAGTGAGGAGAAACATGCAAGACCTGTCAGATGAAAGAGGATGATTTGGAACATATTTTAGACAGATATCTGGTTTTTGAGGAAGAAAGTGGTCCAGTTGGAATACTCAGGATAAGGTGAGGGGGTTATCAGAGGACAAAGGTGAAAGAATCTGTATCTTTGATAAATACAGGAAAGAGCTTAGTATGTAGCGTATTATTACTGAAGTAGTGAAGTTGGGCAGAATTTATGTCGCGTATAGATTTATTTAGTCAAAACAGTCAGAACTGCATGTGACGTATAAGATCTGCGCAGGTTTTCAATCTTTTTTTAGTTCCAGTACCCTTCCCATCATTTGAACAATGACATTTTAAAATTTTCATTTCAACTATAAATAGTTAAAGAGTGATTTAAAAAGCAAAAACAAAACGTAACGGGGTCGTGACCGCCGGGAAGGACGCCGCCTAGCATCGAAGGATGAACTAGGAAGGATGAGTATTTATAACGGGAGGCTTCCCTCATGAAAAAGCCACTGCAACTTCAAAATGCAGCTGTTTCAATGCACTACTAGAGCGAGAATAAGCCCTATGACGCACGCCTCCCTTCAAAGAGTCTACGGGCTGGGCAGCCGGGGCAACGCTGCATTGCCGTAACCAGGTAATCAGCTGTGCGCCGAATGGCTCATGTGGTTACACAATGTACTCCCACATTTTGATTCAATGGCAATGTTTTGACATCTGAAGAGAATAGATTTTTTTATACAGGCATTTATGTACTTCTGGTAACAAATAAGAGCTTATGCTTCCACAAGCGAATGCCAACGTAAAAATGAAGATACAGGTATATACTGTTCAGTTCCAATTCGGAATGATTCATGCGGCATACTATCTTACTGAATTCATTTTAATGCCTCACAGCGAGCATTGTTATTTATTTTAATGCCTCACAGCAAGTATAATTTGTGCCAAGTGAAGTATATACTAAATGTAACTCAATCACAAAATAACTGTAAATTGTATAATTGTGCCAGAGTTTGTGCTCAAGAATAAACGTATTGTTGTGCAAATACGTGTCTGCAACTGATGTGCAATTAGAAAGTCATAAACCCGCCCTTAGTGAATACTGGCCATATGAGGTGTCTTACGGCTTGACTGTTTTCCACGAACCATAAAACCACACAGACTACTCAACATCCTATAAGTGCACAGCGGTCAGAATAGTAGACATTCAATTATCAATAGATATTAACTTTTGGACATTTTAGTATTTTACCTTTATTATCGTATTAAAAATATAGAAATTAAGCTTACCAATTGTTTGAAGTTACTCCTTATTTGATACATTATAGGCGTAATTAGCAGGCTTTTAAAATCTAGGAGGGACTCAGATGATATATATATATATATATATATATATATATATATATATATATATATATATATATATATATATATATATATATATATATATTAACTATATATGTACAAACCCCTTCGTAACAAGACTTCCGAAATCCATGGCTCTATAGTCAGAGTAAGTAAGTTGTCATACCAATTTCAATTTATTTCATTAAACATAATACAAGAAAATGTGCACATTTAAAGTTCAAAACATCACATCGCTGAATCTCACTGAGGGCTCAGCCCTGTGGGCGCGAAATGAATTAATGCTATTCTAATTTTTAAAATGAAGATAGGATCAAGTTTTAAATACAAAAATGTACAAAAACACGAAATTTAAAATTTACAAAAAGGCAACTTTTAATAGAGTCAATCGAGATACCACAACTCGAGCCGACTTTTTACTACACATGCTATCAATAATACCTAATATCCTATTGAAGGTAGGTATAACAAACAGAACGGGCAGGAGAGTGAATAGGATGTGGAGATATATAATTCAGTGTGACGAAATCCCCATGGTTGGACCAACGTTTCATGAAATTGATTAAAAACATTAGCAACACCAGAGTTCATATCAACAAGTTCATTATTTGACAATATATCGTTTGTACAAGTAATTTTTCCTATCACTGCTTACATCAAAGTTTATACATTCCCAAATATCTTAATAAAATTTAGTATGGTAAGAATCTTAACATTTTTGATGAATGCATAACAAGTTTTTGAAGTCCTTGTATTTACATTTCAAACTATTGTCGCCAGGATATTTTTTAGTTAATTTACGGAGCCGATTTTTAATTTTACTTATTAGTCCCCAAGTTATCCAACTTTTATGCAGCTTATTCTCGTAAGAGAATTTAATTTTAAATTTAGATATGTTGATTGCAGTTTGTATCTAATGAAAAAACATGCAGCAGCTTCCACGTTATCTTCTTCGGAAACGCCATTCCAATCAGTATTTTCTAATTTTCAGTTTATTAACATTTATTTTCTCTGTAAATGGATTTTTATTAATGTTCTGGGATGTTCTAAAAGTACTATCTAGCAAAAAATTGTGGCAAAACAGCAAGTAATATCAAAATTATTAATAAGAGGTGTAACATCTATATAAACTTTGTCGAAGATGTCAATAAGAGAAATTGTCCCACATACTTATGTCGGTACATTAATATGCGAAATATAGCCAAATTCATGAAAATTAGTTATATACCAACGGAAAATATCATTATTCATCAAAATTCCTATATTAAAATGTGGGTGCGCATGTGTTTATCCAAAGTTTTTTTAGAGGGAAGGTCTTCATACAGATGGAACACTGGAAAGGTTTCTCACCTGTATGTGTGCGCATGTGCCTATCCAAGCTTCCTTTTTTAATGAAGGTCTTCACACAGATGGAGCACTGGAAAGGTTTATCGCCAGTGTGGGTGCGTATGTGGTTAACCATATGTCCTTTTCCATTGAAAGTCTTCTCACATATAGAACACTGGAAAGATTTCTCACCAGTGTGGGTGCGCATGTGTATATACAAAGTTACTTTTCGGGTGAAGGACTTCTCACAGACGGAACATTGGAAAGGTTTCTCACCAGTGTGGGTGTGCATGTGATTATCCAAAGTTCCTTTTTGAGCGAAGGTCTTCTCACAGACGGAACACTGGAAAGGTTTCTCACCTGTATGTGTGCGCATGTGATTATCTAAGGTTCCTTTTACAGTGAAGGTCTTCTCACAGACGGAACACTGAAAAGGTTTCTCACCAATGTGGGTGCGCAAGTGCTTATGCAACTTCCCCTTTCTACTGAACATCTTATTGCAAATGGAACACTTAAAATGTGTTCCTCTGTGGATGCTCGTGTTTGGGAGCGGTTCCTTGTGGTGCGGGGTCTGGGCACAGCTGCTGAATCTACTCCTAGGGATGCATTCCAAGTCTGTACTTTGGCTCTCTTGTGTCTGGAGTGTGTTGGATTTCTCTGATGAATAACTCCCTCCATCTACTAACAAAAAACATTTGTATCAGACAAATTCAGAGGCAGACTAGCAATAACAACTGTCTGATTCTTAACAATCAAACATTTGACACAAACATGCAAGGCGAATGCAATAATCCGGAACGGGAAAAAGCGCACTGTTCCAAAAGAGTTGAAAGAAAGCTTATTTAATTGTATTTTAGTTTACCAAATACTCAGGAAGGTAAACATATGTAATACTTTCAAAAAATGATGGATTGTTGACTTCCTGGTAGTAAATCTGAAATTATAGCAGAGATAACCCTTTATGATCCGAACTACATCTTGAGATAGAAAAAAAGTTTTCAATACTAGCTACTGAAGGTTCTATTCGAATAACTCAACCGGTTAAGGGCTTCGGCTATCCAAGAAACTGCAAATGGTAGGCATGGTAACTCTGGCTCCCAGGCCAACATTGTCCCGGGGCAAAAAACATTTATACCATTGACATTAAGAGATCTCGAAAATGGCTTGATTGGTTTCAATGGACTATGGATTGTCTGAATGATTATTAGTGATTACGAGCGCGTCAACCTCTTAGGTCATTAATTCCGTAAGTTTAGTGCATGTTTTTTGCTCGGGGTGTGGCGATGGCTTTTCCTGCCGTCCTGCCTTCCTGCCGTCGGATATTTGGTGTTTATCAACCACTATATCCCACCCGCGTGGCAACGCCCCAGCCGGAACAAACTCTAAGCTCCCGACTGGTCTCCTGGCATGTTTGGTAGTTGAGTGCAATGAACTTTGGATATATGATTTTTGATTATGATAAACGTTAAAAGGTCTCAGATTAATTAAAGTTAGTTTTGATATGATTTTACGGAGTACTGTAGCCGTAGGAGACAGCAGGTCGAGGATTTGAATTGAAGATCGTGGCTCGAGACCAGCACCCGTCTTACGGCGAGAACCATTCCAGTAATTCTAAGAACGCAGATTTTAATTAAAAAAGTGAAAACCAAACAAGTTTTGTGATTGAATAATTTCCGTTTTGTCTCCGAACACGATTTTCACTGTTTTGTTGGTACATTTTTTCTCAAAATTAAAAACTCAAAAACATATTAATCAAATAATCGAAGACTTATATAAACTAGGAAAATTGTATTTTATTTGTGTCAGAGTTTATTAATTTATAATTCAGATTTAACAAACAAAGCAAAGTAGAAAAAAAATATCTGAACAATTAACTAAACAGCCTGAAGCCTGAGCGATCAGGATCATCAAGGGGTCCGAATTCCCTCAGTTCACCCAGAAGGGAAAGGTAAGAAAGGGACACACCCACATCTACGAGGTAAGGCGTAGGAAATAAACTGATCATTTGGGTCATCTCTTCTGTGATAAGTCTGCTCGATGAAAGTGGCACACATCTTTCGTTTTATTCCATCACGAACTAACAATTACAGACATTTCTTCAAACTTAAGTTTTAAAAAAATGTGATTGTGGGACTTATTAAAAAACAAAACATATAAAACAACATCGAACACAAAAATTAATGTTAAAAACACCTGCTTCAATAAATTGATGCTTAAAACATCAGTTGCCTTAAAAACGCTGATATTGCCCTCAGCCATTTCAGCTGGTTATTGGGTTTTCTTGTGCACCACAATCTGTAAAATTGTCACGTTTGAACATCTAAGAAAATGTTTCATTAGTGTGCTAGGAGTGATTGTTTAATTCAATTATTTAAATTTATTTGTCAAAAAACTATTTCTCGACATTTAAAAGTTTTAAATTACACATACAAAAGAAAGATGCACGAAAAGCACACAAATTTGGGCTCTAGAAACTGCCATAATAACCTACGTAGTACCATGTCACTCTCCCTTACGACACTGTGTACCGCTTCCTTAAGAAATTGAGTGATGTAGGAAGTCATAACCTAGCTTTCAGACTTCTTTATCAATCTTTTCAAACATATTTGAAATTTCTATTGAATCCTTGATAAGCAAGATCACTGCTTACAGGCATTTCACGCAAACCATTCAAAAATTAGCAAAGAAAATAAACAAAGAGGGAGAAACAGAAAGGGAAATAAAAGTTTTCCAATTCAATGCTCCACTGGAAGGAGCTGATGAGGCGCTCAGTCTTAAAGAAAGAGCACATCAAATAGGCGTTTCCAAGCGCTATCAAAAATCTGGCAAATGAATATTATTTATCATCACAATGTAAGGATCGTGTTTTCTAACAAGTACAGAATTTGTAATGCCGTTGAGTACTTGCGCGGCTGTCTTTAAATCGATAGAGCAATCTCGATTGAGCATTATTTTTGTAAACAACATCGTCATAATTTTTACCAACTGCTGTACCTCTAACTCACCAGTTTCTAACCTAGGTTCACGAAATAATTAAAAAATATATCTTACACTTACCTGGGGAACATGAAGTGATCTCTTGTTTTATTGTAGGAATAGAAGCACCACTACAGCAGGATGCAAGAGGATCCTACAGAAAAAAATAAACAATCTCTTCAGGCAATAAAATATTGAGATTGAAAATTTAATATTTTATGTGGGAGGGTAACTAAGTTTGAATAATTCTAGTAATCCATATAACCTTTAATGATTTTTATCCCTGCACCTTAAATTATAATTGCAAGGAGATACTTTGTTATCATTCAGTCGACGCCAATTACAGGAATAAAAAATTTTAATGTTTCATTTCAGAAACGTAATTACTGATATTTTTTGGATTTTGTAGTGCTTAACTTAAAAATGACTGCAAAATGGTCACATATGGTTTTGTCTTTAAATAATTTTAAATACTAAGCGATATTTTAACTAGTTGTGATGCCAAAGCACATACTTTCTTACATTGTTTCTAAAAGCTAACAATACCAGCAAAAGAGTTGTCAAGCAGCTAATTATTTTTCCACTCTGAGACTCGAACTCAGATCCTCAGAGTTAACATGCCGGCACTCATACCACTACGCAACAGAAGTTGCAGCATGATTTGAACTCCGACAAAGGTATAAAAAAGGTTAAAACCTGATTTATGTTTCAAAATAAAATATCGGTTAGAAACTAACAAAGCCTACAGGCCGTTAAGATCAATCAGGGTATATCAATTCCGCTGAACGGTTCAAGAATCAAGAAAATCTGCTGAACGGTTTAGGCGGCAGCGTTAACCACAGACGGACAAACGGACATGTTCCGTCAATCGATTTCTCGGTATCAAGAACCAACAAGACAGGGATTCTGGCGACCCCACGAGTTAGAGATTTTTTGTAACTTTAGCAACAGGATTTATCCACTTTTTCATTTCCAAACCCCGGTTATGAGGTTTATTCTAACGAAATTTCGGCATTTTCTATTTCTTTTTAAGAATTCGTAAGGCAAGAAAGTAATAATAATTTCTAATTCTTCTTTCCGTTTGGGATATCTAAGCAGGTTACCTGGCTAGTGTTCATAATGTATTTAAATTTCATGACGATAGATTCATTAATTTACTGAAATAGGTTCATACAGATGCACAGAAACTCAAAAATTGATTTTACGTGATATATGTTTCACAAATCGCAAAAGACTGTTGAAAAAATGTTTAAAAGTTACAAATCGCAAAAGCATGTATAGAGACGTCGGGTTTATTTGTAGTGATGATTATATTTGTGGGTAGAAATGCTTCAAATTATTTTCAATTTAGTTTCTCGAATCCCTACAACACTTTTATCACATTTCATCAACATCTTTTTATCTGGTCTCCCAGAGATACAGTTCGTTCAGTCATGTGACCGGTTTTTTTGACAGCCACTGATGCCATACCACATGGATCATGCCTGGAGGCGTGGCCCAGTGATTTAACATGCAGAAATGATTCGATTTCATTTCACGAACGTTGGCTAACGTGTAGTGGCGCCGTGGCGCATACATAATGTATTGTCATTCCGACAAAGGAGAAAGTTCAATGAAAAATATTTTATTATAGTGATAAAATGTTGTTGAAGAATTCTGAAACTATATTTAAGATAACTATTTTTAATAGTTAAAAATTTACGTGTACTGTGTTCAGTTTAGAATTTGAAGAGTTCACTGCAGAAAAGAGGTTCTGCTAACGGGACTTCTCTTTTGTTGACGGGCACAGGGCGGGCCTTTTGTTCGAGTTTCAAGGACAATTTGCCCCTGGACCCAAGGACCCCTGCGTGTTTATGACTGTTTTTGTGTGTGTTTTTGCCTGCTACCCCCAGACAGGGGAGCTGGCCGAGCCCTTGTCGAAGATTTTGTGAGATCGTCGACACAGGAGACAGCAGACGTGAACGATTTCACTCCACATATTTCGGAGAATTTCCATTATTTATTTAATATTTATATTATATTTAATTCATTGAAATATTAGATTTAACATTAATATACTAATAAGTTAAATTAACAATTTAATAGCATTAATAATAGCTATTTATATAATATTTAATTTGTAATTACTTGCATTTTAATTACTTTATTTCTTATAGTAGATATTTATTCTTGTAATAATATTTAATGTAGTTTATGATAAATATTAATAGTTTTTAAGCAACTTTAGCAATGAGTCCACCGCAGAAGGGAGAAGTGACGCAGCATCAGCGCCAAGAAGACATCTTTTTTATTGCAAGATTTGTAGAAGAGCTGATGATGCAAGGCAACATAGAAACTTCTTCAGTTATTGATAAAACTGCGTATGCATTGAGGCTAAAAACTCATATTGTTCAAAAGTAAGTAAAATTATAATAATAAATTAATTAATAAAATAAATATGTCAGGTGAAATTGTTTTGGATAATGTTGAATTTATATTTACAGATATTGGAAGCAAGACCCTGATACTGCTCAGACTCCAAAAAAGAAGTGCCCAGGAATAGAAGGGAATAAAACATGTGTAGTGGATGATTTTGGACAGGGTTTGATTAGGCGCATTATTTATTCAATGTATGAGAATGGTAAGTAATTTATTTATATTTGCATGTAAGTGAATTCCTCTGTTTTGTATATTACAACAATTTTCACAGGACAAAGTGTTACTCTGGACTCAATTTTAACTGCAGTTAAACATGATAGTGATATAGGGTTTACAGGGGGGAGAACTACTTTGTCTTATCTGCTTCGTGCCATGGGGTTTGAATGGAAAAAGACGGATAATCGCAGGTCACTAATGGAAAGAAATGATATTGTTATTGCAAGATCTGATTTTTTGATGGAATATATGAAACTGAAGGCTGAAGGTTATGAATTTGTGTTTTTGGATGAGACTTGGTTTTATTCAAAAGGCAAGCGAAAAATCTACTAAATTTTGTAGTGTTGAAAATTGTGAAATTCTAGATATAAGTGAATGTAGAAGGCATGATTTGCATGTAATGAAATGCATCTTTTGAGAAATAGCAGTGTGTGTAATGACTTATGTGTATGAAGAATATTGTTTGTCCAGTTTGAAGCACCTACATAGTGGTTTAATATTTTATTTTGGAACATCTTTACTAATTGTTTTTAACGATCTATCCTTTAGGCTATGCCTCTCGGTCATGGCAAGATAAAAATAAGGAGAGTTGCTCAAGCAAAAATTTAGATGAAGGTAAAAGGTATATAGTCTTGCATGCAGGAGGTACAAATGGCTTCATCGAAGATGCAGAGCTGTTGTTTCCATCAAAGACAAAAGAAGTAGATGAATATCATGGTACCATGACAGCAGAGATGTTCCAAAAGTGGATGAAAGAAATGTTATTACCTCGGTTGGCAAAACCATCAGTTATTGTAATGGACAATGCACCTGTTCATTCTGTACTGGTGAGCGACATTGCATCAATTGTTCTTGTAGAAATGTTAAAAATATTCATTGAAATAATATATTTATTCCTTTATAAAAATAACTGATTATAAAATGATTATTAAAAGTACACAGTGGTGAAAGTGAATGTTTCAACTTTTATTTCCATTACTAAAAAGGGAGGAATAGAATATTGATTACATTCAATGATGTTCAGTGATTTTAGTTATATCAGTAATACAATTTTTCTTAGAGAACATCAACTTTGCCAGTAAAATGTTTTATATGTATTTGTAGAGAGAATGAAAAGAAATGCATGTTATCTTTCAATATAACTGAAATATTTAAACTTCCTTTTGTTATTTCCAATTTTTTAGAAAGTGAAACGGCCTTCATCAAAATGGAGGAAGGGTGACCTGCAGCAGTTTCTAACTGAGCACAATATACCCTTTAGACCCGAGCATACCTTTAAGAGTCTTCTTTTGAAAACTTCTGAAATAGTTGTTCAGAAAAGGTACTCTTAAGCATAAGCATACGTTTTGTTGAATGAATCGTAGAATAAGGCAGATTTATTTTTTGCAAGATTTTGACACAATGTGATTGCCAATGTTTTCATTATTTGAAAAATCATATCAGTTGATGTGGGTGCAGATATGTTGTAGATGAAATGATTCAAGAAGCTGGACATAGAGTTTTGCGCCTCCCCCCCTACCATTGTCACTACAATCCTATCGAGTTGGTATGGAGCCAGTGCAAAAGATATTATCACAGACATTGCGGAACCACTTTTGACCACCAAGCAGTGACAAGAAAATGGAGGCAAGCATTAAACCAGGTTTCAGTGGAGAAGTAAGTGAATATTAAAATGAAAAACAATATATTGTCTAGAGTTTTTTTTTTTTTTTTTTTTTTTTTGCAGAAAATTTGTTAATATAAAGTACTCATTCATTCTGTGCATTACTTTAGTTGGAAGAATTATGTGGCACACACAGAGAAAATTATAGAAGAAGATTGGAGAGTTGAGGTTAGGCACGATGCTTCAGAGATTTCTGTCATAGTAAATATTCAGGAGGACTCTGATGATGATGATGATGATGATGATGATGATGATGATGATGATGATGATGTTCCTCTTGCTGTTCCCATTCCTGGGCCCTCTGGTGTCTCTACTTAATAGAGATATGGTCAGTATCTTTACATGTTTAATGCTGTATGTTTCATTGGTTTGAAAAAAGATTTGACACAACTTTTGTTCTTCTCAGGTGCAGAATTGGAAGTTTGTGTTATTCCATCAAGGGCAAGTAAGTGGTTACATTCCAGGTGAAATAGTGAATCTTAATTTTTTTAGGCTGATTTTGGCTTACTGAAATATATTATTATTATTATTATTATTATTATTATTATTATTATTATTATTATTATTATTACTACTTCTACTACTAATACTACTACTATTTGTACTTTACAGATGTCTCAGCATCTTCCATGTACTAACTATAATGGTTCAAACTTTAATAATTATTATATCCGAATTTAATTTTCAACAAATGTTTATGAAATGAGATGTATGTACATTTTTATATTTCAGATTATTAACATCAAAGAAACAAATTCTCTTTCAACATCCTGATAAACACTAAAAGATGAATTTCATATGGTGACTTTCTTCCAATAGTGAATATTTATGGGGCTCAGAAAGTAACAATGTACAGCATTAGAACTGAGAACACTGTTAAAACTCAAAAATTATGTTTATGTGCGTGTTTGAAGAGGGGGGAAGGGGTGTGTTCATATTTTTATCTATTATGCCTTGTAACTATGTGTGTATTTGTATTGCTTGAACTGAATGTATTCTCAATTCTCTCTGAAAATAAATATCATATAGTTGATGTAGTTAGAAAGCATGTGGGATTGTAATGGTTTGTTGGTGATGGGAGTTGTAGCGAAACATGTGTTAGTCTTGTGATTAAAGGTGTAGAGTGGGGGTGTTGAGACATATGTTTAGTAGTTCTAACTGTAGATTTCATGTACACAATCTGAGAAATTTAATTTTTTTCTATAGAATATGTAGGAGTATTTTTTATTATGTATCGCATGATAAGTAGTCTTTATCTTCTATTATTATTATTATTATTATTATTATTATTATTATTATTATTATTATTATTATTATTATTATTATTATTATTATTATTATTATTACTATTACTACATGTTTTATTCACTTGTATAGGTTTGGCCTTAAGCCGCCATCCTGACAAGGTTTTATCTGGGTTTCCCTTAGTCGCTTAAGGCAGATGCCGGGATGGTCCTTTGCTTTCTTCCCAGAAGTAATGTAGCTTTTCCCCTCCCTTATGGGTAGGTTTTTTGTTTAGGTATACTTCTCAAAAGATATAACTAGACACTTCATTATGTCTGCACGTGTTACCTTCCTTTGTTAATTCTTTTTAGTAATTATTGTACAATTTTAATTTTTTTATTCAAAAGAAGTTTTTCAGTTATATGAAGTTAATTTTTTATGTATATGAAACAGGTATGTAAAATGATGTGTAAATCAAGTTTGTGTAGTAAAGTTTTAATTGTGAATGAATGCGTTGAAAATATATTCTAATAACATTCATTCATAATCATCAAAAATGAACTTCAAGTAATAGGAAAATTAATCCTTTTAATAAAAAGGAATTAGAAATGCAGATTTAATGAAAAGAAAAATTTTATCTTTTGAGAAGTATGTTAGTTTCTCGTATTGTAAGACATCTTAATGCAATACTTGATTAAAATTATCAAAATAGGCTGTTAGATCTGCTTTGATAACCAATAAAGTGTTGTCATATAAGATGATACAATACGTACATCGTTCATTGTTTTATCCCCTTTGTTAAAATTCAAATGTATAATTTTTATTTCAAAAGTTTTTACTCCTCACCCTGGTAAATGTGGTAGGCTGAGGCTGGAGATGTTAGTAGGTTGTGAATTTTTTCTAAAATGACTCAGGAAACTCATTTTGATTTTGGATAGTTTGACTTTAAATTATCTAAGTGGATAAAATTGATTGAACTTCAAATGGATTCGTGGAAATGTATCATTCAAATAAATAATGCAAATAAAGGGATTTGTTTTTTCACTTATACGTTTCGTTTTTTTATGTAACCTTCATACTCATCTTCTAATTGACTTTTATTTATAGATAATAAAGTTATTGAAGGTATGAGATGCTTCAATTTTTATTTCTTAGGCTAAAATTTGCAAAGTGATCATTAAAACCATTCATCTTTCATAAATTTTAATATATTATTTAATATCCTTTTAATGACAGGTGAGTGCAATAATTCATAGCCCTTTTTAACCCATTTTTTTATCTTACTTTTAAGAACCGACTTGATTTCCATATTTAAGAAATTTACCTGAAGTTACTGATCAATTGAATTAACTCAGAATTCTGCCAAACAGTACTCTGAGAATATCTGCTTGTATTGTTTTTCCCACAGAAATCTTTGAATGTAGTGTGAAAATTTTCCAAGATTGTATAATCAGGAGAACCCAGAATTAAGAAAAGAGCAAATTAATGGTAGTTTTATATTAATTATACATGTCTAACATGTCAATTAAGCCTTATTTTATCAGTCAATCGCAGAACAAATTATAGCATTTAAGTATTATTACAAAAATTCACAATTAACTAACCATATCTGTAAGTCACTGATCAAAAATTGATACACTGGCTGTCAGTCATAAGATGAGCAACGTGAAAATGAAATCGTAATTACAAACACCAGATATCATAACTGCAAAACATTATACAACACACATTAATTTGAATCTTCTGAACACGCAAGATCGAAAAGTACCGGCAGAATTCCAGTAGTTTTTATAAGGCCAACGTGGGAGCTTTGCAGTATATTCCATTTCATTCTTGTATCTAATGACTTAATTCAATCAATCACACATGTTCTCAAGAGTATTTTGAAATGTTTTGAATCACTTAGTATAATTTTTCATCATTAATGATACGGAATTAAATGAATCTCTCGTGAAAACTGTTTCTAACATCCACGCGATCAAAATTACATTGAACAACAAAATTCAGTCAACCGCGGCCAGCTGTGAATGCAAGTCAGCTGACTGGCGGAAGAATATTTAGCGGAGAGCGATGCGGTCTTAGGCGACGTTCATCTGTTATACAAGCTGTCAAATTAATCGTTTACTGCCCTGATCGATCTGTATTGCAGTTCAAAATGTGAAAAAAATGGAAAATTCAAATTTTGAAGAGGATGTAGTTTTTAAGTAAGTTGCTTACCATTGATACTTGAAAGAAAGTAACTATACTGTTATATGTAAAAGCCCAGAAAAAATTACGACCGTGATTGAATTTCTTCTTTGAGAAATTACTCTCTGAAAATCAAAATTATTTCATTCGCATTCAATAAATTTGGTTGCAAATATTTCTCAAATAGAAACACATAAAGAAGGTAAAATTTCTATTTGTAGGCCAGAGTATACTGAATCCAATGTCATTTATGCCAAAATGCTAGAACAACCCAGCACTTAGTAATTTGGAGAAGAGTAAAGGTCTACAAACGCGAATAATGGTGCACAGAGGAAAACAAAAATGGCCGCCATTTCTAATTTCTTAAAAATAAAAAATAAAAACGTTTTTGAACAGCCAAAACATAAGGGAATTAATGTACAAAGTATGGATTTTTTTCGAGATGGTCGAGCGAGCAAATTATTACATTCTGGACTATTTAAAATGGACTGACCCATGAATAACGTAAGAAGAACGATAATTGCGTCCAAAGGTAACTTTGACAATCTATAAAAATACTTAATGATTCTTACGATGAGATGTTAATCTTGTCAATTGTGTGTTGTCTTTTCAGAACCTTCTTGTCTGATGAGAACACAGAAAGGCGATGCACAGAACTTATCGTTGCAGTTCCTGCAAATGTTCTCCCAGTCATCTAAGCAATATTTTGCAGCCCCAAACACAATATTATTCTTCAATGAAACACGCCAATTAAACAAAATAAGAAAATCCTAATAAAATTAATAAACATATTAACAAAATATAAATGTTCATTAATTATTGAAAATAAATAATAAAATATTAATTTCTTAAAATGGCAATAATCCACATTCACCCAGCCCAAAATCTGAGGGTATGTGCTCAGGGGTCTTTAAAAGTGAAAGGGATGCTGAAGGTATTTCACGCATTCCCAAATTGTCTGGGTGATGCTCTCAGGCATCAGTTGCAAGTCAGAGTAAAGTCCTGATATAAGACTATGAAAATATTATAATAAATTTCTTTTTACTTTGCCATATACAAAAGTATATACTGAGTAATATACATAGTTTAGGAAAAGTTATGTAATGCTGCGGAAAATTTATTTTTTAATGATTTTATGAATGATCCAACACCATGATCAAAAATTCCATGAAATCAAAAAGTGTTTGTTTTTTCAAACCGTCCGTCCGGTGTAAGTGAACAACACTGGGCATCAAAACCATGGGTAGGATTTTTTCCAAAATGAAGAAACCCCTGTCTATTTGGCCTGAGTCGAAGCTTTGTGACATTAAATATCATTCCTTAGGTTTTTTGTGGGTGTTTTACATTAAATCACTTGGAACATTTTCAAAATTTTCTCAAAAATCACTCCAATTTTTTTCATTACATTTTTTCTCAAAATACAGTAGAATAAACTTATAAAGATAGCATATGTCGATTTTCACAGTTAACACTGAATTTACGACAATTTTTAGTTCAAATTTTTTTTCCGTGTATTCCTACAACTACAAAATAGAGGGAATTTGGATGGAATTTGTAGTCCATAATTTTTTCTTTCAATAAAGTCATGTACATTTTGCAGAAAATTTTAGTATTTTTCACACAACTTTGCGGCAATTTGTGCAATTTTAAAATGTTAAAACACACGATTTTCTCAAAAAACGCTTCCAATTTTTTTTCTTCAGACTTGTCGAAAGGATAGTGCTAATTGCACTCTTTAATATGATGTATATTTCATTTTGGGGTACTTTTTTGTTTTTTCAAAATTTACACAAATGTAATTTTTTTAAAGTTTTTTCACACTGTTAATATTTTCAGTATATATGAAGTTTTTCAAATACTCAAAAATTGTCTGTGAAAGTGCTTCAAATTCTGAATTTACTGTAGCAGTTAAGTGCAATTTCCTTAAAAACGGCATCACATTTTTCAAAGAAAATTCCCATTTGGACAAGGTTTTACTGTTCTTTAATATTCTTAAAATATTTTAGTTCTATTAAAAAGCATGAAAATTAAGAATATTTCAGAAAATGTACTTTGGGTGTCGATAGGTGGCAGCAGGCAAGAATATGTGGCAAGTTCGAGTAGCTAGCAGAGACAAAAGGAAATAGAAAACTAATATGAAAAAGTCTGTTCCATTCTGTTAATTTCTTAAATGGCAAGGTGAAGTTCTTTCTCTGAAAGCATGTTATTATAGTTTTAAAAAAACATGTTTGTTACACTCTAACGAAAAGAAAAAAAACAAAAAATATTGCAAAATGGTCTTAAGTTTTTTAAATTAATTCAATTTGAGCAGATGCATACAATGTCTTTGGGAGGGATTTTTAAATAAAAGTTAAAATTATTAATTATGAAAATTATGAAATAATTTGCTTTTGTTCATAAAATTAATTAATGGTCAGCAGATTAGAAGCTACTGAAGGATACGCAAGTTTCACCCAATGATACAGTCATAGGCATTGCACACTGGGGGCAGGTATGGAGATAACAAGGCATGAACGCCATTTCAATGCAATAATTCAATTCTTGAAAATTGCAAAAATTTTTTTTTTCTTTTTTTATATATTCCTCAAGACATTAATATCTATGTTATATTTACATTACTAGCATTTCTAATAAATTATTGGATTGGTGAGAAGACGTGGTTCAAATGATTTCTCATGAAGTTTCTCACAAATTTAAATCTTTTCTCTAAAAATGAACTCAAGATTGTGCCTTATTAACAATGTTCATCTGCCATCTGCAATCTGTTCAATGTTCATCACACATTTACTTCAAGGCTCCAATTAAAATTTGTACATATAACTGTTTTACGCTTCTCTTATAATTTTGAAGACATTTCAATTCTAGCACTTAAAGACCTTAAAGTGAGAAAATATCCATTACTGTCTTTAAAGTGTCAGTACAACGTAATTGGGCAACGGGAGGGGCAATTCCCAAAAACTAATAAAAGCTGACTAAAGATATTCCAACCAACTAGTATGAGAAGGTCTGTGCTAATCTGCAGAATCGCTAGTTTTTAAATAAAATTTGTTATTCAAAAGTAGGCCTTCAATGAAGTCATGTACAATTTTTGCAAAATATGAGTGATTTTGCATGAAATAAAAGCAATTATAAAACCAGTCTTTCATTTAACTTTTTTATTGAAAACAACCAAAAATGGCTGCAACACCCCCCTAAACTGCAAAAAACATTTACAGAAAAAAAGATGCAGGTCAGATTATAGTAGGATTTCAAAAAGCGCAAATATACCAGAACTAGTTTAGAAATAGTTTTTTGAAAAGTTGTGATAGAGTGGGTAAAAACTTAATCAGACAACAGCTAAAACAATGCTGTTTTGCCTGTATACAGATTGGACGTATTATTCCAATTTTCCGATCCAGTACCAGAAACTAAGAGGCATGCTCAATATTGCTGTTATTTAGGAAACTATTTTGGTTCCTTTCTGTTTGAAAATTGAATGTGTGCATGTAAAGTATAAATCCCAATGCACATTTATCTCAAATACTCCCTGCAAACACCCAAGGCATCTCACACACACAGACAATAACTTTACTTCAGCCAGCACTGTGGCGGATATCTACATTAGCCAAATGAAGTCCAAAACAAATCACATCGAATAATTCATACATCTTTTTCCATACTGTTCAGATAATTGGCAAATTAATTACATACTTCACTTATTAGCCATATTTCGGACCTTAGTAGTAACATGCATTAGATTGCGAAACATTGGCATTCTTCATAATTTCACAGAATCATTCGTGACATAACTAAGAACAACCTCTTATTTAAATAAAGACATTTAGGGTGAGGTTTAACACATTACCATTCAAAGATTTCTTGTATTAAAAATCATCCTGTAAATATGTATGATAGCCATACCGTTGTTTCTTCAATACAGGCTCCTCTTTGCTTCCCTATTGGCTGAACAAACACTGCAAGTGGAGGGTCCAACTCCTGCACAAAAAACATATCATACTGCATTAAAAACAAAAAAATATATCATACAGCAACAAAACTAGTGGAGATACAACAGCATATACTTTTTGGTATATTTGATATTGACTACGAAATATTATAATGTTGCACATTCCTAACACAATCATATTGTTCATCTTCACTCCCGCTATTCGAAAAATATATTACATGCCTTCAATTTATTTAGTAACATCAAAATTGTCTTCCACTTAAGTAGTTTAGCAAAGCTTTCAACCACTGCTCAACCAACACTTGCTTGTCTCACCAAATCTGTGGAATATATCATTCTCATAACACGTTGATGTACACGTGATCATCTAATAATCAAATAATCACATTCAATTTGTACCAAAGATCCACACTGTGTCACATGCAATACAGAACTCACAGTATGGGGTGGATGGTAACCTATGAAAAATAATTATTGATGCACAAGTTTAAATTTTAATAACTCACATCTGTTTTATTTAATCAAAAATTATATTATTCCTCCAGAGTTACGTTATGAATCTTTCCCTTTTCAATTACAAAAGGATTTGTGTGACCCAATGTGTCAAAAATTATTATACTTTATTCAAGACAGATGAATACTACTCACATCATCTTCTTCTTTAACAGAATGCTGTAAGGCTTTATGTTCAGCTTTTGCCTGAAAGCAAAACACATTTTATAAAAAAGCATGGCTGCCCATAGAGATGCTTCTAAAAACAACACTAGTAGAACTGCAGTGAAAAAGTGACCAAGATTTCCCTCCAATATTAAACAAAAAAGAAAGTTTTATGGGATAAAAATGGCATTGTGAAGAACTCGTGAACACATTTTATTTTAATCCAGAGTACTGATTCCAAAAATTGATTGAAACAAAGCAGATGCATGTTATTTTAACTCTATGTAACAAGAGAAAATCAGATACCTAAGATTCCATTAGGCTGGTTTTTACGTTATTACAGGAAATGTAAAATATAATGTTTTGGTTTATTCACAAAGAAATGAAAGGTAGGAAGATTTATGAAACATTTCTAAGGATCAAGGTGTTTCAACATTGCTTCCATTTATCTGCTTATCTTTCTCAATAGTGTCTACACAAACTGTTGGCGTTCTGCTGTTACAGGTGATTATTATTTAATTTTTTATGTAATATTTGTCATCTACTTGAACAGTCAACCTCATAAATTATTGCCCAAGCTTTAATGGGCCTAGAAGAAACTTGGCATGGCAATCTGGATAATTCCACAAAAGTTCTCAGCGAAATCTCACAACGGAATTAAAACAATACACCTACAATTATTATATAACACATGTATGATAAATTTCATAGAAATGTTTTTCTCAGTCAGAGCTGTTGCACATACTAGTACAAAAATATGTCTTCATTCTTGTATTTCTCTGGCTTATGTTCATAGACATTACATTTTAACTTAAGTTATAATCTCCACAAAAAGGGCATCTTTATCAGCTGTGTATGTTTCTTTAGTTAATACTTTTGTATGCAATTGGGATGTAAATATCTGGTTGTCAATAAAAATAGAGTGTGTTTTTTTACTTTTCATTTACATAAATAAGTGTTTAACGTCATTATTTCAATTGTTTTAACTTGCTGTTTTATATCGATCACTGACATTTATAGGAGATCATTAATATTTTGGTTTTTTATCTTAGTTTCTGCTATTTCACATTTGATCACAATCATTTCAGTTCCTGTTATATTTACACAGTTTTTGTGTTTTGATAGAATGTTTGCATTGAATACAATGCTCTTTCCAAAATTAGCCTCGTAACTTCATGTTAATAGTTTATTATAATAATATTATCTTAATGCATGCCAAAGACGTGGCTAGAAGTCCTGAATGTGCTGTTTGCTGCCACACAATGGACAATCTCCACATAAATTTGCAATTAGAACATGTATTGGTCGGATTTAATGCTGGGATAACCTACTGCGAACCTTCATTTCACCCGAGTTGTCTTATCTTTCCAAATTATCATAAACTTTTCAAGAAACATCATTCAATAACTTCCCAGCACATTTCTGTTCCAAAGGATGGTAATTCAAAGAACAAAAAAGTTCAAACCTTCTGAAATTCGCAGATACTTGGGCCACTGAGATTAGCAAGTAAATTGTGAGCTAGTAGTCAATCACCACAAACTCGTGTGCAATTAATGAGGTCAGAAGTAAGTGAAATGTTGCCACCCTATGGGGAAAAATTGAAATATGTTTAGAGCACACACTCCTTGAACACCAAGTATCTTCTAATATCAATGACTAAAGCATAGAATATTATCCAAACCAAATATCAATGCCTTATGAAGCAAGTGAATTCGAAAAAAAAATTCATTTTTCATTCAAGAATGTTTGTAGCATTCTGTGAATTACTTTCGTGTACAGTCCAATTTTGCTGTTAATTGGTTACATGCTGGCCCCGGGAAGCTGGATAAAGGGCTTGACGGCATTGATAACACTGATATGCAAAGAAACATTTTCGGCCAATAAAGATGCAAAATGCTGAGACACATTCCATCGTGAAGATATGCCCTGATGTGCCACGTTATAAAAACAGAAGTATAACTCGCACCGCCATTTGACAACATGACACATGCTTCAAGTTCACAGTACAACATTGACTCAAATATTACGAGCACCCCAATTTTCAACTAGCGATGTTTGAAAAAAAAGTATGCTGGTTAGATTCGAGTATGTATAATACATACTTACAAATTAGCCATATTTCAGACTTTAGTCATAGCATAGACTTGCAATACATTACCAAACATCCAGCATTTTCCATTATATCACAGATTCATTAACTTCATAATCCAGAACACCCTCTTATTTAAAATAAAAACCTTTAGGGAGGATTTTAACATGTCAGCATGCAATGCCTCCTTGCATTCAAAATTCATACTATCAATGTAGAACTATATGATAGCCATACCTTTGTTTCTTCAATACAGACTTCTCCATGCTTCTCAACTGACTGAAAAAACACAGCAACTGAAGGCTGCAACTCCTCCTGCACAGAAAAACAAAAATATGTCGTACAACAAACTAGTGGTGATACAATAGCAAATGCTTTTTTTTTCTTTCTGATATTGGATAGGAAATATTATAATGTTGCACATTCCACCCTACTACAAACTTAAAATTTACCACCGCTACCATTGTTAGAAAAATATATACTTTCAGTTCATTTTGTAATATTAACATTTTTCTCCAAATACATACAACCTAATTTTAGCAAAGCCTTCAATGACTGTGCAACCATCACTTGCCTTTCTCACCAGATCTGCCCAAAATATTCTCATAATTCATTGACTTTAGAACAATTCTTCTAATAAGCAAGTAATCATGCTAAATTTGCACCTTAGATCCACACTATGTCACATTCAATACATAACGCACACTATGGGGTTGACAATGACCTAAGAAAAGAAATTATTAATGTCCAATAACTCGCTTGTTTTATTCACTCAAAAATATATAGTTCCCCACAGGTGTGTAACGAATCATCTCTTTTTAATTACAAAAGAATTTGCATGTCCCAATGTGTTAACAATTATTTTACTCCATTTAACACAGTTGAATGACTGTACTCACATAATCTTCTTCTTTGACAGAATGGTGTACAGATCTGAGTTCATCTTTTGTCTGAAAGAAAGAAAAAACATTGCTTGTAAAAAGCATGGCTGTCCATCGAGATGCTCCTTAAAACGTCTCGTGTAACTGTGGTGAAAAAGAACCAAGATTTCCCTCCAACAACAAACAAAAATGACAACTTACAGAATGGTAACGACATTCATTGAACTCATGAACACATTTTTTTACCATCATTATAGAAAATATGACTAAAATATCAGTTTCTGTCAAACACTATTTAAATACAGATAAACACTGTGGACATGTTTCCATAGTTGCCAGAAATAATTAAACAAGAATTACGTCCTTGAATATGCAACATGTCAGTGCAATTAAGAAAATTATTTAAATTGTATTATTTTTTAAAAATTGTTGATTAATTTTAAAAGCTTTTCTACAGTGTTCATTTGTTCAATTCTTTTAATAGTCCTTGATCATGTCCCGTTGTTTTACTTCAATCAAGAGTAGTGATTTATTACTAAAATTGCTTCAAACAAAGCAAATGTATTATTTTAACTCAATGTAACAAGAGAAAATCAGATACCTAAGAATCCGTTACAGTGGTTATTATGAGAAATGAAATATAAAATGCTTTGGCTTATTCACAAACAAATAAGAGGTAGGAAGAAAAAGAGATAATACCAAAAAGCTAATGGAAAAGTCTGTCCAATTTGGGTGTTTTAAAACATAGAAAGGGGCCAAACTAAAAACTGAGTAGAGAAACAAAACCATCTTCGCTTACATATCATATTTTGAATGACTCCAAGTCATGCTTGTGAGAATGTTTGATTGTCAATTTTCTGTAACTTAGACTAGTTCACTTGAACACTAAGGTGTAGAAATAATCAACACGCCACCTTATACTGGTCCATTGTTTCTGACAATAGAGAACAAAAACAAAGTCTATGGTATCTCTCACTTGCCCAGACATAGGAAAAGACAAGAAATAATAAAAATTTTCACTTCTAATCAAAATGTACGGGTCTTCACCAAATATCACATCAGAAGGCAACAGCATCACACAAGCCCAGAAAACCAAATTTCTTAGAATCACCATACAATCCAATCTTGAATATCTAGAAGATATTAATTCAAATGGAGTAAACTTATTTATGCTCTTAGAATAATAACACAAAACAGCACCACTGAAACGGACCGAACAGAGTACGTTGCAAATGTGCACTCTCTTACGGAAATAATAATCTGGGGCCAAGCACCAAATGCAAAGCAAACATTCAAAAGACAAAAGAAACTCATCTGGACAATAAATAGTCCTGAAGACCTCAATTCAAAAACTTAACATACTTCCACTGCCTTGCATATTCATTTACAAGATACTCATTTTTGTAAAGAAAAATCTAATAAACAACAACATATCCTACAAATTTAACTCAAGCTTACACTCACAACACAAGGCAAGTATATAACCTTCATAAACCATTGTGCACAAGCACACAATACCGAAAGAATACATTCTCTACAGAAATTCAATTCTTTGACAAATTACCAATACATCCGAGAAACATAACAGGTTTACACAACTTCAAAAATAAACTTATTCACTTCCTTGGGCAAAAACATTTTTATAGTGTTCAGGAATACTTCAGTATTGTGTGCAGATATGTGCAATCTGATTCCAGGTGCTGCAGTAGGACTAGGTGTAGAAATGGAAAAAACTTGGCCAAAACCTACCTGCTGCCTCCTCAGCATTTCAAGATTTAAACACTGAATGTACTAATATTGTTAAATTATATGTAGTTGTTACCATAATTGATATCATGAACTATTATACTGATAATTATTATGAGTAGTAGCAGTAAAATGGCAATAACAAGTAAATTTTACTTTTATTTTAATCGTGAAACAGCACAAATAGTGAAATGTTAAATTATTTTGCTAATAAAAAGACCTATCTTCTGTTTAATATATTTATCTATCTGTAACAAGTATTCTAGTATAATTCCTAGGCTCATGTTCCCATCTCAATCGGGTTTTTTGTCCAGTTTCCCCCGTCCTTTGAGCAAATGCTAAAATGGCCCCCTGTTTTGTTTCTGGACAGTAATGTAACTTCACTCTCTGCAACCAAGACATCCTATTGACTTGTCATACACAATTGTAATTGTATTGTATACAATTACATACAGTGTATTACATATGCACTATTACAAATACATATACATACCAGTGTAAATGTAACTTGTATAAAAACATGTGCTAAAATTTCCTCCCGCACAAACACACGAAATGCAGACTTACACCCATAATCACTCTTTTTTCTGCTAGTCCAGCATCAAAGAACAATACATTTGAATTTGATAGAGAATGAAGTGCCTGATTTTTTGTGAATATTGTAATTTCATTATTTTGGGTCAATAACACTACTACAAAACTAACTCACAATGGAATTCCAGCAACAGTCTTCTTTCTTGTCCACTGGCTCTTCTTTGATCTGGAGATAACAGAAGAAAACAGTCACTCAAAGTTCAACATGTATTTGAGAAACCCCACATGTCCATGCATCAAGATTTCTCAGGAAGCTCAAACAAGCTCCTCGTGTTTTTGGTGACATGAACCAGGAAACTGATTTTTTTTGTACTTATACCGCTTATAAAATACAGGAATATAAGATGCTTATGTTGAAATATTTATGAAATATATGAATAATATGCATAAAACACATAAGTTTTAAATTTTAAAACAGATACTTTTGAAAGCCATGGGCATGAGCCTGTTTTTGAAATGCATTACAAAGAAAATTATTTGTACTATTTGTGTTATCTTCAAAACAATGGAAAGAATATAGCTTCCTCACATTGAAGAATGAAATGAAGGAAGTATATTTTGCTTCTTGGAGAACCTGCGTTATGTGCAAATCTGCCCAATATCAACATAAATCTCAGTTCTGGCAAACATGGTTCATAGTAATAAATTGTATAACATGGAATTGTGTGTAGCATAGAAAACACTGGTCCCTTGCGATTCTGGTTTGAGCCAGTTTCCCTGTATTATTAAATATGTTCTTATCCACACATTTTCACTGTCAAACATGAAACATTCTTCGTGCAAGTTTTGTTCTGTTTTTTTTTTCTTTTTTTTTTTTTCATGGCTTAATATATTAATCTTTTAACAGAAAGGTACAAACTTCATTTGAACTCTTTTAGCTGGATAATCCTGAAAAAATATATATGTGCACAGCATCACGCATATAGAACATGAACAAAGTGTACTTCCAGTTTCATAAACTTTTCATTTGAACTCTTTTAGCTGGATAATCCTGAAAAAATATATATGTGCACAGCATCACGCATATAGAACATGAACAAAGTTTACTTCCAGTTTCATAAACTTTTTACTACTCTTGTAATCTTCAAAACGCAACATGTTTTAGTTTAGAATTAGTAGTGATTATACTTGCCTCTTCCTTCAAGTTGTAAAAGTCGTATGTAAACATACTAATACTATCTAAAGCGCGCACAGATTTTTCGGCTAATAATGTGTAAAAATATGACATTTTGTATATTGACTACGTACACTAATGAAACATACAGAAACTATTTACCTGTTCTACTTTTATAATACATTCCGCTACAATATCTATCTTTTCCATCACCATGAGAACCGTTCTCCACAACAAAATGTTTTATCTTGACACACTTGATCGCGCTTAGTAGCAATCGACAGCAAGCATGGCCAGCCTCAGCCAAAGAGTATATATCAGAGACGGCACTCAATGTTAAAAGGAAAAGCCTTATTTGCCAACTTCCGGTGCCGCCACATTGTTCTGTATAATTTCTATAGGGTAAACGAACAGCCAATAGTGAAGAAGCAACCGGTAAATATGAAATAAACAAGCAACGAGGGAACTTGAAAATTTCACTCCCATAATTTCCACGCCTTAATTTCTTTAAAAAATCACAACAATAATTATAAGGATTTTATGGAAGAAAAAAGTCAAATCAGGGCAGTAAAATCTAGTATTTATTGAGCATATTGATATTGCACAATTTCAATAGAATTAACAATTTTGTTAATTGGTAATTGTTAACACACAAGGTAATAAACAAAGTACACCAGCTCAAATGCAACTTTACTGGCTTGTAGACATGCCAAATTAAAGTGAATACTATGGAATATTACATTGTTACAGAGCATTATACATTAACAATTAACAATAAAACAACATTAACAATTAACAATACAACAACATTAACATTATACATTAACAATATATATTATAAATTAACACAAGTGTAGAAAAGAAACAAATATATATTACCGCACATTCGTTCAGGTAAAACAAATAGTTATGATACAAGTGTGTGTGTGTGTTTTTACAGGGGCAGGGGAAAATCTTTTAAAGACACTGCGAGGCCCGCAACTCGCAGCGTGTGGGATTCAGAGCTAGCCTATGCCTACCCACTAAAAACCCACCCCTTTCCTCCTATTCCTTCCCGCGGAATCATCGTCAGGCATTGCATCGCGAGAAGGAAGGATGGGTTTTTCGCACTTCACCAACATATTACGGACACTTCTTCGTAACTGCTCCTCGGAGCGGAGCGTCTTCAGGACGTTTGCGTTTACTCTTGTGTCTTCAGCATCCTAGTGACGATGGTCGTAGGGGTCACTACCTCTTGGAGTCTTTGGAGTTCCTCCCTATCCACTACGAAGCGGGGACAATGAAAGAACACATGTTATGCATCTCCAATCACCGGGAAACACGTTGGGCATGAGGAGCTATCGTCCAACCGGAATCGGAGCTGATACTCTCGGTAACATCCATGACCTGTCAGCAACTGCGTTAGATAAAAATCTAATTCTCCATGTTCCCTTTGAATCCACGTCATGATGTTTGGAATGACCGGAAATGTCCATCGTCCAGTTGATGATTGTTCCCATCGTCGTTGCCATTGGTTCATTGTCACCCCCTCTCTTCTTTCGTGATGGTATTCCAGTTTGAAGACCCCTCCTGCTTGCGCAAGTAGAGTCTAGCCCTCTCTTGCGCAATGAGGTCGATAGGAGGCATATCTGCTAACACACACAGCATCATAGGATACAGTGCGAAACGCTCACCCCGCAAGGCGGACCTTCTGTGCACCGACTTAGCCCCACGGGCGTATGACTGAATGCCCATGGCATCAGCCCAAATGGGGGCTGCGTAGAGAAAAATGGAATTTAATACGCTAGACAGCAGCCTCCGGCTTCTTTGCACAGGGTCCCCTACGTTAGGCATAATGCGTGCAAATGCCGATGCCATACGAGCCACTTTCTCGGAGACTTTGCGCGGGTGCCCGTCGAAGCGCAGTCTCGCATCAATATGCACTCCTAAATATCTAGTGACAGCAGCGAAGATATTTTGCAGCCTTCTTCATTAAGTGTAATACTCTCTCTCATTTTTCTGCCCGTTACCAACACAGCCTCTGTTTTATGCTCGGCCATTTGTAGTCCTTCCGACGTAAGCCACCGCCGGATCTCCGCCACAGCCTCGTTGGCAACCTGCGTGACATCTTCGGTGTATTTGCCGACTACTACAATTGCAACATTGTAAGCGAATCCAATAGTTCTTGCGCCTTCCGGCACCTCGAGCTTCAACACGGCGTCATACATAATGTTCCACGACATCGGACTAAGAAACGAGCCTTGTGGGACACCACCTGTGACCGTATAAGATTTTGCTCCAGTCCCAGTTTCATATAGGAGGATCCTCCTGTTTAACTCTTGATCAAGTTCGAGATGTACCTTGGAACACCAAGAATTTGTAACGCAGAAAGAATGAAGCTCCACCTTGCAGTATTAACGGCGTCATTGACACTATAGCACAATACTTCATGGACCTTTCAATACCTTTCCATCGTTTGCCTTCAATGGCCTTGCGTGCGATGTCGATGACTACCTTAATTACATCTACCGTGGAGAGACAATCCCTGAGGCCGCTCTGTAAATGATTCAATCTGATTGCAGATGATCCGCTCTAACACTTTGCCTGCTGTATCCAGTAAGTAATTTGGCCGATAGGCTGTCGGATCAGTAGGTGCGTTATCGCCCTTTGGAAGGAGGATTAACTGTTGTTGCTTCCATCGACGGGGGAAATTCCCCTCTCGTACGCATGCATTATATGCCTGTAAGAATAGATCGGGCCGAACCTTAATAGCGGTCTTAATAGCTACATTAATCTAATCCAGTGGCTTTGCAATATTGGACCCTGCCGCAAGCTCTGGAAAGTTCATCCAACGAGACTGCCGGAATCTCACTTAGATCTTCACAACGATCCTTAGGTTGTAACATATCTACCTGGCGAGGAAACAAGGTACCTACAACTTTTCCCAAGAAAATAGGGTAAAGTGGGTGGAGGCCTGAACATACCCCTGAGTCTGGCCGCTACCAGCTTATACGGGCGCCCCCAGGGGTTAGCATTCACCTCCTCACCTAGCTCTCTCCAGCAAAGACACTTACCGATCTTAATGGCTTTAGTGAAAGCTCTTCTGGCGTCCTTATGCTGCTCCTTGAGAAAGTCATAATTTGGGCGGCTCCAGGCGCACTGTGCCAATCTACGTGTTTGGTGGCATTCTCTGCGAAGTTCCGCGATCTCGTCAGTCCACCAGTACACTGGAGGACGGCGTTCTCTCCTTGGACCTTTTGTCATTGACACATCACACGCGTCAAATACCCGGTTCGTTACCGTTTCTATCATATCTTCAGAGTCACCGGACAACATATCTTCAGAGTTGCCCTCCTTCATGGCAATGAAGGCATCATGATCGAACGACCTGAGGTTCCAAACAGCTTTCCTTCTACCCCTTGCTGGACTCAACTTGCACTGCTCTTTCACTTCATAGACAATAGCTTGGTGGTCAATATGTGTATAATGTGCATTAATCTCCCATGATACAATTCGTCTAGCAAGGCTTTTACAATCGAAAGTTAGGTTAACGACCGAGCTGCGACCATTCATTACCAAGGTCTAACTGGCCTCCGTGTTGCAGAGGCAGACATCCAAACTGTCAAGGCTGTCCAGGAGAGCCACGCCGCGTCGATTCGTTACTCTGCTGCCCCACCTCGTGGCCCATGCATTAAAGTCCCCAGCAATAAAAAGAGGCCTTCGTTCTCTCGCGTCATCTATTAAGCGATCAAGTAATTCCTCGAAATCCTCAAGCGATGCTCTGGGTGCAGCATAAGCACTATAGAAGTATACACCGAACCCCTAGATCCAGGTGAATCCATCCCCTGGGACTTGCGTAAGATCCTGGACTGGACTATTCCCACATATCCATACAGCAGCTCGGTTAGTCGCAGCCGAAGCCCCGGATTGAAGACCTGCAATATTCCCGTACTGCTCGCAGAGTATCGCAGCATCTACTATATTCATCTCGCGCACCGTCTGGGCGAGAAGGTCCTGGGCCGCCTCTCAATGATTTAAATTTTGCTGGAGGACTCTCATTTTCTGTTATCCATTGCCTTCACCGCTACTTCGCCGCTTGGTACGCCGGACACGTGAAACTCCCCGTCGAGTGGTTCCTCTCATCTTTGCACAGCTCACACCTCGCCTCAGCGGTTTTGCAAGCCTGACGTAAGTGGCCGTCTTCTCCGCATCGGAGATAGGATTTCGACCTATCCGTCCCTTGGCAGTCGCGCGCCAGATGTCCGAACGCCCAACACCGATAACACTTCCGTACAATTACTTTCTCTCTAACGCGGCAGTTCACCCACCCAATGCGAACACGGCCGCTCCTCAATGCCCTCCTGGCTAGTTCCGTCGGCCGACGGATCACAGCAGTTTGTGTGCCTCTGTAAGCCCTCCGCACGGATATGACACTTGCTAGCTCAACAGGTGATTTTAATTCCCCGCTTACAGCTTCACAGACTTCAGCCGCCGTTGTCAGCTCGTCAAGGTCACGAATCTAGAGTCATTTCGTCTCTCCGCGTCGTTACTCTTGCTAACTCACCCAGTTTTCTGGATATAGCTTCAGATATCTCGGAGGCTGCTGCAGATTTCCGCAACTCCAGCAGCAGGTGTCCGGCTGCATTCCTCCACCCCTTTGCGACGTTCTCACCAGCATCTTTCAGAGATGGGTCGCTCTTGATCTGCCTTAGAATGTCAGCTTACGAAGGGCCTCCGTCATTTGCCTTAACAATAATGAAATTGGGGCGATAAGAGTGCGGCTTCGACGGTCTCGGTCTCTTCCTCCCTACGACAAGCCAATCCAGTTCCTTCTCATGATTTTGGCATGGTGTCTCATCGGACGGTTTGTTCAGTGCCTGAGGAACCTCAGCATGTTGTACGGTCCTTCTCTGCACAGACTCTGATCGCTTCTTCTCTGCCATTCTCGTAGATTTCATCTGTCTCTCTTTCCTCGACGTTGTTCGTCCACAGCCTACTGCGTTCAGCAACTCTACCGCCGCTGTCGAGAGCTCACCATAATCATCAGAATCCCGGCCAATACCCGACGCCTCAACCGCCTTCGGGCCAATTACATTGTTCACTGCAGGCTGCAACTCCGCCGCTGCTGTCGAGGGCCCTCCATAGCCATCAGTATTCGGGTGAACACCCCATGTCTACGGTGAAGTCTGCGTCTCCGTCTCAACTGTCTTTGGGCTAATTACAGATAGTGACTCCTCCATGTCCACCATCGCATCAAAGTCTGTTCGGATGGAACTCGCCATACGCTTTATCTCCCCGTGGACGTTATTCCTTGGCAGCACAAAATGCAGCAGATCCGCGATCATCTTCCCCAACACCGGAAACTTCACTCTCCTGTTCTCTTCCCAGACACTCTTGTGAGCTTGGCTCCCCCCAAAATCCATGGAGCCGGCACCGACCATCGCGGCTTTCACCCGACCAGAATCGGTGGTGAGATTCGGCGTGAACGCTCGACTCGCTTGAGGTAGTAAGTTTTGAGGCTCACCCATACCCACCACTGGTTTATTTTCGGGGTAATCTTCCCTTATATGCTATATATTCCCCTATATGCTACCGCCGGCAGAAATGGAATTGGAAGAAAGGTGAGAAGGGTATTTTGTGTGTATGTGTGTTGTGTGTGATGTGTGTCAGGACGAAAAACTCCTTTTTTCAGCGTAGTGATGGGGGAGCAGAGAGAATTATGGGCCATCATGGTGAATAGCGACTTTTGCAAACTAATAAAGCAAAATATAAAGTCAGCCTTCCAAATGTGCTGCCGTCTGACGATAGATCTGAATGAATACTCGAAAGTGACCTCCAACCGTTCCGAATTTTCAATTCGTTGTATGAATAACCGCGTCTTGGTTCCACGGTCGGCAATTTGTGCTCCAAATTTTTGACCAGATTTTGAAAAAAAATGCCGAATTTTTGGCGTTGTTCGCTTCAAGTATTTCGTGAGATTCACAAAGAAAATCAATATTGAAATCTCCATATACAACAATTGATTTAGAAGAGGCAAAACTAATTTTGATCAGTTTCTCTAGATTTGTTTAAGAAAATGAAATAATCTTACGTTCGCTTTGATGGAGGTCTGTAACGAAAAGTATGGTAATTTTGAGCATAGTAAGATGTACAATTGTTATTTCAAAAAACTTTTTCAACCTCATATAAATTGAATTCCGGCAAGAAGGTAGAATCAATATAGTTTCTTACGTAAATATACGAGCCTACGAACGCAACGCCCTTATTTGATTCCCTCCTACAATACGATCCTGCAAAGTAAAAACTAGGAATTTGGAGGGTGTTTAGATCATTAAGAGTCAACCAATGTCAAAACATGTGCAAGAAACCAATGCAAAAAAAACTATTTGATCTAGATCACACTAAAGCGGCCTCGATAAATTCAATTTTATTTGAGAGTGCACATTGTGATTCATTATTTGAATATTTTGCACGTACCTACACGGATGTTTCTCAGCTGCTTTTAACTAGTTGCTATCTATTTATCAGAGTACTTGGTTGAAGGAAGTATTGTGTCCCAGCAGTGACGGGAGTTAACGAAGGAGGGGGGGGCAGATGTATAGGATTGGATAATGGGAGAAGTAGTACAACGATTTGGTTCAGGGGATAATGTAGTTGGGCTCAAAGAGGTCCAGGAGGGTAGAAGAGAACTAGGAAATGTGGGTGGGGATGGGCCTTGGGCAGGACACTGCTGAGGGTGCGAAAGGATGTGCTTTGCAAGCTCGCTAGCGACTGCATGTTTTCCGACAAGGTCCAGGTGAAGACCATGTCGGGTAAAGTGTAATTCTGACAGTTTAGCTCAAATAATTTAACATGTGTCTTTCAGATGCAGATTCAATTGATTGTTTGCATGTCTAATTCCTTTGCAGTGTTGGTTTATTGTACCAGAAGGGCAAAGTCGGGACTATAATGTTCGTGTTTTGGGCGGCACGTTGTAGTTTGTCAACATGTTGCTCGGGTGATAAGTGACCACCCAAATTGATGTAGGTGTTCAACACACTGGTCACATCGGCAAACCCCCCGTTAGGTTTAAAGACATACGTGACAGAGAAATTGGATGGGATTTTCCCTAGAATTACCAGACATCCTAATTTATCAGGACAAGCACTGATATCTGGGTCTTGTCTAGACTGTCCTGATTAGTTGTCAAAAATCCTAATTTTTTTTAGTCTGTGCCATCTATTTATCGTTCATTGTAATTTTAAAATTTCTAACATAAATATACCAAAAATAAAACCACTTTAGAGAAAAAAGTTAAATTACAAGTGTTTCTAACTATAAGCACTGTAGATGTCTTATCGTTATATTGCACGGGAAGATATTGAATCAGAGATAGAAAGAACCCCTAATCATAAAGCTGCCGTAGACATAATTTACCGTACACTGCGGAATTAACATATTCAGAGTACGTCCAGAAAGTAAGTTCCGTTTGGTAATAAAATTAAATTGTGTACAGATACACAAGAGGCATTTATTGCACAAAATTCTACAACTCTTAAACTACTTTTCCACATAACTGCCGAAATTTTGCAGGCATTTGTCTTATCGTGGCACAAGTTTTTGTATTCCTTCTTCATAGAAATTTGCCGCCTGTCTTCAACCAGTTGGAAACAGTTTCTTTCAGCTCGTGGTCATTGTTGAAGTGTTGACCGCCAAGGAAAGACTTGAGAATTAAGAACAGATGAAAGTCGCTAGGAGCGAGGTCAGGGCTGTACGAAGCATGGTCAAACACATCCCAGCCAAATCCCTCATGGCGGGAAGAACCCTTTACCGGACGTCCGATGGCGATTCGAAATGCAGACAGCGTTCGTTGGACCACAGAGTATATATCCGTGCGTGCGTTGGACTCCGTGATGAGCAATCAGTTCCCTTTGCTTAGTGCGATAAGAACGTCGTAGCATATTTTAATTGTGTTAATTTTGTGCAAACCTTATCTTTTTATAATGGATGCTGTGGCAGAACCGTTTTATAAAATATATGAGGTAATACATTAATACGGGTTGAAAAATATGTATTACACCTATGTAATAATAGTATTAAGTGTTTTCTCGTGTGACTGAAGAAAATTCGTCATTGGCCGTTAAACAATTGCCGAACACATCATTTGGACTGTTCGCTGCCATCGTGGGAAAAGTAGTTGAAGCCCGCAACATCCTCAGAAGACTGTCTGGATCTAACTGGGGAGCTGACCTCTGCTACTCTACAGTTTGACATAAATCCACTCACGCCAAGAAGGTTGACACCGCCTTGTATCAATCCTGCCGCCATGTGACCGGCAGTCTGAAGCCCACACCCACCCCACAACTGTTCTTTCGGCCATCGCCCGTCCAAAAATCCGCCGGGAGATTTCCTGCTGAGCGGAAAGAAGCCATCAGGTGAACGACTAACGCCACCCTCTGTATTGTTAATCTCCCGCCCATCGGAGGCTGCGTTCCCGCAAAAGCTTCCTTCAGACCACTTCACTGCCCCTCTCCAGAAACCAGCCGAGCAGGAAAGGCTTGACCTGTGGATGGACAAATGTCGCCTATCAGGCCACCTCGTAAAACCCTCAGAGTCCCTGCCTCGGGGTTCCAAACACCGTGGACCATATGGAGATCCCTAAACAGACTGCGTACGGGTGTTGGTAGATGTAAATACAACATGCAAAAATGGGGATTCGTGGCCCAGAATGACTCAGTGATGTGCTCCTGCGGTGCTGAAGAGACGATGGAGCATCTACTTTCCTGCTCGGACTGCCCTAATGGTGTATCCAGAGATGTTCCTAGGAAACCAGAGAGCCTTGGCTCTCTACTTACCTGCAAAACAATTTAACTGTTGTCGACTAGAAAGAAGAATCATTTGGACTACCATTTACCATGCCAACGTTTTGGAAAGGCTCTAAAATTCTGACCAATGAGAAGGCTCAATTTGGGGTTGTAGGATATAAACGGTTACGATTTACAAATATGCGGCGCTCGTACGCTGTCTACTGAGGGCCAGGCAGTAAGTTGTCAACACAGCGCGCATAATTCAAATCGAGACTTCAGCAATAGTTCATTGACTCCTCTCGGTCTTGTGGAATGTGGACGCAAGGATCGGATCCTCACTTCTGAATAACGTTACATTCGATATTAACCAGATTTCCAGCAAAACCAAAATTTGGGGGGTAAAATGGCTTCTATGACCCAATCAGTTGAGCTACTGGGGTGGGCATTCAATGCACAAAGGCTTAGAAGTAGATTTTTGGTGACATCAAATGGGTTAAATACTTCAGTATTCATTGATAAAATCCTTTTTTTGGTGTTATTAAATAATTAGAAATTAATTAGAGTGATGAGCAACTAAACGATTGTAGCTGAGAAAACTAATACTATGTATTGAAATTAAAAAAATGATTCAATTCTGAAAATAAAGACATTATCATTTCTATTTTCTCAAAAAATTGATTTTAACATAATATTTATTAGTAACTGGGGAGACATTTTTTCTTAAGGGGTGTCTCAATGTAATTTCATGCTTTGAATATTGTTGTAGGAAGATGCCGAAAACATCAAACTTGGTCAATTTCTTGAAAATTCAGGGCAACAGTGAAAATCTCTGCAGTCTTGGTAAGTGTATTTCACTCCACTCTCACAAGAAATTTAAAGGCAAAACTTTGAGAAAATCTACTATTTTCAAAGGTGGTGGATTGAAAAGTCCGGACTTTTTAAAGAAGAAAATATATTTTTTACAAAATTCAACTTTATTTCTCAACAGTCTTCTTTTAACTTAATACACCTTCCTCAACGTTTTTTCTAATTTTTAAGCCTTCTAAAAAATATGACGTTTCAAAGTCTGCAAAAATATTGGTTTGTTGCTGCCACGATGTCTTCGTTGGACATGAATTTCTTCTCACAGAGTCATTTCTTCGGGTTTCCAAAAAGAAAAAAGTCGCTTGGTGCCAAATCTGGGGAATAGAGTGGGTGAGGTAAAAGTGCCCAGCGCAGTTCCGCAAATGTTGTCATGGCAACAGCAGACTTGGGCGCGGCGCATTGTCTTGGTGAAAGAGGATCTTTTTCTTCGCCAGATGCGGTCGTTTCTTCAATTTCCTTGTGAAAACGATCCAGTAATGCGGCGTAATATAAACCTGTTTTGTTTTGTTCTTTCCCCTGTAGTCTTAATATTACACCTTGCGAATCCCAGAAAACAGTCGCCATGACTTTTCCTGCCGATGGAACTGTTTTCGCCTCTTTTGGAGCACATTCGTGGGAACAAACTCACTGCTTGGATTGTTGTTTGGTCTCGGGTTGAAAATAATGGATCCACGTTTCATCAACTGTTACATAACGCCTCAAAAACACATTTGGATACGCTTGAACCTGTTCAAACACTCCTATGAAATGGTCACACGATTTCACTTGTCAAACGTCAGCAGTCGCGGCACCCATCTTGCCGACAGCTATCTCATATCCATATGTTCGTGTAGAATGTTGCTTACTCATTCATACGAAATGTTTACAATCTCAACTATCTCCCTTACTTTAATTCGGTGGTCTTCCATCACAATATCGTGAATTCTGTTAACCACTTCTTCTTGTGACCCCAACCGGCCGTTCTGGACGCTCTGCTCAATCACTTGTGCTCAAACGACTACATCGAAATTCTGGGAACCACTTGTGGACCATACCTAGTGAGGTAGCAGTGTCCCCATAATACTTTCTCAACTTCTCATCCGTTTCCTTGAAAGTTTTCCCACGCACAAAGTAGTGCTCGATCAACATTCGAAATTCTTTTTCTCCATTTTCACAAAGCAACTCACACCTGCTTTCGGACCTTCTGATCTAACGAGCAGATGACAACAATATCATACAAGGTTTCCTAAAATGGATGTAAGTCTTCAGTGCCAACAAAGAACCTGCTAAGTGGACGCGAACTATTGTCAAAGTCACGGTCTGCCTCCGAATGTACGTTATAGATTAAGAATTAATTGTGAAGGTCAAAATTCATTTGTAGAACAAATCTGTCTTCAGTAATGTAGTTGTTCAATGGGCTTCAAAAAATGCCAATTTTTTGCAATATTTGAAAATTCAATATTAATAGTGAAAATTGGACCTATGACATTTTTGAAAATGTATTTCACTCTATCCTCATTAGAAATTCAAGCAAAGTTTTGAGTTAGTTATTTAAGAAAATTTTGAAATGTCCCTTGGACTTCATGTTAAGTACCCTCTAAATACCTTAGTTGATGTAATAATTCTGCACAAACATCGGAATTAAGGTCTATTAGCACTGCTCCAAAGAGGGTTAAGATTGTTGTAGGTGGAGAGGAGACACACACAATGTTGCATCTTCAAATCGAGATGTATGTGTGTACCATGCATAACTGTCAGATTAGAAGCTTTTGAGCTGAAACATGGTAAAACTGTTAGGGGTGCAATTGTGCAGTTCTAGAGATCATTAGTGGAATCTGGAAAAACATGTAATATAAAACAACTAAATATATACCTAAAAATGTAAAAGGAATATAATTCATTATATCAAAAGATGTTCTTATTTATTGATCATATACAAACAAAATAAATTTACACTTTAAAATTACATTAATAAGATATTTATTAAACAAAATTTAATAATAGTTTGTCCCACTAAATTAAATTTCCTTATGAGTACATTATTAAGTTCAGGAGCAATGATAGACATTGTATAAACATGGGAACTCAATGACTATCATTGTATCATTGCCATCCATACAAGAAAGAATAGCTCTCTTCAATTGTTTTGAATAAAGAAACAAAGTCTTCAATTCTTTCCTCACCTATAGATTACATTTTCAGAGCTCACACACTCTTGGCAGGACATGCATGCGGTGATGAGGGAGGTCTTCTCATGGGGCACCTTGCCTTGCACGCTTGCAACTCTAGACAAGTGAAAACATAAAACAAACTTTTTGAAAATGCATAAAATATTTCTGGAGAAACTATTTCAAGAACATTTACACAATAATCAAATTTTAAAAAATATACAAAAATGTAAGCAAAATATATGATATAGTACAAAACATGTAACAGAAAATTTACGTATTGTGTTAGGATTGCTCTGATTCGCCAAGATCACAATTACTATTCCTCTAGAGCATTTTATGACAATAGAAACTTCTACAATATTTTGTTTAATGAGACCAAAGAAAGGATACTGCAACAGTAAACTTGAGCAACCTGGTGTATTTTGTACATGTGAGGGTTGCAATAACCTGTGTATTGGACAAACAGCACAATATCTCAAGGAAAGCTTGTACTGACACCAGTATAAAAAGACATTAACAATAAAGAGGTATTACAAACAACTCTCCTCCACAGGCCCAATGCATTAAAAGAACTAGCCACCAGTCCAATTTTAATATAAATCAGATTTTGGATAGATCAAACCAATTATACCAATATTTTAAAATCCCATTAACATAACAAATATTTTAATAAATTTTCGTTTTTTAATTCTCCTACAGCTGTACTTCGATTCAAAAACTGTGATTACTTACCCCACTCTAACATTCCTTGACTAGACTTCTATTTCATTCCTATTGCTTTCTACACCTTTCACATGAAATCTTTCATATTCAATTATACAAACACAAAACTTGATGGAATATCAGGCTTCAAACTACAATACAATATAGCTTCTCTCTCTATAGATAATAACAATTACTGATGTTTCTTCAAATATAAAATTAAACACAGAAAGATGTTTCAACATAATTCATGTTAATGTTCTCTAGTGTTATGACAATTTTATGTATACCTGTATGTTTTCTTTTATCTTTTTTTAACAAATTTCAAAATCATTGAAATATAAATTAAATATTCTGTGTATAAATATCGTCATTTATAATTATGTTATAAATATTTTGTTTTATTATTTCATTAAGGATTGATAATTATGATTTCATATATGATTTTTGGTGGTAGGTCCTAAAGAACATTGTTTATTTTACTGTTTAGTGTAGAGCGGGAGTTCCCAATTTTTTTATCATACCAGGCTGTCAATAGCAAAGCTTCCCACGCCCCCTTGCACATTTTTAAATAGGTAATGATTAAACAAGTGTTACATTGAGTAACAATACATCTATTTTTTACTCTTTAAAATTTAACAAGTTAATTATGTTTTTTTAACATCTTGTTGTAATGTTTTTTTGGTTAGGTAAAGAAAATGCAATATGATTTATGCCTAATTAATATTACAAGTTGAAATTTAAATTAAACAGGGTACAAGAAAAATCAGTGAGAAGGATAAGTTTGCATTTTTTAGCTCATTCCCTATCACTGAATGAGAGTTAGAAAGTGCACAATGTAAATTTTATTAACAATGTAAAGTTTACCCTAATACTTTGTTTCACTTGCAACATGGCATTGAAAGTGCTCTCTGCCACAAATTGCTCAATACTACATAGCAAATAACACACTGAGGATGTTTGATGCCATCCTGAAACATGATAGTAACCAATATTTAATATAATCATTTTTATACTTGAGTTTTCTTGAACAGCTTATCTTGAACGATATCTAATGTCACAAATCGCACAATACAACAAGGCAACTCTGACAAAATACGTATCTTCCTAGCATGCCAAGTCGTCAGGAATGTTCAGGTATTCCACAGCTCAATGGGTCCCGTGCCCCCCTTGACTAGTCTCTATGCCTCCCTAGGAAGGTGCCCCCCACTTTGCGAGTAAATGGTGTTGAGTTTCAATGCTTAAAATTATATTACACCATATTATTTGTATTGTACCTGAACTGAGCATTATTTTTATAATTTCAGTTAAAAAGGATAGTGTTCTGTTTTGGTTCTCTGCATTATGGCACTGATAATAGAAATAAAATTTCTGAAATGTTGGCAAACAACTAAATAATAAGCCATTGGCTAAGCCTCATGAATTACCATTCACCATATTCTGTTCCATGTTTGAAACCCCAAAAAGTGTTTGTTGGACATAAAGGACCCAGCCCAGACATCAATCTCATTATGTTAGAAATGTGCAAGCGTTTATGATCATAAAAAAAAATTCACAATTCACCCCTTCTTTCATGCTTTGTGAAGACAATTCTATCTGTTCAAGTTAATATGTAATATAGTTGACCTTTGCACAAAACCTGACAAACCTAAACCAATCTCTTCCATTGCATCTGGAGCTTTCTATGCTTTATTTTTCTCCTGTATAGCTTACTCTCTTAATTCACATACATATATACTTATAGGAAAGACAGACAACAATTAGATACAACTGTAAGAAATTAGATAACAATTAGGAGGCTTTAAAATCTTTCTAAAAGTACTGCAAGATAATTTAGAAAAATGGAATCAAAAAGATAAAAATGACAAGAAATGCGAAAATTCATTGAAAAATATGACTGTAATATGATAAATTAACAGAAAATGACAAAAGGGTTTAAAAAATCCAAAATATGACTATATGAAAATTGCATAATTTTAGTCATTGCAGATAAAATCATGCATAACCTATATTTTTCATGGAAATAACACAAAGAAAAAAATATGGTATGTCAAACATTTGGGCCCTAAGTATTATTGTTTTTTATTTTAGTCTTCTTACAGTGTCACTCATAAAATAATTTGCCTTGTATTATACAATATTATTTTCCATTAAAAATTACATAAAAGCTTTGTGTATTGTACTTAGTATCAAATTTGAATTTAATTTTGATATCTGTATTGAATTCAGGTATTACAAATTTCTGTATTGTACATTGTATAATTAAGTACATATCCTGACTTGTCATGTAAAGCTTTGCTATATTTATGTGACAAATATATTATTATTACTTTTTTATCATATGCAACCATTCTCTATAATGCAGTAGTAGCACCAGTACTTTGAAAACTCTCTCCCGTCATCAACAATTTATGTGACAGAAAGAAGTAGCAATTTAATATTTTGATGCATTAATTAGCATAAATGCTTTACATCATCTCTTATTAAGGTTTTGGAGATCTCAGAATTATTCATGTGTCAATGTGCTCAAATTTGCGCATTTTCAATGCTCCAATGAGACTTTCTCACAAATGGCTCCAATTTTCACTAAAAAAATGTTCATACAAAGAAAGGTTTTGCCCTACTATAACATTTTGGTAATCCCATTTGAATTAAACTATTTGAATGCCCAAAAATTTGAAAAAATATAGGTACTTATTTCTTTGAAAATAACAATTTCCTCAATAACACTTAGAGGAAAGAAAATTTAAACCATTGTGTTATTAGAGATAAGAGTTGTATATTGCATTCCACAACATTTTCTGCAAAGTTATTTAATTTTGTGCAATTTGTTCATTTCAGTTGAGTGCAATGTTGATCGCTTTTAAAAGCTAAGATACTGTGTTCTTTGTTGCTAAAGCAAAGGATGGTGTCATATGTCATCGTAGTACTTACACTTAATGCTGCAAAGCACATTACGGGTGACAAGTATCAAAATGGTCAATTTTGCTTGCATTGCTTATATTTTTATTAAATTATCATTTTACACAACCATAACACATTCAAGCGATTCACACGATCAAGCCAGCAGACTTCAAGGCACATGGTCTAGGAATAGGTACTCCAAACTTATTGCTACGGCTGTCACTTCGAATTATACATAAGGTGCAAATATTTTCAGTTATGGTTGTGGCGTGGGGGAAATCTCATGTATCACATCAATATTTTAATCGCTTGAGCTGGTCATCACTAGTGAGTGTCGACAAGGACTTGATGAAGATTTGTATATGTTTATGATTGTCTATGTGGATTGTGGAAGAAACTCATGTTCTAAGAATCAACCTACTACTTACAACCCAGAATCTTCCTAGTCCTTATGTGGCAGAACAGGGACATTACATCCATGAATAGTAATGCACTTCAATGCCTTTTTATTTTTTATTATTTATTTTTTCTAATATTTTAAAAACAAGAATCAATGGTGTGTCCACAGCATCAAAATTATTTGTCAACGTACTAAGAAATAGAATGAACGAATAGAGTGAAACATTATTGGGAGAAGAACAGAAAGAAGTACAAAAGATGCAATATTTATATTACAAAGAATCCTTGACGGATGCAAGAAAGTGAATGAGTCTACTGACTTTTAGAAAGCATATAATATAAACTATAGAGAAACTACTTTGAGAAAGTATAAAAAAACAGCTAAGCACATACAAGTAACAAGAAGCTTTCTTTCTAGCAAGGCAATTAAATGTTACTACTCTTGTGATGTCTGCGACAATTTAGTGAGATCATATTTTTTGTAGAGAATCCATCCATTACAGCTCATGATAAGTGATAGAATCAAACAACTTTGCATCTCATGTGCAGTACCACTCTGTTGATGAATCTATGGTACCATACAGTTGCAAATATTTCACAAAAGAAAAAACACAGATTTAAATTCTGGTATGGAATTACCAGTGGTGTGTATACTTTTCGGCTTGAACCCAACCAAGGAGCTGGCACGTGTAAAGATTATGAAACAAAGGTATGGTCTACAACGTGGTAATGACCTTTGTGAACCAGTCACTTCCACATGTTTCATATCGAATTTTCTTTGATAACCTGTTTACAAGTATTGAACTACAGCATGACCTAAACAAGAGGGGAACGGAATCAACTGGAATAATAAGAGGAAAGAGTTAACATCTATTCTGTTATAATTTTATCTACAGATGTTATCATATGAAGTTTGTTCGGACGAAGTATCAGGTTTCTTCATTCACAGTCAGTTTGATGCAATGACAACTGTTGTTCCTATAGCCATCAATTTGTCACATGCAACCATTGCATTCTGTAGAAATATTTTCTAGCAAAAAAGAAAAGAATTAGCATACCTGTGCCTAAACTACTGCATTCCTACAAAGCTCATATGGGGGACATAGATCGAGCTGAAAAAGTGGTTCATTTCATACTGCAGAGCAAAATTACCTGGGATCTTTACAATCAATGAAGACACAATATACCTGACATTTCACTGTCAATACAAGAATGTAACAAAAGAGTGACTACTAATAGAAAGCACAACAAGATTTTTGATTTGATGAAAAGGGAACATTATGTTGCTGTATTACCAACAGACGAAAAACAAAAGAAATAACTGAAATATCCCCTTCAATATGTCTAAAATGTGATGAACCCCTTCATATTGGTAGCTACAGTAGCCCATCATGCAGTAGCATTAAACAAATTGATAAGTTTCTTTCGTTTATATAGCAGTTAGTTGTGGTTCTAACCACAAAACTTACTTTTCTTCATGTTTACTTGAAAATACCTTCTTAGAGAATCTCTCATATAACTCAATTTCGAAGAAGAATAAAATTAATTTAGGATTATCTGTGTTAATGAATTTTTAGGCAATTTCTCATTAGTTTTGTGCACATCAAATTTTATTTTTGACATTTTAAGTCCTTTTTTCTCCTCCATTTTTGTCTTTTCTTCCCCTCTCTTTTTAGGGCTGAATATCTCTTTAATTCATTTTAAATAGATTTTTAATTTCATTTTAAATAGAATTAAACCATTTCTTAAAAACTTCTGTTTTACTTCTTTATTTCTACTCACCTGGGGAGGATGAACCTTTTGCAGTTGCAATGGGAAAACTTCACCAGGTATTACTAAGGATCCTGCAATGTGACAAATCAAATATATAGGCCACAGACAAATTTGAAGTTGACCTACTTCAACAACACTTTTATTTAAAAAATTTGTAGATTTGCAATTAAGAAAACTAACAAGCAAGTCAGGTGAAAATACAACTTAAAAACAGCAAATGCCCCAGATTTTCTCCATTTCATTGAGACATAATTTCTAACACAATACTCTGCATACTAGCGTTACACTGTACTCTTATTAATTGGTGGCTGTAAAATCCACCTCTGGACCGAGATACTAAGAAGGATATCCCCGGCCAATCAAGCTTATTTTACCCTGTTACACATCTTCTGGCCAAGAGCTGTACACAGGCAAGTAATGTTAAGAATATATAAATCTACTATTTGGCTTGTAATGTGTTGTGTGTGCGAAACATGGGTGCTCAATGAAAATATAATTAGAATAAAATTAACATCTTTGAAAGGAAAGCCTGAAGACAAATTCTAGGCCTCATACAAGAAACATCATACAGAGGACAATTTATAACACAGAAATCTATCAACAGTATAAGGAGTCACCAGTTGCAGAGATTATGGTGGGCAGGTCACTTGGTGAGGATGGAAGATGATGGACTGCCAAAGAAAGCATTATATGGCAAACTGTATGCCAGTAGAACAATGGGCAAACCAAAAAATAGATGGGAAGATACCGCAGCTGAGGTCAGCAGAGCCACTGAAAAAGAAAACTCACCACATATACCTCCTCTTTTATGTCCTCCAGAAACACTGGAGGTGGCAAACCTCTTGGAGGTGGTTGACCTCTTTCGTATGAAACAAAAGAATAATCTCCATTTATGTAACTCAATTACTTTATAACACATTTTATTGCCAAAAAGCCTTTCTTATGTAAAAATTTGCAAATGTTTCAAACTACATCCAGTGACAAAGCTAGACAATTTTGGGCTCGGGCAGGGCTGAAATGTAGCTCACTTTTTCTTCAAACACTTAACTAGTCAACTTAAAAAATAGAAATTTTAAATACAACAAAACCATTAGTAATACTGATCAGTAATATAAACATTTGAAAACAACTAAAGTTAAACTACCTAGAATAAAATAGAATTCAATTAATGCATCTCGTTAAACTTCGGTAAATCTAGTTAACAGACACAATTCCTGGATGTTTATGATTGGCACATTTTACTGCATTAATTCATAATTGCCATAACTTTCAGACAATTCATTTCTGTGTTTGAAGATATTAAACAGATCTAGTAATTTAGAAGGGCCTCTTTTCTTTGGAGGCACTCTTTCATTCATTTCATTTAAATTTAAAAGGGAATCCATTAAATCTTTAAATCCGAAAATGAAATAATTCGAGTGCATTTTAAGTGATAATACCTTTACATCCAAGTTAATGCTTCACAATCCGTGAAGGCAACAAGGATTCAGCCTTTGACTTCTGTAATTTATATAAAAACTAACTTGAGTTTGCCCATCACAACATATACAAACCCAAGGGGAAAATGGAAGCAAAATTTGAGTTTCTTCTTTTGTTTCTACTAAGTACACAAGTATTTCTTGAGGAATCTCTCAGAATGTAAAACCAGACACACATTCCAACTTTGATTGAAAATCCACAGATCAAAAACACAAAATTTTTCCAAATCCTCATTACAGAACACACTGAATATTCACAATACACAACAATACATACCAAACCAATGCAACTCACAATGGGATCGATGCCTTCCAAACACTTGTCAGATTCTGCTTTAATCTGAAGGAAAAATAATATGGCATTCATTAACATTCCGAATTGTAACACATTGCATCCCTAATAATTTAATTACAAACATGAATACCAGAATGGTTTCTTGGTTTAAGAACTTGACATTTAACTTCCAATCATGTGCAATTATACCCAATAAGTGATCTTACCTCTTCTATTTTAAATATGCTTTCAGCTACTTTTACTTCTCGCCTATCCATTTGTGAAAATGCTCGCTGAACTCGAGAAATGGTTTGCAGGATGAACAAAACCTGACCAAAACTGAAGTCACGGCATATCTATAACTTCACAGCCTTTCGAAAACGTTTTATTTAAGCTTCGTAATGGGTAGCGAGATTGATGATGAACACATCCACCCTTCCCTTCCCGTACCTTCAGGCCACCACCAGCATACAAAGAGTATATATCAGAGACGGCACTCAATGTTAAAAGGAAAAGCCTTATTTGCCCAACTTCCGGTGCCGCCACATTGTTCTGTATAATTTCTATTGGGTAAACGGACAACCAATAGCGAAGAAGTAACCGGTAAATTTGAAATAAACCAGCGACGCGGGAACTTTAAAATTTCACTCCCATACTTCTCACGCCTTAATTTATTAAAAAATTCACAATAATAATTATAAGGACTTATGGAAGAAAAAAAGTCAAATTAGGGTAGTAAAATCTAGTATTTATTGACCATATTGATATTATACAATTTTGTAATTTCATTAGTAATAAGATTTTTGAATTACAGAAATAAACAAGTACACCTGCACAATTGCAACTTTAGTATTTGCTTGTAGATATGCCAAATTAATACTATGGAATACTACATTATTACAAGCATTATGAATAAACAATAAGAACAGAATTAAAAAGAAACAAATGAAAATACTACCGCACATTTGCCCGGGTAAAATAAATAGTTATGATACAAGGGGTAAAAGTGCCATTTTATTTTGCAAATTACTTAAGCCATTAAGAACACGAATTACATAATTATGTACTGTTACATTAAGATCAATATTATCTGATTAGGTCACATGAACGTATTTTGTTTTCTTTGTTGCTTTCAAAGTTTTATCAGAACATTTGAGCATTGTCCCAGTTTTAGCAGTAGTGCAAAAAATTGAGCTTTTAGCATGCTCTGCATGCCTTGAAAGAACCACTTTTACTAGCTGCAACCTAAAAATGTTTTTCATTAGTCTATAAATATTTGACAAATATATACATACATATATACATATATATATATATATATATATATATATATATATATATATATATATATATATATACATACATATATTATAATCTTTCTAGAATGTTTGTTTATTATATTACAATACATTATTATAATAATTTTTTCTTTTCTTTTTTAATTAAATAGGATTTCTACCGAATGTATCAACTCCGAGAACATAAAATTGATGAAACCATAATTTCAACTGATCGAAGTTTTGTTGGAAAAACGATCCAGCTTTGCGGTCTATTAATGAAGATACACGTGATTATGTTGCCAAGCGTACAACGATGGCAAAGTTCGTTACTTAACTTCGAATATGTTTGAGTATATGCATTTCAGTAAAGAAAAAATGCCTCGCAAGTGGCTTGTTTACTCTGAGAGCAATGGAACTGTTTTCTGCGGTGTTTGTCTATTGTTTTCAAGCAATTCAGAAGTAAGAACAAAATTATCATCGGAGGGATTTAATGATTGGAAAAATGCGCATACCAAATTAAAAGAACATGAGAATTCTACATGTCATAGAAACTGTACGTCCGCATTAAAAAATAGACAGCGGACTGAAAACCAAGGGAATAAGCAGCTGCTTGAACAAGTTGAAACCGGAGCAACTTATTGGAGGAATGTTCTTGAGCGTGTCATTTTAGTAATAAAAACTCTTGTTTCAAGAGGGCTTCTTTTGACAGGACATGTCGAAAAGTTTGGAAATAATCAAAATGGTAATTACATGATGTTGAGTTAATTTCGAAATATGAACATTTCTTAGCAGATCACATACAAAAATTTGGTAACCGCAGAAAAGGAAATACATCGAATTTATCCACCACGACGGTTGAAGAACTAATAGGTATATTAGCTAAAGCAGTTAAAGATGAGATTCTCCGAAACATTCGAAGTGCCAAGTATTTTTCCATAATTGTGGTCTCTACACCAGACATAGCACACGTGGATCAACACGCTATAGTTATTAGACATGAGGAAACATGTGGGGTACACCAAAAGAGTGATTTTTGGAATTCCTTCCAAACACAGGCCATAAATCAAAGGATATGTTCGACGTTGTATGTAATTTTATGGAGATTAACGAACTGGTCATTAATAATTGTCGTGGTCAATCCTACGACAGCGATTCAAATATGTCTGGTCTTTACACAGGTCTTCAAGCCCGTATGAAAGATGTAAATGCTCTAATTGGATTCATCCCCTGTTCTGCTCATTATTTAAATTTAGTTGGTACAAATGCAGCTGAATCATGCACTGAAGCATGTACTTATTTTCTACTTCTACAAAATTTATATAATTTCTTTAGTGCATCTACATCAAGGTGGAACATACTTTAAAATTTAGTAGATGAAGGATCCAGTACATCCAGTTTGAAGTCTTTCAATTACGCGCTGGTGAGCTCGAGATGATGCATGTCATGTTCTAAAACATCGTTGGCAAAATGTTTTAGATGCCCTTCAAATTATATCTGATGATTCTACGCAAAAACCGTCAGCGCTTGCAGAAGCTAAAGGTCTTATTGTTGCTTTAAATCGACTTGAAACTGCTATTATGACCACCGAGGTTTGGGGATTCATTTTAGACCGCTTGAATGCGTCGAACAAACAACTGCAAAAAGTCGATATCGATTTCAGTTCCGTGGTTGGTATTCACACTTCGCTTGTAGAACTTTTAAAAACGAACAGAGACAATTTTGAATTTTTTGAAGAGAAGAGTAAGAAGCTGTCAAATACTGAAACGTACTAATCAGAAAACAAAAGAAAAAGGAAACCTAACGAGAATGCAGCAGTACTGACCATAGAGGAGAGACAGTATCTCTCCTCTATGCGAGACACAAGTGAGCAACTGCGATGCTATACTCTTTGGTCCCCCGCGGACTTCGATGTTTTCTTTGACACTCGTTTATTCCCGGTCGCATTCGTGTCCTTCGAATTAACTTTATTTTTCTAACACTGCGACTGCAGGGCCTCCCGACGGGCGGAATCCCAACTAATACTTACCGAGGACGCATGCCTGGACCAGCCCAAAACGTATATGCTGGCAGTGGTATGACACTAGATAGGGCACATCCGGTCCTTATTCAAATTCCATACGGTAGCCAATCAGAGTTCAGCGACGCCATATGCATCTGTACAACACCAACTCGCTCAAGCGGAGAATATGGGAACTAATTAGTCATTTTGAAATTTTTTCGCTAACGAGCCGGTTGGTTACCGTTGGATTCCTTCCTCGTCGACCTATCGTTGTACATTCGCGTGCTTTTCGTAGGGCTGTTAATGCCATATCGCAGTCAGTGAATTAGAGAAATGAAGTGATTTACCGCTGTTTGAAGTCTGAAGCGTGCAATTTGGCTTCGAGAAGATGATGGGTGCGTCACAAATAGTGGAATTTTTTTAATGTTCATGTTGAGTTGCAGGTCCCTTGTTTGGACCAAGCGAGGTGACACCCACTGCAGCTATGGGTGTAATTGGTAAGACTTTTTAATAGAATATTACTAGAATATAGTTTTAATAGAATATATTTTTATAGTTTTAGTAGAATATATAGTTTGATGGGAGGTTATGATACCAGCACGTTTTAATTTACAGATCCTTGTACACAGGCAGCTTTTCAAACTGAAAATGGTAAGTCTCTTGTATGTTTGTAAAATGCAAAAAGAAGCATGCTATTGAAAGCATAATGTATTGGCAATAATTTGTTGTTGATTAATACAGGTTCTAGTGCTGTTGAACATGCTGCTACAGCAAGTGCAGCAGATGCTTATTCTAGCCTTGTGAAAGGTAAATATTTGCTATAATCTTTAAGAATCTCAATTATTAATTTGTTGCATTTATTGAAGATGGGATAGATTTCAAGTTTGTCTCCATTTTCAGATCTTTTTCACCCATGTGAGGTGTCACCTCAAGTTTTTATGGACGTTTCTCATGGTATGTTCCTTTCAATATACAGTTATTAGTGCCAATTGAGGGCAAATTATAGTAAATAAAAAACTCTTTTTGGTGATTACAGATCCTTGTACTTCTGGACCGGTGCAAGAAGCAATTCTGAGAGATGAATCTGCGCATTCGGTGTGTGGTAAGTGCAAGATATTCCTGTGCCTTCTAATTTCATAATTCTAGATGGTGAATTAAAAGAAACATCTTTCTTTTTGATACATATTTGTTTTCAGAACATTCATTTGAGGACATAGTATCTTTCTTAACGGCATTTTTTGCTTTTCAGATCCTCTTCCAGAGATGGCTTCTGAAGCATGCATATTAGGCCCTACGAGTTTGACCCTAAGTGGCTTTAAATTAATGTTCACTTTGAGGAGTCAGAACTCAGAGAGATAATATTAAAGAATTATTGTTATGTGCAGTGAATGACTTGCTTCATTGTGCACAAAGTTTCTGAACATATCTCTTTTACGCTGACAGTTTATAAAGGTATGAACAACGAGAGTTTTAAAATCAGTGTGTATTCTGTCATTGGGTACAGATCCATTATATAAACTGTATTTCCCACATCTGATTTGGAAAGTTCTAATTAAATAAAAATTAAAGATAAAATTAATTCTGTAAAGCATGATCATTTTCTGAATTTTGGAATGCCTCTTGCTATGTTAAGACACTTTATTTGAATATTATGAATACAAAGGTTTTGAGTTTCAGAGTCTATTTTCATGCAATTTTAGAATTTCTTTAATGTCTATTATCTAGTCTGCAATTTGTTTCTTTCTTATTAGTGTTAATTTTTATTATTAGTATTGATATAAGTTGCTTATGTATTGTTATACAGTTCTGACAATAATAGTTTCTCATGACAAACACAATCTTGATTCAATTTATATTCTAGTATGTGTGTATCATTGTGTTTTGTTCATCGTCATGCCAATTACATTCTGGATTTGAATGCTGATCCTTATTGGATTGTGAATTGTTGTGAGTCGTGAATGCAATGCTTGATTCTATAGCTCAGTTATTAGGACATCTGCCCAGTTATCAGAAGGTCCCAGGTTGGCTCCTGGTGCAATCAAATATTTGCACTTTGACAATCCATTTTCAGAATTAAATTGTAGTGCATAAGCATTGATGGAATTCCACTATTTGTAAATCATTGTTTTAAAAGTGAATGTACTTTCACAGTGGATCCCATTTTAAAAAAGCCAGGCTCTGAACTTTGCATGTGTGAGGTTAGCATGGATAAATAAAATAATTTTGTCAAATATTTATAGACTAATGAAAAACATTTTTAGGTTGCAGCTAGTAAAAGTGGTTCTTTCAAGGCATGCAGAGCATGCTAAAAGCTCAATTTTTTGCACTACTGCTAAAACTGGGACAATGCTCAAATGTTCTGATAAAACTTTGAAAGCAACAAAGAAAACAAAATACGTTCATGTGACCTAATCAGATAATATTGATCTTAATGTAACAGTACATAATTATGTAATTCGTGTTCTTAATGGCTTAAGTAATTTGCAAAATAAAATGGCACTTTTACCCCTTGTATCATAACTATTTATTTTACCCGGGCAAATGTGCGGTAGTATTTTCATTTGTTTCTTTTTAATTCTGTTCTTATTGTTTATTCATAATGCTTGTAATAATGTAGTATTCCATAGTATTAATTTGGCATATCTACAAGCAAATACTAAAGTTGCAATTGTGCAGGTGTACTTGTTTATTTCTGTAATTCAAAAATCTTATTACTAATGAAATTACAAAATTGTATAATATCAATATGGTCAATAAATACTAGATTTTACTACCCTAATTTGACTTTTTTTCTTCCATAAGTCCTTATAATTATTATTGTGAATTTTTTAATAAATTAAGGCGTGAGAAGTATGGGAGTGAAATTTTAAAGTTCCCGCGTCGCTGGTTTATTTCAAATTTACCGGTTACTTCTTCGCTATTGGTTGTCCGTTTACCCAATAGAAATTATACAGAACAATGTGGCGGCACCGGAAGTTGGGCAAATAAGGCTTTTCCTTTTAACATTGAGTGCCGTCTCTGATATATACTCTTTGTATGCTGGTGGTGGCCTGAAGGTACGGGAAGGGAAGGGTGGATGTGTTCATCATCAATCTCGCTACCCATTACGAAGCTTAAATAAAACGTTTTCGAAAGGCTGTGAAGTTATAGATATGCCGTGACTTCAGTTTTGGTCAGGTTTTGTTCATCCTGCAAACCATTTCTCGAGTTCAGCGAGCATTTTCACAAATGGATAGGCGAGAAGTAAAAGTAGCTGAAAGCATATTTAAAATAGAAGAGGTAAGATCACTTATTGGGTATAATTGCACATGATTGGAAGTTAAATGTCAAGTTCTTAAACCAAGAAACCATTCTGGTATTCATGTTTGTAATTAAATTATTAGGGATGCAATGTGTTACAATTCGGAATGTTAATGAATGCCATATTATTTTTCCTTCAGATTAAAGCAGAATCTGACAAGTGTTTGGAAGGCATCGATCCCATTGTGAGTTGCATTGGTTTGGTATGTATTGTTGTGTATTGTGAATATTCAGTGTGTTCTGTAATGAGGATTTGGAAAAATTTTGTGTTTTTGATCTGTGGATTTTCAATCAAAGTTGGAATGTGTGTCTGGTTTTACATTCTGAGAGATTCCTCAAGAAATACTTGTGTACTTAGTAGAAACAAAAGAAGAAACTCAAATTTTGCTTCCATTTTCCCCTTGGGTTTGTATATGTTGTGATGGGCAAACTCAAGTTAGTTTTTATATAAATTACAGAAGTCAAAGGCTGAATCCTTGTTGCCTTCACGGATTGTGAAGCATTAACTTGGATGTAAAGGTATTATCACTTAAAATGCACTCGAATTATTTCATTTTCGGATTTAAAGATTTAATGGATTCCCTTTTAAATTTAAATGAAATGAATGAAAGAGTGCCTCCAAAGAAAAGAGGCCCTTCTAAATTACTAGATCTGTTTAATATCTTCAAACACAGAAATGAATTGTCTGAAAGTTATGGCAATTATGAATTAATGCAGTAAAATGTGCCAATCATAAACATCCAGGAATTGTGTCTGTTAACTAGATTTACCGAAGTTTAACGAGATGCATTAATTGAATTCTATTTTATTCTAGGTAGTTTAACTTTAGTTGTTTTCAAATGTTTATATTACTGATCAGTATTACTAATGGTTTTGTTGTATTTAAAATTTCTATTTTTTAAGTTGACTAGTTAAGTGTTTGAAGAAAAAGTGAGCTACATTTCAGCCCTGCCCGAGCCCAAAATTGTCTAGCTTTGTCACTGGATGTAGTTTGAAACATTTGCAAATTTTTACATAAGAAAGGCTTTTTGGCAATAAAATGTGTTATAAAGTAATTGAGTTACATAAATGGAGATTATTCTTTTGTTTCATACGAAAGAGGTCAACCACCTCCAAGAGGTTTGCCACCTCCAGTGTTTCTGGAGGACATAAAAGAGGAGGTATATGTGGTGAGTTTTCTTTTTCAGTGGCTCTGCTGACCTCAGCTGCGGTATCTTCCCATCTATTTTTTGGTTTGCCCATTGTTCTACTGGCATACAGTTTGCCATATAATGCTTTCTTTGGCAGTCCATCATCTTCCATCCTCACCAAGTGACCTGCCCACCATAATCTCTGCAACTGGTGACTCCTTATACTGTTGATAGATTTCTGTGTTATAAATTGTCCTCTGTATGATGTTTCTTGTATGAGGCCTAGAATTTGTCTTCAGGCTTTCCTTTCAAAGATGTTAATTTTATTCTAATTATATTTTCATTGAGCACCCATGTTTCGCACACACAACACATTACAAGCCAAATAGTAGATTTATATATTCTTAACATTACTTGCCTGTGTACAGCTCTTGGCCAGAAGATGTGTAACAGGGTAAAATAAGCTTGATTGGCCGGGGATATCCTTCTTAGTATCTCGGTCCAGAGGTGGATTTTACAGCCACCAATTAATAAGAGTACAGTGTAACGCTAGTATGCAGAGTATTGTGTTAGAAATTATGTCTCAATGAAATGGAGAAAATCTGGGGCATTTGCTGTTTTTAAGTTGTATTTTCACCTGACTTGCTTGTTAGTTTTCTTAATTGCAAATCTACAAATTTTTTAAATAAAAGTGTTGTTGAAGTAGGTCAACTTCAAATTTGTCTGTGGCCTATATATTTGATTTGTCACATTGCAGGATCCTTAGTAATACCTGGTGAAGTTTTCCCATTGCAACTGCAAAAGGTTCATCCTCCCCAGGTGAGTAGAAATAAAGAAGTAAAACAGAAGTTTTTAAGAAATGGTTTAATTCTATTTAAAATGAAATTAAAAATCTATTTAAAATGAATTAAAGAGATATTCAGCCCTAAAAAGAGAGGGGAAGAAAAGACAAAAATGGAGGAGAAAAAAGGACTTAAAATGTCAAAAATAAAATTTGATGTGCACAAAACTAATGAGAAATTGCCTAAAAATTCATTAACACAGATAATCCTAAATTAATTTTATTCTTCTTCGAAATTGAGTTATATGAGAGATTCTCTAAGAAGGTATTTTCAAGTAAACATGAAGAAAAGTAAGTTTTGTGGTTAGAACCACAACTAACTGCTATATAAACGAAAGAAACTTATCAATTTGTTTAATGCTACTGCATGATGGGCTACTGTAGCTACCAATATGAAGGGGTTCATCACATTTTAGACATATTGAAGGGGATATTTCAGTTATTTCTTTTGTTTTTCGTCTGTTGGTAATACAGCAACATAATGTTCCCTTTTCATCAAATCAAAAATCTTGTTGTGCTTTCTATTAGTAGTCACTCTTTTGTTACATTCTTGTATTGACAGTGAAATGTCAGGTATATTGTGTCTTCATTGATTGTAAAGATCCCAGGTAATTTTGCTCTGCAGTATGAAATGAACCACTTTTTCAGCTCGATCTATGTCCCCCATATGAGCTTTGTAGGAATGCAGTAGTTTAGGCACAGGTATGCTAATTCTTTTCTTTTTTGCTAGAAAATATTTCTACAGAATGCAATGGTTGCATGTGACAAATTGATGGCTATAGGAACAACAGTTGTCATTGCATCAAACTGACTGTGAATGAAGAAACCTGATACTTCGTCCGAACAAACTTCATATGATAACATCTGTAGATAAAATTATAACAGAATAGATGTTAACTCTTTCCTCTTATTATTCCAGTTGATTCCGTTCCCCTCTTGTTTAGGTCATGCTGTAGTTCAATACTTGTAAACAGGTTATCAAAGAAAATTCGATATGAAACATGTGGAAGTGACTGGTTCACAAAGGTCATTACCACGTTGTAGACCATACCTTTGTTTCATAATCTTTACATGTGCCAGCTCCTTGGTTGGGTTCAAGCCGAAAAGTATACACACCACTGGTAATTCCATACCAGAATTTAAATCTGTGTTTTTTCTTTTGTGAAATATTTGCAACTGTATGGTACCATAGATTCATCAACAGAGTGGTACTGCACATGAGATGCAAAGTTGTTTGATTCTATCACTTATCATGAGCCGTAATGGATGGATTCTCTACAAAAAATATGATCTCACTAAATTGTCGCAGACATCACAAGAGTAGTAACATTTAATTGCCTTGCTAGAAAGAAAGCTTCTTGTTACTTGTATGTGCTTAGCTGTTTTTTTATACTTTCTCAAAGTAGTTTCTCTATAGTTTATATTATATGCTTTCTAAAAGTCAGTAGACTCATTCACTTTCTTGCATCCGTCAAGGATTCTTTGTAATATAAATATTGCATCTTTTGTACTTCTTTCTGTTCTTCTCCCAATAATGTTTCACTCTATTCGTTCATTCTATTTCTTAGTACGTTGACAAATAATTTTGATGCTGTGGACACACCATTGATTCTTGTTTTTAAAATATTAGAAAAAATAAATAATAAAAAATAAAAAGGCATTGAAGTGCATTACTATTCATGGATGTAATGTCCCTGTTCTGCCACATAAGGACTAGGAAGATTCTGGGTTGTAAGTAGTAGGTTGATTCTTAGAACATGAGTTTCTTCCACAATCCACATAGACAATCATAAACATATACAAATCTTCATCAAGTCCTTGTCGACACTCACTAGTGATGACCAGCTCAAGCGATTAAAATATTGATGTGATACATGAGATTTCCCCCACGCCACAACCATAACTGAAAATATTTGCACCTTATGTATAATTCGAAGTGACAGCCGTAGCAATAAGTTTGGAGTACCTATTCCTAGACCATGTGCCTTGAAGTCTGCTGGCTTGATCGTGTGAATCGCTTGAATGTGTTATGGTTGTGTAAAATGATAATTTAATAAAAATATAAGCAATGCAAGCAAAATTGACCATTTTGATACTTGTCACCCGTAATGTGCTTTGCAGCATTAAGTGTAAGTACTACGATGACATATGACACCATCCTTTGCTTTAGCAACAAAGAACACAGTATCTTAGCTTTTAAAAGCGATCAACATTGCACTCAACTGAAATGAACAAATTGCACAAAATTAAATAACTTTGCAGAAAATGTTGTGGAATGCAATATACAACTCTTATCTCTAATAACACAATGGTTTAAATTTTCTTTCCTCTAAGTGTTATTGAGGAAATTGTTATTTTCAAAGAAATAAGTACCTATATTTTTTCAAATTTTTGGGCATTCAAATAGTTTAATTCAAATGGGATTACCAAAATGTTATAGTAGGGCAAAACCTTTCTTTGTATGAACATTTTTTTAGTGAAAATTGGAGCCATTTGTGAGAAAGTCTCATTGGAGCATTGAAAATGCGCAAATTTGAGCACATTGACACATGAATAATTCTGAGATCTCCAAAACCTTAATAAGAGATGATGTAAAGCATTTATGCTAATTAATGCATCAAAATATTAAATTGCTACTTCTTTCTGTCACATAAATTGTTGATGACGGGAGAGAGTTTTCAAAGTACTGGTGCTACTACTGCATTATAGAGAATGGTTGCATATGATAAAAAAGTAATAATAATATATTTGTCACATAAATATAGCAAAGCTTTACATGACAAGTCAGGATATGTACTTAATTATACAATGTACAATACAGAAATTTGTAATACCTGAATTCAATACAGATATCAAAATTAAATTCAAATTTGATACTAAGTACAATACACAAAGCTTTTATGTAATTTTTAATGGAAAATAATATTGTATAATACAAGGCAAATTATTTTATGAGTGACACTGTAAGAAGACTAAAATAAAAAACAATAATACTTAGGGCCCAAATGTTTGACATACCATATTTTTTTCTTTGTGTTATTTCCATGAAAAATATAGGTTATGCATGATTTTATCTGCAATGACTAAAATTATGCAATTTTCATATAGTCATATTTTGGATTTTTTAAACCCTTTTGTCATTTTCTGTTAATTTATCATATTACAGTCATATTTTTCAATGAATTTTCGCATTTCTTGTCATTTTTATCTTTTTGATTCCATTTTTCTAAATTATCTTGCAGTACTTTTAGAAAGATTTTAAAGCCTCCTAATTGTTATCTAATTTCTTACAGTTGTATCTAATTGTTGTCTGTCTTTCCTATAAGTATATATGTATGTGAATTAAGAGAGTAAGCTATACAGGAGAAAAATAAAGCATAGAAAGCTCCAGATGCAATGGAAGAGATTGGTTTAGGTTTGTCAGGTTTTGTGCAAAGGTCAACTATATTACATATTAACTTGAACAGATAGAATTGTCTTCACAAAGCATGAAAGAAGGGGTGAATTGTGAATTTTTTTTTATGATCATAAACGCTTGCACATTTCTAACATAATGAGATTGATGTCTGGGCTGGGTCCTTTATGTCCAACAAACACTTTTTGGGGTTTCAAACATGGAACAGAATATGGTGAATGGTAATTCATGAGGCTTAGCCAATGGCTTATTATTTAGTTGTTTGCCAACATTTCAGAAATTTTATTTCTATTATCAGTGCCATAATGCAGAGAACCAAAACAGAACACTATCCTTTTTAACTGAAATTATAAAAATAATGCTCAGTTCAGGTACAATACAAATAATATGGTGTAATATAATTTTAAGCATTGAAACTCAACACCATTTACTCGCAAAGTGGGGGGCACCTTCCTAGGGAGGCATAGAGACTAGTCAAGGGGGGCACGGGACCCATTGAGCTGTGGAATACCTGAACATTCCTGACGACTTGGCATGCTAGGAAGATACGTATTTTGTCAGAGTTGCCTTGTTGTATTGTGCGATTTGTGACATTAGATATCGTTCAAGATAAGCTGTTCAAGAAAACTCAAGTATAAAAATGATTATATTAAATATTGGTTACTATCATGTTTCAGGATGGCATCAAACATCCTCAGTGTGTTATTTGCTATGTAGTATTGAGCAATTTGTGGCAGAGAGCACTTTCAATGCCATGTTGCAAGTGAAACAAAGTATTAGGGTAAACTTTACATTGTTAATAAAATTTACATTGTGCACTTTCTAACTCTCATTCAGTGATAGGGAATGAGCTAAAAAATGCAAACTTATCCTTCTCACTGATTTTTCTTGTACCCTGTTTAATTTAAATTTCAACTTGTAATATTAATTAGGCATAAATCATATTGCATTTTCTTTACCTAACCAAAAAAACATTACAACAAGATGTTAAAAAAACATAATTAACTTGTTAAATTTTAAAGAGTAAAAAATAGATGTATTGTTACTCAATGTAACACTTGTTTAATCATTACCTATTTAAAAATGTGCAAGGGGGCGTGGGAAGCTTTGCTATTGACAGCCTGGTATGATAAAAAAATTGGGAACTCCCGCTCTACACTAAACAGTAAAATAAACAATGTTCTTTAGGACCTACCACCAAAAATCATATATGAAATCATAATTATCAATCCTTAATGAAATAATAAAACAAAATATTTATAACATAATTATAAATGACGATATTTATACACAGAATATTTAATTTATATTTCAATGATTTTGAAATTTGTTAAAAAAAGATAAAAGAAAACATACAGGTATACATAAAATTGTCATAACACTAGAGAACATTAACATGAATTATGTTGAAACATCTTTCTGTGTTTAATTTTATATTTGAAGAAACATCAGTAATTGTTATTATCTATAGAGAGAGAAGCTATATTGTATTGTAGTTTGAAGCCTGATATTCCATCAAGTTTTGTGTTTGTATAATTGAATATGAAAGATTTCATGTGAAAGGTGTAGAAAGCAATAGGAATGAAATAGAAGTCTAGTCAAGGAATGTTAGAGTGGGGTAAGTAATCACAGTTTTTGAATCGAAGTACAGCTGTAGGAGAATTAAAAAACGAAAATTTATTAAAATATTTGTTATGTTAATGGGATTTTAAAATATTGGTATAATTGGTTTGATCTATCCAAAATCTGATTTATATTAAAATTGGACTGGTGGCTAGTTCTTTTAATGCATTGGGCCTGTGGAGGAGAGTTGTTTGTAATACCTCTTTATTGTTAATGTCTTTTTATACTGGTGTCAGTACAAGCTTTCCTTGAGATATTGTGCTGTTTGTCCAATACACAGGTTATTGCAACCCTCACATGTACAAAATACACCAGGTTGCTCAAGTTTACTGTTGCAGTATCCTTTCTTTGGTCTCATTAAACAAAATATTGTAGAAGTTTCTATTGTCATAAAATGCTCTAGAGGAATAGTAATTGTGATCTTGGCGAATCAGAGCAATCCTAACACAATACGTAAATTTTCTGTTACATGTTTTGTACTATATCATATATTTTGCTTACATTTTTGTATATTTTTAAAAATTTGATTATTGTGTAAATGTTCTTGAAATAGTTTCTCCAGAAATATTTTATGCATTTTCAAAAAGTTTGTTTTATGTTTTCACTTGTCTAGAGTTGCAAGCGTGCAAGGCAAGGTGCCCCATGAGAAGACCTCCCTCATCACCGCATGCATGTCCTGCCAAGAGTGTGTGAGCTCTGAAAATGTAATCTATAGGTGAGGAAAGAATTGAAGACTTTGTTTCTTTATTCAAAACAATTGAAGAGAGCTATTCTTTCTTGTATGGATGGCAATGATACAATGATAGTCATTGAGTTCCCATGTTTATACAATGTCTATCATTGCTCCTGAACTTAATAATGTACTCATAAGGAAATTTAATTTAGTGGGACAAACTATTATTAAATTTTGTTTAATAAATATCTTATTAATGTAATTTTAAAGTGTAAATTTATTTTGTTTGTATATGATCAATAAATAAGAACATCTTTTGATATAATGAATTATATTCCTTTTACATTTTTAGGTATATATTTAGTTGTTTTATATTACATGTTTTTCCAGATTCCACTAATGATCTCTAGAACTGCACAATTGCACCCCTAACAGTTTTACCATGTTTCAGCTCAAAAGCTTCTAATCTGACAGTTATGCATGGTACACACATACATCTCGATTTGAAGATGCAACATTGTGTGTGTCTCCTCTCCACCTACAACAATCTTAACCCTCTTTGGAGCAGTGCTAATAGACCTTAATTCCGATGTTTGTGCAGAATTATTACATCAACTAAGGTATTTAGAGGGTACTTAACATGAAGTCCAAGGGACATTTCAAAATTTTCTTAAATAACTAACTCAAAACTTTGCTTGAATTTCTAATGAGGATAGAGTGAAATACATTTTCAAAAATGTCATAGGTCCAATTTTCACTATTAATATTGAATTTTCAAATATTGCAAAAAATTGGCATTTTTTGAAGCCCATTGAACAACTACATTACTGAAGACAGATTTGTTCTACAAATGAATTTTGACCTTCACAATTAATTCTTAATCTATAACGTACATTCGGAGGCAGACCGTGACTTTGACAATAGTTCGCGTCCACTTAGCAGGTTCTTTGTTGGCACTGAAGACTTACATCCATTTTAGGAAACCTTGTATGATATTGTTGTCATCTGCTCGTTAGATCAGAAGGTCCGAAAGCAGGTGTGAGTTGCTTTGTGAAAATGGAGAAAAAGAATTTCGAATGTTGATCGAGCACTACTTTGTGCGTGGGAAAACTTTCAAGGAAACGGATGAGAAGTTGAGAAAGTATTATGGGGACACTGCTACCTCACTAGGTATGGTCCACAAGTGGTTCCCAGAATTTCGATGTAGTCGTTTGAGCACAAGTGATTGAGCAGAGCGTCCAGAACGGCCGGTTGGGGTCACAAGAAGAAGTGGTTAACAGAATTCACGATATTGTGATGGAAGACCACCGAATTAAAGTAAGGGAGATAGTTGAGATTGTAAACATTTCGTATGAATGAGTAAGCAACATTCTACACGAACATATGGATATGAGATAGCTGTCGGCAAGATGGGTGCCGCGACTGCTGACGTTTGACAAGTGAAATCGTGTGACCATTTCATAGGAGTGTTTGAACAGGTTCAAGCGTATCCAAATGTGTTTTTGAGGCGTTATGTAACAGTTGATGAAACGTGGATCCATTATTTTCAACCCGAGACCAAACAACAATCCAAGCAGTGAGTTTGTTCCCACGAATGTGCTCCAAAAGAGGCGAAAACAGTTCCATCGGCAGGAAAAGTCATGGCGACTGTTTTCTGGGATTCGCAAGGTGTAATATTAAGACTACAGGGGAAAGAACAAAACAAAACAGGTTTATATTACGCCGCATTACTGGATCGTTTTCACAAGGAAATTGAAGAAACGACCGCATCTGGCGAAGAAAAAGATCCTCTTTCACCAAGACAATGCGCCGCGCCCAAGTCTGCTGTTGCCATGACAACATTTGCGGAACTGCGCTGGGCACTTTTACCTCACCCACTCTATTCCCCAGATTTGGCACCAAGCGACTTTTTTCTTTTTGGAAACCCGAAGAAATGACTCTGTGAGAAGAAATTCATGTCCAACGAAGACATCGTGGCAGCAACAAACCAATATTTTTGCAGACTTTGAAACGTCATATTTTTTAGAAGGCTTAAAAATTAGAAAAAACGTTGAGGAAGGTGTATTAAGTTAAAAGAAGACTGTTGAGAAATAAAGTTGAATTTTGTAAAAAATATATTTTCTTCTTTAAAAAGTCCGGACTTTTCAATCCACCACCTTTGAAAATAGTAGATTTTCTCAAAGTTTTGCCTTTAAATTTCTTGTGAGAGTGGAGTGAAATACACTTACCAAGACTGCAGAGATTTTCACTGTTGCCCTGAATTTTCAAGAAATTGACCAAGTTTGATGTTTTCGGCATCTTCCTACAACAATATTCAAAGCATGAAATTACATTGAGACACCCCTTAAGAAAAAATGTCTCCCCAGTTACTAATAAATATTATGTTAAAATCAATTTTTTGAGAAAATAGAAATGATAATGTCTTTATTTTCAGAATTGAATCATTTTTTTAATTTCAATACATAGTATTAGTTTTCTCAGCTACAATCGTTTAGTTGCTCATCACTCTAATTAATTTCTAATTATTTAATAACACCAAAAAAAGGATTTTATCAATGAATACTGAAGTATTTAACCCATTTGATGTCACCAAAAATCTACTTCTAAGCCTTTGTGCATTGAATGCCCACCCCAGTAGCTCAACTGATTGGGTCATAGAAGCCATTTTACCCCCCAAATTTTGGTTTTGCTGGAAATCTGGTTAATATCGAATGTAACGTTATTCAGAAGTGAGGATCCGATCCTTGCGTCCACATTCCACAAGACCGAGAGGAGTCAATGAACTATTGCTGAAGTCTCGATTTGAATTATGCGCGCTGTGTTGACAACTTACTGCCTGGCCCTCAGTAGACAGCGTACGAGCGCCGCATATTTGTAAATCGTAACCGTTTATATCCTACAACCCCAAATTGAGCCTTCTCATTGGTCAGAATTTTAGAGCCTTTCCAAAACGTTGGCATGGTAAATGGTAGTCCAAATGATTCTTCTTTCTAGTCGACAACAGTTAAATTGTTTTGCAGGTAAGTAGAGAGCCAAGGCTCTCTGGTTTCCTAGGAACATCTCTGGATACACCATTAGGGCAGTCCGAGCAGGAAAGTAGATGCTCCATCGTCTCTTCAGCACCGCAGGAGCACATCACTGAGTCATTCTGGGCCACGAATCCCCATTTTTGCATGTTGTATTTACATCTACCAACACCCGTACGCAGTCTGTTTAGGGATCTCCATATGGTCCACGGTGTTTGGAACCCCGAGGCAGGGACTCTGAGGGTTTTACGAGGTGGCCTGATAGGCGACATTTGTCCATCCACAGGTCAAGCCTTTCCTGCTCGGCTGGTTTCTGGAGAGGGGCAGTGAAGTGGTCTGAAGGAAGCTTTTGCGGGAACGCAGCCTCCGATGGGCGGGAGATTAACAATACAGAGGGTGGCGTTAGTCGTTCACCTGATGGCTTCTTTCCGCTCAGCAGGAAATCTCCCGGCGGATTTTTGGACGGGCGATGGCCGAAAGAACAGTTGTGGGGTGGGTGTGGGCTTCAGACTGCCGGTCACATGGCGGCAGGATTGATACAAGGCGGTGTCAACCTTCTTGGCGTGAGTGGATTTATGTCAAACTGTAGAGTAGCAGAGGTCAGCTCCCCAGTTAGATCCAGACAGTCTTCTGAGGATGTTGCGGGCTTCAACTACTTTTCCCACGATGGCAGCGAACAGTCCAAATGATGTGTTCGGCAATTGTTTAACGGCCAATGACGAATTTTCTTCAGTCACACGAGAAAACACTTAATACTATTATTACATAGGTGTAATACATATTTTTCAACCCGTATTAATGTATTACCTCATATATTTTATAAAACGGTTCTGCCACAGCATCCATTATAAAAAGATAAGGTTTGCACAAAATTAACACAATTAAAATATGCTACGACGTTCTTATCGCACTAAGCAAAGGGAACTGATTGCTCATCACGGAGTCCAACGCACGCACGGATATATACTCTGTGGTCCAACGAACGCTGTCTGCATTTCGAATCGCCATCGGACGTCCGGTAAAGGGTTCTTCCCGCCATGAGGGATTTGGCTGGGATGTGTTTGACCATGCTTCGTACAGCCCTGACCTCGCTCCTAGCGACTTTCATCTGTTCTTAATTCTCAAGTCTTTCCTTGGCGGTCAACACTTCAACAATGACCACGAGCTGAAAGAAACTGTTTCCAACTGGTTGAAGACAGGCGGCAAATTTCTATGAAGAAGGAATACAAAAACTTGTGCCACGATAAGACAAATGCCTGCAAAATTTCGGCAGTTATGTGGAAAAGTAGTTTAAGAGTTGTAGAATTTTGTGCAATAAATGCCTCTTGTGTATCTGTACACAATTTAATTTTATTACCAAACGGAACTTACTTTCTGGACGTACTCTGAATATGTTAATTCCGCAGTGTACGGTAAATTATGTCTACGGCAGCTTTATGATTAGGGGTTCTTTCTATCTCTGATTCAATATCTTCCCGTGCAATATAACGATAAGACATCTACAGTGCTTATAGTTAGAAACACTTGTAATTTAACTTTTTTCTCTAAAGTGGTTTTATTTTTGGTATATTTATGTTAGAAATTTTAAAATTACAATGAACGATAAATAGATGGCACAGACTAAAAAAAATTAGGATTTTTGACAACTAATCAGGACAGTCTAGACAAGACCCAGATATCAGTGCTTGTCCTGATAAATTAGGATGTCTGGTAATTCTAGGGAAAATCCCATCCAATTTCTCTGTCACGTATGTCTTTAAACCTAACGGGGGGTTTGCCGATGTGACCAGTGTGTTGAACACCTACATCAATTTGGGTGGTCACTTATCACCCGAGCAACATGTTGACAAACTACAACGTGCCGCCCAAAACACGAACATTATAGTCCCGACTTTGCCCTTCTGGTACAATAAACCAACACTGCAAAGGAATTAGACATGCAAACAATCAATTGAATCTGCATCTGAAAGACACATGTTAAATTATTTGAGCTAAACTGTCAGAATTACACTTTACCCGACATGGTCTTCACCTGGACCTTGTCGGAAAACATGCAGTCGCTAGCGAGCTTGCAAAGCACATCCTTTCGCACCCTCAGCAGTGTCCTGCCCAAGGCCCATCCCCACCCACATTTCCTAGTTCTCTTCTACCCTCCTGGACCTCTTTGAGCCCAACTACATTATCCCCTGAACCAAATCGTTGTACTACTTCTCCCATTATCCAATCCTATACATCTGCCCCCCCCTCCTTCGTTAACTCCCGTCACTGCTGGGACACAATACTTCCTTCAACCAAGTACTCTGATAAATAGATAGCAACTAGTTAAAAGCAGCTGAGAAACATCCGTGTAGGTACGTGCAAAATATTCAAATAATGAATCACAATGTGCACTCTCAAATAAAATTGAATTTATCGAGGCCGCTTTAGTGTGATCTAGATCAAATAGTTTTTTTTGCATTGGTTTCTTGCACATGTTTTGACATTGGTTGACTCTTAATGATCTAAACACCCTCCAAATTCCTAGTTTTTACTTTGCAGGATCGTATTGTAGGAGGGAATCAAATAAGGGCGTTGCGTTCGTAGGCTCGTATATTTACGTAAGAAACTATATTGATTCTACCTTCTTGCCGGAATTCAATTTATATGAGGTTGAAAAAGTTTTTTGAAATAACAATTGTACATCTTACTATGCTCAAAATTACCATACTTTTCGTTACAGACCTCCATCAAAGCGAACGTAAGATTATTTCATTTTCTTAAACAAATCTAGAGAAACTGATCAAAATTAGTTTTGCCTCTTCTAAATCAATTGTTGTATATGGAGATTTCAATATTGATTTTCTTTGTGAATCTCACGAAATACTTGAAGCGAACAACGCCAAAAATTCGGCATTTTTTTTCAAAATCTGGTCAAAAATTTGGAGCACAAATTGCCGACCGTGGAACCAAGACGCGGTTATTCATACAACGAATTGAAAATTCGGAACGGTTGGAGGTCACTTTCGAGTATTCATTCAGATCTATCGTCAGACGGCAGCACATTTGGAAGGCTGACTTTATATTTTGCTTTATTAGTTTGCAAAAGTCGCTATTCACCATGATGGCCCATAATTCTCTCTGCTCCCCCATCACTACGCTGAAAAAAGGAGTTTTTCGTCCTGACACACATCACACACAACACACATACACACAAAATACCCTTCTCACCTTTCTTCCAATTCCATTTCTGCCGGCGGTAGCATATAGGGGAATATATAGCATATAAGGGAAGATTACCCCGAAAATAAACCAGTGGTGGGTATGGGTGAGCCTCAAAACTTACTACCTCAAGCGAGTCGAGCGTTCACGCCGAATCTCACCACCGATTCTGGTCGGGTGAAAGCCGCGATGGTCGGTGCCGGCTCCATGGATTTTGGGGGGAGCCAAGCTCACAAGAGTGTCTGGGAAGAGAACAGGAGAGTGAAGTTTCCGGTGTTGGGGAAGATGATCGCGGATCTGCTGCATTTTGTGCTGCCAAGGAATAACGTCCACGGGGAGATAAAGCGTATGGCGAGTTCCATCCGAACAGACTTTGATGCGATGGTGGACATGGAGGAGTCACTATCTGTAATTAGCCCAAAGACAGTTGAGACGGAGACGCAGACTTCACCGTAGACATGGGGTGTTCACCCGAATACTGATGGCTATGGAGGGCCCTCGACAGCAGCGGCGGAGTTGCAGCCTGCAGTGAACAATGTAATTGGCCCGAAGGCGGTTGAGGCGTCGGGTATTGGCCGGGATTCTGATGATTATGGTGAGCTCTCGACAGCGGCGGTAGAGTTGCTGAACGCAGTAGGCTGTGGACGAACAACGTCGAGGAAAGAGAGACAGATGAAATCTACGAGAATGGCAGAGAAGAAGCGATCAGAGTCTGTGCAGAGAAGGACCGTACAACATGCTGAGGTTCCTCAGGCACTGAACAAACCGTCCGATGAGACACCATGCCAAAATCATGAGAAGGAACTGCATTGGCATGTCGTAGGGAGGAAGAGACCGAGACCGTCGAAGCCGCACTCTTATCGCCCCAATTTCATTATTGTTAAGGCAAATGACGGAGGCCCTTCGTAAGCTGACATTCTAAGGCAGATCAAGAGCGACCCATCTCTGAAAGATGCTGGTGAGAACGTCGCAAAGGGGTGGAGGAATGCAGCCGGACACCTGCTGCTGGAGTTGCGGAAATCTGCAGCAGCCTCCGAGATATCTGAAGCTATATCCAGAAAACTGGGTGAGTTAGCAAGAGTAACGACGCGGAGAGACGAAATGACTCTAGATTCGTGACCTTGACGAGCTGACAACGGCGGCTGAAGTCTGTGAAGCTGTAAGCGGGGAATTAAAATCACCTGTTGAGCTAGCAAGTGTCATATCCGTGCGGAGGGCTTACAGAGGCACACAAACTGCTGTGATCCGTCGGCCGACGGAACTAGCCAGGAGGGCATTGAGGAGCGGCCGTGTTCGCATTGGGTGGGTGAACTGCCGCGTTAGAGAGAAAGTAATTGTACGGAAGTGTTATCGGTGTTGGGCGTTCGGACATCTGGCGCGCGACTGCCAAGGGACGGATAGGTCGAAATCCTATCTCCGATGCGGAGAAGACGGCCACTTACGTCAGGCTTGCAAAACCGCTGAGGCGAGGTGTGAGCTGTGCAAAGATGAGAGGAACCACACGACGGGGAGTTTCACGTGTCCGGCGTACCAAGCGGCGTAGTAGCGGTGAAGGCAATGGATAACAGAAAATGAGAGTCCTCCAGCAAAATTTAAATCTTTGAGAGGCGGCCCAGGACCTTCTCACCCAGACGGTGCGCGAGATGAATATAGTAGATGCTGCGATACTCTGCGAGCAGTACGGTAATATTGCAGATCTTCAATCCTGGGCTTCGGGTGCGACTAACCGAGCTGCTGTATGGACATGTGGGAATAGTCCAGTCCAGGATCTTATGCAAGTCCCAGGGGATGGATTCACCTGGATATAGGGGTTCGGTGTATATTTCTATAGTGTTTATGCTGCACCCAGAGCATCGCTTGAGGATTTCGAGGACTTGATCGCTTAATACATGACGCGAGAGAACGAAGGCCTCTTTTTATTGCTGGGGACTTTAATGCATGGGCCTCGAGGTGGGACAGCAGAGTAACGAATCGACGCGGCGTGGCTCTCCTGGACAGCCTTGACAGTTTGGATGTCTGTCTCTGCAACACGGAGGCAAGTTCGACCTTGGTAATGAATGGTCGCAGCTCGGTCGTTGACCTAACTTTCGATTGTAAAAGCCTTGCTAGACGAATTGTATCATGGGAGATTAATGCACATTATACACATATTGACCACCAAGCTATTGTCTATGAAGTGAAAGAGCAGTGCAAGTCGAGTCCAGCAAGGGGTAGAAGGAAAGCTGTTTGGAACCTCAGGTCGTTCGATCATGATGCCTTCATTGCCATGATGGAGGGCAACTCTGAAGATATGTTGTCCGGTGACTCTGAAGATATGATAGAAACGGTAACGAACCGGGTATTTGACGCGTGTGATGTGTCAAAGACAAAAGGTCCAAGGAGAGAACGCCGTCCTCCAGTGTACTGGTGGACTGACGAGATCGCGGAACTTCGCAGAGAATGCCACCAAACACGTAGATTGGCACAGTGCGCCTGGAGCCGCCCAAATTATGACTTTCTCAAGGATCAGCATAAGGACGCCAGAAGAGCTTTCACTAAAGCCATTAAGATCGGTAAGTGTCTTTGCTGGAGAGAGCTAGGTGAGGAGGTGAATGCTAACCCCTGGGGGCGCCCGTATAAGCTGGTAACGGCCAGACTCAGGGGTATGTTCAGGCCACCACCCACTTTACCCTATTTTCTTGGGAAAAGTTGTAACTACCTTGTTTCCTCGCCAGGTAGATATGTTACAACCTAAGGATCGTTGTGAAGATCTAAGTGAGATTCCGGCAGTCTCGTTGGATGAACTTTCCAGAGCTTGCGGCAGGGTCCAATATTGCAAAGCCACTGGATTAGATTAATGTAGCTATTAAGACCGCTATTAAGGTTCGGCCCGACTATTCTTACAGGCATATAACGCATGCGTACGAGAGGGGAATTTCCCCCGTCGATGGAAGCAACAACAGTTAGTCCTCCTTCCAAAGGGCGATAACGCACCTACTGATCCGACAGCCTATCGGCCAAATTACTTACTGGATACAGCAGGCATAGTGTTAGAGCGGGTTATCTGCAATCAGATTGAATCATTTACAGAGCGGCCTCAGGGATTGTGTCTCCACGGTAGATGCAATTAAGGTAGTCATCGACATCGCACGCAAGGCCATTGAAGGCAAACCATGGAAAGGTCCTGAAAGGTCCATGAAGTATTGTGCTATAGTGTCAATGACGCCGTTAATACTGCAAGGTGGAGCTTCATTCTTTCTGCGTTACAAATTCTTGGTGTTCCAAGGTACATCTCGAACTTGATCAAGAGTTAAACAGGAGGATCCTCCTATATGAAACTGGGACTGGAGCAAAATCTTATACGGTCACAGGTGGTGTCCCACAAGGCTCGTTTCTTAGTCCGATGTCGTGGAACATTATGTATGACGCCGTGTTGAAGCTCGAGGTGCCGGAAGGCGCAAGAACTATTGGATTCGCTTACAATGTTGCAATTGTAGTAGTCGGCAAATACACCGAAGATGTCACGCAGGTTGCCAACGAGGCTGTGGCGGAGATCCGGCGGTGGCTTACGTCGGAAGGACTACAGATGGCCGAGCATAAAACAGAGGCTGTGTTGGTAACGGGCAGAAAAATGAGAGAGAGTATTACACTTAATGAAGAAGGCTGCAAAATATCTTCGCTGCTGTCACTAGATATTTAGGGGTGCATATTGATGCGAGACTGTGCTTCGACGAGCACCCGCGCAAAGTCTCCGAGAAAGTGGCTCGTATGGCATCGGCATTTGCACGCATTATGCCTAATGTAGGGGGCCCTAGGCAAAGAAGCCGGAGGCTGCTGTCTAGCGTATTAAATTTCATTTTTCTCTACGCAGCCCCCATTTGGGCTGATGCCATGGGCATTCAGTCATACGCCCGTGGGGCTAAGTCGGTGCGCAGAAGGTCCGCCTTGCGGGGTGAGCGTTTCGCACTGTATCCTATGATGCTGTGTGTGTTAGCAGATATGCCTCCTATCGACCTCATTGCGCAAGAGAGGGCTAGACTCTACTTGCGCAAGCAGGAGGGGGCTTCAAACTGGAATACCATCACGAAAGAAGAGAGGGGGTGGCAATGAACCAATGGCAACGACGATGGGAACAATCATCAACTGGACGATGGACATTTCCGGTCATTCCAAACATCATGACGTGGATTCAAAGGGAACATGGAGAATTAGATTTTTATCTAACGCAGTTGCTGACAGGTCATGGATGTTACCGAGAGTATCAGCTCCGATTCCGGTTGGACGATAGCTCCTCATGCCCAACGTGTTTCCCGGTGCTTGGAGATGCATAACATGTGTTCTTTTATTCCACGCTTCGTAGTGGATAGGGAGGAACTCCATAGACTCCAAGAGGTAGTGCCCCCTAAGACCATCGTCACTAGGATGCTGATGACACAAGAGTATTGGAGTGCGGTAGCCACCTATGCCGGAAACGTCCTGAAGACGCTCCGCTCCGAGGAGCAGTTACGAAGAAGTGTCCGTAATATGTTGGTGAAGTGCGAAAAACCCATCCTTCCTTCTCGCGATGCAATGCCTGACGATGATTCCGCGGGAAGGAATAGGAGGAAAGGGATGGGTTTTTAGTGGGTAGGCATAGGCTAGCTATGAGTTCCACACGCTGCAAGTTGCGGGCCTCGTAGTGTCTTTAGAAGATTTTCCCCTGCCCCTTTAAAAAAAAGAACACACACACACACACACACACACTTGTATCATAACTATTTGTTTTACCTGAACGAATGTGTGGTAATGTTATATTTGTTTCTTTTCTACACTTGTGTTAATTTATAATATATGTTGTTAATGTATAATGTTAATGTTGTTGTATTGTTAATTGTTAATGTAACATGTAATGCTCTTTAACAATGTAATATTCCATAGTATTCACATTAATTTGGCATGTCTACAAGCCAGTAAAGTTGCATTTAAACTGGTGTACTTTGTTTATTACCTTGTTTGTTAACAATTACCAATTAACAAAATTGTTAATTCTATTGAAATTGTGCAATATCAATATGCTCAATAAATACTAGATTTTACTGCCCTGATGACTTTTTTCTTCCATAAAATCCTTATAATTATTGTTGTGATTTTTTTAAAGAAATTAAGGCGTGGAAATTATGGGAGTGAAATCGGGAGGCAAGTTCCCTCGTTGCTTGTTTATTTCATATTAACCGGCTGCTTCTTCCCTATTGGCTGTCCGTTTACCCAATAGAAATTATACAGAACAATGTGGCGGCACCGGAAGTTGGGCAAATAAGGCTTTTCCTTTTAACATTGAGTGCCGTCTGTGATATATACTCTTTGGCTGAGGCTGGCCATGCTTGCTGTCGATTACTACTAAGCGCGATCAAGTGTGTCAAGATAAAACATTTTGTTGTGGAGAACGGTACTCACGGAGATGGAAAAGATAGATATTGTAGCTGAATGTATTATAAAAGTAGAGCAGGTAAATAGTTTCTGTATGTTTCATTAGTGTACGTAGTAAATATACAAAATGTTATATGTTTACACATTATTAGCCGAAGAATCCGTGCGCGCTTTAGATAGTATTAGTATTTTTACATATGACTTTTACAGTTTGAAGGAAGAGGCAAGTATAATCACTACTAATTCTAAACCAAAACATGTTGCGTTTTGAAGATTACAAGAGTAGTAAAAAGTTTATGAAACTGGAAGTAAACTTTGTTCATGTTCTATATGCGTGATGGCTGTGCACATATATATTTTTTCAGGATCATCCAGCTAAAAGAGTTCAAATGAAGTTTGTACCTTTCTGTTAAAAGATTAATATATTAAGCCATGGGAAAAAAAAAAAAAAACAGAACAAAACTTGCACAAGTAATGTGTCGTGTTTGACAGTGAAAATGTGTGGATAAGAACATATTTAATAATACAGGGAAACTGGCCCAAACCAGAATCGCAAGGGACCAGTGTTTTCTATGCTACACACAATTCCATGTTATACAATTTATTACTATGAACCATGTTTGCCAGAACTGAGGTTTATGTTGATATTGGGCAGATTTGCACATAACGCAGGTTCTCCAAGAAGCAAAATATACTTCCTTCATTTCATCCTTCAATGTGAGGAAGCTATATTCTTTCCATTGTTTTGAAGATAACACAAATAGTACAAATAATTTTCTTTGTAATGCATTTCAAAAACAGGCTCATGCCCATGGCTTTCAAAAGTATCTGTTTTAAAATTTAAAACTTATGTGTTTTATGCATATTATTCATATATTTCATAAATATTTCAACATAAGCACGTTATATTACTGTATTATATAAGCGGTATAAGTACAAAAAAAGTCAGTTTCCTGGTTCTTGTCACCAAAAACGAGGAGCTTGTTTGTGCTTCCTGAGAAATCTAGATGCATGGACATGTGGGGTTTCTCAAATACATGTTGAACTTGTGAGTGACTGTTTTCTTCTGTTATCTCCAGATCAAAGAAGAGCCAGTGGACAAGAAAGAAGACTGTTGCTGGAATTCCGTTGTGAGTTAGTTTTGTAGTAGTGTTATTGACCCAAAATAATGAAATTACAATATTCACAAAAAATCAGGCACTTCATTCTCTATCAAATTCAAATGTATTGTTCTTTGATGCTGGACTAGCAGAAAAAAGAGTGATTAAGGGTGTAAGTCTGCATTTCGTTTGTTTGTGAGGGAGGACATTTTAGCACATGTCTTTATACAAGTTACAATGACACTGGTATGTATATGTATTTGTAATAGTGCATATGTAATACACTGTATGTAATTGTATACAATACAATTACAATTGTGTATGACAAGTCAATAGGATGTCTTGGTTGCAGAGAGTGAAGTTACATTACTGTCCAGAAACAAAACAGGGGGCCATTTTAGCATTTGCTCAAAGGACGGGGGAAACTGGACAAAAAACCCGATTGAGATGGGAACATGAGCCTAGGAAGTATACTAGAATACTTGTTACAGATAGATAAATATATTATAAGAAGATAAGTCTTTTTATTAGCAAAATAATTTAACATTTCAAGATTTGTGCTGTTTCATGATTAAAATAAAAGTATAATTTACTTGTTATTGCCATTTTACTGCTACTACTCATAATAATTATCAGTATAATAGTTCATGATATCAATTATGGTAACAACTACATATAATTTAACAATATTAGTACATTCAGTGTTTAAATCTTGAAATGCTGAGGAGGCAGCATGTAGGTTTTGGCCAGGTTTTTTCCATTTCTACACCTAGTCCTACTGCAGCACCTGGAATCAGATTGCACATATCTGCACGCAATACTGAAGTATTCCTGAACACTATAAAAATGTTTTTGCCCAAGGAAGTGAATAAGTTTATTTTTGAAGTTGTGTAAACCTGTTATGTTTCTCGGATGTATTGGTAATTTGTCAAAGAATTGAATTTCTGTAGAGAATGTATCCTTTCAGTATTGTGTGCTTGTGCACAATGGTTGATGAAGGGTTTATACTTGCCTTGTGTTGTGAGTGTAAACTTGAGTTAAATTTGTAGAATATGTTGTTGTTTATTAGATTTTTCTTTACAAAAATGAGAATCTTGTAAATGAATATGCAAGGCAGTGGAAGTATGTTAAGTTTTTGAATTGAGGTCTTCAGGACTATTTATTGTCCAGATGAGTTTCTTTTGTCTTTTGAATGTTTGCTTTGCATTTGGTGCTTGGCCCCAGATTATTATTTCCGTAAGAGAGTGCACATGTGCAACGTACTCTGTTCGGTCCGTTTCAGTGGTGCTTTTTTGTGTTATTATTCTGAGAGCATAAATAAGTTTACTCCATTTGAATAAATATCTTCTAGATATTCAAGATTGGATTGTATGGTGATTCTAAGAAATTTGGTTTTCTGGGCTTGTGTGATGCTGTTGCCTTCTGATGTGATATTTGGTGAAGACCCGTACATTTTGATTAGAAGTGAAAATTTTTATTATTTCTTGTCTTTTCCTATGTCTGGGCAAGTGAGAGATACCATAGACTCTGTTTTTGTTCTCTATTTTAAGAAACAATGGTTCAGTACAAGGTGGCATGTTGATTATTTCTACACCTTAGTGTTCAAGTGAACTAGTCTAAGTTACAGAAAATTGACAATCAAACATTCTCACAAACATGACTTGGAGTCATTCAAAATATGATACGTAAGCGAAGATGGTTTTGTTTCTCTACTCAGTTCTTAGTTTGTCCCCTTTCTATGTTTTAAAACACCCAAATTGGACAGACTTTTCCATTAGCTTTTTAGTATTATCTCTTTTTCTTCCTACCTCTTATTTGTTTCTGAATAAGCCAAAGCATTTTATATTTCATTTCTCATAATAACCACTGTAACGGATTCTTAGGTATCTGATTTTCTCTTGTTACATTGAGTTAAAATAATACATTTGCTTTGTTTGAAGCAATTTTAGTAATAAATCACTACTCTTGATTGAAGTAAAACAATGGGACATGATCAAGGACTATTAAAAGAATTGTACAAATGAACACTAGAAAAGCTTTTAAAATTAATCAACAATTTTTTAAAAATAATACAATTTAAATCATTTTCCTAATGGCACTGACATGTTACATATTCAAGGACGTAATTCTTGTTTAATTATTTCTGGCAACTATGGAAACGTCCACAGTGTTCATCTGTATCTAAATAGTGTTTGACAGAAACTGATATTTTAGTCATATTTTCTATAATGATGGTAAAAAAAAAAATGTGTTCATGAGTTCAATAAACGTCGTTACCATTCTGTAAATGTTCAGTTTTGTTTGTTATTGGAGGGAAATTTTGGTTCTTTTTCACCACAGTTACAAGAGACGTTTTAAGGAGCATCTCGATGGACAGCCATGCTTTTTACAAGCAATGTTTTTTCTTTCTTTCAGGTAAAAGATGAACTCAGATCTGTACACCATTCTGTCAAAGAAGAAGATTATGTGAGTACAGTCATTCAACTGTGTTAAATGGAGTAAAATAATTTTTAACACATTGGGACATGCAAATTCTTTTGTAATTAAAAAGAGATGATTCGTTACACACCTGTGGGGAACTATATATTTTTGAGTGAATAAAACAAGCGAGTTATTGGACATAAATAATTTCTTTTCTTAGGTCATTGTCAACCCTATAGTGTGCGTTATGTATTGAATGTGACACAGTGTGGATCTAAGGTGCAAATTTAGCATGATTACTTGCTTATTAGAAGAATTGTTCCACAGTCAATGAATTATGAGAATATTTTGCGCAGATCTAGTGAGAAAGGGAAGTGATGGTTGCACAGTCATTGAAGGCTTTGCTAAAATTAGGTAGTATGTATTTGGAGAAAAATGTTGATATTACAAAATGAACTGAAAGTATATATTTTTCTAACAATGGTAGTGGTGGTAAATTTTAAGTTTGTAGTAGGATGGAATGTGCAACATTATAATATTTCCTAGCCAATATCAGAAAGAAAAAAAAAAGAATTTGCTATTGTATCACCACTAGTTTGTTGTACGACATATTTTTATTTTTCTGTGCAGGAGGAGTTGCAGCCTTCAGTTGCAGTGTTTTTTCAATCAATTGAGAAGCATGGAGAAGTCTGTATTGAAGAAACAAAGGTATGGCTATCACATAGTTCTACATTGATAGCATGTTTTTTGAATGCAAGGAGGCATTGCACGCTGACATGTTAAAACCCTCCCTAAAGGTTTTTATTTTAAATAAGAGGGTATTATGGATTATGAAGTTAATGAATCTGTGATATAATGGAAAATGCTGGATGTTTGGTAATGTAATGCAAGTCTATGCTATGACTAAAGTCTGAAATATGGCTAATATGTAAGTATGTATTATACATACTCGAATCTAACCAGCATACTTTTTTTTCAAACATTGCTAGTTGAAAATCGGGGTGCTCGTAATATTTGAGTCAATGTTGTACTGTGAACTTGAAGCATGTTGCATGTTGTCAAATGGCGGTGCGAGTTATACTTCTGTTTCTATAACGTGGCACATCAGGGCATATCTTCACGATGGAATGAGTCTCAGCATTTTGCATCTTTCTCGGCCGAAAGTGTTTCTTTGCATATCAGTGTTATCAATGCCGTCAAGCCCTTTATCCAGCTTCCCGGGGCAGCATGTAACCAATTAATAGCAAAATTGGACTGTACACGAAAGTAATTCACAGAATGCTACAAACATTCTTCAATGAAAAATGATTTTTTTTTTTTTTTTTTTTTTTTTTTCGAATTCACATGCTTCATAAGGCATTGGTATTTGGTTTGGATAATATTCTATGCTTTAGTCATTGATATTAGAAGATACTTGGTGTTCAAGGAGTGTGTGCTCTAAACATGTTTCAATTTTTCCCCATAGGGTGGGAACATTTCACTTACTTCTGACCTCATTAATTGGACACGAGTTTGTGGTGAGCAGAGTTGACTACTAGCTCACAATTTACTTGCTAATCTCAGTGGCCCAAGTTGCTTGTCAATTGTTCTGTGTGACATAATAGGGACTTCTTCTGCAACGTATCTGCGAATTTCAGAAGGTTTGAACTTTTTTGTTCTTTGAATTACCATCCTGTGGAACAGAAATGTGCTGGGAAGTTATTGAATGGTGTTTCTTGAAAAGTTTATGATAATTTGGAAAGATAAGACAACTCGGGTGAAATGAAGGTTCGCAGTAGGTTATCCCAGCTTTAAATCCGACCAATACATGTTCTAATTGCAAATTTATGTGGAGATCGTCCATTGTGTGGCAGCAAACAGCACATTCAGGACTTCTAGCCACGTCTTTGGCATGCATTAAAATAATATTATTATAATAAACTATTAACGTGAAGTTACGAGGCTAATTTTGGAATGAGCATTGTATTCTATGCAAACATTCTATCAAAACACAAAAACTGTGTAAATATAATAGGAACCGAAATGATTGTGATCAAATGTGAAATAACAGAAACTAAGATAAAAAAACAAAATATTAATGATCTCCTATAAATGTCAGTGATCGATATAAAACAGCAAGTTCAAACAATTGAAATAATGACGTTAAAAACTTATTTATGTAAATGAAAAGTAAAAAAACACACTCTATTTTTATTGACAACCAGATATTTACATCCCAATTGCATACAAAAAGTATTAACTAAAGAAACATACACAGCTGACAAAGATGCCTTTTTGTGGAATTATAACTTAAGTTAAAATGTAATGTCTATGAACATAAGCCAGAGAAATACAAGAATGAAGACATAATTTTGTACTAGTATGTGCCACAGCTCTGACTGAGAAAAACATTTGTATGAAATTTGTCATACATGTGTTATATAATAATTGTAGGTGTATTTTAATTCTGTTGTGAGATTTCGCTGAAAACTTTTGTGGAATTATCCAGATTGCCATGCCAAGTCTCTTCTAGACCCATTAAAGCTTGGGCAATAATCTATGAGGTTGACTGTTCAAGTAGATGACAAATATTACATGAAAAATTAAATAATAATCACCTGTAACAGCAAAATGCCAACAGTCTGTGTAGACACTATTGAGAAATATAAGTAGATAAATGGAAGCAATGTTGAAACACCTCGATCCTTAGAAATGTTCCATAAATCTTCCTACCTTTCATTTCTTTGTGAATAAACCAAAACATTATATTTTACATTTCCTGTAATAACGTAAAAACCAGCCTAATGGAATCTTAGGTATCTGATTTTCTCTTGTTACATAGAGTTAAAATAACATGCATCTGCTTTGTTTCAATCAATTTTTGTAATCAGTACTCTGGATTAAAATAAAATATGTTCACGAGTTCTTCACAATGCCATTTTTATCCCATAAAACTTTTCTTTTTTGTTTAATATTGGAGGGAAATCTTGGTTACTTTTTCACTGCAGTTCTACTAGAGTTGTTTTTAGAAGCATCTCTATGGGCAGCCATGCTTTTTTATAAGAAATGTGTTTTGCTTTCAGGCAAATGATGAACCTAAAGCCTTTCAGCATTCTGTTAAAGAAGAAGAAGATGATGTGAGTAGTATTCATCTGTCTTGAATAAAGTAAAATAATTTTTGACACATTGGGTCACACAAATCCTTTTGTAGTTGAAAAGGGAAAGATTCATAACGTAACTCTGGAGGAATAATATAATTTTTGATTAAATAAAACAGATGTGAGTTATTAAAATTTAAACTGGTGCAATCAATAATTATTTTTCATAGGTTACCATCCACCCCATACTGTGAGTTCTGTATTGCATGTGACACAGTGTGGATCTATGGTACAAATTGAATGTGATTATTTGATGATCACGTGTACGTCAACGTGTTATGAGAATGATATATTCCACAGATTTGGCGAGAAAAGCAAGTGTTGGTTGAGCAGTGGTTGAAAGCTTTGCTAAAGTATTTAAGTGGAAGACAATTTTGATGTTACTAAATAAATTGAAGGCATGTAATATATTTTTCTAATAGCGGGAGTGAAGATGAACAATATGATCGTGTTAGAAAAGTGCAACATTATAATATTTCGTAGTCAATATCAAATATACCAAAAAGTATATGCTGTTGTATCACCACTAGTTTTTTTGCTGTATGATATTTTTTTTTTTGTTTTTAATGCAGTATGATATGTTTTTTGTGCAGGAGTTGGACCCTCCACTTGCAGTGTTTGTTCAGCCAATAGGGAAGCAAAGAGGAGCCTGTATTGAAGAAACAACGGTATGGCTATCATATATATTTTCAGGATGATTTTTAATACAAGAAATCTTTGAATGGTAATGTGTTAAACCTCACCCTAAATGTCTTTATTTAAATAAGAGGTTGTTCTTAGTTATGTCACGAATGATTCTGTGAAATTATGAAGAATGCCAATGTTTCGCAATCTAATGCATGTTACTACTAAGGTCCGAAATATGGCTAATAAGTGAAGTATGTAATTAATTTGCCAATTAGCTGAACAGTATGGAAAAAGATGTATGAATTATTCGATGTGATTTGTTTTGGACTTCATTTGGCTAATGTAGATATCCGCCACAGTGCTGGCTGAAGTAAAGTTATTGTCTGTGTGTGTGAGATGCCTTGGGTGTTTGCAGGGAGTATTTGAGATAAATGTGCATTGGGATTTATACTTTACATGCACACATTCAATTTTCAAACAGAAAGGAACCAAAATAGTTTCCTAAATAACAGCAATATTAAGCATGCCTCTTAGTTTCTGGTACTGGATCGGAAAATTGGAATAAAACGTCCAATCTGTATACAGGCAAAACAGCATTGTTTTAGCTATTGTCTGATTAAGTTTTTACCCACTCTATCACAACTTTTCAAAAAACTATTACTAAACTAGTTCTGGTATATTTGCGCTTTTTGAAATCCTACTATAATCTGACCTGCATCTTTTTTTCTGTAAATTTTTTTTGCAGTTTAAGGGGGTGTTGCAGCCATTTTTGGTTGTTTTCAATAAAAAAGTTAAATGAAAGACTGGTTTTAAAATTGCTTTTATTTCATGCAAAATCACTCATATTTTGCAAAAATTGTACATGACTTCATTAAAGGCCTACTTTTGAATAACAAATTTTATTTAAAAACTAGCGATTCTGCAGATTAGCACAGACCTTCTCATACTAGTTGGTTGGAATATCTTCAGTCAGCTTTTATTAGTTTTTGGGAATTGCCCCTCCCGTTACCCAATTACGCTGTACTGACACTTTAAAGACAGTAATGGATATTTTCTCACTTTAAGGTCTTTAAGTGCTAGAATTGAAATGTCTTCAAAATTATAAGAGAAACGTAAAACAGTTATATGTACAAATTTTAATTGGAGCCTTGAAGTAAATGTGTGATGAACATTGAACAGATGGCAGATGAACATTGTTAATAAGGCACAATCTTGAGTTCATTTTTAGAGAAAAGATTTAAATTTGTGAGAAACTTCATGAGAAATCATTTGAACCACGTCTTCTCACCAATCCAATAATTTATTAGAAATGCTAGTAATGTAAATATAACATAGATATTAATGTCTTGAGGAATATATAAAAAAAGAAAAATTAATTTTTGCAATTTTCAAGAATTGAATTATTGCATTGAAACTAATTAACAAGTTCATGCCTTGTTATTTAGTGTATTTATCTCTCTCCATACCTGCCCCCAGTGTGCAATGCCTATGACTGTATCATTGGGTGAAACTTGCATATCCTTCAGTAGCTTCTAATCTGCTGACCATTAATTAATTTTATGAACAAAAGCAAATTATTTCATAATTTTCATAATTAATAATTTTAACTTTTATTTAAAAATCCCCCCCAAAGACATTGTATGCATCTGCTCAAATCGAATTAATTTAAAAAACTTAAGACGATTTTGCAATATTTTTTGTTTGTTTTTTTCTTTTCGTTAGAGTGTAACAAACATGTTTTTTTAAAACCTATAATAACATACTTTCAGAGGAAGAACTTCACCTTGCCATTTAAGAAATTAACAGAATGGAACAGACTTTCTCATATTAGTTTTCTATTTCCTTTTGTCTCTGCTAGCTACTCGAACTTGCCACATATTCTTGCCTGCTGCCACCTATCGACACCCAAAGTACATTTTCTGAAATTTTCTTAATTTTCATGCTTTTTAATTGAACTAAAATATTTTAAGAATATTAAAGAACAGTAAAACCGTGTCCAAATGGGAATTTTCTTTGAAACATTTGATGCCGTTTTTAAGGAAATGGCACTTAACCGCTACAGTAAATTCAAAATTTGAAGCACTTTCACAGACAATTTTTGAGTATTTGAAAAACTTCATATAAACTGAAAATATTATGTGTGAAAGAACTTTAAAAAAATTACATTTGTGTAAATTTTGAAAAAACAAAAAAGTACCCCAAAATGAAATATACATCATATTAAAGAGTGCAATTAGCGCTTACCTTTCGACAAATCTGAAGAAAAAAAATTGGAGGCTTTTTTTGAGAAAATCGTGTGTTTTAACATTTTAAAATTGCACAAATTGCCGCAATATTGCGTGAAAAATACTAAAATTTTCTGCAAAATGTACATCACTTTATTGAAAGAAAAAATTATGGACTACAAATTCCATCCCAATTCCCTCTATTTTGTAGTTGTAGGAACACACGGAAAAAAAATTTGAACTAAAAATTGTCGTAAATTCAGTGTTAACTGTGAAAATCGACATATGCTATCTTTATAAGTTTATTCTACTGTATTTTGAGAAAAAATGAAATGAAAAAAATTTGAATGATTTTTGAGAAAATTTTGAAAATGTTCCAAGGGATTTAATGTAAAACACCCCCAAAAACCTAAGGAATGATATTTAATGTCGCAAAGCTTCGACTCAGGCCAAATGGACAGGGGTTTCTTCATTTTGGAAAAAATCCTACCCATGGTTTAGACGCCCAGCGTTGTTCACTTACACTGGACGGACGGTTTGAAAAAACAAACACTTTTTGATTTCATGGAATTTTTGATCATGGTGTTGGATCATTCATGAAATCATTAAAAAATAAATTTTCCGCAGCATTACATAACTTTTCCTAAACTACGTATATTACTCGGTATATACTTTTGTATATGGCAAAGTAAAAAGAAATTTATTATTATAATCTTTTCATAGTCTTATATCAGGACTTTACTCTGACTTGCAACCGATGCCTGAGAGCATCACCCAGACAATTTGGGAATGCGTGAAATACCTTCAGCATCGCTTTCACTTTTAAAGACCCCTGAGCACATACCCTCAGATTTCGGGCTGGGTGAATGTGGATAGTTTTATTTGGAAGAAAGAGAAATCACTTAATCTGTGCGTGTTACTCTTTATGCCCCTGTCAGTAGTCACTTGAATAATTTATTCCAAGGTCTGTTTATTGCCATTTTAAGAAAATAATATTTTATTATTTATTTTCAATAATTAATGAACATTTATGTTTTGTTAATATTTCTATTAATTTTATTAGGATTTTCTTATTTTGTTTAATTGGCGTGTTTCATTAAAGAATAATATTGTGTTTGGGGCTGCAAAATATTGCTTAGATGACTGGGAGAACATTTGCAGGAACTGCAACGAGAAGTTCTGTGCATCGCCTTTCTGTGTTCTGATCAGACAAGAAGGTTCTGAAAAGACGACACACAATTGACAAGATTAACATCTCATCATAAGAATCATTAAGTATTTTTATAGATTGTCAAAGTTACCTTTGGACGCAATTAACGTTCTTCTTACGTTATTCATGAGGCAGTCCATTTTAAATGGTCCAGAATTTAATAAATTGCTCGCTCGACCATCTCGAAAAAAATCCATACTTTGTACATAAATTCTCTTATGTTTTGGCTGTTCAAAAACTTTTTTATTTTTATGAAATTACAAATGGCGGCCATTTTTGTTTTCCTTCGTGCGCCATTATCCGCGTTTGTAGACCTTTACTCTTCTCCAAATTACTAAGTGCTGGGTTGTTCTAGCATTTTGGCATAAATGACATTGAATTCAGTGTTTTCTGGCCTACAAATAGAAATTATATTTACCTTCTTTATGTGTTTCTATTTGAGAAATATTTGCAACCAAATTTATTGAATGCGAATGAAATAATTTCGATTTTCAGAGAGTAATTTCTCAAAGCAGGAATTCAATCACGGTCGTAATTTTTTCTGGGCTTTTACATATAACAGTATAGTTACTTTCTTTCAAGTATCAATGGTAAGCAACTTACTTAAAAACTACATCCTCTTCAAAATTTGAATTTTCAATTTTTTTCACATTTTGAACTGCAATATCTCTGGGAGACCAGATAAAAAGATGTTGATGAAATGTGATAAAAGTGTTGTAGGGATTCGAGAAACTAAATTGAAAATAATTTGAAGCATTTCTACCCACAAATATAATCATCACTTCTACAAATAAACCGGACGTCTCTATATGTGCTTTTGCAATTTGAAACTTTTAAACATTTTTTCAACTGTCTTTTGCGATTTGTGAAACGTATATCATGTAAAATCAATTTTTGAGTTTCTGTGCATCTGTATGAACCTATTTCAGTAAATTAATGAATCTATCGTCATGAAATTTAAATACATTATGAACACTAGCCAGGTAACCTGCTTAGATATCCCAAACGGAAAGAAGAATTAGAAATTATTATTACTTTCTTGCCTTACGAATTCTTAAAAAGAAATAGAAAATGCCGAAATTTCGTTAGAATAAACCTCATAACCGGGTTTTGGAAATGAAAAAGTGGATAAATCCTGTTGCTAAATTTAGAAAAAAATCTCTAACTCGTGGAGTCGCCAGAATCCCTGTCTTGTTGGTTCTTGATACCGAGAAATCGATTGACGGAACATGTCCGTTTGTCCGTCTGTGGTTAACGCTGCCGCCTAAACCGTTCAGCAGATTTTCTTGATTCTTGAACCGTTCAGCGGAATTGATATACCCTGATTGATCTTAACGGCCTGTAGGCTTTGGTAGTTTCTAACCAATATTTTATTTTTATACATAAATCAGGTTTTAACCTTTTTTATACCTTTGTCGGAGTTCAAATCATGCTGCAACTTCTGTTGCGTAGTGGTATGAGTGCCGGCATGTTAACTCTGAGGATCTGAGTTCGAGTCTCAGAGTGGAAAAATAATTAGCTGCTTGACAACTCTTTTGCTGGTATTGTTAGCTTTTAGAAACAATGTAAGAAAGTATGTGCTTTGGCAGCACAACTAGTTAAAATATCGTTTAGTATTTAAAATTATTGAAAGACAAAACCATATGTGACCATTTTGCAGTCATTTTCAAGTTTAGCACTAAAAAATCCAAAATATATCAGTAATTACGTTTCTGAAATGAAACATTAAAATTCTTTATTCCTGTAATTGGCGTCGACTGAATGATAACTAAGTATCTCCTTGCAATTATAATTTAAGGTGCAGGGATAAAAATCATTAAAGGTTATATGGATTACTAGAATTATTCAAACTTAGTTACCCTCCCACATAAAATATTAAATTTTCAATCTCAATATTTTATTGCCTGAAGAGATTGTTTATTTTTTTCCTGTAGGATCCTCTTGCATCCTCCTGTAGTGGTGCTTCTATTCCTACAATAAAACAAGAGATTACTTCATGTTCCCCAGGTAAGTGTAAGATATATTTTTTAATTATTTCGTGAACCTAGGTCAAAAACTAGTGAGTTAGAGAGTACAGCAGTTGGTAAAAATTATGACGAAGTTGTTTACAAAAATAATGCTCAATCGAGATTGCTCTATCGATTTAAAGACAGCCGCACAAGTACTCAACGGCATTACAAATTCTGTACTTGTTAGAAAACACATTCCTTACATTGTGATGATGAATAATATTCATTTGCCAGATTTTCGATAGCGCTTGGAAACGCCTGTTTGATGTGCTCTTTCTTTAAGACTGAGCGCCTCATCAGCTCCTTCCAGTGGAGCATTGAATTGGGAAACTTTTATTTCCCTTTCTGTTTCTCCCTCTTTGTTTATTTTCTTCGCTAATCTTTGAATGGTTTGCATGAAGTGCCTGTAAGCAGTGATCTTACTTATCAAGGATTCAATAGAAATTTCAAATGTTTGAAAAGATTGATAAAGAAGTCTGAAAGCTAAGTTATGACTTCCTACATCACTCAATTTCTTAAGGAAGCGGTACACAGTGTCGTAAGGGAGAGTGACTTGATATCACGTAGGTTATTGTGGCAGTTTCTAGAGCCCAAATTTGAGTGCTTTTCGTTCATCTTTCTTTTGTATGTGTAATTTAAAACTTTTAAATGTTGAGAAATAGTTTTTTGACAAATAAATTTAAATTGAATTAAACAATCACTCCTAGCACACTAATGAAACATTTTCTTAGATGTTCAAACGTGACAATTTTACAGATTGTGGTGCACAAGAAAACCCAATAACCAGCTGAAATGTCTGAGGGCAATATCAGCGTTTTTAAGGAAACTCTGATGTTTTAAGCATCAATTTATTGAAGCAGGTGTTTTTAACATTGATTTTCGTGTTCGATGTTGCTTCGTTTGTTTTGTTTTTTAATAAGTCCCACGATCACATTTTTTTAAAACTTAAGTTTGAAGAAATGTCTGTAATTGTTAGTTCGTGATGGAATAAAACGAAAGATGTGTGCCACTTTCATCGAGCAGACTTATCACAGAAGAGGTGACCCAAATGTTCAGTTTATTTCCTACGCCTTACCTCGTAGATGTGGGTGTGTCCTTTTCTTACCTTTCCCTTCTGGGTGAACTGAGGGAATTCGGACCCCTTGATGATCCTGATCGCTCAGGCTTCAGGCTGTTTAGTTAATTGTTCAGATATTTTTTTCTACTTTGCTTTGTTTGTTAAATCTGAATTATAAATTAATAAACTCTGACACAAATAAAATACAATTTTCCTAGTTTATATAAGTGAAATATCTTCGATTATTTGATTAATATGTTTTTGAGCTTTTAATTTTGAGAAAAAATGTGCCAACAAAACAGTAAAAATCGCGTCGGAGACAAAACGGAAATTTTTCAAACACAAAACTTGTTTGGTTTTCACTTTTTTAATTAAAATCTGCGTTCTTAGAATTACTGGAATGTTTCTCGCCGTAAGACGGGTGCCGGGCTCGAGCCACGATCTTCAATTTTAATCCTCGACCTGCTGTCTCCTACGGCTACAGTACTCCGTAAAATCATATCAAAACTAACTTTAATTAATCTGAGACCTTTTAACGTTTATCATAATCAAAAATCATATATCCAATGTTCATTGCACTCAACTACCAAACATGCCAGGAGACCAGTCGGGAGCTTAGAGTTTGTTCCGGCTGGGGCGTTGCCACGCGGGTGGGATATAGTGGTTGATAAACACCAATGTCCGACGGTAGGAAGGCTGGGAAAAGCCATCGCCACACCCCGAGCAAAAAACGTGCACTAAACTTACGGAATTAATGACCTATGTAGTTGACGCGCTCGTAATCACTAATAATCATTCAGACAATCCATAGTCCATTGAAACCAATCGAGCCATTTTCGAGATCTCTCTTAATGTCAATGGTATAAATGTTTTTTGCCCCGGGACAATGTTGGCCTGGGAGCCAGAGTTACCATGCCTACCATTTGCAGTTTCTTGGATAGCCGAAGCCCTTAACTGGTTGAGTTATTCGAGTAGAACCTTCAGTAGCTAGTATTGAAAACTTTTTTTCTATCTCAAGATATAGTTCGGATCATAAAGGGTTATCTCTGCTATAATTTTAGATTTACTACCAGGAAATCAACAATCCATTATTTTTTGAAAGTATTACATATGTTTACCTTCCTGAGTATTTGGTAAACTAAAATACTATTAAATAAGTTTTCTTTCAACTCTTTTGAAACTGCGCTTTTTCCCGTTCCGGATTATTGCATTCGCCTTGCATGTTTGTGTCAAATGTTTGATTGTTAAGAATCGGACAATTGTTATTGCTAGTCTGTCGCTGAATTTGTCTGATACAAATGTTTTTTGTTAGTAGATGGAGGGAGTTATTCATCAGAGAAAACCAACACACTCCAGACACAAGAGAGCCAAAGTACAGACTTGGAATGCATCCCTAGGAGTAGATACAGCAGCTGTGCCCAGACCCCGCACCACAAGGAACCGCTCCCAAACACGAGCATCCACAGAGGAACACATTTTAAGTGTTCCAGTTGCAATAAGATGTTCAGTAGTAAGGGGAAGTTGCATAAGCACGTGCGCACCCACACTGGTGAGAAACGTTTCCAGTGTTCCGTCTGTGAGAAGTCCTTCACTGAAAAAGGAAATTTGGATAGACACATGCGCACCCACACTGGTGAGAAACCTTTCCAGTGTTCCATCTGTATGAAGACCTTCGCTCTAAAACAAAAGTTGGATAGACACATGCGCACCCACACTGGTGAGAAACCTTTCCAATGTTCCGTCTGTGAGAAGACCTTCGCTCTAAAAGAAACTTTGGATAGACACATGCGCACCCACACTGGTGAGAAACCTTTCCAGTGTTCTATATGTGAGAAGACTTTCTCTGGAAAAGGAGATATGGTTAACCACATACGCACCCACACTGGCGATAAACCTTTCAAGTGCTCCATCTGTATAAAGACCTTCAATCAAAAAGGAAACTTGGATAGGCACATGCGCACACATACAGGTGAGAAACCTTTCCAGTGTTCCATCTGTATGAAGACCTTCGCTCAAAAAGAAACTTTGGATAAACACATGCGCACCCACACAGGTGAAAAACCTTTCCAATGTTCCGTCTGTGAGAAGAGCTTCACTGAAAAAGGAACTTTGGATATACACATGCGCACCCACACTGGTGACAAACCTTTCCAGTGTTCTATATGTGAAAAGACTTTCAATGGAAAACGACATATGGTTAACCACATACGCACCCACACTGGCGATAAACCTTTCCAGTGCTCCATCTGTGTGAAGACCTTCAATAAAAAAGGAAACTTGGATACGCACATGCGCACACATACAGGTGAGAAACCTTTCCAGTGTTCCATCTGTATGAAGACCTTCGCTGTAAAAGGAACTTTGGATAAACACATGCTCACCCACACTGGTGAGAAACCTTTCCAATGTTCCGTCTGTGAGAGGACCTTCGCTCAAAAAGAAACTTTGGATAAACACATGCGCACCCACACTGGTGAGAAACCTTTCCAATGTTCTGTCTGTGAGAGGACCTTCGCTCACAAAGGAACATTGAATACACACATGCGCACCCACACATTTTAATATAGGAATTTCGATGAATAAAATTTTCCGTTGGTATATGACTAATTATTATGAATTTGGCTATATTTCGCACAATAATGTATCGACATAAGTATGTGGGACAATTTCTTTTATTGACATATTCGACATAGTTCATATAGATGTTACTCCTCTTATTAATATATTTAATATTCTTCTTAATAATATATTTAATATTATTAATATATTTAAGATATTTGGGAATGTATAAACTTTGATGTAAGCAGTGATAGGAAAAATTACTTGTACAAACGATATATTGTCAAATAATGAACTTGTTGATATGAAGTCTGGTGTAGCTAATGTTTTTAATCAATTTCATCAAACGTTGGTCCAACCATGGGGATTTCGTCACGGTGAAATATACATCTCCACATCCTATTCACTCTCCTGTCCGTTCTGTTTGTTATACCTACCTTCAAAAGGAAATATTAGGTATTATTGATAGCATGTGTAGTAAAAATTCGGCTCGAGTAGTGGTATCTCGATTGACTCTATTAAAAGTGCCTTTTTTATAAATTTTAAATTTCGTGTTTTTGTACATTTTTGTATTTAAAACTTGATCCTATCTTGATTTTAAAAATTAGAATAGCATTAATTCATTTCTCGCCCACAGGGCTGAGCCCTCAGTGAGATTCAGTGATGTGATGTTTTGAACTTTAAATGTGCACATTTTCTTGTATTATGTTTAATGAAATAAATAAATTGAAATTGGTATGACCACTTACTCTGACTGTAGAGCAATGGATTTCTGAAGTCTTGTTACGAAGGGGTTTGTACACACACATATATATATATATATCTTAATATATATAAATCTCGTGTCACAATGTTTGTCCTCAATGAACTCCTAAACCACTTAACCGATTATAATAAAATTCGCACACCATGTGCAGTTCGATCCAACTTGAAAGATAGGATAGTTTAAATCTCAAATTATAGTCGCAATTTTAATTTATTGCTAATTTATTACAAATTTGATTGTTGTAATAATTGTAGATAATTGTGACTGTCAAATAATAACAGACAAATAATTAGCAATAAATTAAAATTGCGACTATAATTTGAGATTTAAACTATCCTATCTTTCAAGTTGGATCGAACTGCACATGGTGTGCGAATTTTATTATAATCGGTTAAGTGGTTTAGGAGTCCATTGAGGACAAAAATTGTGACACGAGACGAGATTTATATATATTAAGAATACAACAATCAGCTAGCTGACCCGGCCACGCGTTGCACGCGTTGTGCTGCCACGGAAACAAGGAAAACCACATCCTTCCATTACAGGCATATTCAAAGCTAAGACATTGGGGAGACTTTACACGGTACATCCAAAGCAACGTGAGTGCTTCTATTTACGTTTGTTATTGGTGAATGTTCCCGGACCAACGTCTTTTGAATTTTTACGAACAGTTAATGGTCGAGTATTCAATACATACCAGGATGCATGTCGTGAATTGCAATTGCTAGAAGACGATAACCATTGGGACTTAACGCTTGCTGATGCTGCGTTGACATCAACACCGAATAACATTCGTCAGTTGTTTGCAATTATTTTGACGACATGTTATCCCTCGCAAGCACAAACTTTGTGGGAAAAATATAAAAATTGTATGACAGAAGACATATTGCACCGAATTAGACAAACAAATCAATGGCAAAACATAGATTATACACCAGAGATGTACAATGAAGCATTGGTCTTGATCGAGGATTTATGTGTTCTTATTTCAAATTTACCAATTAATCATTATGGTATGCCATCACCTAATCGTCCAGCCACCTACTTAGTCAATACCGATTTACAACGAGAAAATCAATATGACCATGAAAGTTTATCAACAATTATCATGAACAGTGAACCATTACTGGCAGCAGAACAAAAAATTATTTATGATCGGATTACGCTGGCTGTTGCTGCTGAACAAGGCGTTTTTTTTTTCTTGGATGCACCCGGTGGAACCGGTAAGACATTTTTAATATCGTTGATTCTTGCCAAAATACGGTCGCAACAAAAAATCGCATTAGCAGTAGCATCGTCAGGCATTGCGGCTACTTTACTGGATGGTGGGCGAACAGCACATTCACCATTCAAGCTGCCATTGGACGTTCATAATAAACCAGATGCAATGTGTAACATCAAAAAGAATAGTGGAATAGCTGCAGTGTTGCGGAAGAGTTCTATAATAATTTGGGATGAGTGCACAATGGCACACAAATATTCACTTGAAGCATTAAACAGAACTATGCAAGATTTAAACAGCAATAATAAACTTTTCGGTGGTGCTATCTTACTTTTGTCTGGTGACTTCCGGCAGACCTTACCGGTTATACCTCGCTCTACTTTCGCGGATGAGATTAATGCATGTTTGAAACAATCATTCTTATGGCGAAGTGTTGAAACACTTCGATTGACCATAAATATGCGAGTACAATTGCAAAATGATCCATCAGCACAAATATTTTCCGAACAACTACTAGATATTGGGAACGGTAAAATAGAACTGCAACCAAATACGCAATGCATTAAACTACCAGACAATTTTTGCACTGTTGTTCAGGATAAAAATGAATTGATTCAGAGTATTTTCCCGGATATACAGAATAATTATTTGAATCATGAATGGCTTAGTCAACGGGCGATTTTGGCAGCCAAAATCGTTGATGTTGACGAAATTAACTTCCAGATACAACAGTTATTACCAGGCGATATGATGTCTTTTAAATCAATCGATACTGTTGTTGATGAAAATGAAAGTGTAAATTTTCCGATTGAATTTTTAAATTCATTAGATATCCCTGGAATGCCACCACATAATCTTCGATTAAAGATTGGTTCCCCTATTATTCTCCTCCGTAATTTGAATCCACCTCAATTATGTAACGGTACGCGTTTGGTCATCAAAAAGATCACCGGAAACATTCTTGAAGCAACCATTTTGGCTGGGAAGTTTAAAGGAAAAGTGGTCCTGCTGCCACGTATTCCGATGATACCATCAGATTCTACCATACCCTTCAAAAGGCTACAGTTTCCAATTCGTTTAGCTTTCGTCATTTCTATAAATAAATCTCAAGGTCAAACAATGTCCATTTGTGGTTTAGATTTGGAAAATCCATGTTTTTCTCATGGGCAACTATATGTTGCGTGTTCACGTGTTGGGAAACCGTCTAATCTATTTGTGTTAGCTAAAGACAGGTTAACCAAAAACATTGTGCACCGATTGGTGTTAAATTAAATTGAATTTGAAAGTATTTATAATTGAATAGTACTTATATTTGTTATACATCAGTTACGTGACTACTGCTGTCAAGACAGGGGCGACACGGTCGTGTCTGTGAACGCGTCCTCCTTGTGGGCTCCGTATCTGCTGGAAGGGGACACCCCCTCGAGGAGCGCTGTCGCCTTTCTTGGGGAACACGACGTGGCGAGATCCAGACCCGGCAGCGGATTCAGGAGGGCCCAGTACTGCGTGGACGCTGCACCCCCGCCTCTGGGCCCCTTCGCGATGCACGTGAGATCGGAATGCGATGCGAGGACTTGCGCTAACAAGTGCTGCGGGAGGAGGGAGCAGCTCACGCAAAACAAGCAAGGGAAATGGCAGTGTGGAGGTTATGGCGGTCGCGTCTGGGCGGCGAGTAAATCCTCCCTCGCAGACTTCGACTCGGAGTTTCCATACGGATCCATGGGTGAGTGTGAGCACCTTCGTCGTTTGCCGTATGAGGAGCGGTACTCGGAGTGGGCTCGCCACACCGCCGGCATCCACCACTTCCTCTTCTCCACGTGGGACACGTGCTTCGACTTCTACCGCGGCAGCAACGGCAGCGTTCACGAGGCGGTCTTCGCGTGCGAAGAGTCGCGTATCACCAGAGGCGTCTACTGGCTGCTCCGTCCCTTATGCTTCTTTTCGGCTCTGCTGTTGACGGCGTCGCTGGTGTCTGTTGCATGCGACAAGAGCATGCGACGGAAGATCCACGGCCGTTGCCTAGCGAGCCACGCTGCGTGCCTGTTGGCTTTTAATATCGGCCAGATTGTGTACTCCATCGCCATAAGTGACGATTTGGACGAACACGGAAAAGACTACATACCGCCAGTTCTGCAGACCATGTGCAAGTGTTTCGGTGAGTATACAGCAATGTTTATAGAAAATGACCGTTTTGACAGCTAGTGCTGTGACAACACAACTGGAGGTTCGGTGGTCGTTGTGTCCTTCACCCCATTTGCCTCTCCTTCTTCATTCGTTCGTTTGCAGTTGGCTAACTTGCAAATGGCTTCGACGCTTCTTGTTATGATGTCCTCGTCCTACGAAAATATAGTTCGCCACGAGAAATAATTGAAATTTGCAAGTGCAGTGCTACTGTGCTCTTCTACAGAAATTCTTTTTTGTATAAATATTACATTGAATTTAATTCTTGTGTAATAAAAATTATATTTATTTGAAATCCGAGTCTTCAATGTAGGATGCGTACTGGTGCACGTGTTTCGCGCTCCTGTGCGGTAAAGTGGCGAGTTGTGATCGAGAACGGTTGCGAACCATGAGAAGCCATGATATCTTAACGGGCGCCATGTACAAACATAACCACTTTACGAAGAGGCGTGGCTGAACAGCTGTCGCGGCGGAGGGATATTTCTCTGAATTATATGTGATGTTCTCTTAAGTTCAGTGAACTGTCATTTTGGCTTATTTTTAGGCGGATTATTTGATATATTTTTATCAGACTCGCATGTTAGATCAAGTGATTAAGATTATTCATACAAGTGTATTCATCAAGATGTTGCATGGATGTGATTGCTATTTTGAAGTAATGTAACAGACGACACTGCCTAACAGTTACTTTTTCTACGGATATTAATTTATACTACTCCACTTCCCTAGACACAACGGCCACAATGTGATCTATAGCGCTCTTTCCACACTAATCATGTAATGACCACATTACACAATTTATTTATGGAGAAGTTACCTCCCGGTTGTTACATTAAAATAGGAAAAGAAACTTTCTAAGTCTTCTAATGCACAACAGAGTTTTCAAGTTACTATTTTGATTTTCTTTCTTATAAGAAATATTATAATTAGCTTCAATACATTATTCTTCTTCTAAATATTTGGTTGAATATATTGATGGTTATAGTTATGACTTGGTAAGAGTTGTATCTCACATGCTACAAAAACAAGGATTGGTTTATAGGTAAAACACTATTCACGAATAAGTTACTTTTTCCTGAGGAATAAAACAAAGTTTGCGTCCACAATCTGATGATTGAAAGAATTTACTGTTTTTTTTGCACACCACTTTGCGGCCAATCAGGAGTAGGTCTGCCTCGTGCTTTAGCGAAGCAACAATAGCCAATGCTGATGCCCAGAATCAATTTGCAGAGTTTTCTCTGTTCTTGAGCTACTTTTACCAAGGGCGGTTCGAGAAAATTTTTCAGGGGGGCAAATCCTTTATTTAGGTTCTAGAACAAAAATAATAAATAATACTATAATTAAACGTTCTACTGGTATAAGTATAATATCACACTGTTTTCAATGAACATATCTTTTATATAACCAGAATATAAAACTAATATGATTGTTAACAACCTTCTTTTAACAGAATAACATTTCAAGAGAAGGGAGAGATAGCCTCATCTCCTCCATAGATCCGCTGACTTTTGCTTTCTCACACACTACTTACGTAATATAGAGTAAGTATTGCCGCAGCAGGAAACGGAAATTTGACGGCAGAAAATCTTTGTTGAAGGACCCTGTGGATAATTCTTATTACTACATGTTATAAATTACATTGTCTAATTCGTTGGGAAGTCACAATTCGCCTTTTGTGGGTTGTTAATACCGAAAAGTTGATTTAGTGTGAAACGTGTGTGTGTGTGTCTGTCAGTACGTCTGCGGGATTCTCTGCGTCTGCGAACAACGCTAGCGCTAAAACATTAAGCAGGGGTTTCACAGAAATTAATATTTCGCAAAGTTCTCTGCCCCTAATGTTTTCAACCCAAGTCTTAATTATCGGGAGTAATTAATTTCTGGACTTCTTTTTCTTCTTGCAGAAATTCAAGTGGGAGTGTCCCGGTCATACTCCATACAGTCGAGACCTCTCTCCCTGCAATTTTCAATTTTTGGCCCCCTAAAAAGATTCTCTCGATTGATGACGAATTTCTGCCTTTCTGTCTGTCTTCTTTTAAACAGAAACTGTTTTAAAGTATCACATCTTTAAAAAAAGGCCATGAACATTTTTTTGAAAAAAAAAATAGTTTTCGCATAATTTCTGCTTGAAGTTAATGCAAGTTATAAAAAGCATATTCTCACAAGAACGCTGAAATTTTTTATTTCTTTCCCGCTTTTCAAAGAACAGAGCACACTGAAAAGAATGACGCAGGTCATGTTTTTGCTGAATTCTGAATTGTATAAAACTGACAATATAAAAATAATGGGAAAAAGTATGTGCTGTTGAAGCATCACTAGTTTCTTGAACACAGTTTCCCTTATCTTTGAGCACCTGACGTCGGTTGGGTTTGTAAGAAAAGCGGTTAGTTTAGTTGTTTCTGCTGAAGCCTGTTCTAATTGTTGACGATCCTCTGTCATCTTTAGTTTTTGGGCATCGCTTTGTTGATTTCTGGAGCTGAATGCGTATTGGGTGTGACATTATGACAAGGGGTTTAACGGCAGATCTGCCAATCACACAAACTTCAAATGATCCTGTTGAAGCTCATCTCAATCAGGTTTTTGTCCAGTTTCCCTGATCCATTGAGCAAATGCTGAGATGTCCCTTTGTTTTGCTTCTGGACGTAAATATATCTTCACTATGCGCACGTTTTATTGAACTCTGTTTTTGCTTGTAGTGATAGGAGTGAAGGTAAGGGTGAGTTACTATTTTGTTAGCAATGCAGAAAATCAAATCTGCAAAAATTTGCAAAAATGTTATATATTACTCGAAAACGAATATGTCTATTTTTTTCAAATATTGCTTATCTCGTGCTTTTTTTTAAAATTTTTATGTATTTATTTTACACTTTTACACATCTTTCAACAATTTATAGTTAAAATGATGTGAAGGGATTCTGGAATTGAAGAAAACGTGCGCGGATGATCTTCTGCCCCGTACGTCACATACTGTTTTACTGTTTTTTTGACTAAATAAATCTAAATAAATCTAAATAAGTGTAAATAAATCTAAATAAATCTAAATAAATCTAAATAAATCTAAATAAATCTGAATACATCTAAATAAATCTAAATAAGTCTAAATAAATCTAAATAAATCTAAATAAATCTAAATAAATCTAAATAAATCTAAATAAATATAAATAAATCTAATTAAATCTAAATAAATCTAAATAAATCTAAATAAATCTAAATAAGTCTAAATAAATCTAAATAAATCTAAATAAATCTAAATAAATCTAAATAAATCTAAATAAATCTAAACAAATCTAAACAAATCTAAATAAATCTAAATAAATCTAAATAAATCTAAATAAATCTAAATAAATCTAAATAAATCTAAATAAATCTAAATAAATCTAAATAAATCTAAATAAATCTAAATAAATCTAAATAAATCTAAATAAATCTAAATAAATCTAAATAAATCTAAATAAATCTAAATAAATCTAAATAAATCTAAATAAATCTTAATAAATCTAAAGAAACTCATGTAATTACTTCGGAATGTACGTTTGAAGGACCAATTACCGCTGCGCAGGTATTCTCTTATCTACTTTATTCTAACGAACCGATAAAATTTGTGCAAGTCGGTCACTCCCAGAGAGCGTCGTAGTGGCGAATTCCTCACATCGAGTTATAAAAGAAGTGTTCAAAGGCAGTAGTGCCGTAGCGATCTCGAACCGAAGGATTGCGGGTTCGAGTCCCGCCTCGGGCATGGTTGTATTGTGTTCGTCCTTTCACCCCCTATCATCATCATATCGTGTCATCCCCACAGTTACCATACCGTTACAAGCAATAGTGGTCGCTAATGACCTAGTAGTTGATGCGACCTTAAATAACAAAACAAAAAACAAAAAAGAAGTGTTCAGTTCCTTTCATGTATCGCCGGTGATATTGAGTGAAGGAAAAGAGGACATGCAGCGTTGAGGACGCCTTGGCGATGGGATTGTTTGCAGTCAGTTGGCAAGGAAAGTTATTAGGTCTCGGAGGATGGACTTCATCTCCGGCGAGAGCAAAGTCTCTTCCGAGGAATTCGGTGGAATTGCAAGTCGTTTACGCCTCTCCCTAAAATTCACGCCCGCGTGTGTATTACAATGTGTTTCACGGTAGTAGGCTCCTCGTAATGGAAAGGCCGACAAAGAGAATAATGCGATTCAGTTGCTGATATCTGGGAAGACACATCCCGTGCACGTCACAAGGAAAGGTTCAATCATTATTAGATCGGAGTACACAAAAACGTTCGATGTCTAGGAGCTTCAAATTTTGAAGAAAAAGCAAAACGGTTCTATGTTCTGGACATCGAACATTTTTTCTTACCATTCAGGACACTCTACAGACATCACAGAGATCACGGACAACGACCTTTTGTGCATATAAAATTGAATTTATATATTAAGAATCGTTAACTCAAAAAACGTCACTGGCAAAATGTGACACGGAACCTTTTTGTTTGCACTGGTTCAATTATACGATCGCAGATTCAGATACTGGCTGCCAGACACGGAGTCACTCTTTCTGGACTGCTTTCTGGACTCTTTCTTGATATAAAGGTTGTTCGTGGGAAGCAGTTTCGTGTAACCTTTCTCGCATACGAGAACGAGAGACAATATTTGATCTCTACTATTTTCTCTTCCTTTCTTTGTGTCTCTGTACTGGTTCTTATTTAGGCTGCGTTTGCATTCTAATGGTATAATTGTAAAGAACCTATAACAAGTAATTTACTTCAGCTTCTGGGTCAATGACCCCATCTCGATCAGGTTTTCGTCCATTTTCTCTGATCCTTGAGTAAATGCTGAGATGACCCCTTGTTTTGCTTCTGGACATAAATGTAACTTCAAATTAATTTCTCCCCATAGCACGTTACACACAGTTTTTAACCCTTTTGACGTAAATAAATAAACAAATGGAATTTGCAAGGCCCTGGAACGACCACTCCGTGCGTAATCCAGACAGTCACACATGTCCACAGACGGACAGCCAGACAGCCAGACGTAAAAAGCACCTTTGCCGTAACAGTGGCCCCCAACACGTATGTTTCTCATTCAACGTCGTTGGCAATTTTCTGCAGTTTTCCCTACTTTTTTCCTTGCATTCACGACCATTTTACTCAATATGTACGTACTTTTACGAGAAAGTAACGTGATTCAGAAGATAAATATGTTTTTAGTCCTTGCTCTAACACATACAGAAAACCTTCATGAAGGTGAATTCCAAGAAACCCAAATAATTGAGGTTCGTGTTATAAAAATTCGTGTTATCCGATTACACTGAAAAACAAATTTTAAAAATTGGCCGATATCCTCGTATCTAACACTTGTTCTGACACAAGTGAAATGTGCTTATTCAAAATATCAAACCATATGTTTCTATCACCCACCCTTTTTTAGATATACTCCTTCAACCTATTTCACTGGGGGGGAAATTGTTAAATGGAATACTATTGGTCGTGAATTGGCTAATAAAATAGTGAGATTGAATCACATGACACGCATACTACATAGTTATATGTTTTTCAAGGTAAAATACACGCATAAAATCCATACAATCCATACACACTCCATACAAAATACCATACATAATCCATATAATCCATACAACTACTAAGGTGTATTTTGTTTAAATTTCTTGGATGTAGATTCGCGTTTGTACTAAGCATTTGGCATGTCACACTGAAGTGTCCAGGAGTAGTCACCCAACGTTGCTGCACTCCATTGACCCTGATGATACTTGGTGAAAATCATGATTGTCACTGACCGAACCTAGGTTTTCGGAGAAGAAGTCAAGATAAGATTTGAGGAGATGAATTTTCAGGGACACAGTGACACCCAGCTTTTTGTAGGCCCTGATGCACTTCACAACATTTACATAGCAGATTTATAATTTCCAAGGATATTAGCTACAATTGATTTGAATGCCATTCGTGCACTTTTTTAAGTATCATTCAGTAAGTCTTGGAAATTGCTGCCATCAATTTACTTCTTTATTTATTGACCTGTGAACACATTTTATTTCGCTTTCGCATAACTCAGCTCTGGAAACTTGTTGCACAGATATCAAAAAGCATTCGAGTCGTTGTCTAGTGCCTTCACAAAATTTTTCATGAGCCAGCTTCTTGTGAAGCGGTGGCATGATTAGGTTGTCAGGGTCAATGAACGTCTCACGGATTGGACATTTTTATTTCCTGGGAGCATTCTAGTTTTGATTGGCCAATTTGTATTTATAGAGTGGTGCTTTCTATCTCTACTGTCCCTCTCTTAGATAAAATAACAGTACTTGATGTACCCTGTCAGACGTTCTCATGAAAATCGTGATAATTGTTTAAATCACCATTGATACACTATATATACTCATGATAGCATATTTTTTCAAGAAGTAGAGAGATAGTTTCATATGTCTTTTCAGGTGGGTAGAATATCTAACCAGTATCGATGCATATTTGTTTCAAATTTATAATAATACTGCTCTCAAACTTGTTACAGTTGAGTCAGTGAACAAACGCCAAGCTTCAATGTTGTTCTACCCCGAGGCTTCTGAAGAGACCTTGAATGACCGTACAGTAGCACTCATTGCAAAGTAATGCGATATCGAAAACGCTTTAAAATATTACCTTAAATATTTTTTTGGCAGACGACTTTGGCGTTGCGTGAAAAAATACAAAAAACTTGGGATAAAAAAATTGATGAACGGTGTTCCATGAAAATTATTTTTTGACAATATCTTAAAAACCCAACCTGATTGAGCAAAACGGTTTTTAGATTTGAAATTAACATAAAAAACTTCATTATAAAAAAGTAAACGTCATGATATATATATATATATATATATATATATATATATATGTGTGTGTGTGTGTATGTGTGTGTGTGTGTATGTGTACGTGCGTGTGTGTGTGTCCCTATTATATATATATATATATATATATATATATATATATATATATATGTGTGTGTGTGTGTGTGTGTGTGTGTGTGAGTGTGTGTGTGTACGTGCGTGTGTGTGTGTGTGTCCCTATTACTGTAATACTTTGCCGGGACCCATGTTTTGTTCTATTAAGCGAAATTGGTGCTAAGCGAGTTGGTGCTAACTGTAGCCTGCTTCTGTAATATTAAGATACAGACGATTGTGATGAAAACGACTGGCGTACAACAAGTTTTCCCTGGTTGTGAAATTGTCTCTTTTTGGAGCGTGAGAGTTACGACGCGAACTTTTCTTACGTAAAGAGCAATCGAACATTTCACTAATAAGTATGTCTTCTGTGTGCAGCTCTGTCGATGTACTTCTTCCTAACTTCTGCCTGGATTTGGCTGACGGCCCTGTGTGTAAAAATGGCGATGGGATTCAGGTATGAAAAATGTGTTTCAATTTAAACGAAGTGCAGGGATCTGCCCCTAAAGCTACTCGCTTTTGTGTCGTACCATCTTCAGGAGTGTCTTCAATGAAAGCTACTTTCGTGAATCGTGGTACGAAACGCCAAATGCTCAAACTCTCTGTCCAGAAGTATTAATCAAATCAATGACATTGGCGAATCATGAAACCTTAAAATAATTGAATCATGAAACCTGAATTGTGCGATTGGTTATAGATTCCGGGCGCGCCAACTGCTTAAGTCATTAGTTCAGTAAAAGTGCGTAATTGTTTTCCTCGGGAAGTGGCGGTGATCTTCCCCCGCTGGATGGTGAGGTCAGTGTTTTCCCCAACCACATGTCTCCCACCAGCGGGGCTCCACTCTAGTCGGGACAAGCTTTACGCTCCCGCCGATCTCCCGGCATATGTAGTCCGCAGCCCATGACCCGTTTTCTAGGGCACTGCTCTGGCATTCACCTGGTATCGACAGGAAAAACACGGAAAACTACCGATCAGAGCAGCCGCCCGCTAGAATACTCGTCCGGACAGCGACAGAGCGCGACCGAGCAATCTAATTCGTGTTGAAAATCCTGCAATCGTCGGGGATAAAACCTAGGACCCCCCGGTCAGAGGCATTGATGCACTGACTCACCTCTTCCAGAATTAAACCTGAAAAAACAACATAAAAGCTTTCAGATGCAACGAAACATTCTATAATTAATAAAACGTAGTATCCAGACGGACTCGTCGAAGACAATTTTTAATAAGTTTTAATAGAGAGAAAAGCGATATATTTGCAAAGACAACTGACGGGTTCTGGAGCTGATGATATTCATTTATGTGCTAGTGATATTTATTTATTATGCTGGAGATGAACTGTTCAAATACAATCAGACTGGAGTAAATAAATGATGGAGAAAGATTTAGGCCGACAATAAATAAACAAACACTAGCATATTTATGCGAGAACTCTCGCACGTTAATCCCTACCCTTTCCTTACCTATTTCTTTATTCTTTCCATTAAGAAGGAAAGTTATTAATGAAAAGTATTTATTTGTTAAAAAATGTATAATTGTAACTTCATACTTACAGAATATAAAACAAAAATGAAAACAATGCAATTGATGTTGAAAATAAATTTTCAATAAAGATTTATTCTGTTTTATCGAGAGATTTCTTGGAACAATTCACAACTCTTCCTTAAAATATTTCAAATAATTATTTAATATTCTTTGACAGTTAGCTTTCCGGTTTTCGAAATAGTCACAAAAATATTAAAAAACTTTTAACTTTTTCTCTTAAGAAAGCTACGTGACTGAACACGCTGACTTGAAAGTATCTCTGAATCTTTGCTGATAACAAAAAATACTGGTACAGGTGAAACATAAACCAAACCTAAGAAGACACGTCTTCACTCTTCGCTGGATAACCACATCCCTCCACAATTAGGTACACAGCACTTGTAGACCGCGACAAAACGTGAAATGAATGTTTTCACTACACACATAAGAAACAATAATCATCGGAATCAAGCAAGTATTAATAGTATTTCTAGATGTTGCTGCGAAAGCGAAACTTGAATTCATGATGCACACAGAAAGCATAAAAAGTATAAGATAAAATAATTTAAGTCTTCTGCGCGTGACGCCACAAAGATGGCAACCATCACCAAGGGCTAAATACAGATGGCATTGGTAGGATCGAGAAGAAGCGAACCAGAAAAAAAATAAAATAATGTCCAAGATATCTCATCATATACATTGCAATGTGATGAACGTTTCTTTGATGTATTTGGCCACAAAATTTTAGTTTTTATGGCACTAAATCACTTCGTTTAGCGATATAGCTGAGTATTGCGGGTTGCATTTGACATGCAAATATGGATGCATTTAAAAAAAAACAAATCCGTCATAGTTTTAAAGTCAATGGGCAATTTGTCACGCCTCCGGCACATTTGCGGCAGCAACAATTAATTTTGAAAACATGATGTTTCATTTGATTGTAAGCGAGAGAAGGGCAAATGAGTGTCCAGTTCCAAAACAATCGATGATAAGCACCCCTTTTTCTTCATGAGAGTGGCTTCGCGTACTCGCACCCTACAACAAATTTATTGAGCGGTAAATAAAATTCCCTGTGAATTTGAAACAAAAAAGCACAACAAAAATGCTGGTTCCGTTCAGTTGATTGCCCAGAGAGGGGTAAAGGAGTAATCTTTTATGATTAAAAATAATTACAAGTTAAGGATAGGCGGGGAACCGTTTGTCATATATTTTTGTGCAAAAAAGGTCATAATAATACTTGTATGTTAGTTATTGTGTAAATTAAATGAATTAATAATTCATTATGTGTAATTTGTAGATGATTTCAGTACATTTCAGTAATCTAGATGTTTAATACTTACTATTTTCGCGTTATAACATATTTAGTTATACAAAATATTTAGCTATACATTCTCTCTACCCCTCTTCACCATTTTAATCTTACTTATTAGATGTTTACCTTCCTACTTACATTTTTATTACGTCATTATTATATTGTATGCACTTGTCAGCAGTGTTTTGTGAAGCCAAAGTAGAAGATAGATTTTGGCAGATTTCTCCTTCAGAAATTTCTTTTCTATAGAATTGTTAAAATGTTTACTGCATTTCTAATCTACTAGAATGCCCACTTGATGTTATTTAATAAATTCCCCACGACTGACGACCAACAGAAGCAACATTATTAAGAAAAGTGAAGGATGTTCGTCGGCGGCTGAAACACCGCCCGCGATCGCTCATGTGACTTTAAATAGTGCGAGCGCCCGAAGGTTACTTATAATATTACATAACCGATTCTAACGTCAAAATGTCGTGCTGTGGCATCACCTCTAGTCTGATTAATTGGATTGTTGGTGATGTAGATACCTTTTTATTATGATTAATGACTAAAGATATTGTCTGGTATCAATACTTTTTAATCAACTTAGCCCAAAAATTCGCAGAACTTTGTTTTCGGCCCAGAAGCTGCAAGGTATGTACGACCCAGTTTGCTTACGCATCTTGCATACAATAACCTGTTACCTACAACCTGTTAATAATATTTGTATTTAATAATATTTGTATAATATTTGTATTACATTTTAGCTCTGATGATGATCGCAACGCGATCGAAATGATCATAAGTTGATTAAAAAGTATTGATACCAGACAATATCTTTAGTCATTAACCTCTAGTCTGATTTCGTGTCTTCTATAGATTGCACACAATGCGCTTGACTAAAAAAAAGCTGAAAGATTCTTCGGCCTCGCAGCATTCGCATGGGAGTTGTCGTTGTAGCCGATGATAGCATGATCCTTTCCAATCGCTCATGGATCTAGGGAAAGGGAAGTGATCACCATACCTTGGTGTACCCCTTCACTAGTGGAAACAACTTATGTCGTCAATAACTGTTCTTTCTTTTTCTTTCGTAGGCTGCACAAGACAAACTTCAATAAAGAAAGCGGAAAGAGATTCCTGGTGATTTCAGCCTTCGCTTGGGGGCTGCCTGCAGTTCTCACGACAACGTGTTCCATCTTGTTTACTCCACGGGACAGGGATAATAGGGATAATAGACCAGCATGGTACTCCCCATCGCTTGTGGAGACGCGAGTGTGTTACATTGAACCACTTTCCGGACAATTAGTTAAATATAATGAACGGAGTGTATGGACAGAAGGACGATAAGTGGACAAATTGGTCACATATATTAACAACGATAGATACTTAAACACCTGCCTGTTATGAAAAGCTTGATCAACAGGCTGAAATAGTTATTCAAGAGATCGCAAGGAATTTTTAATACGATGTTGGATAATTAGAAACAAACATATGGAAAACATAATAATAAACATTTAATAACCCTTACTTGTTATCTGCAGTATTCGTAATAACTAGGGAAAACATTCAAGTAATAAGCAGATTTACATCTCAACATAGAGCATTTATTTCATCAATCAGTTAGAAGCTCAACAAGTGAGTGCTTGTCCATAGTTACTAAAGGAATACATACGTACATTTGCTTTCACGATACAAACCACTACTGTACCACAGTGTACACAAAACACATGCATGAAACACGTCCTCTTTCGCGTGAAACGTCAGTACGCCATGAACACATTTCCAATCCGTTATACCTATAGAAATCATACGTTTAACTAGTGTATCCACATCTTTTATTAACACACCTGCATGTGATATATATATATATATATATATATATATATATATATATATATATATATATATATATATATATATATATATGATGTTGTAAACGTTTTAATTCCTTTTTGGCTGTTCTCTTCCAATAGTGAAATTTATCGCTTCATTAAATATTTTTGGAAATTTTTCGTCCAATTCGCTATCAGCAATTATGACAGCCGCCTGATTCCTAAAAACAGGAATTCGTAATCTGGACGATCTTCGTAATTCTTTTGTAGTACTCACATTATTTTATAGTACATCTTGAGTTTCAGGTTCAACTGTCAAATAATCATACATTTGGTAAATGATTCAAATAACGGCTACGGGTCATATTTCATTCCCAAGTCACCAAAAAATGTAATTTAGCTTATGATAAAAGAGTTTCAAAATGTGACAACATTCAGTGGATTTTTAGCAAAAGAATAACCATTTTCATTAAACAAGAATTAGAGATACTGCGATGCTTCAAAAAATAGAAAGGCTGAAAACTTTTATATTATTATAGAAACAATACTCATTTCAAATATTGATGTGGGATTTTGACTTTCAGATAATTGTAACAAATATTTTTCTAACCATTTTGATGTTTAGGCATTCTTGAAGAAGATCCTTATGTGAAATACGGAACCGCATTGCACTACTACGGGCCTGTGTGCTGTATGGTGATGTGCAACATCATCTGCCTCGCGGTGACGTTGAGGCAGGTGCAGTACCTGAAGCGCGGCAACTCTGTGCTTCGCCGAGAGGAGGACCAGATCCCCCTGGGTCAAAGACACACGGAGGGAAACAGCCATCCCACGGCACTCGCTGCGACGGGCAATGGGCAGGCACGTGGGGGCGAGAACAGAAGAGCAACGACAGTCGACGCGAAAACGTAAGGCATTGTTTGACTGAGATATTAGGGAGTTTTAGCGCCATGCGTAAGGTAGCGGCGTTATGCACTAACAGTCACGTGACAGACCTTGAAGTCATAACGTCTTACCTTAGGCCTAAGGTACGACCTTATACCTTCATAAATAGTGCACGCCTGTGGGAGTCTCTACGGGCACCTTACAAGCGGCAAAATGGCCGCCTAAAAACAGGAAAAGTTGTTTTTTCCAACTCTAATAAACCAATGCTCGTATGTAAGGCAGTTACAATTATTCCTTACGAACTCCACAACGCTGGCAAAAATTAACGGGATATGTTGGAGAGGCGACAGGAAAGAAATTCGCGAAAAAGAAATTCAAATCATTACTTCGGGATAGGTTATGTCTTATGCTCATAACGAACGTTGTTTTAAGGTACTTCCTATATTTTCAAGAAAAGCAGATTCAAAATCTAAAACTACATGCACAATGTGTATTTGCTGGTCTGTTGACTGGTAACGTGTTTTAAATGTCTCACCACTAGCCTACACTCTTTGATATATTATGCAATTTCTCTGTTCAACGCTTGAAATGCTTCCTTTGTTACAATGCATAACGCAATGCCGCAATTGCTAAAACTCTTATGAACGTTGTTCATTACGACCTTATGAAGGCGTTAGTCACGTGATCAATAGAGTTTAAGGCATACGCATGGCGCTAAAACTCCCTACTAAAGACGTAAGACATACGTAAGACATTGATTGTCTAAAATACCGAGGGTTGCCTTTTATATTTCAGAATTGGAGAACAAAAACAAATATTAATTATCGAAAATCACTTTTTGGTTTTTCAAAATATTTCCCATGGAGATCTATACACTTTTGCATGCGTTTGAACCAATTGTCGAAGCACTTTTGCTACTCTGATTGAGGTATCTCCAAAACCTGCATTCTGAATGCAGCAACCGATTCTTCAGGTGCCGAAAAACGTTGACTTCTCAGTTTGTTTTTTACGTACGGGAATAAAAAGAAGTCATTCGGTGCCAAGTCAGGACTATACGGCGGATGACTCATCAAATCGATGTTTTGGGTGCTCAAAAATGCAGTTGTTTGAGCCGATGTGTGAGAGCTCGCATTGCCGTGGTGAAGAGTGATCCGTCTTCGGCGGTTGGTTTTCCTGATTTCTTGGAAGACAGCTGGCAAACAAATCGTTGTGTACCTCTCAGAATTGACTGTTCTGCGTTGTTCTAGTGGTACGGTTGCGACATGTCCAGTTTTTTCCGAAAAAACTGGCGACTATCTGTTTGGAAATGCTTCGTGCGCGAACAACTTTTGTTGGATTTTGCTCATCTTGAAACACCCATACAGTCGACTGCTGTTTACTTTCGGGCTCATACGCGTAAATACACGATTAATCATCTGTCACGACGTGTTTCGAAGCACCGCGATCGTATTTTTTGAGCATTTCTTTCGAGCAATCGACACGAGCCTTTTTTTGAGCGATTGACAAATTGTGTAGGGATCAACGCGAACAAATTTTTTGACAGTCAAATGTTAATGCAATATTGAATGTATGCTGGTCAAACTAATGCCTAAGGTTGTCTGAATCTCACGATAGGTCACATGACGATCTTGCAATATCAGTTCACGCACATCATCACTGGTTTTCGGAACAACAACTGATTTTGGACGACCTTCGCGAAATTCGTCTTGGAGTGAACTACGACCACGATTGAATTCACCATACCATCGATAAACACTGGTCATTGATGGAGCTTTACCGCCAAAAATTGAATTAAGTTCATCCACGCACTGTTGCTAAGTTAATCCACGTCGAAAGTTGAAAACAATAATCGCACGAAAATGTTAACGATTTAATTCCATTTTTGGGCCAAGATGAATCATTTAAGTTACTGTAAACAACAAAAATAGCGCTCGTATGTCAAAACGTTCTGAGTACGTATAACTTCCAAACTTCCAACTTGACGATAGAGCTGTCAGTTGCCAGATTGCAACACCAGGGTTGCCAAATCCCGAAACATAAAAGGCAACCTTCGTTAGTAAGATAAAATTATTGTCCAGTCTCTTTTGTTACAGAATTAAACTATATATAAAAATGGTACTTATTTCCGGAGGTATTGAACTTCTAACTGAGATTATTATGTGGTACACCACACACGGCAATTTAATGGTGGTTATCGGAGCCAGGAATTCTTATCCGCATGTGGATAAGGACTTGGCTTATCGGGCAGCGGGTTACGTTACGGACTTTTTCCGGGCGGCGGTCGTCACGTGGTTGGCCGCTCCTGAAGGGGGCTACCTGGGCCTTATCATGAGGATTCTACGTCGAGACGAGAGAAAGAAGAAGTCGGCAGGAGCGGGCCACGCAGGCAGAAGGAAGCAAAACGTTGCGTAGAGGAGCCCCGACCGGGACGCCTCCTGGCGAGCACAGCGCCCGCGCTCGCTTACCCCTCTGCGCAACGGCGGTCGAAAGTTCACCTGTCGACCCTACGAGTGAAAGGGGACAGCGGTACAAAATGCTCCGCTGGTAGGACAATGCCCGACATTTTACGCATTGGTTACAGACAATACCTTATAGAAAATATAAATAAAAACTATAGCAATGTGCGAAATAACCCCACTCAAATACATACTAATGTAAATATATTTATTCCGATAGTTACCAGACATTGCGTTAATTAATAGAAAAATGTTCGCCTGTCGCGCGCTAATTTCTAGTTTTATGTATAAAAAATCAATCAATAAAACTGAATAAAATATACTGGTAAATTTGAAATAATTTCTCATAAATAAATAGTAATTTAAAAATAATATACATTTAATGTTAAAAAATAAACACAGTAATATTGTAATAAGTTATAATATTTTGGTATAGAGTACTGAATAAGACGAGAGGTTGTCATAATGACGTGTAAAATACGTTAGTAGGAAAAACAAACAGAAAGGGGTTGCTAAATATAATGAGAGAGAAAGATATAAAGTTAAAAATTACTACAATGTGTGCAATTATTAATTGGTATATATAAATAAGTAATATGTTTATTTCATTGTGAATTACTAAATAATGATACCCAAAGAAAATACCCAGATCTGAAAACACATTTATGCCTTCACATTTTTCATTTTGACGTCAAGCCTCTAGTTCACATTTATAAGCCCTTCTTGAGACTAGTCTAATTTAAGCTCCTGCAATTTCGGTGTCCCCGTGTCCCAGATATTAATTGCACCCTCGCATTTTTACGTTTTCTTATGAATTGGAAGGATAACTGGTATGATATTTTGAAAAGCCGGTGAACATGACATATTCTTATCGAATGCTACCCCTACGTCACATTACATCTTTTTAATTTTAATTTGTTGCAATAATGATAAACTTCTCCGCAAAGACTGTCGTGTACCAGGTGTCCAGTGACGTACTGCCACTCCGGAGAAATTAGTACAATCGTTTGTTTGGAATATCGCGTCAGTTGCTCTAGAATCAGTGACTGCGAATAGGTAGTGAGCTACTTCTTTTGTTCGCGACGCTGCCCGTGCGTTTTATAGCTACACCAATCTGTTAATTCAATGTATTAACCCTAGACTACAAAGCGGTATTCTGTCAGAGGATGCAACTAGTGCTGAAAGCTTCCTCCACCCCCTTCCCCTCTGAAACTCTGTGTACCTTCGTAGTGTGACTTGCCAGTAAAATACACGTAATCTTGAGGGCGTGCATATTACTGCTGTACGCCGTTTCCGGAATACGCCAACACGCGTCGTCCAATAAACTACGCCTTTGTAATTACGTCAGTTATTTGGCACTGTATTGTCTAATATTGTGAATAATGAATACGAAAATGAATACTGAATGCCCTGACTTGTAGCATTTAAATTTTGTTCTGAAGATGTAGCGATCATAATTGGACGACATAACAACGGTCGCATGACGAAGTGCTTTTATACTGCGGACGCTTCTCAAAAGCAATGTGAGAACAGCACCAAACAGTGTGTGTTGTGAGAATCAAGTTATTTAGGTGTATCTATAAACATCTTTAAAAGTAATTTTGTAACCCATATCATACATGTTCAATCCATTGATTTTAGTTTTTCTTTAGTTTTACCCAAGGTAGTCTGTCAAGCTACGCCTGTGTAATGACGCCCAGTACAGGTTGCCTTTGTAATCTAGGGTTCATCAATCTACAATTCAATAATCAATCAATCTATTTATCAAAATCAACAATTTTAATAAAATCAACATTAAAGTGTTGAAATCTGGATGGTAAATCGCAGGACCTTTCATTTCTTGGTCTGACCGGAGTTAGAATTCAGTTTTTATGAGTCATCTGGCCTATCACTAATATATATTACTTATACACGTTGAATTTTTTTTTATTTTAGCACCTGGTTTGAAATAGTTTGTGTCGAATTCAGTTCGGAGACAGAGAAATGATGAAAGAAAAGGGAGGAGAAATAATAAGGTACTGGATTTGATGGACAGGAACCGTAAAGAAGTGGTTAATAATGTACAAAAGAAAGATCTTTTTTGATTATATATAAAAATGGAGTGTATTTATATTTGTACAATGGAGGAGAACAATTGAAGAGCGCTGTGCGGACTTCTGAGGTGATGTGTGCGCTGAGGCGTCGCTAAGGGCAGTGGCGAACCTGCAGACAAGGCACGAAATTAGTGTTTCTTTTGCCACATCTCTCTCTCTCTCTCCTCTCTCCTTCTCTCTCCTTCTCTCTTTCTCTCTCTTTCCAAAAGATTTATATATTTTTGTTTTATTTCATGTCAAAACAGTTAAAAACTCTGTGTGACGTGCTACGGGGAGACGAGAATCCTGTGAACGTTTTCATAATTCTCTGATCCCTACCCTAAGCCATATACTATTGCAGAGTTTGCTGTAACGGTTCTTTATAAAATATTCGTTCCGATGTAATAAAATATATTTTCAAGGGCAAATCAATTATAGATTTGGGCTCTTATCCCTCCATCATGTCCTTCGTGAAGGAATAATATTTACTGGAGAATGATAATTTTAATAACTATGCTTCCCACTGAATTCTAGAAGACGTGCGCAGATAATGAAGTTACATTTATGGCCACAAGCACAAAAAGGGTCCATCTCAGCATTTGCTCAAGAATCACGAAAACTGGACGAAGTACCTCATCGAGGGGGGAATCAGTAACCCAGAATCTGAAGAGCAATACTTATTGATACTGCTTGATGATGATCTTTAAACGTGTTATCACCTGCTACCTATTAACTTATATTATACAATAAACACGAAATATTAATTTTTTACGGATGTAAAAGGGGTGCCAGCCATTGGGTGATATGAATAAAAATAAGTAAGTACTCCAGAGCAATTGCTCACGCGTGCAACTACTACTTTTCATAAGTAATTGCTTATTTTCATATGAATTAAAAAGTTTCATGAACCATTGAGCACTAACCTCTCTCTCTTGAGTAGTTGGTCACTTGGCTCACTGAAGGTGGAAACAGTGACTCCCGAAAGTTACCTTTGGGTATGTTATAATAAATATTGTAACCAAGATTGTTGCGGTTGATTATTTCCTAATTGCCTGTGTCGGTGGGGGAGGAGTTAGCTTACTGACCTCTGAATCCCCGATGCGTGAGTTCGATCCCGATCGAGGTGCGTGGACTTTCGAAGGGCGTAAAACCCACAGTAGCCATATTACTCCTGTGGCATGTAAAAGAACCCTGGCGGATGCCTGGCAAAATTAAATCCCTTCCTCTCAAACGAGATTTCACTTTCTGCCAACCAGACAGTTCGGATATAGTCAACTGAGACCGACATCTGTCGGCGAAAGTGAGAGTCAAATCCCAGACGCATTTAACCCATACGGTAAATAAATAAATAAATAAATATTAAATAAATAAATAAATAAATAAATAAATAAATAAATAAATAAATAAATAAATAAATAAATAAATAAATAAATAAATAAATAAATAAATAAATAAATAAATAAATAAATAAATAAATAAATAAATAAATAAATAAATAAATAAATAAATAAATTAATTAATTAATTAAGTGGGAGAAGGGCCGCACCTCGAGGGCAGGGTGGCGAGGGCGTGCTCAGTGGAAGTGGGCGAAGTCCAGCGACGCGTACTTGCCCAGCACGGGCACGGCCACGGGCTTCTCGACGGGCACGGCCACGGGGTGCGGCACGGCCACCGGGTAGGGCTTGGCGACGGGCACGGCGTAGGGCCGGTCCACCGGCACGGCCACGGGCTTGGGCACGGCCACCGGGTAGGGCTTGGGCACGGGCACGGCGTAGGGGGCCGGCACGGCCACGGGCACGTGGCGCTCCACCGTCACCGGGTAGGGCGCGGGGACGGGCACGGCCACCTGCCAATGACAGACACGGCCGTGAGCTTTGGTATGCTTACCTACTTAGTGATGTGGGTGAGATGGTGGATGTATGGGTGTGATCACCTGCTTGGCGATGTTGGCGTGCGTGTGCCTGTATGCTTGGTGATGGCGGTGTGCGGGCGTTTACTCGCTTGGTGAAGGTGATTTGCATGCGCGCACCTCCTTGGTTGATGATGGTGATGTGTGACGGCTCACCTGCTTGGTGATGGATGAATGGGAGCATTCATCTGGTTGGTATTGGTGGATATATGCGTGTGCTCGCCAGTTTGGACATGAAGTGTATGTGGAAGTGTTCCCGTGCCTTGTAATGGGGTGTGCTCACCTACTTGGTGATGGTGAATGTGTGGGTCTGCTCACCTGCGTGGTGATGTTATGCTCACCTCTAAGGTGACGGGGGTGTGAGTGTGCTCAGCTTCTTGGTGATTGTGGTGTGTTTTCCTGCTCGGAAATGGTGAATGTGTGTGTGCGCTTACGTCTTGGTGGTGACGATGTGTATGTGGGAGTAATTTCGTGCTTAGTGATGGTGTGCTCACCTGCTTGGTGACGGTGGCGTGCGTGTATGAACGTGCTTGGTGCCGATGTGTACGTGGGAGTGTTCCCGTGCTTGGTGAGGGGGGTGCGCTCACCTGCTTGGTGACGGTGGTGTGCGTGTATGAACGTGCTTGGTGCCGATGTGTATGTGGGAGTGTTCTCGTGCTTGGTGAGGGGGGTGCGCTCACCTGCTTGGTGACGATGGTGTGGGAGTGTTCTCGTGCTTGGTGAGGGGGGTGCGCTCACCTGCTTGGTGACGATGGTGTGGGAGTGTTCTCGAGCTTGGTGAGGGGGGTGCGCTCACCTGCTTGGTGACGATGGTGTGGGAGTGTTCTCGTGCTTGGTGAGGGGGTGCGCTCACCTGCTTGGTGATGGTGGTGTGGGTGTGCGTGCCGAGCGGGATCTCGTGGCCGGCTGCGCTGAGGGGCAGCGCGTCGAGCGCCAGGTCGGAGAGGCCGAGGGCGCTGCCGAGGCCGTAGCCGCCCAGGGAGCCGTACTCCAGGCCGTAGCCGCCCAGGCCCAGGCCCAGCGCCCCCGACAGGCCGCGCTTCGCCTGCTTCTTCTCGCCCTCGGCTTCGCCCGCGCGCGTGCCCGCGGCCAGGAGCATCAGCGCCAGCGCCAACACCTGACATACACACACACACTCGCTTAGAGGGCTGCAGGGGGTCGAAGATGACCACGTTTTGCCAATGGACATGTGGCAGGTGCCTGACACACACACGGTCTCTTAAGAGGGATGCAAGGGGGTCGAAGATGACCACGTTTTGCCAATGAACATGTGGCAGGCTCCTGACACACACACACACACACTCGCTTAGAGGGCGGCAGGGGGTCGAAGATGACCACGTTTTGCCAATGGACATGCGGCAGGTATCTGACACACACACAAGGTCTCTTAAGAGGGATGCAAGGGGGTCGAAGATGACCACGTTTTGCCAAAGAACATGTGGCAGGCTCCTGACACACACAAAAACACTCGCTTAGAGGGCGGCAGGGGGTCGAAGATGACCACGTTTTGCCAATGGACATGCGGCAGGCTCCTGACACACACACACACACACACTCGCTTAGAGGGCGGCAGGGGGTCGAAGATGACCACGTTTTGCCAATGAACATGTGGCAGGCTCCTGACACACACACACACACACACTCGCTTAGAGGGCGGCAGGGGGTCGAAGATGACCACGTTTTGCCAATGGACATGCGGCAGGTATCTGACACACACACACACACACACTCGCTTAGAGGGCGGCAGGGGGTCGAAGATGACCACGTTTTGCCAATGGACATGCGGCAGGTATCTGACACACACACAAGGTCTCTTAAGAGGGATGCAAGGGGGTCGAAGATGACCACCTTTTCCAATGAACATGTGGCAGGCGCCAGTCTTACACACCCATGCTCACTTAGTGTGCGGCAAGGGGGTCGAAGGTGACAACGTTTTTTCAAACAATATGGGACGGGATATTTCACTTAAAGGAGTTTTACATGTGAATTGTGTGGCTTCGGTGTTAAAACGATTACCATTTCAGGTTGTTACAACCAAATTTGGAGATTCAAACCTGATCAAAACCTTTAATTTCTAAGAGCGAAAAAACCTTCGGACGCCTTCTTTCGAATGGGAAGTAAATCTAGCTGTCCTATGTCGTAGATTTACTGCCTCAAGAGTAAAAGAAGTCTCTGTGATAAATTCAAAGGGCCTGTTTTGTCGTCCGAGATAATATCTTCTTTCTCAGCAAGGTAGTGAAAGGAGCGTAGGGAAATTAACTGGGTCAGACGGATGAACAGTCTCAGCCTCATGGCCTGAGTCTCGTCACGTAAAATAAGGCATAACTGAATTGAAGTGAATTTGAATTGAATTCTTCCTTGATTGTTAGACGTCTTATACGTAGGTATTTGGCATTTCGCATTCTGAGGCACTCAAGAAAATTTTCAAGTAAAATCGAGTAAATAGTCCCACAGAGACTTTAAATATTGTTTGTTACTTCAACCATTGCAATTGTGATTAATTTACAAGACGTTTCAGGAAACAAACGTGAAGGTAAAATCCAAATGGAAGAAAGAAGAAAGGGTCTAAGGGTGCAGTTTTTGATTGTAAATCTGTGATAAAAATGCAAGCCATGGAATGTAAAATATCGTTTTTATCTCTGCCATACAGCCATACAAATACGCACTAGACTCGTACGGGTGTCATTATTGCAGGATTTATAAAATACGCAATTTAAAAACTATGTGCTCGATTGAATTTTCAAGTGTAACGATGAAATTATGAGTAATTTTCTAACATCCATGTGCCCCCTCTTTCCAAAGTTAGTTAACTAAACGAAAATGTTTCTAATCTTACAACACAAACCTAAGGTAATCGTAGTGGTGTGCTGTGTACAACATTCGTAAGATTGTTGTGCGTTTTCTTGATGTAGGTTAGTGTTATTTAGTTTTCTGATGTAATTCATCTCTGGAGATTCCGGTGACATCTATGAGACTTTCACCTTTAATGTAAATGTGAACCACAGAGCCTCTATATATGGTATACACCACGCCACAAGTGTCGTGACTAATGTGTTGGGAAAGGATTAAAGCGAAGTAACGCATTAAATTTCAAACATAGATGGGAAACGACCATAATAATTTGGTTTGAAAAATCAAAATTCTATTATAATTTCCTACATAAATAGTGCAATTTGTCTTCCAAATAACCAGCGTACACAAATACACTTCGTTTGAACCGAAAATAAGCAAAGATGTTGCCATTCGTTATTTATTAACAAAAGAAGATGTAATCCCAAACGACCATCTAAACACATTTATTGACTTTTGAACGAACCTTAGTTAGCTAGTAAGTGTTGTACGCAGTGAACCTTGCGATTACATACGTTTCGAAAAGGGTCGCATGTTTAAGTAATCTGATTTTATTCTTATACAAAATATTAAAAGAGCTTCGATATTAACCCTCGTTGTGTAAAGGAATTTTATTCATTTAGATATACCATCAATGTGCAAATATTGTCCAATTAAAAATATTGAATTACAAGCTATAGTTTAACAAATTAGATTTTAATGAAAGAACATTGTTATTATAATAAGATTTTAATAGGTTGAGATTTAATTCAATCATGAAAACTTTTATTATATTCAAAACTGACTACACTTCTTATTCATCTGTCGTAAATAGTTTGCTCTATTGATTCATAATTGTTTTGTTAGCGCGGTATATCAGCACAAAAAGCAACAACAAAAGACAACGAAACTCAGGGCATTATAGTAACTAATTACTTTACCTTAAGCCAACGAAACATTATGACAACTAATTTTATTTTCATTCAGAACGCTACTATCACTAATATCACTTCTTCTTCTCTTAAGTTTGTTTGTTCACAAACATACTACACACGCACAAAACTGACTCCAAGAAATTACTTAACTGTCTTTGGAATAATTCAACAATGAGCTCATAGAACCCAATAGAACCGTTAGGACAATGCAAATGGAAAATTCTTACTTCAGACGATTCATTTTTGGTGACACGGAATTCCATATTAAGTGTAGATCACAGCTGTTACTCTTCCTAATGCGCGCACTCTAGCGTTGAGTGCGTCTCGAACCACTTCGCTCTATAAGGCGCTCGTTGCCCCTGTAAGTAGGCAACCCAATTAGCTCTACTTTCTCCGGTGCAGTGGCCTTGCAAGAGCGAATTCCTCGCACTGCCTCAACACCAAATGAGTGTGCGAGCGGCATTTAGCCTGAAAATGGCACAAAACTCCTCACCATCGTTACCCATCCGGAGCTGCATGTGAACCATTTACCATTTTCGATATAAACTGGTGAAAGAAACGACAATGTTAACTTGGCATTGCTCATTCATTTAGACGTTCTGTTATTTTTCATGTTACTTCCTTTAAGACATTTTACTCCAGACTTTCGAGTGTTAAATTATTTTCAATAAGAATCTTTATTCTCGCTGTCCTTTTGAGCCGAATCTTCCCTGGAGTATATAATTACTGAGAGAGGTGGCTCAGGGCATCAACTGATTTCAGTGCAGTACTTTGACCGGGAGGGTCTGGAAATCGAGTCCCGGGGCTAGCAGGAGTTTCAACAGTAGCAACTCAGCTAGGTCGAGTCTTGCGGCGGTCTGGAGAAGAGTTCGAGAGGCCGGGTGCTCTGAACGGTACTTCCCGTAGTGTATTCGATCACCACCAGGCGAATGCCGGAGCAGTGCGCTAACAAACGGGCCTTGGATAACGCGCGATCTTTCCTTCCCCTTCCTTGTGCTTTCCTTTCCCTCACACACTAAAACTCACGTGCACTTTACTACCACACGTGCCGGAAGTTCGGTCGGGAGCTTAGAGCTTTGGCGGTGCCCCGTTGGTGGGAGATACCTGGTAGATAGAAAACCCTGCTAGCCGACAGTAGGTCGGCGCCGTATCTTGCCATTCAGCGGAGCCAAATCACCGCCTCCTCCCGCGAAAAAACACGCAATACACTTACGGGACTAATGAGCTTAGCGGGTGACGTGTCCGGAATCAGAAGTAATCATGCAAACCAGAAATATCGTTTTGTACGTGTTATAAGGTGCGGGCGTATGAAAGAATTGTTCAAGTGAAGGATTTTGATAATAGGTGATCCGTAGGTAACAAATTAAATTTACGAAACATATTTTCCGTAAGTTCTATTTGCAAGGCACAAGTTGAAACAATGACGCCAAGAGTCAAAGAAGTGACTACAGCGATTTCCAGCGATTAAACATCTGAGAAGGACAATGGGATAAAGGAAGGATTTTGGCGTGGTAGCTCACCTTTCGGAGCCTGAGTTTGCAACGTGAAGAGTTTGAAATAAAGTACAGTGGAACCTAGGACATGCTTTGCTCATGCAACTAAACCCGGCACACAGTTCGACAAGAAGAATCCACCAAAAAGAAATTTTCTACTTCAAAAACATAAAGAAGGCCGAGTGAAATATACATTTTTCCTGTCCTAAAAACGCTACTCAAATGTATTCGTATGAATATTCAGTGTGAAAAGTAATTTTAACTTTATTGGAATTTTTATTACAAATAATTAAACGATTGTCAACTTGCTATTTCGTAAAGTGATAAGCAAAACGTTTTACGGGGTGTGTACATTTTAACTACTATATTTGCTACTGACCAATTGATTTTTTATTGATATTCAAATACGTGAATTCATTGCATGGAATACTGACTTTCAGGTGAAATGTTGCTTACTTTAGATTCACAATCCAAGTGCACGACTCGAAAAGTTGTAAAGTCGACAAAACGTAAAATTGTAAATCCAATAATTAGAATCGCTACTTCTGAACTTAAAATATAATATATTCTATCACAATACTTTTAATATTCGAACGAACTTTGTAATAAAAGAGGAATATTTTTCTGTTCATTTTAATTGTATTGAAATATTTCTCTGTTATTTTCCTTAGTAAATTCATTGTAGTGAAAGAAATCAGTAATTCTTCCAAACTCACGTAATTTCATTCATTTATTTTACAAACATCGCAAGGTAATCAACCAGTTTGTTCGTAATTTTGTCAAGCAAAGTGTTAATTGTCTTATTTTAGTTCTACTTTATAAAGACAGTTTTTTCTCGTTCCGATACGGTCCCTCACACCTTTCTGTCAGCGCATGTGACTTGAACCCTCAGACATATTACAATATTTTTCGCGCATGAAATTGAGTCAAAGTTCCTCGATTAGATAAAGTGTCTCTTGAAATTTTTTGTATGCAAATTCTGATAGAATATACTAACATCAAATGAAGTTTTTAGTTTGTGTAAAACACTTTTTTTCAAAAAGAAACAAGTGAAACTTTGATTAATGACGTTCAAACTTTTTTCTCCAGATTCCACAGAATATGATAATGAGCATTTAAGCGCCATCTTCGCAATTAGCCTCTACAAAAACCGTGTTTTTCGTACGCAAATATGTCTGGAATGCACCGAAAGTACAATTTTGTTAAACATTTGAATTTGCATCTTCTCGAGAACTTTTACGAACAATTTAAAAAAAGTTCAGTTGTAGAACGTGTCTCAAACGTTTTGGTCTCACAATTTGTTCGTACAATTTATTTAAATTTTTGAATTTCCTTCATCTCGAGAACTTTCTCAAACAATTTAAAAAAATTCGGCTGTAGTACGAATCGCAAACTACTTCGAACCTTGATTTGTACAAACTTTTGTACCTTGTACTTTTCCGTAGAATTTCGTTGAACGCTTTGATCTCACAATTTGTTCGTACACTTTCGTTAAAATATTTGAATTTTTATCGTTACGAGAACTTTTTAGAACAATTTCCGAAGCAAAGATCGGTTGTAGTACGTCTCACAAAATTTTCATACAATTTTTTTCAACATTTGAATTTGTATAAACCTTTGTTCGTAGAATTTCGTTAAACGTTCAAAAAACGTTTTGCTCAAAACATTTTTCGAATAATTTCGTTTTAAAAATATTGGATTTACAGCGTCTCCGGAACTTTTTGGAACAATTTCAACAAAAAAGTTCGGATGTACGCACCACAAACTTTTTCGTACAACTTTTTCAAACCTTTGAATTTGTACAAAGCTTTTTCGTAGAATTTCGTTTAACATTTTGATGTCACAACTTTTTCGTACAAGTTCATTAACACATTTGAATTTACATCGCCTCAGGATCGTTTTTGAAACAAATATCGGAAAAAACTTTAAAAGTTTGATGTTTTCTTACAAATTCGTAGAAGCATTTGAATTTACATCATTTCAAGAACTTTTTCAAACTATTAAAAAAAAGTTCGAAAGTGTGTGTCAAAATGTTTCGTAGAATTTCGTTAAACAATTGTATTTACTTCGTCTTAGAAACTTTTCGAGCAATTTCATCAAAAAAATTCTGATGACCGCGTCACAAACTTTTTCGTACAACGTTTTCAAACCTTTGAATTTGTTCGTACAATTTCGTTAAACTCTTCGACCTCACGAATTTGTTGACACAATTTCGTGAAAAAAACAAACAACAAGCCATTCGCCCGTCCAGCGGCCAAGGCGTACTCACGTGCGTGTTCATGGTGCGTGGAGTGAGCGGTGCGTGCGTGTGCGGTGCGGAGAGGAGGTGCCGGGGCGCGAGCACTGTGTGGCGAGTGCGGGGCGGCGCCGCCTATATATATGGCGGCGGCGCGCGGTGGTAGCGCACGCACGGCAGCGCTTTCTCCGTGCGGCGGCGGCGCCGCCGGGGGCGCTGGACCCCCCCCCCCCCGGCCGAGAGGAGAAGCGACGGCGGGCGGCGAATCTGGACGCGGGCCCGCGCGCGGCGAAGGAGCCAGCCCCGCGGCCTCTTCCGGGGGAGGGGTGGCGCCGTGCAGCGGGCCTGTACACCATACCTGTACACCATACAACACATTGCTATGTCTAACGGTTACAGCACAGAACTCATTAACAACATACTACGCCGCAAAATAGTCAAACAAAAACAAAAAATGTACACTACACTTTCTCCTATAACAAAAACACCGGACAAGTACACTTGCTTACCTTATTTTGGACCCCTTTCAGAAAAAGTCGCACACAATATTCACAAAGCAGGTATCAAAGTTTCATTCAAATCACAGAATTCCCTCAAAAAATGCTGTCCCCCCAAAAACACACAGATCTTTTAGAAAAAAGCGGCGTCTATTCTCTAAATTGCCACGACTGCGTAACCAAATATATTGGTCAAACAGGCAGAACTTTCAACACCAGAATCAAGGAACACATACATGCTTGGAAACACAACACCGGTAAATCTCACTTTGCCAATCATTTACTCCAGACAGGCCATACACTCAATCCACACACAGACATTCGTATACTAGAAATAGAAAACCACTACCACACCAGATTAACTTTAGAAAACCTACATATTCATTTAAATAATAACTTATTGAATGAAAACATCAACCATAGTCCTTCTCCTTTACTAAAATTACTATTAGACACCACTCCCACACCGCACCCCGCCGGGGCGGCACAGTGACAGCGCACCGCACCCAGGCCATTGCCCTCCTCCACCCCACGGCCGGGTACTTAAGCCCCTTGGCTCGCCCGACCCCGCGTAGTCGTTTTGTGGCTTCCATCCAGCAGGTAAGGAATGGCTCAAATTACATTTCTATGTTTCTCTGTTTAAAAAAAGTTTACGTTTCCTATTTCTATTTCATTCGCTTTTCTTTAGTATTAATGAATTAACCCCCCCCACTTCTTTCTTCCTGTTTCTAGAATGTTAAATTTATTTCCAAAAAAATTGTAAATTATTTGTAACCTTTATCATAATCTTGTTGTATTCACGTTCTAATGTTTTGTTTTTTCTTCTTGTATCAGACAACTGGTGATGATGGCTAAGCCATCGAAAGCTGCTATTATATTAAATACTTTTGTTGGCAATGACAACGTTTACAATTATTTCCCCAATGTATGATGAAATGCTGCGCCAAACCATCGTTGGCTAGCGTGTTTTCCCCTAACCAGGTATCTCCCATCATCGGGCAGCGCTTCAGCTCTAAGGTCTCTGACCGGAGGAAGTACCATTCGCGTCCTGATGGATTTATTGTTTGATTGATTAATGTTTCCGAATGCGGCAACTGCAAAGGTCATTTGTGCCGTAAATGTAGTTGGTGCGTCATCGCAGAAGGTGGGTGTGACCTTCTCCCGCTGGAAGGCGAGATCCGAGAGCGGAAGCAAGTCCAGCGGCCTCTTCCGGAGGCGGAGTAGCGCTTGGACCGGCCTCTGCTTCCGATCTGGTTGCGCTCACAGGCCCGTTGCCGCCGCCTCCGCAACCTGTCTCACCGGAAGAGGGTTAAGAGTGCAGTGGGACTACGGCAGCATATGTTCCTATTAGTACTGTTTTCTTCCTCCTGTTCTCCCTTATTTCTCGACGTCTTCCCCTGAAGCTATACACTCCCACTCCTCTCCCTCTCGTCTGGTTACATCTCCCCGAAGGGGCCATGTACCAGAACCAGAACGATGGTACAAACATGGAGGTGTAGTAAAGTTACACCGTGGGGTTACGTGTAAATGTACAGGTGGCTCAGGACAGCAACTGATGTCACTGCAGTCCCTCTGACCGGGAGGTCCTAGGTTCGAATCCCAATATTCGACGGTGGCAAGATTTTCGACACTAGCGACACAGCTAGGTGGAATTCAAGGCGAAGGAATTCAGTATGGAGAAGAATTCTTACGGCCAGACTTTCTGATCGACAATTTTTCGTGGTTTCTGCGATCAACGCCCTCTAACACGCACCTCACTACCGCACATGCCGGGAAACCGATTTGGAATGAATATTTAACAGTTACCCTCTTTGATTGCCACAAAATATTTAGATATACTTTTAGATGAAAGATTAAACTGAAATCCCACAATTCACAACACCTATGATACTTGTACAAGCTAACAACCTCAGACCTTCGCGAATAGAATAATGCGTAATAATATGAAAATCTGACTATGTAGTAAAAATAAACTATGGAAAACTCTTATGATGTCACTGTAGTGCCCCTGACCGGGAGGTCCTAGGTTCGAGTCCAGACAGTGGCAGGATTGTCACACTAGCTTGTCGGATAGGTCGAATTCAGTCTCCGAATGGAGGAGAATTTTAGCGGACGGCTGCTCTGATCAGTTTTTCGTGGTTTCTCTGACCAACACCAGGCGAATGCCGGAGCAGTATCCTAACGAAACGGTGGTAGCCGACGGTATGTCGGTTCCGGATCTCGCCATCCAGCTGGGGAAGATCACCGCCACCTCCCGAGGAAAAAATCCACCGGCCATATGGGTCTAATAACCTTAGCAGTTGACGCGTCACACTCAATTAATCAATTAATCCCAATCAATTAATCGTTTTGGGGAGCTTTCCAAATCTTGCACCAGAACAATAGTACAAACGTCGAGGCGGAAGCTAGGAATACCATGGGTTAATGTGTAAAGGTACATTTCAGTACAGTCACATTAATGCTAAAAAACGCATCACCTCTCTCACAGCTGTAATCTGCAATATAATCCTCAAAATTCATAACATTATTTGCCAAAACCCAGCGAGTTATGAAGGTAATGGAATCAGAAACATCAATTAATCCACATAAAATATATGATTACCAATTTCTAGTATTTGTTTAAACGTTTTGAGAGTAGATTGGATTAGGAAAATACACAATGGCCATTTTCTTTAGGTGATGCGGTTTCGGGTGTGCAAAGGTGCTCTCCATCTCTTCCAAGAGGAAGGCAGGTACCGCGAGAGGTCCTGGCAGTCTTCTAGGCCTCAACGAGAATTGCAAAGTAGAGAGTTTAGATTATTGATTCAGGATAGCAGAGGTATCAACCTCAAGTAGTTTATACAATATGAATTTTAATAAACAAAGCATTCAGCAGTACAGGATTTTTTAAAAAAAAATATTACAATTCATGTTGTATAAACTACTTGCGTTCGATTCCTCTGCAATCCTGAATAAATAATCATGGAGTACCAAAATATCTCTGCTGCCACTACGAAATTTACGTAGTTTAGATTTTGCCTACTTCAAGTTTGTCATTGTCATGTAAAATAGTTCACCAAGGGAAAAGGCATATGAGAGATGGAAAGAACACGTTGTATGAAAATATATTTCTGTGATTATGAATAAATAAGATACTTCTTTGAATATGAATAATTAATTAGTGGACATCAACAGAAAGCAGTAAGCAAAATCATCACAAATAATAGTATATTAAATATTTTTATAACATCAAACTAACTAGAACGAGAATGTCTTTAGCATTCGTACCACAGCTAGTTGGTACGAAAATTTATGCATATTATTAGCGAAGCTTTGTGTACAGTGTTGGAAATTCATGATTATACAAGAATTATGCCTTTGAATTACCTTTGAAAATATGTGAAATCATACGCTGTAGTAACACTAGTTTCATACCGTTTAGGAGTGTCTGTAACATACAAGATATTTTTAGGGGATTGTTAGACTACTGGTTGAGGGGGAAATCCTTTTTAATATGTGTCTTTGGGAGTTTTATCAGTAAACGTCGGCATATTGTGTTGGGAGTTAGTGATAGTTTATAGAAGTACTACGTATTTTCGTGTTGTAGGAAGATACATTTTTGTGTTGTAGGAAAGTTCGGATCTTTGATATTTGTGTCATTTGGAATTGCGCACAAACGATTGAAAACGATTAATTTTTCCACTTTCGAAACGTCTGCAGAATTTTGCGTTTAGTTAAAGAAGCTGCTGGCCAAAGGAAGAAGTGCACTTGTAGGCAACGAATTTCGTAACAATTTCTGAGGCGGGTGACGTTAGTCGCGGCCACAACAAAGTCGGCCCGCTGGCCGTGGCGCCGCCCGCCCGCCCGCCCTCGCGTAGCCGTGCGAGCGCCTGCGTTGCGCAAGGCTCCCTGGGAAACTTCGCACAGTTTAGCTTTCCTCGGCCCGCGCGGGGATAAGCAGCTGTACACCGCGTTTGCATCTCGCGAATGTATATAGACGCGTTGCAGACAGTTTCTCTGGAATTAAATGAAATGCGTCCGCCGGCAGGGAATAAAATAAATTCCGCATACTTCAATAACTTATATCTCAATGTTAGAACCGGGAGAGACGTCTCAGGGAATCAGCTGATGTCACTTTGATGCCTCTGCCCGGGAGGTGCTAGGTTCGACTCCCAACAATGGCAGGGTTTTCTACATTAGCTTGTCAGCTGGATCGTGTTCAGCCGCTGCCTAGAGGAGAATCCTGCGACTGACTGATCCGATCAGAAGTTTCACATGGTTTCGCTGATCAACACTAGTCGAATGCCGGAGCAAAACCCTAACAAACGGGCAACGGTCCGCGCGCGACCTTTCTTTCCTCTTCCTTGTCCTATCCTCACCCTTTATTTACACACACACCAACATGCACTACACTACTACACATGCCGGGAGACATGTCGGGATGTTGGAGCTTATCCGAGTTGGGGCGGTGTTCCGCTGGTGGGAGATACCTGATTGGGAAAACCTCGATAGCCGACGGTAAAGTCGGCACCCGATCTCGCCATCCTGAGGGAGAATATCAGTCGAGAGTATTTCGAGAAAAACGTGCACTACATTTACGGCACTAACGACCTTAGTAGTTGACGCGCCCGCGATCGCTGACAATTAATCATTATTAGAAATATGCTGCTGAACAAAACCACACAATCCCCCCCCCCAAATCTGTACATGGTTACTGCAATAACGTGGTATAATATACACGGACAAACTCTACAAGTCTTTACATACCAAGAATGTCAAGAGAGTAGATTTTCCATAACGGAACACATGAATAGCAAATATTTAATGGCGAGAGAACTCTTTCCTGCAGTCTTGCTGTTGCGTGGCGTCAGCAAAGTCGTAAGTAGCGAGACCGCGAGTGAGAAAATTCAAGCGATACGAGCAGTATGATAAGCGGAACAACAGACTCGTGTAATTGAATTATTCGGTCCAAATCCAAACTCTTTGTTTTTGGATTTTCCCCCAGGTTCTGGGTATCTAACGCAACCGCAGCCATATCTTATATGGGCAGAGCCTGCGTAGGTTCCTTTCAATTCCTGCGCGCATTGAAAATTAGTAATGCAGATGCTTAGACGTTGGAGCCATTCTTTATTTATGAGAATAAATGTAATGAACATTTAACAGTTACCCTCTTTGATTGCCACAAAATATTTAGATATAATTTTAGATCAAAGATTAAACTGAAATCCCACAATTCACAACACCTATGATACTTGTACAAGCTAACAACCTCAGACCTTCGCGAATAGAATAATGCGTAATAATATGGAAATCTGACTATATAGTAAAAATAAACAATGGAAAACTATTATGATGTCACTGTAGTGCCCCTGACCGGGAGGTCCTAGGTTCGAGTCCTGACAGTGGCAGGATTGTCACACTAACTTGTCGGATAGGTCGAATTGAGTCTCTGAAAGGAGGAGAATTTTAGCGGACGGCTGCTCTGATCAGTTTTTCGTGGTTTCTCTGACCAACACCAGGCGAATGCCGGAGCAGTATCCTAACAAACGGGCCACGATCTTTCATTCCTCTTACTTGTCCTATCCTCTCCCCTTACTTAGACTCACACGCTTACATGCTCTCCACTCCACGCCTGCCGAGAGACAGGAAGGCACTTAGAGCGTGTCTCGACTAGGACGGTGCCCCGATAATGAGAGGTAAGGGGAAAATCCCACTAGCGGTCGGTAGGTCGGCGTCGGACCACATAATCCAGCGGGGAAATATCTCCGCCACCTCCCGAGTAAAGGCATATACTACACTTACGGGACTAATGACCTTAGGAGTAGGCGCACCCCAAATCACGAAATAATCAATGAGCAACGAATCGATCACCAAAAAATGGTGAACCGTTCCCCGGCGAGGACACAACCTGCCATGAACTTACGGGACAAAGTAGCTGACATTCCTCGAATCTGTATTGCTGTAAGGCCATCAGGCCCGCTCTTCCGTCTGACCACGCAAATTTCGCTACGCTCCTTTCAACAACTAGCAGAGGAAGGAGGTATTTCTTGGGCGAGAAACAGGCGATTTGAATTTAGCTCAGAGGCGTTAATTGACGCTCTTTTACATGCAAGTAAATCTACTAACATGGGACAGCCGGCTTTACTTCCCCTCCGAAGGAAGGCGTACGAAGGATTTTTTCGCTCTTAAAATCAACGGCTTCGATCAGGTTTGAACCCGCGAACTTGGGTACAATAGTCCGGTACGCTAACCGTTACACCATCGCCGCATCTGTATGCAATGTAACGCATTTTTTTCCGGGTATTGGCCTTCTGTCTAGACCAACTTCTCCAGTGCTCACCCATCACCCACTCTGCGATGGGGATTCTCACCAAGACGCGACCCTACCTGCCCTCCCACCTGTGTCTCCCGTAGCTTTTTGCCCCCCCCCCTCCACACACACCAAGTTATACTTCGGTTTAAATCGAGTGCCTTGTGGTAGACCAGCTAGACGCGGTTATTCCATTGGGAGCTTCCTTATCTCGTAATTTTTGGAGTTGAAGCTCCCCACTGGATCACCACACCACAGCTATCTGTCACAATTCATTCCATTTACATCGGAGTATAGAGAGAGGCCTCCAGATCTTAAGTTCATCAATTTTTCAATTCGAATTCTGAAGTAAAGTTTAGCCCCAGGAAAAGATCTAGGCCTCGAAGAATCCGGGAACGAAATGTAGATCACCGGGACTAAACTAAAAAGCCTGGAAACCTATCCACTCACTCACTGCGCTTGGGATATGAAATTTATGGAATTGTTTATTTATCGCACGATAAGAATTGTTGTCAATTATTATTTTTTATTTACTTGACTGGTGTTTTATATTACGAGGCTCTGACATGTACTGTAAGTCTGGTGCATTTGGAAAAAATTAAATATTAGAGTTAAAGGTGTGCCCTTCCTATGTATAATAATGAAAAAATTAAATATTAGAGTTAAATGTGTGCCCTTCCTATGTATAATAATGTATAATAAACATTCTTCTAGCTGGAATGGTTCCAAAAGCCCACCAAAACCCCCCACCTCCAACACTACCCCACCTAACACCTTCTACCATCATCCTAGTCCATTAACCCCTCCCATCACCCTGTAATGTTAATAATAATAATGATAATAATAATAATAATAATAATAATAATAATAATAATAATAATAATGATAATAATAATAATGATGATGATAATAATAATAATAATAATAATAATAATAATAATAATAATAATAATAATAATAATAATAATAATAAAAACAACAACAACATCCTATTTCCCTCTAATTGATATTTCAGCCTAACAACAATGACTTAACCAAAGGATGCAGCCGAAAGGGTGATGCCCATAATACCACACGTTGATCATTCCCGGATGGAATACAACTGGGCCCCGGAGAGAGAAGTGTATTGCATAGTCAGTAGTGGTCCATTCGCGAAAATAATGCTAACAAGAATGATAATGATAATGATAATAATAATAATAATAATAATAATAATAATAATAATAATAATAATAATAATAATAATAATAATAATAATAATAATAATAATAATAATAATAATAATAATAATAATAATAATAATAATAATGCCGATCAGATGGCCGAGATCGCTAAGGCAGTAGTACCGGAGTGGTTTCGGACCAGAAGATCGCGGGTTCGAGTCCCGCCTCTGGCATGGATGTATTTGTGTATGTCTGTATGTGTTGTCCTTTCACCCCCATTATCATCATATCATCATTTCATCTTCCATACCCCCAGGGCTAACAACCGTGGGGGATAAAAATCGGATCCAGCTAAAAATGCTGGTCCCCCCCAAAAATTGTCGCAAGCACCTGCCACCGTGATAATAAATAAAAACTGAGCCACGGTAAATGCAGGATGCTTGCATGCGTGGTCCTAGTCGGCCGATTAACGAATAATAATAATAATAATAATAATAATAATAATAATGATAATGATAATAATAATAATAATAATAATAATAATAATAATAATAATAATAATAATAATAAGAATGAAATGAATAATTTACTGTATCGGGCCGGTGAGCCTGTAGTAATAAAAAGACGTTGTGAGGGCGAGTCGTGGTTGGCGCGTCGCTCCTTGCCGATGCGGTTGTGCAACTGGCCGTCGCACGCGCCGGAAGCGGCCTCCGCTGGCCCTCTGCCCCACGCCCCGCCACGCACGAGCAGCGATATCGCCCCACGCCGCCAAGCGCACGCGCGCCCGCCCGCCTCCTGGTTGACGTAACCTCGCGCGGATCCACGGCGGGGGAAATCTCCCCTCCCCCCCAAACAAAAACTTGTCGCAAAAACTTCATTCAAAAATATTTTCCGATATTCATTAAAATGAATTAGATCGTCTCGCGGCATGAGCTGAACGTAGCCTGCGTCATTTTACAACACCTGTAATATGGCACATTTTATTCAAAATGTTTTGAAGCTCCCCTCCCACAGTTTGTGTCTGGAGCCGCCTCTGCGAACCGGCAGACACACCTCAGGGCAACAACAGTAGCCTCTCAAGTGCCTCTGATCGAAAGGTGCTGGGGTACACACGACATTTCAACATGTAACTATCATTAAAAATGCAAACTTTTGCCCACTTCAACCAAAATCAACAATACTGATTAGCCTATACTTTTATGAAATATTTATTCCAACACCCACAACACAAGTTTACTACGGCAAATTTGTTATGTCGTAATGCTCATTACCATTCGATCGGTTCAACTGCCTCCGTTGCTATGCTGCGCGTATTCCTTAGACTCTTACGTTCTTGATGCATCAAAATGCCTTGTGCACGGAAGATTTTCACGCACAGCAAACATAGATGGCCCAATGTTTTAGAAAATAAACTGTGTGTAATACTAATAATTTTACTGGAAAGAATATATTGATATTAAATTAATGGTAAATGTCAGGGACGACTAATTATTATAATTACTTTTCTTCTGAACTTGGATTCCCTGCAAAGTTATTTCTATATTTCAGAGCTCACTGTGAGTTTCTGCTTCCAGACAGGATGGTTCAGATGCTGAACAAGACAACATCTTGATGTAAACGTTCAGCAACGTACCCAACCGAATCGATGAATGCCTTTCGACCCTAGCTACATCGAATTCCGACGCTGTATGGAGGAGAATTCTCGCGGTCGTTTGCTCTGATTAATACCAGGCGAATGCTACAGAAATACCCTTAACGCACATGCCTCGGTCTGCAATAGAACTTTCCTTTATTTATGCATATCCTCACCACTTACTTCGACACACACTTACAAGCTCAAACGTCGGGAGACCGGTCGGAAGCTTGGAGCTTGTCCTGGCTGAAAAGCGCGCTTGGCGATGTGTAGGTCGGCACTGAATATTGGCATTCAGCGGGGAAGGTCACCGCCTCCTCCCACGAGAAAAGCCTGTTCTACACGTACTGGACTTACGACCTTAGCAGTTGAGGCGCCTGAAACCAACAATCAATTGACAAATGCAATGTAAACAACAGCGGAAAATCGTCCACCATACGAACTTCCGATGCATGACGCTCTAGCTGTGAGCTCGCTACTGCAACATGCTCTCGAATTCGGAGGTTTGCGTAATGAAGCCAGTGAATTTCATGCTCTTGAATGCTTCGCCAGGGTTACTCCATGTTTTTCGTAAAGTCATCGCTAGATAGTTCAATGTAGTATCTTAGCTTTCTCTATACCAATTTTTATATTTTTCACATCAACAGTTGATTTTCATAGAACGATATCGTGGTTGCAGACGTATACTTTTCTGTGGTTGTACTACAATGACCCGATTGACAAAATAAAATATCAGGATGTTAATTCAGGTACTAAAACCAAATTTTTAGTATATAGGAAGTGATTAGTGCTTTATAACAATAATAACAGAAACGAATGCCATGGAAAACCACCATTTTGTATTGTTTGTTGCTTTGAAGTACACCGCCTCGGAAAGAAATAGTTCTTTTTATTTTTTAGGTTAATGGGCAAATTATTTGACTATATTCTGCATATATTCAAAAAACTAAATGAAAAAACATACTTTCCTCTAGATATCCTATTTTTTTCAGATCTCTTCCTTTAATAGTTTAGAAGATATATAATTTTAATCTCGATTAAAACAGAATTGAACGTCGGCAAATTAACGTCGGCTAGTGTCAGAAAATCCTCCAGAGTTGGGTCTCGAATTCCGCAACCTTCCGGTCAGCAAAGCATCTGAGAGAACGTCAGGTAAACGGTTCCTCCGAGTCGTATAAGCGGGCGATTGTCATAAGGAAAGGCGAGGCAAAAAAACTATTCTCTCGACAGCGAATCTCTGATTGAGTTGTCACCACAGACGGATAAACAGACAGAAAATAACTCTTTAAAAGAATTGTACATTCCTCGCAAAATTAAGCAAAAAATGTATATTAAGTTCTGTTTTAGAAGAAAATTTTTCTTTAACACGGCGGTACAAGTGCTAATAAAAATTATTCGAGCTCACGCGGTGAACTCTCAGATGCATAATTTGGATTTTAGTATATTTCGCTTCACAAACTAACTATTGAGTGTTTCCAGCAAAAAACAACAACAAAAAAACAACAACAACATATTAAACACATTTACTAACATCAAAATTATAAAAATTCATTAATCTACATTATTTATCAATAATAAGAACAAGATTCACTCTAAAAAGTTGTATCAGTGGTAAAATGTACAAGATGTTCTGGCCTGGAATTTGCTGCGCTGAACACGGTTTGATTGAGATTACTCGGGTGACGTCACCATAAATCCCATTGGTATGAAATCTACGACGTCTAAGAACAGTAATAGAGAGGTTCTGAGAAGGACGGCGGTCTAAAAGCTTCTATGAGACTCCGCCAACGGAAGAACAACTCAGTCATCTGGGCGATCGACCGCGGGTGCCGAGGAGATAAGAAAAAAATACGTTTCTTCATTGCTGCGCCGGAAGCGGAAGTGGTCAGCGCCTTGTCGCGGGCGCCTTCTCTCTCCGGAAGCGGCGGAGGTGGCGCGCCCTTTGACCCGCGGCCACAATCGCAGCTGACCCCCGCCTCGGCGCCGATGGAAAGCAGCCAACGCAGACGTTGCGGGCCCTGCACTGTTTCTCCCAGGGCCGCTCCCCGTTGGATTGATTGTTTGTTAGCGATTCTGAGCGCGTCATCTACCAAAGCGATTAGTCCCGTAAGTGTAGTGTATGTTTTGTTCGTGAGGTGGCGATGGATTCCCCCGCTGGATGGAGAGATACGGCGCCGGACCACTGTCGGCTGGAGAGGTTTCCCTTCACCGGGCACCGCCCCTGCCGGGACAAGCTCTAAGCCCCTGACCGGTCTCCTGGCACACAACAGTGTACTGCATGATAGTGTGTGTGTAATAAGCGGTGAGGATAGGACAAGGAAGACGGAGGAAAGATCGTAGCCCGTTTGTTAGGGTTCTGCGCCGGCATTCGCCTGGTGCTGATCGGCGAAACCACGGAAAATACCGATGAGAACAGCCGGCTGCTAGAATTCTCCTCCAGACAGTGACCTAGATAGTGTCGAAAATCCTGCCACCGTCAGGACTCGAACCTGGGACCTCCCGACCGGAGGGACTGCCGTGACATCAATTGATGCCCTACGCTATCTTTTCCGGTCCCAGTTCGGCATGTAATCAGGCGAACTACAAGAAAGAATCATCTGATTGATGATATTTACGGCTTGAACAATTTAAACACTATTGACAAATTTTGATCAGACAGCTGTTTGTTTATGATATGGTATCAAAAAACCTGTATAAAATATTTTTGAAAAAGACCCCAAATACGGTCGAAACGTCAAAAAGAAATAAATTGGTATAAAAAATACTGAGTCTGTTTCATTAAGATCAAAAAGCCATTGCAAAAAAATAATAAACATATAAAACATTTATTAAAACTATCCCTATATAACTTAAGAATGTAGAAAGGGAGGAAATAACAAAATTTGCATAATCTAAAATGTTTATTTTCCGCTTTGATCTCTCCACAGCCATTGTCTGCTGCCGGGTGATGTTCTTCCCCTCGCTCCGTTGATCGAGTGTCTCCATGCGAACAGTATCGGTGACGCTTTTTTTCTTGGAACGCGAGGTCTTACACATAAAAGGTGCAAACGTGGTTCGCTTGTCTTCGCTTGCCGTCATAGTGCCAATTACCCTTGCGCCTTGCGCCATTGGGTCGCCTACTCGTTAACTGATAAGACATTTTGATTGCTCTTGCTGTGAGAAATTCACATTTAAATAGGCCTTTGCAGTAATAATATAAATTCCCAAGATAATTAATATCTCCAGAGCATTGCTTTACACGGAAGGCACACATTAGAAAACATTAACGAAAATCCCTTTAAAATACATTTATAAGATACATCCAGAATAAATTATAATTTTCACGTTGACAATTAGCAGTTTATTTTTCAGCTTTTCAACAACAATCCTCATTTCACATTTACGCCGTCACAGGCTCTAAGCCTCCAGCTTGTGTACTAGTGTGGTGAATGTAAAAGTAAGTACTTGTAAGTAAGATGCGAGAATGGGACAATGAAGAGGAAGGAAAGATCGCGCGCGGTTCGTGGCCTGTTTGTTAGGGTACTGCTCCGACATTCACCTAATGTTGATCGTATAAAAAAACACGGAAAACTACCGATCAGAGCAGCCGGCCGCGAGAATTCTCCTCCAGAGAGCGACTTAATTCGATCTAGCTGACAAGCTAGAATAGAAAACCCCACCATGGAACCTACGATCTCCCGGTCAGATGCTCTTCAGTAACACCAACTGATGTCGAGCCAGCTCTCCCGGCCATACTGCCGTTCTTTGCCGCACAAGTCAAAAACATGATTCCGAGGAAGGTTATGCAAAGTTCGCCAAGCGAGTTAGCGAAAAATGCGCCGTTGGGCCACCAGCACGCACTTGCACAAAGGCGCTTTGCGGCCGGGCAGCGGGGAAAGCGCGTGAGAATTAGTCGCGCGGCATCAGGCGACGTGCAAGGACAACGGCCCTTTGCACAACGGACTCGGCCAATGGCTCATGCGCTCACGAAATTACCGTAATTGCCACGGTTATACGTCCGTCCGGTGGAATGGCGTTAGCGCACTGCGGTACTAAATACGAGTTTTGAATACAAACGTGGCGGATATTTGGTAAGATAAGTAAAATAAATTTATTTAAACTGCAAATGGATATAATCCAGTGGCAGCTAATTACATTAATAAAATTATATAGCTAATATGCAAATTATATAATAATAATCGTACGATAATAACAGCTATAAAAATAATAATAGCAATAACAATAATAATAATTAAAATAATATTAATGATAAAAATAATAATGATATAAAACTTGTTGATTCATAAAACATTAAATTATCTTAAGAAAAATAAACTTCTGTAATCTAATTCCGCACTGAATGTTTCTTCAATTAAGACCGCACTTCACCTCACTTCACTGTGACCCTCCTTGTGTGTGACAGTGAACTTCATTATTTCTCTGCTCGACACTGCACGACACCTCACTTCCCAATATATTACTTACGCATCGCTCCATAACCTATTATTCTCAGTTAAGTCTCTCATTAGTAATACCCTAAATTAATTTTCTAAACTGTTGAACGCTTCAAGAAAATGGTTCAAAGGTTTTTGGAGGCAATCTATTCCATTACGTAATCGTCTGATTTGTGAAAGACGCCCGTCCACTGCGATCTAAAATTTATTTTGTGCCTTGGAAGGAAGGAAGGAAGGAATTACACAGGCCAAATAAACATAAAAGTTGTCCGACTCAGAGACTTGATACATGTTTCTCCACGTATGACTACGTGCCAAATCCGGATGTGAAGCCAGAATTGCGTCACCACCTTCTGGTTATTTTGGTCGTGAAAAATCACAGTGAAATTTACAATTTACAATTTCACGATGGGTATTCTCGATTTAAAAAACAACTGAATGTTGGTGACTCAATTATGGCATCAGGTTCGGATTCAGCGTGTCGACATACTACGTAGAGAAGCCTTACGAATACTTCATAAGAAGGGAAAGTTATGTAATTGTGCGCCAGAAAACGATACATTTTCGCCAGAAAAACTCTTACTACCCGGCTCTGTTGACAAAAAAGTGGATAAAACCCGTTGCTAAATTTAGAAAAAAATCCTCTAACTCGTGGTGTAGCCAGAATCCTTGTTTTGTGGGTTCTTTATTCCGAAAAATCGATTGACGGCAAAAGGTCCGTCTCTGGTCAACACTAAACTTTCCAACAGATTTCCTTCAAAATTAATATTCCTTGATTGAGATGAACGTATTGGAGGCTTTGGGAATTCTTAAGGGATATTTTGATGTCGAGTTTTGAATCGGGCATTTTTTTATTGCCTCTATTAAGTTCCACCGTGGAGCGCTTGCGTGGCGTAGAGGTGTGAGTGACGGCAAATTAACTTCGGGGATATGCGATGGGGTTTTAAAGTGGAAATATATTTTGCTACTTGAAAACACTTTTGCTGGTTTATGTAGTACAAAAATACTGAGAAGCGTTTAGAACAATGCAAGAAATTATGCGCTTCACTACTCCTTTTATTTTGCGTGCCTGTTTTATCAACACGAGCTTCGTAGCTGGGAGGAATTCAACTTCCGGCTGGAGAATTTCAACGGATGGCTGCTCTGTTTATTTATTTATGTCATAAACAGTTTAAAACTGTGTATGACGTACCATTCGTGACGTATGACGTGCTGTTTGCTAGTTTCTCCAAAGAAATAACATTTAGTGCTTCCGAAAGCGAGTAATTAGTCCCGTAGGTGCGTCGCACGCTGCACCCATGTTGTAACGTGTGATCAGTCATCGACCGGCTACAAGCCGGCACGGGAAGCTTTTCTCTGCTCTAGGCTTCTCTGCCAGCGAGGCACCGCCTCAGTAGGGACAAGCTGTAAGCTTCGACCTGTTCGACAGGCTGTATCTATGCGATCGTTCCCGATTCTACGCTGTCAAAAATGTAGCCCGCCGATCGTTCTGTGAAAAACATTCGCTCCAAATGACGCCAAGCATCTTCCGAGTCTAGAACAGTGCTTCCAATCATAGATTGATCGTTTCCTTGCACGTCAGCTGCTATGGCCATTAGTGCAGAAATTATTTTTTCAACAACCACTAAAGGGGAGAGTGTACCATAAAATGGGTCAAAATATCGATTTGCTTTTAGCAAAATAAATAGTTCAAATCTTACTCTTTCTAAATATATCAACTTTTATCCTTCTGGAACTCCTGAAAGTCCCTTAATGATTACTTAAATGTCTTACTGCGCATGGGCCACTTTGATCTTTTCCGCTGAAGAAGTGATCCACAATACGGAGCAGGAATGTTCTAGCAGAGCACCGGCAAGCAGCGACTTTTTTCAAATGACGTTTACCGAAAATGTACATGTTTTGTAATTAATGTGCCTTTTCTCAGAAACATTTATTCACATTTCATTGAAATTTACAGAATACATTACATCCAATACTTTATAGTATTGAAAATAAATCGACGTTTTTATATAAATATTCTTCAGTAATAACAAAAATAAAAAATTAATGTTCGTCCAAAAATGGTGAAAAAGTGAGAACGAAAGTTATAATAGAAAAAAATACGAATTATTTTTTAATCAACTAAAAAATTAAAATAATGACAAAGATTTCATCTTTAAGTGTGTGAAATATTAAAACTTTATAGTTAACTATTTTGTAGAAAAGGTGCATCAATAGTAGCAAATTTAACATGGGCGGTATTCATGTTACCTTCTCACCTTAATAATACACGTATTCCTGCTGTATATTTTAATCGATGAATGACATCAATTACCTACCTCGCGGGCTACACTTCGGGATCCCCAGCCTGTGGACCAATAACATTGCTGGAATTTTCTAATTCCACTGTCAGAATTGCTTTCTCCTTGCAATTCCCGCGTCTTTTGAACCACGGTAGGCAAGTGAAGGATTTGGCAGTTTCATTGTTGTACTTGTATTTCTCGTTGCATTTCACATTGATCGTTCAACAGAAAATTAATCCAAATCTTTACACTAGTCATAGTTTTCGTAAATCTTCTTCCACCTTATTAGTTGATGCAGATATTACGACTCTCAAACGACGTGGGGGTTGGAAGAATACGTCGGTAGCTGAAGGCTATAGAGACGATTCTATGGCAAACAAAATGAACACTGCACTGAAAAAAAAACAACAAAAAAAAGAACATGCACTCTGTAGAGCAGAACAAAAAAATTAAAAATACCTTACCAACATCATCGCATACTAGTACTGATGGCAATTTTGATGAAGATTCAACACAATTAGTGATTTCTAACTGCAGTAATTTCACCATTAATTTTGTCAGAAAATAAATTCAGGCTTATTATGTATCTTATATTACAACACAGTTCAATGTAGGTAATCCATGTACTTGATGCCACGGCAATTTTCTATTTTTTTTATTTGATTGATTAGTGATTTAACAGCTGTTATTGGTCCTGCAAGTGTGGTGCATGATTTTTTAGGAAGTGACGGTGATATTCCCCTTTTGAATGGTGAGATTCGGCGCCAACATTCCGTAGGCCAGCGGCGATTTCCTCCACCAGGTATCTCCCCAAATGGGCACCGCCCCAGTTGGACAAATTCTAAGTTCCCGGCAGGCCTCCCGGCATGTGTGGTAGTGCAGGGAATGTAATTGTAAGTGCGTGTGAGGGGGAGGACAGGACAATGAACGGGATGATAAGATCGTGCGCGGCCCGTGGCCCGTTGGTGAGGGTACTGCTCCGGCATTCGCCTGGTGTTGATCGGAGAAACCACAGAAAACTACCGATCAGGGCAGCCGGCTGCTAGATTTCTCCTCCAGACAGGGAGTGAACTCGACTTAGCTATCTATCTAGTGTCGAAATTGTTGTCAGCGACGGGAGTGGAACCCTAGGACCTCCTTGTCGGAGGAACTGCGGTGACCCGTTGATGCCGAGAGCCACCTTTCCCAGTACTATCGTGTTGGTGCTTCTTAGGATTGCTCACCGACATTCCGCGTTCATGGACTCCTTCTCACTGCCCACGGCGACTCCGGATGGCCCATTTGCGTTATGGTAACGCGTCTTGCATAACGTTTGTGCTTCTGTGTAGCGGACCCGTTACCAGACGGTCTTCGTTGTGAACCGGGGAGAAAGTTTTGAAACTCCCCCATCCACCGGCTGGCACGCTCATCTGTTTCAGGCGCCGGCGCATGGTGGACTTCAATTCGTCTTTATACACACAACCACTTTCTTCCCTCTGCCGAGCGTAAGGAAAATCATCAGGGTTAACTGAGTTCACTATTTTGTTGTGTTGTAGTAGTCTTTTGTGGTATCAAACATTTTGTGAAGATTTTAAAACTTCACATTCTAATATATGATATCTTTATTCAAACAATAATAATCGTAGAGGTCCTTTGTCTATTACAGGTAATGTTTCTTCGATATTCTTTTCAATAATATGAACCTTTTTAGCCTGCGCTGAAAACAATGCGTGTGTTACGAAACGAACATAGAACTTGGTACTAGTGTATCAACTCATTAAGAAATGAACAATTGTGTTGATGTGCAAAAACAGCGTATGCACTATATGACATAATCTCTTTAATTTTAACATTCTTTCAATTATTTTCCATATTTGGCGCATTTTGGAACTGTGTTGGTCGTAATTTCATTCGTGGAATAGTCCTATTAAATACCACTCGTGCTTTGGAAATACTTAGATAAATCCCCTCCTCGGTTCGCAAGTCGGGGATTTATCGGCAATTTCCAAAGCATTCGTGGTGTTACCTATGATAATACTTACGAATGCGCCCCACGGGCGCATAAACTGTTGTGGGACATAAGCCCGTAAATACGTAACGGATTGTGTAAAAATATGGTTAACTGAATAGATCACTTATAATAATAAAACCATTGATCCCAGTGTTGGAAAAGGCCTCCCACAGTACTGAGATGGCTCAATATTAAACTCGCTTTCAGGTGAGCTAACCCTGCAGAGCGTTTTGAAAAAGGTTGCTGTCCACTTCCATATTATTGACTACTGTTCACTGTTACCCACTGTCTATATTCTTATTGTTCACTGTCCATATTGTTGGCACTGGCCATACTATTGTTCCACTTGCTATTCACTGTCCACGCTATCAACACTGTCCTCTGACTATTGGTCACTGTCCATTTTGTTTGCTGTTGACCGCACTCCTGACCTTGTTGACCTCTGAACTCACTACAATTGCCTTCCTATTGCTCACTACAATTGCTTACCTATTACCTTCACTATGTGTAAGGGGTTTACGCAAACTTTCTATTTCTCGCTTTTCTTCACCACAGCTTGCCGGCTACAGCTCTTATTTCATTGCACCAGAGAGTTCTTTGACGACCCACTTTTATTTTGCCAATTTATTTTATTTATTTATTTTATTTATTTTATTATGTCCCATATAGTAGCTCGATGTGCCCACCTCTTCGGATCCATACGCAATATGTGACCTGTCCATCTCCATTTAATCTTCTTTGCCTCTCTGCATACATATTTTAATTTTGTTCTCTCGCGGATATCTTAATTTTTTTTATTCTGTCTCTAAGCGTGACCCCCAGCAGTTTTCTTTCTATTTTTCTTTGCCAAATTTTTATATCATTGTTTGTTGTGGCGTTTAGAGACCATACATTAACTCTTTATAGTATAACTGGTAGTATGAAGGAATTGAATATCGCTTTCTTGTTCTTTATGCTTTCTGTTTTATTGTTTAGAATAACATTTAGGTACCAACATTTCTTTCAAGCCTTTGGGATTATGGCTTTATTTCTTTCTCTTGTCTGTTTTCAAATAACAGTGTTTGTTCCAGATATAAGTATTCATTGACGTATTCAATGATTAAATCTTTCATTTTCTTGGTAGAACAAGGGCCGTTCGTCATCGTTTTTGTTTTCTTGGCGTTAATTATTAGGCTGGATTTTGACATTCTTGTGATAGTTCATTCAACTTTGTTTCCATTTCTAGGGCTGATTTCGCAAAAATTATTGTCATCTGCCAATCTTAAGTTTCTGAGTTTCTGTCCATCAATATTTAATCCATAATTAGGTTTTATTTTTCTAAAGATTTCTTACAGTACGCAGATAAATAACAGAGGAGATGGGTCTCCTTGGCGAAATCCTCTGCTTTGTTTAAACTTTTCCTCTTTTCTTTCCGTTCTTTACTGTCGCTTCACCCTCTGAATAAATTGTTTCTATTATTCTATTTTTCTCGGTACACCTTGATTTAATAATGCTTATAACGTGGGTAAGTGTTGAACAGAATCAAAGGCTTTTGTAAAGTCGATAAATACCACATATACAGTTAAATTAAACTCTCGTGTCTTTTCCAGAATTTGGTTCAGAGCTTAAAGGTGGCCTGATGTTGAAACGTTTGAACAAAATCCTGCTTGCTCGCTAGGCTGCTGTTCTTCAATTATGTTCTTCAATCTTCTTGTAATGACTTTCAAAAATATTTTGAGTATGCCGGATAGTAAGCGTATAGACCTGTAATTATTAATATCGCCCCTTCTTCCATTTTTGTGTATTAGTGTTTATGCACAGATATTATTTCACTGAGGCTGCACTGTGAGCGTATAACTTCTTTCTCTAAAACCTCAATGAAAAGTTTTGTTAAATGCTTCAGAATATATGGGGTCCCGATTTTCAATAATTCATTTGCTATACCATCTTTCTCCGGAGGTTTTCCTTTTTAATTTTTGCATAGCTATCTCCACTTCTCGTGTTATGGTTTCTCGAACTGAATTTTCATATGCCCGCTATCGTCTAGACCATTAACATATCTAATTATTTTGGAGTCATAGTTCACATCTCTTTGTCCATCTTTTCCCTCACAATAGAAAAACAGGTCGCAATTAGGTTGTTTTATATTCACTTTGCCATCCCTTCTTACCTCTGAAAGCCCTAGAATGTCAAAATCAACAAGTTTCAGAGTTTCCTGAATCACTAGTTTTCTATGTTCGCCTAATAGTGTTCTGACATTGAGCGATGCAACTTATATTTCATTTATCTTGTTCGGATTTTTCTTGGCTGTTTTTTAGATGAATGTTTGTGCTCGTTTTTTAGTGAAGCCTTCTTGATATCTTTTATGAATTGTGGAGTTTCCTTTATAGTTTTTTAGGCCCTTTTCAAGACTACGTGACCGATATTCCCATTTTCCATTTACTTGTAGTTTGTGATATCCTATTTTGATCTTGTTTCCTTTGTTTCTTTTTTCTCTGGCTTATACCATATACTGTTTTTTATTTATGAACCATCTCCAAGAAAGATGAAAACTTGAATTTCTGAGGATATATTTTCTTTCTTTTGTTCCAACCACAGAATTTCACGAGATTGTATTCGAATTTCAACGATGGAGGCTTTGAGGGGGTAACCACATAACTGGGTCAAAGCCACCTTTCAGGACGTAAAATGCACTACTCTTACGAAAGGAACGACTTTACCAGTAAGTCGCAGTTTACGGTAATGGTAATGAAAATTCAAGCAAACGGCATTGGAAGGAGAGTAATCAAACCTGTTGTTTGTTGCAAAAACCAATTGCTCTAGGTTCTCCATTCACTTCAAGCTTCTCAGTTCAGGACTCTATTTTATCACACATTCCAATTTCATTTGACATGTGTCGAGGGAAAGTAATTTCGGATGAAGTAAACTAGTGGTGACAAAATAGCACGTACTTTCTCGCTCGCAATTTCATACAAAATCACGCAAAAAACTCAAATTTTAGAAAAATTGTATATGAACCTATTTCAAAAAATATCATTAAGAAACAGAATTCATTGAGTGAAAAATCACTATCTTCATAATATTGTAGTTAAAGTTAGACACCGAAAAATTTTTGAATTTCTGCAATTTTCGAAGAATCAGAGTTTTTAACGAAAATGAGACCTGTGACATTTTCTCAAACGTTCTTCACACTATCCAACAACAAAATTTAATCGAAAACGATGGAGTAATTTTTTTTGGAAATATTATAAATGCCCCAGGAGGTTCATGTAAAGTGCCCCCAAAATTAAAATATAGGTTTCACATTGAAGGGGCTGCAACGTCAACCAGATCGATTCGGAAATATCAATTTTGGAGAAAATCGGCTGAACGATTTAGACGCTAGCGTTGTTCACAGACAGGCTAGTTCTTAGACAGACGGACGTTTTGCCGGGATTCAATTTTTCGGTATCACGGAGCCACAAAACATGAATTGTGGCTACATTATGTGTTGAATGATTTTGTTTCTGAATTTAGCAACTAGAGTTATCTACTTTTTAATTACCAGGGTCCTTTAATAAGACTTTTTCTGTCAAAAATTGGTCTTTTTTACGCGGAGCATCGCGACTTTCTGTCTCTTCTGCGTGGGCAAGTAGAAATTAGCATATTCTGTAGGAAGATGTGACCAGTTTTGAATGTTTAAATGTCAAATGATTCTTATGCAATTTACTTCGTTGCTGCATAGCAATTTGGCGACAATTTCTGCTGTTTCATGACGTCCAGAACCTTTTCCTAAAGACGTGTCGAATTGGTAAACATAGTACAGAAGCTGAAATCCGCTTTATTGTGTTGCCAACGTCGAAACTTGTGCATTTGTCAATTGTTCAGATTAATTTGCTGGCGCAAAAATAACGTTCTCTCAATGTTTCTGCTTCCAAAGTCTTGTAATACAGGGTGTGTTTACGGGTACTAAATTAAATTTCATTGCTTCGAGCCTTGATGTTGAAGAAGAGCTATTTATTGCAAGTAGTTTCGATGAAAATATTGGTTGCAATATGTGCAATAAAAAAATTAAAAATCTGCAATGACTATGTGCAATAAAAAAGCTTTTGGTAGGGATTGTACTAAGTGTGCTGTATAAAATGTCATAAACGCAATTTTTATCTATTTTATTATTTTCAGAAATTACAAAAATGTAATTTTTGGACTAGCCCCTCATGTCGTTAATATTGATGTTGGGAATGTTTTTGTCTTTATGATTACGTGTGCTTTGAATGTCAGATAACGTTTCCCGAAAACTGAAAACTTTTCTGTAAAAATGAGCTCAATATTCCGCGTTTTCAGTAACACTCAAACATCATTTTTTTCCAACACGACTTAAATATTTGTTCAAACTTGTCCAACGGATAGTGCCAATTGCACTGCTTAATAAGACATAAAGTTCATTTTTGGTTATTCTATTTTTTTAATTACACAAATGTAATTTTTTGAAATATCTGTTACACTGTTCATATCAGCATTTCCAGCTATTTGTAAACTCTGTTGAATTTGCGAGTTAAAGTACTTGAAATTACTTCTAAAGACGTTCTTTGAAAAATCAAAAATTTTCTGTAAAAGCGAGTTTCAAATTTATCATTTACAGTAACGCATAAACGCCATTTTCTTAAGAATATGTCTTGATTCTTCAATGAAAATTGCCACTTAAACGAGGTTTTACTCTTCTGTAATATTCTTAAAGCAAATATCAGTTCTACAAATAGAATATCAAAAAACTGAGAAAATTAAAAAAAAATTCTTTGGGCGGCAATAGATGACAGCTGGCAAGAGTTTATAAGTAGTGTACATACAATATACGTATTATAGAAAAAGTTATGTAATGCTGTGGAAAATCGAATTCGAGATTTCAATAACACACGTTTTGGAGTTCCTTGGTGCCAAAACTGTTACCAATTTGTTTTCTTTAAACGTTTGGAAGAGCTAGTGACATAAACACCAATTGCCCTATTGTTGTTTTTTTTTTTTCAAAAATTACGAAAATGTAATATTTTTGCATGTCTTTCACGCCGTTCACATTTACATTAGTGACAGTTAGTTCACTCTTATATATATGAGTACATGTGCTATAAATTATATCTTATGACGTACACGTAAGCTTCCGCGGCTCGAATCCATAAATTCTCGGCTATCCGGGAGACGCCGCGTCGTTGGCTGGGACGCTGAACGTCGGTCATACACATATGACGTTTTGCGAAAACTCAGCAGTTTTCTGTTAAAATGAGTTCAAATTTCGGTCAAACGCCATTTTCTCAAAAATAGCTCCTGATTTTCTCTTTATACTTTTTGTACGGAGAGTGATAATTTAATTGTTTAAGATGACATAAATTTAATTTTAGGTATACGTTATATTTAAAAAAATTACAGACATGGAATCTTTTGAAATATCTGTAACGCCGTTACTATGCACACTTCCAGCGATTTTTAAACACAATTGCATTTTTGAGTGGACGTATATCAAATGGCTTCATGTGAAATTTTTCGAAAAATAAAACTTTTTCTGTGGAAAAGAGCTTCAAATTTCGAATTTATTGTAATGCTAAAATGCCATTTTCTTAAAAAGGCTCCAAATTTTTCAATGAAAACTGCTATTTAGGACGAGGTTTTACTCTTTTATGATATTCTTAAAATAATGTTTATGTTATACTATTAGGAAACCGAAAAACTGAGAATATGTACTTTTGGGGCGATAGATAGCAGATGGCGAGAATAAGCGAACAAAATTTGAGATTTTAGCAATTAGTTGTAACTGAATAATTCTATTGCGCGCTTCGAAAGAGAAGTTAACCTTTCTTAGATCCCTGTGCACAAGTTTCAAACTTTTGTTCGGATTTTGGGGAAACTATATGTCAACAGAACAAAGGGATCGTTTTCGTACTCATCAAGTCAGAAAACCTAATCAGTTTTCATCTTGCAGCAAATTTCATTGTTACTCGAGAGATAATTTGGGATATCATATGATGGACGAAACTTGTAAATTCATTTGATAACGTTATCGGTGCCTTAGAGTATTATTGAGACGTACTCGAACATCTATGTTTGCAGTCGTCTAAGAAGTCTATCATCTGGTGTCGGTCATCTTTCCTCCTAGAACTAGCAATGTTGCTGTCTTTTACCTAGAAGATGGATTCTCTTAAAAATAAGTGAATTTAAGAATATTATATAGACAGAAAACTTCAGGTTCAGTGTATTTGAAAACGCTGTAATCATGCAGTTCAGATGGCGTGTGGGCGATCCAGTGAGTGCAAAATTATATATAGTGGGTTCTTGAGTGGTTTTCAGCAAGTCAAACATTTACAAAACTTGTTAAAAGGTATTGCTGCAGCTACCCAAGATTTGTGAGGGAGTCACTGAAAAAAAATGAAAGTGTTGTGCCAACTTGCAGAAGCTGTGGCCGGCGAATGGGGTACAACGTAACGAGTAGGTATTATAATCTCCAATGGTAGCAAACCTGTAATTGCTGTGCTTTCCTAGGGAGATACCCAGTGGAGGTTGTTCTTTGTCATTTGGCATTTTTGCAGGTCGGAAAGAGGATTTTGGATTATGAATAAAGATCCATGAAGATTTGTCCAAAGGATGATATTCAGGTATGGTATGTGGTAATGCTAGAAGTGACGGAGTCTACTGTAATGGGACGGCTTCACGTGTCTAGTTGCGATGCGTTTTACAAAACTTTCATTCTGGCTACCCCACGTGTTATAGGATTTTTGTTCTAAATTTAGCAACAGTACTTATTCACTTTTTCGTTACCAGGGCCCTGTAATAAGAGTTTTTCTGCCGAAAATTATTTTCTACGCCGCTTCTCTACGCAACATTTCTCCCTCCTGCGTAAGCGGTAGCGAAAAACGTAATACGTCTCACGAAACTTCCACTTTACGTCTTTCGCGATAGCTAAAATGAGCACTTTTCCTCTCCGTTAAACAATTGCCGGCCGGTGAAACCGGGCGAGCGGTCTGGCGCAGCCTGTTCCCGAGAACCTGTCGGGCGGGGGGGGGGGGGGGGCAACCGGCTCACGGAAGCGCAGCGGAAGTGGCCGCAGCAGATGGGCGCGTTCACAGCCACCTTCCTCGCCACGGCTCTCCTACGACGCTGCACTCGTCGCGCCATCTCACACACACACACACACACGACAAAGCAATTTATTTATTTATTTATTTATTTATTTATTTATTTATTTATTTAAATTATATTAATTATTATTATATTAATTTATATATTATTATTAGCCACTAACTATTAGTACTACTAATGACTAGTCTGCCAGCTGAGGTGGCTCAGGGCATCAACTCGTGTCACTGCAGTCCATGGGGCCAAAAGTTCCTAAGATTCGAGTTCCGACGATGGCAGGATTTTTGACTCTATCGGGATAGCTGGGTCGAATTTAGCCACTGTCTGTCGAGGGGGCAAGTCTAGGGGCTGGCTGTTCTGTTTGGAAGTTTTCCGTGTTTTTTTCCATTTAACACCACGCGATTGCCGGATTAGTGCCATAACAACGGGCAATGGACCTCTTTTCTTCTTTTTCCTAGTCCTATCCTCACCCCATTCTTACAAAAACTTACACCTACTAGTACTACACTACTACCAGATGTTAGAGGTGTTTTCTGGCAGAGCTTAGAGGCGCCGATTGGAGAGATACCTGGATGGTAAAAACAGCACCCCGACGTGCGTATCGGCGCCGGACCTCTCCATCCAGCTTGGAAAGAACAACGCCTTCTTCCGCGTCAAACCTCGCATTGACCAACCGTTTTTCTATAACGCACTCATTTCTATAACGCGCTCATCAAACGCATATCATCAATATGACACTACAAGCTTTATTTACATATACATTTCAGGTCATGTGGTAAATTATCCTAGCAAAATGATCGCATTTGCGTACAGGCCGAGGCGGATAAGATACATACGATTTACTACTCTTAGCAACATACTTCACACTCCCTGTTACTGTATTACTAACATTTTCAGTTTCAGTATCACTTGACGCACGTACACCATCTGACTCTCTATCGTCAATACTATGGGTTCCATCATTTTCACTTGCACTCTCATTACAGATGTCATTTTTCTCATAATTGTCTTCAAAATTATTGTCTAACTCACGCGCAAAATCGGATTCTGATAAGTATTTACTCAATTTGCTACTTCACCCTGCCATGTTGAAAGACTGATCAAAACTAATTAATTACTAAAAGTACTAATTAAGTGCGAAAGCACTTACTAATTACTAAAAGTACTGTTTAAAAGTAAAACAATTACCACCGAAATATTGATAACAGGGGAAAAGGATAACGTTCAGGAATGAATAATGGATCAAGAAAGTTTCCTTTTTTAATCTTGAGGGCTGTACAACATTTTCTTCATTACCACTAAGGAAACATAACGGAGGAAATTTCAATGAAATATCTAAAATTGCAATCGTGTTTCAATCAAACTCTTCCATTGCATTTTTAGATTGTTCCGTAAGAGTACTAAATAAATAATCTATTAAAATACAGTTCATTGTTTTAACTTCAAGGACTATATTTTCCGCACGATATTAATTATCAGGAATGCGATGCAAAGTTTCTAAATTAGAATCCAACCCTGCCACAATTGAACCTACACAGTAAAATAATTTGTTTTGAGATGTAATCATGATAATGATGATCACGAGAAGAAACTGGCAGAGTCAGCGAGAGGTTCTTGGGTTCGAGACCCGACTGTGGCAAGGTTTTTGATGCCAGATAGTCAGCTACGTGTGTTGCATGAAGTAGACTTCTCGTGGCCGGCTGCTCTGATCGGTAGTTTTCCGTGGTTTCTCCCATCAATTCCGGGCGAATGCCGGACCAGTACCCTAACAACGGGTCTCGTATCGCGTGCGATCTTTCCTTCCTCATCCTTGTCCTTCACTCACCTCTTGCGCTTACGTTCACTGCTGTGGGGAGACCAGTTGAGACCTTATGCTTGTTCCGGCTGGAGGGTGCACCGGTGATGGTAGATACCAGGATGGGGAAACCCAGCTTCATCTGACGTGAAGTCAGCGCCGGGTCTCACCATCCAACGCAAGTAGATCACCTGCAGCTCTCGTGAAAAAATGCACTACATTTATGGGCATTGCACTGACGCAGCTCTCGGAATTGTGATATAATCAATCAATTATGAATTGAATTTGTTTATTTCTTTTTTATGAACTCGAGGAGTTCCAATTAGAAGGAATTATAAGGGTCCCCAGTACATCTAACTTGAAACGAAATTGATCTGCGGCTACGTTTTCCTACGACCAATCAGTAGAGGGGATCACGGGTCCAAAATAAATTTAAGACCGCAGAGAACACACGCCGGCAAATTTTCTTTCACAAATTGCACGATAACGGAATGCAATGGATTGCCTCCAAAAACCTTTTAACTCTCCCGTCGAAGCGTTCAACAGTTTAGGAAATCAATTTAGGATATTGAAATGTAAATGAGAGACTTAGTAGGTTATATATTGATGCATAAGTGTTATATTATAAAGTTAGCTGTAGGGCAATGTAGAGGAGATAAATAACGACGGAAGTGTTTTAAGTGTCATAGTGAAGTGCAGGGAGGTGTCAGTACAGTGCGATCTTAATTGAACAAATATTCAGAGTGGATTATAGATTATAGATGTATCTTTTTCTTAATGTATCTTACCGTTTGATAAATCGTCAGTTTTTATATTATTATTATTATTATTATTATTATTATTATTATCATCCCCATAATTATATTATTTGCATGTTATTTATATTACCTTATTTACGTAATTAGCTGCCACTGGGTCATACCCAATTGCTGTTTAAATACAGTTTATAGCATCTAACATTTCTTGAATATTTCTTCGACGAGGTGCAAACCGCTTTGAATCGGACCATTTTCGCAGCTCATAACCGCGAGCGGACCCGTTCTTCCGCGTCCGCTGCGACCGGCCGCGAGGAACCGGTCCTCGCAGCGCAACCGGGATTCGGAAGCTGCCTCGACTCCTTCCGCTTGATGCCTGTCGTCTTGCGCTGTCGGCCTCGTCGACCTGCTCACGCAACTCGCTGCGCCCGAATTGCCCACTTTCCCAGCCTTGCGGCAAAAAATGAACCAAGCTGACGCGGAAATTCTCAATAGTAGCGGAGGATTTGAGCCTCGCGACTAGCTCTTGGCCAGCGTGCTCGCTTTCCACTTCGGGGCCCGAGGTTCGATTACCGGTCAGGCAAGATTATAGCATGAGTTTTCCTTGCTATGTCCCAGTATATGTTGCGGTGTGACAATGAGGAAATTTACTTTTCAGATTGAGAAGACTGGAATACGGCGTGAGGATACGTGCTAACCACACGTACCCTCGGCAGGGACGTCGCCGGTAGGCCTGGGCCCGTTCACGGGCTGTCGCGCCAAGTACATATATACCTACATAAGGGAGAATTTTGATGACTAGACAACGGATTTCTATGATTTTTGTTGTTGTTTAAGGTCATCTAATCTAGGTAATTACGGTTCATTATTGCATTTAACGGTATGGTAACTGTGAATATGCCATGATACGGTGAGGATTGGGGTTGAAAGAACCATGGACCATCCCCAAAGGATGCGACTATGCTCTAGACGGGACTCGAACCCGCAATCCTTCGGTTCGAGATCGCTACGGCCCCACTACATTAACGATCTCGGATATCCGGATCGGCTTGTACGACTTTGCATATTTTTTACCGAGGTTTCAATGCATAGCAAAGTGAAATATCTTGACCTATGGTTAGAATATGATGATATATAGATTCTTATGTTAGTGCATATTTGGCCTATTTTTCTTGTTAGTGCTTATTCGTATAATCATAGGTGCATATTTTGCATATTTTGTTAAAATAGTGACTTATCTCTAAAACGTTTTATGCTTTCATAGAATCTTTTTTTTTTTTTTTTGAGTACTCATTGATCAGAAACATCTTTCACAATTTGCGATTCTTTTTTCTATAAATGATAAAATAATTGTGCAAATGCTGGAGGAGGTGTCAAGGTTAATTGGAGAAGGTTTAGACAACTGAAGAATGGATCCAAAGAGATAAAGATCAGTTATTGCAGGAAGATTATGAAAAAATAAAGTCAAAATTTAATAAATGGTATAAAATTATTCAGATGGATGATATTTCCAGCTATTTGAAAGGAAAATTACAGACATAGGATTGCAAGATATATGTTATGTAATGAATTGAGAACGAGCAAATATCGGATCAATAGTGAGGAGGGTGTAGGACCCGTGAGATGGAAGAAGAAGTTTGGGAACATATCTTAGAGAGATGTCTTTTCTTAGGAAGGAAGTATGTGGACAAGAAATATTCAGGATAAGGTGAAGTGGTTATTAGAGGACACAGGTGAAAGGAGCAGTGCAATCAAGGCTTAGTATATAGCGTATATCATATTCTTTTATGAATGTATTATGTATCTTGGATGTATTGTGTATACTATGTATGTGTCTTATCCAACTGTCGAATTTTTACGAAGTTCTAACATAAAACTCATTCATTGTGTAAATGTAGTATATTTCATGATTAATAGGATGATTACCATTCATAAACCAAATCTTTGTAGACTTTGGGGAAGCCCACCAATACCACCACCTCTCAAGAAAAAACATGCACTGCACATACAGAACTAATAACCTTAGCAGTTGACTACTAATAAATTACTACCTGAATTACTAATCGATCGATCAAAAATATCCAGATATTTTTTATTTCACAAGAATGAAACGTGTAAATTTTGTGGTAAGCCAAGCTTTCCTTATGATTTATAAGTATGTCGGAAAACAATATTACCACGACTTTACATATATTTCTATGAAGTGATGAATTAAATCCAAAATTTGACAGAAAAAGACATCCCGAAGAGATTTATGGAAGAAATAAAGTGTTAAAGGAGGTCCAAATTAAGAATTTTTGAGATCTTCATCTTCTTAAAAAGTCTAAGACTTGTTCCTTTCCAAGAATTATAACGAGTCTTTCCATCTTCTCCTTGGTCTGCCAACTTCTCTTCTTTCCCTCGGCCTTTCATCCCTAGCAATCCTCACGATTCTTTTCTCCTTCATTCTCTCAATATGATATTTTTGAGATGTAATTTGTAATTCGTTAGAAATATTTGCCAGACGATTTCACAAAACAATAAATCAAGTAGATAATGGTATATTTCAGAATATTCTGGATAAATCTGTTAAAATCTGGTTCCAGTTTTTACGTCAAAGTGTCATTAGCTTTATTAAGTGGATGTTTTACCGTATGTCAAGGGTATGCCTTAATGCATTTAATCATTATTTACTGATATTTTTTGACAAGACTGCAACAAGACTACTAGATTCAACAAAACCGGTTGCCAGTACTTAATGATATAGTGAGCAAGTAACTTCATGATATGTTATTAAGGTGTGCATATTAAACTTCAGCTTTTAAAGTGACAGAATAAGCATCTTCAGATCACAAATGTCAGATATTATTGTACAAAAATATTTCTTTAACAATAGAATACTAATGGAGGCATGAGCATAACTGAGAATAATTTTACTTTGACGCAAAAGTACGTAAATACGAAGTAATATAGGTAATAGCAGTTGATTACCCGGCGTTGCCCGTATATTTATTTTTATCACTCTGTGAAAAAATAGTGTACTCTGTTCGTGCCAGTCGCTAGTCACACATTCAACCATTTACTTGCATGTAACAACTCAACACATAACCATTTATTACTTGTAATAGTAGACAGAGCATTTAAATAATTATTTGTAAATAACTAAAAGAGAAGTATTGAATAGTTGTTCTAGAAAGCCAATCAGATCTCTTCATCCATTGAAGGAAGATCACCGACCCTTACTGAGGAACAAAACATGCACTATACTAACAATGTAATCCTTAAAGATAGATTTTGAAATGAGGACATACAATTTTTCGAAAATTTGAGTACTTTTCTGGTAGTTTTGCGTGAAAGAAAGGGCGAGAAAGGTCTTGCTGGTTTAGCACCACTGGTTTAAATGTAATTTTAACCTATTGTAATTATTGGTATTTTATTAAAGAGAGTTAGTATTATATTTATTTGCCAAAATACTTTTTTTCAAAAAGTTATATCTGGGGAAAGTATGACACATTGATTTTCTTTTTTCCCTTTTTGTTTGAATTGTCTCATCTTTCATTCTTTCATATTTCATATCACTCATTGCAAATTTTCTCATTGGTGTATTTATCAACCTGTATTCTTTGATTTGATGGTCAGGGACAATTTTCCTCGCTTGTTCAAGAAAAGCAAGTTCATGCACTTTTTAATGAATCTTGAACTGTCTTCTTTCTGTTTCTGCATTTCTCTTTCATTTTAATACTTGGGTCAGTATTTTATTTTTGTTTTTGTCAATATTCAACTTTCTGTTCGTCACAATTTTCCCTCCATCTTATTTCCCTTCGTCTTCGTAGTTGACATTCTTCTCCACATCCTTCCAGTCTGCATCCACTTCGTAACTGCTACCATTTTCTGAAAACAACAATACGACCAACTAATATCACAGAAAATCAACAAAACACGTTCAGTTGAGTTTTTATTTTATTAAAAGCGATGTGAATGTATTTATTTTTTGAAAGTCGAGTTATTCCTTGAAAATATTTAGAAAACGCACAGACATGTTTCTCCTTAGCCTTGAGTCATACTGTCAGTGGCATATCTGAAGTATAGAATTATTAGAATGTTTGCATTGTACGTTTCACCACCTACTCAGAGTTACAGGTTATTTGAACAGTCAAAACATCAATTAAAATGATTATGGGATCATATTCTAAATATCTATTTATTTATCTTTTACGTTAAACAAAGAGTAGGGCTTCGCGGCGAGTCATATGATATTCAGGGATCAGCATTTAATATTTTCACTAGTAAAATTATTTCTCTTTTTATTTTGTCTTAAGTCACTCGGAGATGATTCCCATTTCATGCCCCTCCCCAGTTATTCAGTTTGTTAAATTTAAACATCCTCGTCCTTTGTTGACATTGTGGAGATATTTAATGAAAGAATAATCGGAAGCACATAATTCGTTTGTGCTGTTGTGAGCGAATGGATTAAATAACAAGACGTGCTTAGGTGCCTTCTTGGAGCTACGTAGCGCAGTATCTGTCCACCGCGTAGTAGTTGTGATTTTGGCTCTTATCCCTTATCATGTCCTTCGTGAAGAAATGATACTTCCTGCCGCGACAACATGGAGAACGATAATTTGAATAAATGTATTTCCCAAGGAAAAGTGGTTAAGGAAAATTGGCAAAAGCACCTAAGCACAAAAGCACCTAAGGCAAGAAGGTAAGATTAGTTGATAATATTAATTATCAATACGTATTCGAATATTATGTTTATCGTTTTGTTTTTTGTATTATTTTATGTAGTAACAGTAATGCATAGGATACTGAGAGGAGAGATACTTGGTTGGGGAAATCCTCGCTAGCCGACGTTAGGTCGGCGCTGGATCTCATCATGCAACAGGGGAAAACACACCACCATCAAACATGGACTACACAACAAAGTACTAATGACCATACAGTAGAGTTCCGAGTTCTCCGGCTCTGTGACGTCATGCGATTACGCTGTGGCAATCAGTGAGCTACGGAGAGGGGGGTGGAGTGGGGATACGGGAAGAAGGTGAAGGCAGAGAGTGGGGAGGAGATGGAGAGTACTATTCAATTAAAAACATTGGTCTTACCTAATCACTGTAGCAACTAGATGATTTTGTTTCTTTTCTTTATCGCATGCCTCAATTACACTTGCTATGATCTCCCGACCTTCACTGTGAATTGTCGAATTCGATTTCCGTTTCGCCATTTCGCGTGTAACATTCGCGCACTCTGAATCACAACTGAGCTGATGTTTGCGAAACCAATGCAGTCACCGAGTGCCCGCTCGCTCTTTCCTACAGCCCACGTATGATTCACGGATGTCAGTCAACCAAATCCTACAGCCCATCGCCTTATCGCGCTCCCTCCTCCCCGCGGAGAAACGTAGCTGCTGATGCGGGTTCCGCGAAACTCTAGGGTTCCTGGAATGTTGACAGGGTACAACCAACACTGACCACAATACTTGGTTGAGCAAATAGTGACCACAAGTGATCACTACTTGTTCAGCCAAAATGCACGTAATACGAAGGACATCTGTACAAGGAATTTTTCATATGGGAACGGGTAATATACTCTTTTATTGAAATATTTCATTAATAGAATATTTAAGAAAAAATACAATATTAAAATAGTTTAGATATAAAAGGGCAGTTGATTGTACACACATGTAAGGTTGATCAAACAATTTAAAAACTCATAAGAATAAAACCAAAATACGCAAAAAGTAGAATTTTCTTCATTTTCAGATTTTGTTTTCATTTTCATACATAAATGAACTTATACGAATTTTGTTTACAATTTTGTATGATGCGTAAAATACATTACGTGAAATGTGTTTCAAAATATGTAAAAATGAATTTTTTGAAAATTTTGTACTGTGATTGTCGCAAAAGGAGAAACAATACCTGAGTCTTCAATTATTAATGTTATGTGACACTCTATTTTAAACATTTTTGACTGTAAATTATTTTACGATTTTGAGTAGAAAAAAAACTTCGATGAACTATTTTATTTGCTACTTAAAAATCAGGTCCCTTCAAGAAAAGCATGAGCTCGAAGGATTCCTAAAGGTGTAAAAGGTTGAACGCCCCTGATCTAATTAATCCTCCTCGTGAGGTCTGGGGAGTGAGACAGCCATCAGCGGGCGGTGGCAGACGCCCTGTTTGGGTCTCGAAGGCGTAAATGGCAGCTTTATAAAGAATCATTTGATTGATTAATTAATTTGCGATTTCGGGCGTGACAATTTGTAAGATCATTAGCCCCAAGGGTGTAGTGCATGTTTTTTTCCTCGGGAAGTGCAGTGAACGTCCTCGGCTAGACGGTAAGATTTAGCGCCGACGCACCGTCAAGTAGCTGGGTTTCCCCCAACCAGGTATCTCCCACCAGCGAGGCACCGCTCCCGCTGAGACAAGCTCGAAGCTCTCGACCGGTCTCCTGGCATGTGTGGTATTGTAGTGCAAGTAAGTGTAAGTGAGTAAGTAGGGGTGAGGATAGGAAAAGAAAGAGGAAGGAAAGATCGCACGCGGTTCGTGGCCTGTTTATTAGGGTACTGCTCCGGCATTCGCCTGGATATGATCGGATAAACTACGAATCAGAGCAGTCAGCCGCTGGAATTCTCCTCCAGATAACGACTGAATTCGACCTAGCTATTTTGCTAGTTACCTAAAATGTTTTCATTTTGGATGCCAATAATTTATTTCGGGTGAATGTTTATTTACTGCAAATAAGAATCTGCCGGCTGTCTGATCAAATAGGAGGCATATTATTATAACTTCGTATTTATGTAATATTTTTCCTTAGAAAATTGCAATATTTTCTGAATACATTTTTTCAGAGTGTTAAAAGTTGACTAGTTGAGAGTCAACTTTTGAGAGTGCTAGATGTTTGTAAGATGTCCCACTTTCAATGATAAACATAATATTGTTTATTAGTACATTTTAGCGTAATACTGAAAAGGTAGCTAGTTATAAGCAACGTCTCTGTACGCAAAAGCGTATCCGAAATGCGTTAGAAATGGCGTGATATATCGTGCAGGAATAATACACACAAAATTAGTACATTCTTGATTCTGATCTATTTAATTATCAGAAAAAGTGTTGATCATGAATAGGTAATTGAAGATTTGAATTAAAGATAGATGTAAGTGCCATTTCTGTAAAATTTACGTTTTTACCAGAATAATGGCGCATGAATGAAGCCTTAAACAAGAACCAATGTCCAGATGCATTTCTTGATAGCGTCACGGGGTGATTATAAACGACAGAAGTTGTATGCGCCAATAAGGTTAACGTAACTCATTTTTATCTTAAGTATGAAATTGGCAACTGACATCCTTTTTTATTTCAAGTCTTCAATTGTCTTTCAAGGCATTACTACATTTAAATAAATAAATAAATAAGTAGTTGAGTGCTATGTATTTAAAAAAAACGTTTATGTGGCTCTTGTCACGTAGAACACCTTTTTCTTTGCCAGCGTGTGCCGTGGCCGTTGTAATGCCTTTGTTGTGTGCCCTGCAGCGAGTGACGCCGAGGTCGTTGGTAATGTCAGCCGTCCGCTCACCGGACGAAGGCTGAGGCGATGGCTCCCTTCGGGCGGAGCTCCGCAAAGCGCGACCCAGAGGAAGTCCAGTCCCACTTCGCGACGGCGACAAGGACGCTTCTTGCCATCCCTCAGCCCCACATCTCATCCCCACACTACGTTACGGAGAGGCGATTCCTAAATAATAATCGATTAATATCTAATCGACGATGTTTTTGATTAGATTAATACGCACCGATTAATCATTCCGAATTAATCGATTAATCTTATATAATCGATTAATTTTTCACATGTTTTAAATAATGCGAACAATCGTTAATATTTATTTTGTAATTAATCGTTGGGTAGTTTTTAAGCGTTTTAATTAAACGTTTGGTAGTTTTTTAGAAGTACGGTGCAATTTGATTCAAAATATTTGATTATTCTTTATTTAAATTATATTTATTCCCCACACGTACTCATGAGACAAACGACTCAGTATAAAAAGAAAATGGAGTAGGATTTCTTGAAACTGTAACACTAATAATTGTAATCTAGCGATGTACTTGGTTGAGGACGATTTTAGAAGCACTGGTAATTCTGTCTCTTTCTTATTTCATACTGAGTATAATACCATCACTAAAATATTAGAACATATAGAGTGGTTTTTCTTTTAATTAGTTTTACTAACATGAAATTAATCGCGTATTGTTTCTCTATTGTTTTGAAGTTGGAAAGGCATGAACAAACGAGGAATACCTTAGCTAAAGTTAAAAACTAGAGATGTATTTTTATATTCGTATTTTACTAGTCTTGAAAATTTATATTTTAATTAAAATAATCGAGCTAAATATCGGGAAAATCAATGTGCACATTAGTAGGTGTAAAAATACTCGATTTCAATTATTCGATTATCGTATAAAATAATCGATTGTAGTACTAATCGCGATTAAATCGCCTATCCATACACTACATGGGGCTCGGAGCTTTTGACTGTGTAACCAGCGCGTACTTAGTGGTCGATAGCATTTTAGGTGGTTAAGGACCACTAGTCCAAATACAACTTATTTTTAAGATAATTTTATTCGGCAGATGGTCTATGGGAGTTTCGGCTTTTGATAAGACTCATTAATGTTATTTCATTTCACAAATAAGTAACGTTGTAGGTAAATACTTGAGAACAAATATAATGCTCGTGAACTAATATGTGATAGTTATCAGTGGTCAAGCGCAGTAAACCAGGAGACTCTGATCGTTTCCAGGACAACTAATTCTTTTGTCAATTTGTTTAGTTGCCATTAGTCGCCAATCAAATTAGAGAACTGATACTAAACCTCAAAGCAGCAAATACAAATCGAAGAAAGCGGCTCAAGGGCTCTCGTTCAAGAAAATGTAGTTTACGTAACAAGGATGCGAAACAGGTAATTCGTGCACGAGTTAAGTTTGTCCGAGCGTCGCTCGGTCGACAAAAAGACGAGAGCGGGAATCACCTCGCGCCCGTGTTGCGTATACTATTTTTACACGCCGTTAGTGAAACGCAGTGCGTCAAGTAAAGGAATATAAATTAAATATCAAATATCTAGAAATACTTGTTCAAAAGTAAACGTATTCGCTAGGGACGTAACACTATCGTTTGTAAATAATAAACAAACTCGTCACGAGGAAAGACAATTGCGAATCGTTACAGATGTTTCGCGCACGCTTTGTGATGTTTTGCTGTCTGTGAAAAAATTAGCTTTTTTTTCACATAAAAAACAAGCACGAGAAACCGCGTTTCGCACACGACGTGTTTAAAAAAAAGCACTTTTTTAGGAAGTGAATTTCTTTTTGAAACGGCTGGAGCTTAATAGGAACACTGCTTTGGAATGTTCTGTTATGTGATCCATCTCTGGAAGAGAAACGAAGTCCTAGCTCGAACAACACGCAGCCATGACTAACGCCGACCCGATTCTAAGATTATGGGGACTTACTCAATATTCGGATTCGCTCGATCATTTTGCTATTCTTAGAGTAACTATCTTCATTTTTGTCCATGTTTTTTCATTGAAAATGTATTTATTTATTGATGTTACATATATGAATGTTTAAAAGGAGGTTATCACAACGATGTGACGACAGAGTCACTGGGAGAGGTGGCTCAGGGCATCAGCTTGTTACTGCAGGGCCACTCTTAGGGGTCTGAGAGCTCTTAGAGTTCCACCCCCGAAACTGACAGGATTTTCGACACTAGCTATAGGTAGGTCGAGTGTAGTCTGCTCTGACCTGTAGTTTTCCGTGTTTTCTCCGATCCGCGCAAGGCGAATGCCGGAGCAGTACTCCAACAAACGGGACACAGGCCGTGCGCGATCTTTCCTTCCTCTTCGTCCTATCCCTACCCTTACTTACGCACAATTACAGTACAGTAACGTTCACTACACGTCGGGAATCCAGTCGGGCGCTTAGAGCTTGTCCCGATTGGGGCGGTGCCCCCTGGCGGGAGATACCTGGTTGGGAAAACTCTGCTAGCTGACGGCAGGTTTCCAGCAGAGAAGGTCGCCGCCACCTCGCATTCACTACACTCACGGAACCAATGACCACAGTTTAGATGACGTCCTCTCAAAGAGCAGCTAATCAACAAATCAAGGACATTACAATGCTGGGGAAAATTATGTACTTCCATTTGAAAATCTTTTCTGGATAATAAAAATGTGTTCTGTCTATATCAAATTAAATTGGTTACAAATAATGCAACAAAATATACAATTTTCACTATTATCTAATACCTCTTGGCGCAAATCATGTCCCGATACCTCAAACTGTTTTGAAGATATTTGCTGTGACAAAGTTACACGGTCGATCCTATGTATCTCTGTAGAAGCTGTCATATATTAATTTAGTTTTACAACTTCCTGAAAGAAACCTTTTCGCAGAAAGAGAAACCTTCCTCCAAGAAACCTTTTGGCAGATACGACATATTTCGCGCTAAGACATTTCATTACATAAACGGAAATTTTTGTTAAATCTATGAACCATATTCCAAGTTTATGAAAGCTACACTAATATATTTGAAAGACTTGACCAAAAATTGATATATTGGCAACAATCCCCAAAAGGTGGGATGTTACCAGCCAATTTCTCTTATCCCGCATAGCGGATTATCTATCCCCGTCGAAGGAAATATCAGAAAATTATGTTCTTTTTAAAAAGGATATGAGAACATTTAAAATATAATGGCAACGAGAGGACAATTGACGTCAATAGAGGACTGTAGTTCCAAATGGAGGACGGTTGGCAACCCTAGCCTCAGGATTCTTGGTTCGAATCCTGCAAAAGCTGAGAATATTTTCCCCGTTATAGTTGTGGCGTGATTATCAAATGTTTAAGAATGTCGTTAATGTTCGGTGATTATTTAATCAAGATCCAATTCAGAGGTAAATGGAAATTGGTGAGCAAGATCACACAAATAGTTAGTGCGTTGATGCTGTGCTAACCGTTTAAAAGATTTTCATATGAACACGATTAGCTTAGAAAATCTTGGACATATCTTTTTTCTTTCTTTTGGCCACTATTACCAGTTCTTAGGGGTGCCGATATCCACGCCGGGTACCCACTAAGACCCTCACGGGGACACATATGAACCTTTACACTAGACACTGACATACGCCGGCAGGCTGCTCGGTCTGTAGCCAGCAAACTCACAAGACCCTCCGCGACAACATACACATACATGACATACAAGGGACACACAGCCATGCCCTCTGCGGGAATCGAACACTTAACCCTTCCGACTGGGGCGCTAAGTTGGCACAAGCACTAGGCACATATATTCGATATGCCCATGTCGGCAAAGACATGGGCATATCGAATATATATATATATATATATATATATATATATATATATATATATATATATATATATAGCCGGAAAATAATACAATGAGTATAGTTACCTATTGAAATAATATCAGAGTATACGCACTCTCACACCTGCTAAAATAATCGCCACTCATTTCATCCAATCCTTCTTAAGAAAAATAACATTTGTCAAAAATGAAGAGAAAGGAGGACAGGAAGAGAGCTTAGAAATAGAACGAACAAATCAGTGCAAAAAGGATCAATTATAAGGAAAAATGAGCAGTAACTATTGAAGATAAAGAATGAATAACGAGTTCCGAACCGGGAGAGGTGGCTCAGGGCATCAACTGATGTCACGTCAGAGCCTCTGGCCGAGAGGTACTAGAGTGCGAATCTCGACAGGGGCAGGATTTTTGACGCTAGGTAGACAGCTAGGTCGAGTTGGTTGGGCAGCTATCTGGAGAGATCTCTAGCGGCCGGCTGCTCTGCTGGGTAGTTTTCCGTGGTTTCTCCGACCAATACCAGACGAATGCGAGAGTAGTTCCCCATCAAAGGGGCCACGGACTGCGCGCGTTCTTTCCTTCCCAGTCCTTGTCCTTACCTATCCCATACACACACACATACTCTAATATGCAGTACACTACCACAAATGCCGGGAGCTTGGTCGGGAGGATAGAGCTTGTCCCGGCTGGGGCAGTGCCCGTTTGATGGGATATATCTGGGTGAGGGAAAACACCGCTAGTCAGGGGAGGTCGGTGCCGGACCTTGCCCTTTAGCGGGACAAAATCACCGCCACCTCCCGAGCAAAAAACACGCTCAACACTTACAAAACTAATGACACAAGCAGTTGACGCTCCCAGAGTCACGTAATCAATCAACACGTTCCAAGGAAAACTGCGATGATTCCAATCAGAAGAAACGAAAAAGAATAATGAAGAACTGAAGAGATAGAGAAGGCTGAAGAAGTCATAAGAACGAGGAGAAACTATGTCGAAAAACAAAGAATTGATAAAAAAGGAAAGCAAAGTAGTTAAAAGGAAAAAGAATATAAATACAAGAGAAAATTAATGAAAACGAAAAATAGCGGATGAACAAGGACGAAGAGAAACTTCAAATAATCACGAAGTCTGGAGAAGGCATCAGAAGGAGAATGGCGAGGAACAAATAATGGACGCAGAAGAAAGCCAGACAAGAACTGTCAGCTAGAAGAAGATAACGAGAAAGCGAGGAACTAAAAATAAAAACGGTGACAAGTCCGAACAAAATTAAGTTGAGAGACGAAAAAAGAGGAATAAGGAACTCACTTAAAGTAAGTTCAGAGTAATACAAAGATAAACACAAAAGCCGAAACATTAAAATGAAGTCAAGCTAAAAAGAACAAAAATCTTAAAAAAAGAAAGGGACAAAGTGACGGGATAAAGTTAAAGAGTAAGACACTAGAAAAGGAAGAGGAGCAAAGAATAGAGACAAACGACTTTTCGCACTTTTTCAGCACCAAGAAGACCACATCCTTCTCCCATAGGCATCAGTCTTCCCTTCCCCAGTCACCACCAACCTCGCAATTCCCGAAGAAGCACAAAGTGGACCTCCAAAGAAATAAGGAGAGGAAGCAAAGCGACCGAGTGCCCATGGCCGCGAGAGGTGAAGAGGGGGGAAGGGGAGGGGAGGGGAGGGGAAAGTAGTTCTGGCCCTGGCCTCCGAGAGGTCGCTGCTTTCACTCAGTGCTATGCCAACGCCCCCCGTCCCGCTCCCACAGACCCAGACAACTTCCACCGCGCTAATCCTTATGTAACAGCAACTACGTAGGCGCGTCAAATCCAAGCTACTTGCCCGCCGGGGAGCCCGGCGCTCCTTCCCCTGCACGGGCAATTTCCCCTCACTCCGCACTCATTTCCCCTCAAAATCCAGAAAGGGGTGGACACGCGCAAGCTGAAGCAGCGCGAGGCGGTGAAGAGTAACTTCGCACGAAAACATGTTGGTAAGACCTTTCTCTCAAGTAATTAAGAATTGTATTATGTTTATACTCTTCTCTACTTATTACTACTCGATGTTTATTTTCTTACTAAATTCTCCCTTATATAAACGTCTTTGCACTGACTGAAATATGTTTGAATGGCGATTTTTTCCCTTGTTTTTGTATTATGTTGCGTTATTAGACCATTCATTTATTGAATGTGTTTAGTAATAATGTAAAATAAATTGCCAAGTGTCTGTAAGTAAACAATTCTCGTTACGGACAGTCAGCTATCTTAACAGACAGAAATATTTATCTGTTAAACCTTTTAACCTAAAGAAAGAAAGTTTCGCTTTTATATCACTCTTAAGTAAAACAAAATCAAGATACTTTTGATTTAATTTTTTTTAAATTTTACTCTTTTAAGGATTTGAAATCTGACTGATGTATTATTTCATTTTAATGGATTCGCAGAGAATCTCTTTGATTTAAAGAGAAAATAGGATTCAATGTAGCTACATTTTTGGCAATAACTGTTACTTGACGTCTCGTAAAGGCTGGCATGGACCAGGTTTCCAGTGATATACCACAACTCCGTAGAGATTTGTACAACCCTTCCTTTTAAATCTCGCGCCAATTTTTCTGGACATAGTGCCCGCGAGCCGTAGTTTGCTTGTTACCTTGCCCGCGACCTTCGCATGTCTGACATAGAGTGACAGACCCTGTAGTTTCAGCGCTCATGGTGGACGCTCGCAGAACTAGGGTCCGCCATATTTTTCACAGCCAAAAATGAGACCCCCTCACACCCAGCTGCTAAGGCGTTGTGAGTACATTGCACAGAGCTTCCAAGAGAAAAAAAAACATATTCGAGCCACATTTCTAGATGTTGCACAAGCGTACGACAGAGTTTGGCATACCAGTCTGTTATTTAAAATATGACAACTCGGAGTCCCTGAGTATATTCAGAATATTATTAAAGGCTTTATCTCTGATAGAAAATTTAAGGTCAAAATTAATCACTTATTTTCTATTCTTCGTAATATCACAGCCAGAGTTCCTCAGGGCTCAGTTCTCTCACCTATTTTATTTAATCTAATCTTCGTGACATACCCAAATATTCCAACGTGGAAACTGCTCTTGGAGTATTGTTAGGCAAAAAACTTTCCTGGAAATCCCATGTTCACGCAGCTATTAACAAGTCCAATGCCAAAATATTAAAACTCTACCCTTTTATAAATCAACATTCACCACTCAACATCAAATGCCAGATTCTATTATATAAATCTATTATCATACCCACACTAACTTATGCTTGACCAGTGTGGGGAAAAGCTGCTTCCACCACCATACAAAAATGCAAATAGTCCAAAATGAAGTCCTTAAGAAGTCAAGTAAACCACCATGGCTCATACCTAACCATCAAATTCACAGAGAACTCCAGATGGAAACCGTGCTAGAACGCACAAAAAGAGTAGCAAATAATTTCTATTCTTCCTTTCCCTCCTCTCATCCAGTTCTAAAATTCCATCTACAGCAAACATTCCAAGTCAAATTAAATCTAAATTTTCCAAATATATGCTTAAACCTCCAAAAACTAATAATATCATCCGTATCTCTATCGAATCTTTCACGGGACAATCCTAACAGCTTATTACCCCCTCCCCTCCAAAAATCAAGATTAAATTCCAGTAGCTTCTAAAACAAAACAAATTAATTAAATGAGATATAGTATCTAACCTCAATTTGTCAGGGAATGCCTAAATCCCAAGGAAAGTCAGCACGAAACAAAAACCCTCAAAATGACCTCTGGTCGAACGAAAAGAAATAATTATTTTTAAAAAACATGAGAAGTGCATGATGATTGCGTGCAGAACTGTTGCACTGATTCGACGACTTGTTTATATCAGATCTTATTTATATTTTGTTGTCGTTTAAAAATTATATATATAGTTAGAATAATAATATTCACAATGCCGTCAGTACGTCCAGCACGTAACTGTAAAAATAGAAGATATCAAACCACAAATATATCATTTTCGAAGTTTGCTGCCGTATTTGTTATCTGTTTGTTTGATTCTTATTACAGTAACATTCACTTTTAGGCGTTATGCTAACTACAATAACATTTTAACAGCTTCCATTTTTTACAGTAACCGATGCACGAAACAACGTGTTTTTAAAGTTTTTCAGTTCGTTTTCCTTACATTTTGTGGTTTGGTTTTTAAATGATTAAGCGCAATATGTTTATGGCGAGCTGGCTGTGTTCCATCGTATCCAAAATAGATAATGGACCGCTTTATTGTGCGAGGGTTAAACGAGGAAATGACAAAACTGGTGAATGTTTCAGCCAAGCGGGAAAGAGGTGCACACGGCAGCCTGCGAGAACTTCGGATTTTACCTCGAAAAATGCTAATAAAAACCCGAAAACTTTAAAAATGTTTAAGTGTTTTCTTCTGTTGATGGTAAGTAAAAATTATTTAGAAATACATTATTTAAGTGTTTATATGAATTTAGTAATCGAAAATGTTGAATGATCTACATATTTTGTAGCGTTATCATATTTTTCTTTAACCCTAGAATACAAAGGCGTCGCCTGTGCCGAAAGCTTTCCCCACTCTCTTCCCTTCACTCTCCGTTTCTTAAACTCCGTGTACCTGCGTTGTGGACTAGCCAGTGAAATTCGCGTATCGTTGTGCGCGTGTCAATTTCCGGTATACGCCATTTTAAGACGCGTCGACCAGTAGATTGCACCTTTGCAGTTAAGTCAGTGATACTTTTGCCGCTTTATTTGCTAATATTTTAAATAATGAATACAAACTCCTTGTCTTGTAGCATTTAAATTTTGTTGTGAGCCATTGGCAGTCATAATGGGATGATGGCGATCATAAATAAGGTCGCATGGCCTGGTACTTCTGTGGCCGCTTCTCAAAACCCATGTTGAACCGCAGAAGCGATTGTCTGCTGTGAGAGTCAAGTCGTATAGATGTATCTACAAAAACCTATAAGAAGGATTTTGTATCTCTATATCACACATGTTTAAACCATTAAATTTAGTGTTTCATTGTAAAAATGACTTTTTTATTTTTACCCGAAGTAGTCTGACAGACTATGGCTTTGTAATATTACTTGGTACAGGGCGCCTTTGTAAACTAGGGTTAAGAAAACTTGAAGGCAATACAAATTACACGACCCGCACCCACGCGCATGGTCGGCGATTAGTATTAAGTCCGAGAGGGTAGTCGACCCGGGTGGGAGTCGTCCCTCGTCCTTTCATCTCCCGCCGAAGACGTATATGAAGGGGAAAATACAAAACAGTATTTTTAAAATTGTCATGATTATCATTAAATTGTTATCACATTTATGTTAGGTTACTTCAGCAGTTCGCTTTTGCAATTCAAAAATAGGTTTCCCTTTGCGTTTTTTCTAAAAACTCATTTAACAGTTTTCTTCAAATTGAATTGAAGCCTCATTTTACGTGGCGAGACATGTCATTAGGCCCGCCGAAAGGTATTTCTTAGGCGACGAAAGAGGTGATTTGAGTTTAGCTCAGAGACTGCATTTAGGCTTGAGGATCTTTTACATGCAGTAAATATATGAACATGGGACAGCCGGATTTACTTCCCCTCCGAAGGAAGGGCGTACGAAAGAAGGGCGTGCGAAAGATTTTCTCTCCCTTAACAATCCACGGATTTAATCGGGTTTGAGCACGCGAACTTGGGTATAACAGTCCTAAACGCTAACCGATACACAATCGCCGCCGCCCCCAAATCAGTGTTTTCGGTTGTAAACATTTCAAATCGCAATGCTGTTGAGTAGATTTTACAACATAGTTGATCGCATGTACGTTCTCAGTCGACGCAATACCGAGAAACTTTTGTCATTTCTGGAATTTGATGTATGTGGAATATTTCTCTCACCTCCAATTCCGAGTGGGCATTTTATCCACTCGAAATTTTTCGTATTGGTCTATATTTCCACAATACCCATATTAAAGACTATACTGATCATTAAAAAGAAAAATAAGTATGTTTACTCTAACAAAACAATTATATAAAGTGCATTAATTTACATTTTTATTGCATAATTTAAAAAAGCAGACTTAATGTGCCTGAATAAAGTAATGTTCTTGAGCTTCCGGGTCAATGACCCTCATCTCGATCAGGCTTTTGATCAGTTTCCCTGATGCATCGAGCAAATGCTGAGATGGTCCCTTGTTTTGCTTGGGACATAAATGTAGCTTCTCTTTGCGCACGTTTTGATGATTTTTCCTTTTCCTTGTAGTAGTGGTACTGATAGGAGTAGAGCTGGAGGTAAGTTGCTATTTTGTTAGCAATACAAAGGAATCAAGTCTGGAGTTCGTTTGCCGATGCAAATAAGTTTTCTACAACTTGGGAACGAAGATTTCTATTTTCTACAAATGTTGCTAATCTCACACTTTTGCCATTCAATTTTTTTTCGTTAATCGGCCGACTAGGACCACGCAAGCATCCTGCATTTACCGTGGCTCAGTTTTTATTTATTATCGCGGTGGCAGGTGCTTGCAACAATTCTTAAGGGGGACCAGCATTTAGATGGATCCGATTTTTATCCCCCATGGTTGTTAGCCCGGGAGTATGGAAGATGAAAGATGATAGGAATGGATTGGGAGGCGATAGGTGATCGTGGACTTTTCGAACCATCCCAGCATTCGCCTTTATGACCGAGGGAAACCACGAAAACCCCGGTCAGGATGGCCGGCCCGGGAATCGAACCCGGACCTCCCGATTACGAAGTCAGTGCGCTTCGCACTGAGCCACTTCGTTCGGTTTCCCATTCAATTATTATTATTATTATTATTATTATTATTATTATTATTATTATTATTATTATTATTATTATTATTATTATTATTATTATTATTATTATTACTATTATTAATTATTATTTTAACTTTTATTCATCTATAAAATAATTGTAGTCCAAATGTTGGGAGGGGGTTCTGGATCTCAAGGAAACGTGCGCAGTTGATTTTCTCCCCCATACGTCAAACACAGTTTTACTTTGTTAACACTAAATAAATCAAATCAAATCAAATCTGCTAGGCCTGCACCCCTGGTAATTCCCGCCTGAAATTTATACGTTTTGCCGGCCCTGATATGTAGCATATTCTAACTCGTTGCGTAACCCACCTATAGCTCAAGCCCCGTTGACCGTATCTCTGGTCCGCGCAGCAAACGGCCAACCACGCGAGCCGGTGTTACGTCGCTGAAGGAGAAAATGACGCGCTTATTTATGAAGCGACTGGCCTGCGAATTCCAGCTGGACGCAACAACAGGCGCCGAACGATTTCGCTGCGAATGAACTGGGTGGACTGTGTCACGAGCAGATCCGGTTGCGACTAGCGTGGGGCCACGCCCCGTGATGAAGGGACAGATATCTGGGAGATGGGGAGTCCGATTCCGAACAAGTGCCAGACATTTTCTGTGTTTGTGTTGAATATTGGCGGGCTTTTTTGCATGCGTACAAATCGGCCCGTAAGCGTTTAAGGGGTCTAGTTTCAAAATGAGATTTTTCCATTCTGGTTTGTTTTGAGACAAACAATAAAATGTCATATCATTCATTTAAAATATTCTGCTGCAAAAGGTTTGGGATTAATGCATTTGGCTAGTGAAAGTAAAAACAATATTATAAGATAATTTAAGAATAACTACTCATTTTGAAAAACGTTCTGCTAAAAATTTGGAAAAGTCTCATTTTGAAATTTAGTTGAAATATTTTTATTAGTATTTTTGGTGTAAACGTCTTTGTACGTGAAAACAAACTCTTTTGTATTAAATATATTTACAAGAGTATTGTTTCCTTTTGATTTCCTTATTTCATGTGGCATTTTTCATCAAATATGAAAATTAGCAACCCCTAACTGCTGACTTTCACAATACTCATCATTCTCAGTATCACCTTGGCTAATGATTAGGCCAGTTAAATTCTATAGAATGATACATTTTCATTTTGATGTAATACGGCGTATAGTGACACAAGAACATCAGATTGCTGAATCGGAAAGATCGTTCTCTGCAACGAAATTAATATTATGGAAATTTGTTCTGACATTAACATATTATTGTGAAACCCACTGGAGGGTACAAAAAACGCGTTTGGTTACAAATCATTTTATAAACGACGGATGCAACGCCACCCATTGAAACCAATATCTCATTTTTCACGAAAGGTGTAAAAGTCGCGTTTTGAAACTAGTCCCCTCATTTGATCATCACCATCCTCTTTGACATCTTCTGGGACTCTTCTTGGGATACGATCATAATTGTATTTTTAATGCCAGATGACAAATTACAGTTTTGGTTTCCAGTGCCCAGATTGTCCTTTAGCCTTTTACCTACTCTAATAAACATAACTTCTTAGGACTGTAAATCAATACGACTTGAAGTATTTCTGTTGCTGCTATGAAAATAATTACTGACTCTCATGCCCTCTAACAAATACAAATTTCATCATATTATTAATAATACAAAAGAATTGACTATAGTTTTCTTCGGTTATTTTCTTCGAGCTTCAAATCGAACAGCATAGCGCCCTGCTTTCGTATAGTTGCCGTAATTCCAGTGGCAAAAATCCTTTTACTGATAACGTGACAAAACTAGTGCTACTCAAAAAGCTCATACTTTCTCTCTTTATTTGGGAAGGTTAAGTAATACTGCAATATTGCTTGAAAAATGCATTTGTCTAATTTTTGAAGAATTAAAAGGATGTTTACGTCTATATCATATTTATGACACATTATCCACTAAAATTATATCTATACATTAAAAAAGATTAAAGAAACACAATTGGAGACTTTTTTCATAAAATCTTCGTTTTAAAACACACAATTTCACACAAAGTTACACGAAAATACTCATATTTTGAAATAAATGTACACTATGTAATTAGAAGATCTATTTTTGTGTACTTTTGCAATTTGCTAAAATTCGGAGAATTTAATGAATGTGAGACACGCGCCATTTTTACAAGCATTCATTGCTCTTTTCAAGCAAAAATTTAAAAAATTGTAATTTTTGAGAAAATGTTGAAAATGTTGTTGAGACTTTACGTAAAGTACCCTCACAATCAAAATATCCGTTTGAAAAAAGAGACTGCGACATCGGCGAGATCGATCAACGACTAGCAATGTTCCTATTACGTTTTACCGTAAATCAATTTTTCGGTATTAGGCACTCACAAAACGAGGATTTTGACAACACTACGTTTTAGAGAAAGTAATTTACTACCTACGAAGAATCTACATTCATCTACTCTTTCGTTTCCGGGGTCCGGCAATAAGAGCTTTTCTGTCTAATAGTTGCCGATTTCCTGAGTACAATTTCAAAAAATTTTCTTCTTACGAAGGAAGGCGAGAAAGTAAAAACACTTTTGTCATTTTTCCAAAAAAGTATTGAAAATTACTGATGTCACTCTTTGGCTGCTTCTTCAACATAAGCGCATTGTAGGGCGGCAGGGGCAGAGGAGCCGATTTTGGCCGATATTTGTGCCGGCCGTCGTCAGACGGTTTTGTCCGATGTACTCAATTCGTTAAAACACGTACTGGTAATCTGAACTGTCAATTGTGAACCCTAACGGCCTGGTCTGACGGCGTCCGAGAATTATGGGAATATAAGGACGATTTTGGGTGGATTCGAGTGCTTCTGAATGCAAAACGACGGACGATTACGCCCGCAGTCGCCCGGTAGAGAGCAGTCGCTCTGTCGCGTTCACTGTGGTAGTGGTGAGTGGCTGTCCCGGGCACCTAATGATTTCGGCTGAGAGGAAGTAGACGGTTGACCGGGAGGGGGGGGGGGCGCAGCAGAAAGCGGTAGTGGTCCTCGCGCTTTCGTCACCCGCCCCGCCCCCTCCCTCCCCCCGCCACGTCACGCGCCTCGGCGGTCGCAGCAACCACTTCCGGACACCGCCTTCCCAGTGTTTAAAGTACGTTGCGGCATTGCTTCTTGATAAATTGACCTACGACTACTAGCTAAATGAGGCGTCGTCGGCGATTGAAACCATTTTAAAGGCTAGTAGTGCTACACAATGGCACAGACTTTCCCGTATTTGTTTTCTATTTCCTTTGGACTCGCTTGCTATTCGAACATGCCACTTTTGAAAATTTCTTAATTTTTCGGTTTCCTAATAGTAGAAACGAAAGCTTATTTTAACAATATTAAAGGACAGTAAAACCTCGTCTTAAATGTCAATTTTCTTTGAAATATTGGGAGTCATTTTTAAGAAAATGGCTCTTAAACACTACAGTAAATTCTAAATGAAAGCTCTTTTTCTCAGAAAATTTTTGAGTTTTCGAAAAACCTTATTTTAAGTAATTTGAATCACATTAACTTACAAATACCAGTAGAGTTTACAAATTGCTAGAATTGATCACATTACGGAGTGAGAGATTTTTCAAAAAAAATACATATTACGGGGTATTATTAAAAATACGTCATATTAAAGAGTGCAATTTGCACCATCTTTTCGAAAAGTTTGATAAAAAATTTGGAGCCGATTTGTAAAAAATGGCGTTTGATCATTTCTGATAATCCGACATTTTGAGCTAGTTTTGACATAAAACGATTGAGTTTTCGAGAAGCTTTATGTCACATTATTTAAAGCAAATGTACTCCTAAGTATAATAATGTGAATAGCCGCTAATGTAAATATTAACGACGTGAAAGAATGGTAAAAATACATGTTTGTAGTTCTTGAAAAAACAAAAGAATAGAGCAACACCGCGGTTAACATTAAGAGTCATTAAGATCATTAGACCGTAATAATAATGCATGTTTATTCCTCTGGAATCGGCAATGATTTTCCCCGTCGGAGGGTGAGATCCGGATCAGATGTCTCCCTCCAGCGGGGCACCGCCCCAGCCGGGACAAGTTCCAAGCTTCCGACCGGTCTCCCGGCATGCATGTTAGCGTAGTGACGAGAATGAGGAAGGAACGATCGCGTGCGGTCCGTGGCCCGTTTGTTAGGATACTGCTCCGGCATTCGCCTGGTGTTGATCGGAGAAACCACGGAAAACTACCGATCAGAGCAGCCGGCCGCCAGAATTCTCTCCTCCAGATAGCGACTGAACCCGATCCAGCTGTTTAGCTGGTGTTGAAAATTCTTCCACCTTAGGCAACGTAACCCTGGGACCTCCCGGTCTGAGGCACTGCAGTGACACCAGTTGATGTCCTGAGCCACCTTCGTCGGTTCGGAGGTAAAAATAGGAAACTGTACGAGACTTTGATGTTGAAGAAGGTAGTAAATCGAGCTCTATATGTGGTAAATTACTTCCTCCAACACATGCTGTCCGAATAAACGTTTCGTGGATTGTCGATCCGGACACATTGGTTGATCGCAAAAGTATTTCTGTCTGACGTCAATACGACTGTTAAACCATTCCAACAATTGTTTCTAAACATGACATTCCCCAATCCATATGGATGATCTCGAGGCACTGAAATTTTTAAACGGATATTTCGATTTTCGATTGTACTTCACAGTAATCCTCAACAATATTTTCAAAACTAACAAACACGCAACGGACCGCGCGCGAACTTTCCTTCCCCTTTTTGTCCCATCCTTACCCCATTACACACAAACTTAAATGCACCACATTACCGTGCACGCCGGAAGGCTAGTAGAGTCGGGGGTAGAGCTTACCTCGTCTGGGGCGGTGCTTCTCTGATGGGAGATACCGATTGGGTAAGTTCCGCGAGTTCACGTGTAGACAGGCATCCAGTTCGGCCACATCACCGGCAGAAACATGCACTATACTTACGGGAAGAACGACCATTGTTGACACATTGCCGGCCAAATTACTTCGAATTTGGCGCCTTGTCTTTTTTAACAGGGCGTTTGATGTTCTTTGAAGGCGTTTCAAAGGAAAAGATCATATATTTTAAACTTGGCGCCTTCGAGATAGTCTTAATTTTCTCTAGAAACCCGCGCGAATTTCTTTCTTCTCTGGCGTCAAAAACATTCATTTCTTCTTGCAAGTTCCTTGAAGTCGATTTCAACTTGTTCTATTAGTGCGGAGCGCCACCGAAAGATCGCACCAGCTCCTTGGGAAAGATTCTCCACTCCCGCGTAAATGCGGCCCGGATGAAAAGCTGAGAATTTCTATATCAGACGGCTGATCGCCTTGTCACGACAAGGAGTGCGGAAAGCTTCGTAAAAAAGCGTTTTGGAAAGTCTTCAAGGTTCTACCCAGAGTGTGCCAGGAAATGTATGTAATAGAAAAACGTAGCTAAAGGCACGGAATTCGTAAGGAAGGGCAGTTTTCGTGGGCAGAGGTAACTGTGACAACTTCAATACTCTTTGTTTTCTTTCGCCAAGTAACAATACTTGTAAATCGTGTGTCATTTATTTTCCAGAACATTCTTGTCTGACGAAAAGACTACTGCGATAGAAGAAGCGATGTTCCATTGTCATTCGCATCAACAATGCTATGCTCTCCCAAACTTTTATTCAGCTATTTTGCTGCCTGAACAACCATATTAGCTGATGCACCCGAAAACTCTTATCAATCAATAGAAAATTCTTCCCATGTTGGCTATGGACCAATGTCTAGGTTTTCACAGCCCGGGAATTAGACAAAAACGCATTGAGTATTATTATACATATTTTTTTTATTATTGCGTGCCACTGTGACTCAAACGCACCAAACAATTAGCACAGTTGGAAAGTCGCCACGCGCTGGAATCTGGTATTACAGATGTTTTCACCTTGTGAATGGGAACTGTGGCATAATACCATTATTACAACATCATTTTTCTGCCTGTGATATTGTATGGAGTTTGGGTCCTCAAAGGAATGTTTATTGACCGGGAGGGCGTAGGTTCGATTTTCGAGGCAAATTGTTCGACATCCGATACAGAACAGCTGTATCGAAACATTCCACTGGGTACACAAAACGTTACGTATCGTGTGATGTAGTCAGGAGGCTGTTTAATCCCTATACAGTATTTGAGAAACTCCGAGTGACCGTACGTGCAGATGTCGGTTTCGTCACTCACCGCCGGCCACTTCCCGTACACCAATCGAGACCTGTCAGGTGTCCTTCGATGCGTCTCGGGCTTCTGATGGGAAACTTGTTTTCGGATCCGGCTAGAAGATCCACCAAAATATCCAAAAACACGTTTTGCCATGTTTTTTGGCGCTGTGATCTTCGTGAGTATGCCGGGAATTGAACCTACGCTACATAATCCCATGATGTTGATTAAACTTCAGTAACCAAAGTCATTTTTTGCTTAATCCCCTATAAGTTTTTTTCACAACGTTGTCAACATTGATGTTGACATTTTTAAGTGAACAAATGAAGTTAATTTAAACAAGTGAATCACGCGGCATATTTCATTTTAATTTTTATCCATAGTTCTATTGCAATGTTTAATAAATAAATTTGCAAACCCAACGAACAGTATTGGCTTTGAACTTATTAAATTTGAAGAATTTCAAGTGAATACAGAGAAAACGAATCTGTGAGTAATATTAGATAATGAATGAACGTTTTTATGTTAGACTTCCCACTTTTAGGTGACTGATGGTACAAATATCGATTTTCAAATGAATGCGACTTAGAACGTATTTCTATTAAACTTAACTAACAGCTTATTCGCATAAACATACAAAACAGTCACCTTTTAATGTTTATATAGATTCGCATACAAAACGATTAATAGAGCAATTGCAGAAGTGGAAGTAAACACAAATTGGACAGTTTGTGGAGTTTTAATTCCTTCAAAATTTAAGGGAGAAAAATATGGAGTGTTAAGCAAATCCGGGATAGAATCAAATTAAGTTGTAGAATATTTTTGGAGAGAATTTTTGGAGCTAATTGAAAATGATCTTATATTATAATTATAGAATAACCAATTATAGAAAAACCAAACCAATAACGTCTTACAGGTGATTTTTCGGCATTATTGTGCATATTACCAAAAATTGTAAAAAGCATGTTGCAGCAGTCATCGTAATTCGCATCATCAATACCTTCAAGTATTTGTTACGGCAATTATAAGTTTAAAATTGCAATATTACTTATTCATATCCCGTATGGAGGTAGGATACAAGGTCATTGATTGGCGTTGGGGGCTTTTTAACGGGAGTATAACATTTTCAGCTACTATGATTCATCGATAGTATTCATCGATAGTTCAATGCCAGATACTGAAAGAACATATTTGAATAAAGCTACGCATGAAAGAAATGAAGTATGAAAGAAATGTTCAGCACATATTTTTAAAACAGTTTACAGTATCGGCGACGCCACATTAAACTAGCGAAAAGTATTCAACGGTGGCAACGTTTTGGAATTCAAAATTGCAGATTAATGGTAATGAAATGCAGCAAGAAACAACATTGTATTAATAACGATTTATAACAACACCAATTTAAAACAATAATTCGATAATGTACAGTAGTACAATAATAATGTACATTTATTGCAATAATAATCATGGTCCAACACTACATTAACACAACGCTAATCTGTTAGCTAAGTCACTTCTGCTGATAAACGATTTAATCGTGTTAAGTTCCACTGTATACCATGACATATTGTACAGAAATAAAACGCAACCTGATATATTGAAACAATGTAATAGGAAGTCATATTGACATGAACTTCTGTTCACAAAATTGCTAACATATTGTTTTTATTATTAATGAGTAAAATTTCAAAGTAAAAATGCAAGTCCACAGAGACTTTAATTTTCAAAAATTAGTTTAAAAACTCCAAAATAAAATAATTGAATGTCACACAGACAACTTCCAATCATTTGTTATAAATAAATACGAATATATTGACAGCCAAGACCAGAATGAGAATTCTAGCAGCTGGCTGTTCTGATCGGTCTTTTGTGTTATTCTCTCCATTCAATCCAAGGGACGTGCCGGGACACAAGTGTAAATAGAAGACCACGAACCGCACACGTTCATTTCTTTCACACGCCGCCCCTTTTCCCATCCTTCCTTTACTCGAAGTCCTTGCATGACTGCACGCAGTTGGGCTGATAGAACGACACATTGGTTTGAGCGGACACACATCTACGAGAGACGCATAGACCGTAGACCGCATAGATCGTTGGAATATTTTCTCTCAAGGATCGTCATTTCTGTAGAGCATTTAGTGTCTACGGAGGTTTACTTTGGAAATGACCAAATGTAAGGCAGAAGCCATGGCACCGACATCTCGCAGACCACCAACACAAAGGTAATATCTCAGATCATTCACATAAATCGATATGTAGAACAAATATCTTAGTAATGCGGTGATAGATTGAAGAGTTAATGATTATTATTGACGTAACACTCTACTAAACTCCCTCGCTTTGCAATAGGGGTGGCCAAGCGTTTACATACCATGCGCCAAATTACTCACGCACGTTTTCGTATATTCTTGGTTGTGGCTGGGAAATAGGTTACGAGTAGAATCTGCCTTGTTGTGGGAATTTTAATGTGGTATTGCTGTGTAATTAAATGATGGGATAATGAAAGTCGTCTTCGTCAATTTTGTAGATTTATAAGATCGAAAGTCGGCTCTTTAAATGAATCTATAAATTGATGGAGATGACTTCAACTATTCCATCAGTACCTGCTTTCCTTAGGGATGAAGCTACACTGATAAAAGATGACTCAATCACTATATAAGTTAATTAATGGACGTCAGTTCAAAAGACGCGTTTGTGGAGCAGCTATCTACGGCAGGTCAGACGGCGTCTTTTCGTCTTTTCGATGAGAAGGCATCGAATCGTCGTGAACTCAGCTGAGGACGTTACTGGCACCGGAGACTCAGTTGGCCCAACGTACCACAATTTCTGGATGTGGAGAGGGAGAGAGAGAGAGGGGAGAAGCGAAGAAGAAAGGAGAGGGAGAGGGGAGAGAGAGGGAGAGAGAGGAAAAAGAGGGAGAGAAAGGGAGAGAGGGGGAGAGGGAGAGAGGAGGGAGAGGGGAAGAGGGGGTGAGGGGAAGAGGGGGAGAGGGGAAGAGGGGGAGAGGGGAAGAGGGGAAGAGGGGGAGAGAGGGGGAGAGGGAGAGAGGGGGAGAGGGAGAGAGGGGGAGAGGGAGAGGGGGAGAGGGGGGGAGGGAGAGAGGGGGAGAGGGAGAGAGGGGGAGAGGGAGAGGGGGGAGAGGGAGAGGGGGAGAGGGAGAGGGGGGAGAGGGAGAGGGGGAGAGTGAGGGTCAGAGAGGGAGGGAGAGGGAGAGAGATAAGAGAGATGAGAGAGAGAGAGAGATGAGAGAAAAGAGAGGAAAGAGGAGAAAGACAGGCAGAGATGGAGCATAAATAAGGGTGAGCTCACATCTTCGTCGCAGGTGACATTATCCTCTCCTGGATTAAAACTTTTTGAGTCCGCGAATGTGAAGACCTCTGTCATTGAAGCGCAAAGATGAATGGAAGTGATCTCATAGCAAATGGATTACTGTCAGCAGCCGGAATGTTTGGTAGCGTATCAATTGGAAGTCCGAACCTTCCAAAATGCCGGTTAGTATTCCACTTACGCAATTGTGGGGACATTTGTCCCGGAGTTGGATAATTTTTGCCGAAACTCAATTCACGTTGCATTTATTTTGATACGGAAAATAACTAAATTGTAGTATTTTTTAAATTTTAAGTAAAAAAAGTCTAGATGTGGCTTTACTTCCTGAAAAACTCTGGACCCATTCGTTCCTGGTGTTCCAATATTGGAACAGTTCATATTTTGAAAATGATAACTGAAAAACGATAATTTTCATTTGAAACATAACTATATATTACCAATGACATTATTTATTTGCTAAAAATATTATTAAGTAAACAAATAAACTCGGGCCAAAACGGGTTAAACCCGGATTTCAGATTCGAAAAGTCGAGATCGTATAATTGAGGCTATTTCAATACTTTTCCTCCTTATACGGAGGAAAAGTAAAATTTAAATGCTACAAAAACAAACGAACTATCTAAGCCGCCCCTCCCCGCCGATGGTAATGCTAGGGTGGAACCTGAGTGTGTGGCAAGTGTGGCGGAGTATGAGGAAGTGCGGTGGCGGTTTTCGCGGGAGGCGCAAGCGGAGGACCAGATGTGCTGGCGGCGACTGACGCAACGGGCCGCGCGTAACAGAGAAAGTGAGTGCTGGGCGGAGGCTCCGGCGCGAGATGGACGACCCTGCTCCAGATGGAGGCGCCTCAAGGCCGTCGCCCTCCCCTCCCCGCCCCTCCCCCGCCACGTGGCGCCCGTCTTTCTTTCTTTCTTTCTCTTGATGTCATTACTCCTCTAATTCACGACTAAAGATGTTACGCGTCGGTTGGTTATGAAGTCCACTCCAACCAGCTTCCAAAGGAGCAGAACACTAGGTTGTTACGACTCAAGCAATGTTCTGAAACTCCCAGTCTTTTTAATGACCTGGGAATTTAGATACGTTCTTACACAAACAGAACAAATACCGGAGGTCCGGTAACTACCGGGATGACCTGTTGTTTCACAGCCCCATATTCGACTGGTCTCGATTTTCAAACTATTCTATTTAAATGGTTTATTATTATTATTATTATTATTATTATTATTGTTATTATTATTACTATTATTGTTATTATTACTATTACTATTATTATTAACATTATTCCTCTAATTCACGACTCAAGATGTTATGAGTCGGTTGTTATAAATTTAAACCGCGTTGCAATCAGTTAACTGTCGATGCATCTACAGCACTGCGCGAGATATAAGCTGTTCCAAACAAAGCAATGTCATGGACTTTCCACGTCTTTTGAATGACCTGGCAAGGTTTTTATACAAATTTTGCGGGACAAATCCCATAGCTCCGATACATATTGGGACGAACTGTGCTTTTACTCCCCACATTGGACGGATCTCGATTTCCCAACTCTTATATTTATGAATTTTCTCTGTCTCCTTGGTACGACGTTTTGACCGCACCACATTGCAACTTCTACAAGCAGACACGTGTTTTCTGCAAATCGCGGATAACAATATCCGGTTTCTTTGTCGCTATCGTGCAATCGGTTTGAATTTATTGGTCGTACAATATTGTACACAGTCCAACAGACGTCATCGGTTATGCCAATTTTTGCGAGTATTTTAATCACACAACACTTTTTTCACGTTTTTATTTTATTTTTTGAAAATTTTAAAATCAATTTTTTTAAATAACTATTAAGGCCTTTAGCCGATCAGATGGCCGAGATCGCTAAGGCAGTAGTGCCGGAGTGGTTTCGGACCAGAAGATCGCGGGTTCGAGTCCCGCCTCGGGCATGGGTATATTTGTGTGTTTGTGTATGTCTGTATGTGCTGTCCTTTCACCCCCATTATCATCATATCATTTCATCCTCCATACCCCCAGGGCTAACAACCTTGGGGGATAAAAACCGGATCCTGCTAAAAATGCTGGTCCCCCCCAAAAATTGTCGCAAGCACCTGCCACCGTGAGAATAAATAAAAACTGAGCCACGGTAAAGGCAGGATGCTTGCAAGCGTGGTCCTAGTCGGCCGATTAACGAAAAAAAAAATTAAGGCCTTTGAACATTCCGGCACAGGGCATCCCTGCGTTAAATGTTGCTGCCTGAGAGCCTTGGGGTGTAAGGTGAGCGCACCATTGACTCCATAGTGCGTTGAACCATTTCTCATTTCATGGAGAGACAATAAGGAGCCCTTTGCATCAAATATTTGCGCATTAGGGTTGTTTATGGGAACAGCGTATCTGAAATTTAAGTTTTGCTTTGGACGCTGATTTTCAAGAGAACACTTCATAAGTTTTCGTAAGACAAATTTTCTCTTAAATTTGACGTGTTCTTTTATGAAAAACTTGGTTAACTTTCAAAGGTATAAATGTTGATTAAAATAAGATCCCAATATTATTTATTGGAATTGTTGGTCAGCCTGATATTAATATGTGGGAATAAATAATAAGAACCTAAATGGACCAAATATACCCTTAAAAAGCATAAAACGGTGATGTATAAAATCCTAAAAATCCGGGAGCTAATGATTTTAGTGTAGTTTTATAGAATTATGTCTCTTCACAGTGCACTGCTGCCGTTAGTATTCTACTCGTCGCAGCAGATGAATTCGAGCATTCTATGTAGTTCGCAATGACAATCCTGCCACCGCCGGGACCCGAACTCAAAGGCCTCCCGGTCAGATGCACTGCAGTGACGTCAGTCTGAGCCACCTTTGCCGGGCTAGGTTTTCTTGTAAAATATTGCTTTCTCGCGCCACAAATACTACTTAATATTTAGAAGGGATCAAAATTAGGTATATAACCGCTTTGTCGAATCAGACTTTTTAGTTATATCAAATAAAGTCTATTACGAGTTTTGTGTAAATTTGTCGGACTGTAAAACAATACAGTTTGGGAGATAACAAAAGAATTTATAAAAAGAAAATACAAAATAAAAGTCATTATCACAATATCCTTATTTAAATAAACATCTAAATATTCGACGACTCCATCCATGTAACCTTTTTTAGACCCAGATTCTTATTTTCTTATTTATTTCTAAAAAGTGCAGAGTCCTCACGCCAGCCAATTAGCATATAAAAGGATTAATTTGATTTTACCTGCCGGACTCAAGTTTCGAGAAATCAATGCCAAGGGAACGAGGTCAGGTAAGATAGCACCTTCATTATGTAGTGCGCAAAACCTATGTTAACCGTTGAACTAACTCTGTATAAATTTCATGAACATAATGATTTACAATTTTATATATTACAAAGTCCAAGCAATGCAGAGTTTGGCGTCTGTGATAGAGAGCTGAAGTCAGCAATAAAACAAAAATTATTTGCGAAGGTCCTTTAAAACCATTTAGTAGTTGTGAGACAAGTACATTAAATAACAATATTGTACTATTGTTAAATCATTTCGCAGCTGTTGCAAATTTTATATCTGTAACAAGCAACTGTTGAGGCGACATTTTATGAATGCGAACAATGTTTTAATAACATACCTGCAGCATTCTGACAATGCTGTTCTCTTCGCAGTTATTAGAGAATAACATTTGCAATGAATTATCGGGAGTTGTAGGAATTTTTGCATCTCTCTCTAGTACCCTGAAGTTTAAATGTGGTTTATTATGATTAAGCTAATTTTCATGTGCCTCGAGGGAAATTTATCATCTTGTGGTTTCCTTCAGATAACAGTCGTTCGTGCTCACTAAGTGAAGAATGTGTATGAATAAAATATGAATAATTATTATTTAATAGGTAATTATTACAAATCAATTAGATTACTTGATCCTATGTGGCTAGGCCGAAGGCCTTTAAGCCATTACAATACCTACATCCTTTTGCGTTCTAATCTTTCGAATTCTGGTATTCACCCCAAATGGTCTCTCCATCGCATCAAAGCCGCGGAAGAGACCATAAGGTACGGCTGGGAGTCCGGTGTCTTCGGGATTTATAATCTGCCTTGTGCAGTGTCATTCAGCAAGTTGCTGCAACTTCTACTAAGCTACTACTGCTAGTAATAATAATGATAATAATAATAATAATAATAATAATAATAATAATAATAATAATAATAATAATAATAATAATAATAATAATAATAATAATAAATATGAATAATATTGCCGATCCGGTGGCCAAGATCGCTAAGGCAGGAGTGCCGTACAACCGCCTCCCGCATGGTTGTATTGTGTTCATCCTTTCACCCCCATCATCATCATATCGTGCCATCCTCACATTTACCATACCGTTACAAGTAATAGTGGTCGCTAATGAGCTAGAACTTGCTGCGACTTTAAATAACAAAAAAAAAAATGAATAAAATAAAAAGTCCTAAAAACTTGCAAAAAAATTAAATACTCAAACGAAATGAGCCTTCAGAAATACTACAATAACATAACACAGAAGATAGTATACAGTACAAATGTTCTTTACAAACTCAGAAAATGAAAAGAGCTACCACTCCTTTACGCAACATTAAATAACAAACATTTAATGACGACTACCTCTTCCTTGGAGCCTTACAGTCGCATGACGCTTTCATAGTTTTTGTGAGGTCTTTGTGTTTTTGTTTGTATTCACCCATAAGGTAGTATATTACATAAGTCTCTTTGTAGAGGCCGGACTTAGGAAAATATGCTCTGGACCAGTTTTTTCCCCGCATACTGTAATTTAGCCTTTACTTTTGGGTGTGAGCTCTCAAGAGGTTTTTCTCTGGGTTTTCTCTTGTCACATGCCTCTCATCGCATCACTGCTCCATAGTCGTTCACCTCATCATTATCGCTATTATCTCATTAGACGCGAGCCATCGACCTTAATTCCTTTAGTAATTATGGGACCTCGAGACCTAAACGAATGAACGAATAAATAAATAAACTGAAGATACAAACAAACTAATAAAAAAAACAAGCAAATAAACACACAAATAAACAAACCAGAAAACATACAAATAAACAAATTATTAAACAAACAAATAAACAAACTAATAATCAAATAAGTAAACAAATAAATAAACAAACGAATAACCAAACAAATTAATGAGCAAACTAATAAACAAACTTATAAACAAAAAAGGAGTGACTGCGCGGCGCGGAGAGCGGCTGCGCGCGCGAGGCCGCCCAAGGCCGCCTGGATGCGTGGCGCGGGGGGGGGGGCGGCGTCTGAGCAGAGGGCGCGGATCTGGGCCAGTGTTGCGTCACGCGGTTTCTCTCTCCACGCGGAGGAGAAATGCGGCGGCGGGCAAGTCGGGGCGACAGGTGCGGCGGCGGCGGCGGTTGCGGAGGCGACGGAGGCGGTGGAGGTGGCGGAGGAGGCAGCAGCGGCAGCGGAGACGGAGGTGAAGGCGGAGGTGAAGGCGGCGGCGGAGGAGGCGGCGGCGGCGGAGGCGGCGGCGACGGCGGAGGCGGCGGCGGCAGCGGAGGCGGCGGCGGCGGCGGCGTAGGCGGCGGAGGCGACGGAAGTGGCGGCGGCGGCAGTGGCGGAGGCGAAGCCAGCTTTGGAGGCGTTGGCGGAGGTGGCGGTGGTGGCGGCGGCTCTGAAGGAGATAGCGGCAACCACATCCACTTCCTCGATTCATCGCGAGGCGCATGTACAGTGTTATTACTTCATTTATTATTTCTTCAAGGTTGAAGCACTAAAAGCATTTACTACTAAGCAAAATCATTTAATTTTGCTGTGAATAACCTTACACTTTGACCAGGAAGGATGAGCGACAGACGTAGAAGGACAAAACGTCTCTACTTCAACGAATAAAAGCAGGAAAGGAAACTGCATACTCAGGTTCCAATCTCCAGAATCTCACCCGTATTAATAAGGGAGTAGTGAACAGTTTTCATTCTAAACTTTGTTACGAAAAGCTCCATCTTACGTAATTCTAAATTACAATAATGAATGTTTTCGACAATCCGCCTACATTATATTAGGAAATAAATTATATATTTTTATTAAATAACTCTTGTTTTATTTCTTCTTTCTTGCGCCCGCGATTGCTTTGATAACACCCTACGTATCGAAAATAATTCTTGTTAATTTCTTCTTATAATTCTTAATAATTCTTGTTTTGGTACTCGTAAGTTCAAGAGTACCGTCGCAATTATTATGTTCTCCTTTGCGCATTCAAACGTGAATGTACAATTTCTATTGTTTCGATTACAATCACATTCCCTGCTCACCATCGTGCTTTAAAAAATTCGCAAAATTAATTATTTATGAAGTAAAAGATCAATTTTATTCACATATTTTCAAGATTTTTATTTACTGAAAGTAGAGATTAAGTATTTACTAAAAACTTGTTTTCTTGACGGAAACATAGGTATTTTCAACAAAAGTTTCAAGTAAAGCATTCTCTTACTTCTGTTCACGTGATCATTCATTTGGACCACCGTCGGGACGCAAACTCAAGTCAGAGGTCCCGATCAGAAGCACTGCAGGTGCATTTGTTGCTTTGTGCCATCTAAGCTGTTATGTCTTTGATGTAGATAACAGTTGTGAACAGAGTGAATGTTGAACTAGTTCTTCAGAAAAAATGTGGCCATTTATGAAACCGCCATGACAGGAAAATATCAAAATATATATGCCTTTGCCATTTATACCTGAAGAACTGAAATAATTTTGACGAATTTTCAGGAAGCGATAATACCTTTGTTGGGAAATACATGTAGCACTAGTTCGTAGATATTTTTTTCCTTGAATTGTTGTACATTTTTATTGAGGGGGGGGTCCTCTTTTGACCTTCTCCATGGACGTGAAATTTTTTTAAAATTTATTTTCTTCTTGATTAGTACATAGATAAGCAAAACATTATACTATACATATGTTTTGGATGCTTACTACTAACTTACATTCTATGCTTAATGTAGCACCTGGGCGAGGAAGCCAATTAGGCACTTCTGTTAATAGACAATTTCAGTGAATTTTCTTATGAATACGTGGAACGGATATTTGTTTTGGATTCGGGTTGGTTCTATAGGATTTTGGCAGAGGTGGAGTGCATTTAGTGTGGGGATTTGTGGTAATAGAAGTTGGAGGCGAGATACTTGATATGGTTGGTTATGGGTTCAATGGATAGTTCTTTGTGAAACTGGTCGTTGGCGACCAGGAGCGTTGGTGATTATCCTTAGGTGCTGATTTTGGAAAATTTGTATTTTGTTTATGTTAGTGTTTGTGGCATTTATCCAGATGGAGCACGCGTGTAAAAGGACGGGTCTTAAAATGGTCTTGTATATTATTATGGGTGTGCTATATAGAAGTGAAAAATTTCTACTGATAATAAGTTTCAATTGTAATAATTTTATTTTTACTTGATTTTCTTTAGTTTGTATGATTTTTTCAGTTGCGTTTTATCTCTGAGTTGAGTCCAAGATTTTTAATTGTGCTGTTCTGTGGAGGCCAGATTATTGGTTCGTTGTTTAATGTCAAGGGCATTGGAGAAGTGTTAGGTCTAAGGGTTAATATTTTGGTAGCGGTTTTTGATGGGTTAAGGGGACCCAGAAGACTCTATACCTACAATGTTCAATTCAAGAAACATTTTGTCCCAAACTATTCCAGGTCCATATGAGGGGTTTTCAGAATCATTTGACATTTACTCTTTTAGTTTCTTTTTCACTGAGGTCATAGTGTGTGTGGCTTACTGCTCAGTTTCACTTCCCGAGCTTCTTCCCATAGTTTCCTTAGTTCTCTCATTGTAAAGTGAAAAAAAACGAGATAATTCAACACAGGCATACATGCATAAGCATCCACATAAGCCACACGTTCACATATGCCAGCATATGCATCCCCATAGCATGGTCGATGCACAGCATATTATTTTTTTAAATACTTAGAAAAAACGTGCAGATAAAATGAATACACCATTGAACAACAAAAATATTGAAGATTAATAATTCACACCGATATTTTTTTAAATGTTTAGCCTCCCGGGTCCCCTTAAATCCGTGAATGGCGCTAATATGCGATTGTGAGTTCACCCGCCTCGCGCGCGTCTGTAGACGTTGAAGGTGCAGTGAGCTCTCGAGCGGCAGCGGTGGATTGATTGATTGATTGATTGAAAATCCGGACGAATCAAATACTAGGGGGGGGGCATTATTCCCGTAAGTGTAGTTTTTTGCTTGGGAGACGACCGTGGTCCTCCCTCGCTGTATGACGAGCGATCCGACGTCGACCTACCGTCAGCTACAGAGGTTTTCCCTCAATAGGTATCTCCATGCAGCGGGGCACCGCCCCAGCCGGGTCAAGCTCCAAGCTTCCGACCGGTCTCCCGGCACGCATGATGACGAAGTGTATGTAATGGGTGAGGAGAGGACAAGCACGAGGAAGGAAAGATCGCGCGCGGTTCCTGGTCCGTTTGTGAGGGTACTGCTCTGGCATTCGCCAGGTATTTATTGTAGAAACCACGGAAAACTGCGCTAGAATTATTCTCCAGGCAGCGAGTGAATGCGACGTAGCTGAGAAGCTAGTGTCGAAAATGGCGTCACCGTCGGGGCTCGAACCGGCCAGAGGGCCTGCAGGTTGATCCCCGAGCCGGCTTATTTTTCACATATTAGTACCAAAGTATTATAAAGAATCTTGAGTAACGCATTATCATTAATAGTATTTGTAGAGTAAAAACATGTGTTAGTTTGACAGTGAATGTTTGCTTACTTTGTTTCTAATTTTAGTATCCATATATACTCGTATTTTCGATAACAGTTTCCCCAATGTAGAGAAACAAATGTTACGTTTGTAATGAAACTTAATTGCGCGGCTTTAGAATGCCTCAAATTAACGATATCAAAATGTTGACGTACACTAAACTACACATATTTTTGTCTTGTAGGTTTCCTTTTATATTTTTAAAAGTGCTCTCCCGGGGCGGCGGCGGCGGAGGCGCCAATGCGCTGGCGGGCGACGCGCTTGCTATTCCGCCCAGAGCGGAGCGGGGCGGCGCGCTGGCACCGCGGGCCTTGGCACGCCAACGCCCCCCCCAACCCGCGGGCGAAAGCGCACGAATCCACACGTCACCGCGTCACCACGCGCACGCACGCGGTCGGCTCATCGCCTGGACGGCGCAGTGGCCGCCCTCGGCACGACCAGCGCCAGCGGCGGCGCAGGCAGGGCTCGTTTCGGTTGATTTATTGATTAGGGGTCCTGAGCGCGTCGACTGCTAATGTCGTTTGTCCCGTGAGTGTAGTGCATGGCTTTTCCTCGGGAGGTGGCGGTGTTCCCGCTGTAGGGCGCAATCCGGCGCCGACCTACCGTCGGCTAGCAGGAATTGTTCCCAACCAGGTATCTCCCACCAGCAGGGCACCGCCCTGGAGGAAGTGGTGATCGGGAGGTGGGGTTATCTTAGCCCAGTGAATAGCGACAACCGGTGCCAAAGTGCCATCGGCTAGCGGGGTTTTCCCCAGACAGGTATCTCCCACCAGCGGTGCATCGTCCCAGCTGAGACAAGCTCTAAGCTCCCGACCGGACTCCTGGCATGGGCGCTAGTTTAGGGCATGGTAGTGTAAGTAAGGGGTAAGTAAGGACATGGCAAGGATGAGGAAGGAAAGAGCGCGCACGGTCCTTGGCCTGTTTGAGTGCCATCAACCTTATTCGACATTCACTCGACAACACCGCTGATAAAAGGGCGTCTTTGATTAGGAAGTAGTAGGTTTCGTGTCGCGGCAATTACTACATAGCTACGTTGAATTGATCATTGGAGAAGAATTCTAACGGCCGGACGCTCTGATCTGCTGTTTTCCGTTGATACTTCAAGCAATACATGATGTTTACCAGAGAAATATTAACAAAAGAGACATTGTCCGAGCATAATATTTCCTTCTTCCCTCCTCAGATATACACACGTACAATTAAATGCATTACATTACACCGGGAGAAGTGGCTCAGGGAAACATCTGATGTCTCTGCAGTGCTTCTGACCGGGAGGTCCTACGTTCCAGACGGTGACAGAATTTTTCGACAGTAGCTAGATAGCTAGGACGAATTCAGTCGCTGCTGCTCTGATCTGTAGTTTACCATGGTTTCTCCGACAAACACCAGGCGAATGCCGTTATAGCTCCCTAGAAAATGGGCCATCGACCGCGCGCGATTTTTCCTTCTTCATCCTTGTCCTATCCTCACACTACATGCACGACACTAATATACATGCCGGGAGACCAGTCGGGAGCTTAGGGCTTGTTTCGGTTAGGGCCGTGTCCCACTGTTGGGAGATACCTGGTTGGGGAAAACTCTGGTAACCGACGGTACTTCGGCACCGGATCACGCCATCCAGCGGGGGAAGATCTCAGTCACTCTCACTCACTCTCACTCTCACTCACTCTCGAGAAAACACATGTACTACACTTGCGGGACTAATAACCTTCGCAATTGATGCGTTGTGAATCACTAACAATCAATCAATCAACATTACATTATCGTACAAACTGTGGGACCAATCGAATGCTCAGAACTTGTTCTGGCAGAGGTCGTGTGCCGCTGATGGGAGATACCTGCAAAGTAAATGCCTGAAAGCCTACGTCTGGGTCGATATGTTGGTCGGCGACGGATCCCACATTAATGCAGGTGGAATCACCGCCTCTCCCTCAGTAACAGTCCCTTCGTCTTCAAGATTAATGATCAACGAAGGTGTCGCACCCATAAAATCTATATCAATCACTTATTCAATGGCCATCACACCTTTGCCGTGTAGCAGTAGAAATGAGCTGAGACATCAACGAAGGTGTCGCACCCATAAAATCTAAATCAATCACTTATTCAATGGCCATCACACCTTTGCCGTGTAGTAGTAGAAATGAGCTGAGACGTGGATCTATGGGCTTCTTCAGCATATAATAAAATAGAAAGTGGCGAAGATGGGCTTACGTATTACCTCAGTAAAACGCTACAGAGGGCAGCAAGCGTCACTAGATAAGGAAATTACTGGACATTAGGGGACGGATTCTGATGATCTAAAACATCGCCAAAAATGATCAATGAAATGCTCTTAAAATGTTTTTAAACCAAAGAAAAATGACTTAAAATGTTATCAAGACTAGTTCGGAGGAACAACTCAAGCTGATGGATACGTTGCTGATGTAATCGAGGACCGATTTCATTCGTTCAAGTGAAACTCAGCGTGTAAACTTTAGGTTTGGACTGTTCTTTACCAAGATTTCCCCGTCTTTAGTATTCCCAAAATTGGCTAAACCGGCAATGGCGCCCATAGGCGTCATTGCGATTTCTGAGCGAAGAAATCGAGTAGGTTACTCAGGAATTTTGTGGAGAACTTTCTCTCGTAAACATTATTTGAAGCAATTCCATTTAAACTACAGCAAAATCAATGAAATCAGGAAAAATGTATTAACAATGACGGCAAAAGGGAAAAAATTACTTCGTAGTCAAAATAGACAAAAATGCAATAGAAATGGGTCATTTCTTTTTGTCATGACGTAAAATTAATTAGTAAACTAAACGGCATTGTTCTGAAGTGAAAAGAACCAAATGAAATTTCTTTAAAATCCGCCCCCTACTTATGAGTGGCAGATGATCCAGAGATTGGAGTTGGTTCTACTAGAAGCCAATGGTGAGTCGCGAGAATTAACGTGTAGTGGGGGAGTCATTTAAAGAGCAAAATGCACTAAAATGCTCCTTATATTGCTGAAAAACGTTTTGGTATTGTAAAACAGTTTTGAAATATTTCTTTCCTTCTGTAATTTACGGAAGGTTGTCCATTATGTGAGTCGAAGCGCTGAAGATATTTATATGTATTTTCGAAGAAAAGTGCACTTTCTTTGGATACAAACAACGCAAAATGAAAATTTGGGAATTAGGAATTTGTGAATGGAATTCACGTGTATATTACGATAGATCAGAATCGCGCGCGACTCTATGTAACTGAACTTAAGCCCGCCAGTTGCAGTGCACTCTCCGTAACGGACCTAATGGCTTTTCGAGTCTACAACTTTGCGATTAGGCAAGATATTCCGGGAGGTATACGGACTGACAGAAAATTGAAAAGTTACAACAAAAACTGTAGGGGACTATTTATCTGATTTGAGATTCAGAGGACAAAATGCCCCTGCCATTTTTTGTTGCTCTATCCTTCACACAGAGGAATGCAAAGAAAGAAATAAGTGCTGTGATGTTCCCCGGAGTAGAAAAGAACATAAACCTCTTCCACGCCCAACAATGAGTTTGGCACACACCTTCAAGGAAGAAAAATCGCTGAATTCCAAAGAGTTGGACCGGTCGCCCGTTCATGATCATTCTCCCCACGAATCAGACAGCGGTCACGGCTTCATTTCGCTTTCTTTCCGTGAAGGACACTTTCATTGCTCCTGTCCAAGGCTTCTCCTGCACTCCGCAGGAAATCGCTTTTTTTTTGTTTCTCTTCACTCGAAAAGCGCACCCTCAAATCACCGTAATTTGATATGCTCAATTTTGCACGTAATGCCAGTTGATTGACCGCAATATTCCAGTTACTCCGCAGGAAAGGGTGCTATTATGTTCCATAACTTATTAGCTTAGTTGCAACCAGTGATGAAAAAAGAGAGAATGGCGGAGATGAAAAATTCTACGTCGTAATATCTTTACTTTCTCGTTAGTATTTTGAAAGAACGTAACACGTGTTGAATTACTGAAAACAAGAGAAGTCTCGGCTCAATCGTTTTCGAACTTTCGAATTTCCTAAGAAGAATGGGGCAACCAGGATTTTCCCATAGGTGTCCCTTAATTTTTATTGAGTTAATTTTTGACAGAAAACTCTTAAATATAGACGCTAGCGTTCTCATAATACACAGACGGACGGACGGACGAACACATGGACGGGCAGAGTATTATCGTCAATCGATTTTTAGGTATCAAGGAACCACAAATCATGCTTTCTGACTACACCACGTGTGAGACGAAGTAATTTACTATATAGAAGGACTAGGGACCCGACAAGAAGAGTTTTCTGCTGAAAATCGTCGATATCTGGCGAACTACTATAATTCTTTCTTAACCGTACGTGTATCAGAACGACTATACTTATACTTTTCTAATAGGCATTACTTGCAATACTCTTATTACATATTATTTTAATTTTTAAAATGATGGTTGTCATTTACTATTCACAATAATTATGAAATATTAGTTAAATAAAAACTGGAAATTTTTCAACCACCTTCCGTTTCATAATTAGAAATCACAGTTGTAATTAATGACTTAAGGAAAATCTTGCGTCTCATGTTGGTAGGAATTTTGACGCTAACTGCATAGCTAGGCCAAATTCATCCACTCTCTGGCGGAGAATTGTTGCGGCCGGCTCCTCTGATCAGTAAGTGCAAAATCTGCGCTGAGCTCCAGTTTAGAGGTTCAAAGAAATCATATATTCCTATAACAAAGCATAATAGTTCTGTAATTATTTTAATAATCTTTTAATATTTGTTTCTATTTTAATATTTGCTAATTTGTTTTTTCCTTAATATAAAGAATATAAACGAAACATTGAAGAATTTATTTAATATAGAAAATCATCGATTATCTTACCGAGGGTTATAGACTTTTATAATTTTGGAATTTAAATCATACAATCTGTATTTTGTAGTACACATATCTGTATTTTTCGTCGTTTTAGTGGTATTAATAGTTCATTACTGTATTTTTTTTCGAAATAGTCATATTAAATAAGTATTAAACAAGCTTAGAAATTATCTAACAATCTCCATCTACAAGTGGTTTTACTTATCAAAACCAGGTGGTACACGCTTTTACAAAGTAATTAAATATATGTTTACCTGACACTAAAATATGTTACTAGGGGCATTGGAAATAAACAAAGGATTTATTTGTAGGGAATAAAATAAAATAATAGTGTTTAAAAATAAACATTTTATTGATACCTAGTTCACATATGTATTTATACAATGAAAATTAAAATACATGACGTTTGCATAATACAACAATGAGACATGGGAAAATTTAAAACGATGTTACATATTTACAGAAAAAGGCACTCTATTTTATTTTTATAGCATCAAGATGGTTATGGATTGCATTCTTTTTCCACGACAAACAATGAAGTGCGTTTGGTAGGAATGGTTTATGTGCCTTCGTGCTTTGGAGTTTATTCATGCTTAACTATGTACAGTTTTTTGTTGACGCCTCCTTTGAACCTGGCAAAGTCGAAACCCACAGCTTGTATTGGGCAGCTGGCGTTTGTTGCTACAAGGTTTCAAGGACTGCGTGCAGCGATGCCCACGTTGCAAATTCACAGGTGAAGCTCTGACTTGATCGATCAGTAACAGACAATGAGATTGCTAGCCAAATTTCGAACTCACAGGTGTGAACACACGAAAAAACTAAAATTACTCAAGTGTACATGTATTAATATAATTTTATGCAATGCAATATTTGAGTACTCGTGAGATATCAATAGTACCCTCTTTATATGAAAGTATTTAGTTGCTTCTGTTTTCCTTTTTACTGGAGCAACACTATCACTTACATACGTATAACTGAAGAGCTCTAAATATGATGTGTGAAATTCCCTTGGAAAGCTCCAATGCCTAAGCACGACAGGAATACAAGAATCCTTCTTTGTATTTCAAAGTTATAATTTCGGTGTCTATAATTTTGTTCCCTTACACTGCTATTAATCGCTTTTCAACCGTAGATACCATACACTTCTTTGTAAGTCCCAATTTAGATGAAAAAAATTCCATCCAAATTTTGGTGTTTTCCCTGTACAGATTACATACTGAAAACGGGTGATCAAATGAAATAATATTGGGACTCTAATACTAATGCCATAGTGATGTATGAACCACGCGTAATTTTCTTTAATCGAAAAGCGACTAGCGTGTTGGGGTCGAAGCTTTGAGAAAGTCAAATTATATGACAGTGTAAATGAGGCTCCACACTATATGAAATGCGTTCCAACTCTGGCTAGCAAGATCAGTGCTGTACCTTACAGGTCAGGAATCGTAACTCTATTTTCAGTGAAGTTTTAAAGTTTTGATATCAAAATAATTTCAGGAAAGAATTCCATTGAAGGTATACAGTAGTAACTCTCAACATCTTGTACAAAGAAGTGAAAATCGAGTAGTACAACTAAGGGAGCCCGTAGTTGTAGAACTGAAAGTGCGAGTCGCGACTCGGGACCTGTGAGCTGCACCCGTGTGGCGGGTGGGGGGGTGGGGGGGGCTCAGTGGAAGGACTTGATGAGCAGCGGGGCGTGCGCGACGGGCACGGCGATGGGCTTGTGCACGGCGACGGGCACCGGGTGCGGCACGGGCACGGCGTAGGGCGCGTCGACCCCCACGGGCACGGCGCGGTGGATGGGCACGGGCACGGGCACGCGGCGCGGGAAGGGCACGGGCCGGTCCACGGGCACGGCCACGGGCTGTGGCACGGGCACGGCCACCGGCGCGTCCACCGGCACGGGCTGCGCCACCGGGACGGGCACGGCGTACCTGCAACACACGCAGCCATTGGTTGACTCCTGGCAGGTCTATTTCTATTACTTCAGGGCTGTCCGGGTGACGCCGCGTCGTTGGCAGATAGTCCGACGTTTCGCCTGTCATGTCGCAGGCTTCTTCAGGGTAGTGAGGAAGCCTGCGACATGACAGGCGAAACGTCGGACTATCTGCCAACGACGCGGCGTCACCCGGACAGCCTAGAAGTAATGGACTCGAGCCGCGGAAGCCTACGTGTAGGTCTATTTCTAGGCCCAATAGTCTTATTTGTGCAGACACTGCTTTCGCAGTGGATTGATTCATTGATGAATATTCCCGAACGCTCAACTCTTAAGGTGATTCATTCCGTTTGGGAAGAGACTGTTTTAGCGCGGGAGGTGGCGATCTACTTCTGGATAGTGAGATCCATCGCAGCCCTACACTGCTTTCGCAGTGGATTGATTCATTGATGAATATTCCCGAACGCTCAACTCTTAAGGTGATTCATTCCGTTTGGGAAGAGACTGTTTTAGCGCGGGAGGTGGCGATCTACTTCTGGATAGTGAGATCCATCGCAGCCCTACACTGCTTTCGCAGTGGATTGATTCATTGATGAATATTCCCGAACGCTCAACTCTTAAGGTGATTCATTCCGTTTGGGAAGAGACTGTTTTAGCGCGGGAGGTGGCGATCTACTTCTGGATAGTGAGATCCATCGCAGCCCTACACTGCTTTCGCAGTGGATTGATTCATTGATGAATATTCCCGAACGCTCAACTCTTAAGGTGATTCATTCCGTTTGGGAAGAGACTGTTTTAGCGCGGGAGGTGGCGATCTACTTCTGGATAGTGAGATCCATCGCAGCCCTACACTGCTTTCGCACTGGATTGATTCATTGATTAATATTCCCGAACGCTCAACTCTTAAGGTGATTCATTCCGTTTGGGAAGAGACTGTTTTAGCGCGGGAGGTGGCGATCTACTTCTGGATAGTGAGATCCATCGCAGCCCTACACTGCTTTCGCAGTGGATTGATTCATTGATGAATATTCCCGAACGCTCAACTCTTAAGGTGATTAATTCCGTTTGGGAAGAGACTGTTTTAGCGCGGGAGGTGGCGATCTACTTCTGGATAGTGAGATCCATCGCAGCCCTACACTGCTTTCGCAGTGGATTGATTCATTGATGAATATTCCCGAACGCTCAACTCTTAAGGTGATTAATTCCGTTTGGGAAGAGACTGTTTTAGCGCGGGAGGTGGCGATCTACTTCTGGATAGTGAGATCCATCGCAGCCCTACACTGCTTTCGCAGTGGATTGATTCATTGATTAATATTCCCGAACGCTCAACTCTTAAGGTGATTAATTCCGTTTGGGAAGAGACTGTTTTAGCGCGGGAGGTGGCGATCTACTTCTGGATAGTGAGATCCATCGCAGCCCTACACTGCTTTCGCACTGGATTGATTGATTGATGAATATTCCCGAACGCTCAACTCTTAAGGTGATTAATTCCGTTTGGGAAGAGACTGTTTTAGCGCGGGAGGTGGCGATCTACTTCTGGATAGTGAGATCCATCGCAGCCCTACACTGCTTTCGCACTGGATTGATTGATTGATGAATATTCCCGAACGCTCAACTGTTAAGGTGATTCATTCCGTTTGGGAAGAGACTGTTTTAGCGCGGGAGGTGGCGATCTACTTCTGGATAGTGAGATCCATCGCAGCCCTACACTGCTTTCGCACTGGATTGATTCATTGATGAATATTCCCGAACGCTCAACTCTTAAGGTGATTAATTCCGTTTGGGAAGAGGCTGTTTTAGCGCGGGAGGTGGCGATCTACTTCTGGATAGTGAGATCCATCGCAGCCCTACACTGCTTTCGCACTGGATTGATTCATTGATGAATATTCCCGAACGCTCAACTCTTAAGGTGATTAATTCCGTTTGGGAAGAGGCTGTTTTAGCGCGGGAGGTGGCGATCTACTTCTGGATAGTGAGATCCATTGCAGCCCTACACTGCTTTCGCACTGGATTGATTCATTGATGAATATTCCCGAACGCTCAACTCTTAAGGTGATTCATTCCGTTTGGGAAGAGACTGTTTTAGCGCGGGAGGTGGCGATCTACTTCTGGATAGTGAGATCCATCGCAGCCCTACACTGCTTTCGCAGTGGATTGATTCATTGATGAATATTCCCGAACGCTCAACTCTTAAGGTGATTAATTCCGTTTGGGAAGAGACTGTTTTAGCGCGGGAGGTGGCGATCTACTTCTGGATAGTGAGATCCATCGCAGCCCTACACTGCTTTCGCAGTGGATTGATTCATTGATGAATATTCCCGAACGCTCAACTCTTAAGGTGATTCATTCCGTTTGGAAAGAGACTGTTTTAGCGCGGGAGGTGGCGATGTTCCTCTACGTCTGGATAGTGAGATCCTTCGCAGCCCTACACGTCGACTTGCGATCTTTTCCCATTCACGTCCCCCCCACCAGCGGGGCGCCGCCTCAGCTGGGACAAGCTCTAAGCACCCGGCTGGACTCCCGACATGTATGAAACTATAGTGCATGATAGTGTCAGTAGAAGTGTCAGTAGATGAGGGTAGGACAGGGAAGAGGAAGGAAAGAACGTGTCTTGTTTGTTAGGAATATGCTGCATCATTCCCTTTGTATAGTGATGGGAGAATCTACGGAAAACTACCGATCTGAGCAACCGGTCGTTTGGATTCTCCTCCAGGGAGTATTTCAGTTCTACCCAGCTACATAGTTACTGAAAGATATCCGCCACCGTCATGTTTCGAACCATATATCAAGATGTATTGAACGAACAATTTGTGATGGGGGAAAACACAAAAAGTTGTTTCTTCGTATTTTTAAAATGTCTTCTATTTACAGAATATACAACTCAAATATCTGGGTTTCTTCCAACAACCATTGAATTACGAACCTTATAAGATAAAAAAAACTCATTAATTTGAAGAGCATGTACTGCTGCTATTCAGAATTCTACCGGTGAAAGGCATTTTACACTGAACGTCGACCTGAGTGCTTCATCGTGTATCCATTTGCCCTATCTGTCTTCAGAAGACATTAGCCTTCTCATCGAGGAGATGTCTGCCTTGGGAGAGGAATGCTCCGTCTGCATTCAGGGCATCGTGGGGTCACGTGACTGTGCCCCTCAAGGCAAGAGAAGCTATGGCAACTCGATTCATGCCGACCGTCTGATCGATCACAGGGTATTGTTTTGTCGATCGCTCAAATTCAAATTATAGAAATAGAATATTGTATTCACAATGGAAATAGAAATGTAGGTACAGTAGAACTCCGATTTTACGAACTAATTGGTGGTGTGGTGTGTTTGGATTAGGAAATGTTCGGATTATCCGGAAACATACAAATACATCTAATGGATTACCAGAGGCAATGCAACGTAGCGGCCGATTTCAGAAAATGGCAAAGTAGCGTAGCGATCGCTTCATCACATCATCACATCGCATCATCGAGCAGATTTAGTTCTTTGCGGTAGAACAAGATTATCGATTTTGAAAGTTACTCTAAATGAAAATTACTGCTACGTAAACATGTGATATTAACCGTAGTTACCAGTGCAATAAAAGTTTCATTTCGACTATTTGCGTTTCAATAATTAGTTGTTCACTTTTACAGTAATTATAAATAGTTCCCTTACACTAAAAATATTTATTTTGGTTATTTTTCCTTTATCCCGAATTCTGTATACGGTACAGAAAACTAAGCTTTGCCGTACGAAATGTTGAAATACATACGTGAATGACACTTATTGTTGTTGTTGCGTAGATTATTTTTAATACGAATTCACAGAATCTTCCAAGAATATACTCTTGGGAACATTCTTACAATATGAGGTAGCCGGCATGTTGATTTATGTCGACCAAGTGTTTTGTTTACTTTGCAGTATGGAGTTGTTTTATAAGGTAATTTGAGAAATTGTTCTGACAAAGTCTTGTCAAGTCGTACCGCCAAATGTTATTTTGCAATCATGAAAGAACTACCTAAATTAAATTCAAGTTTCCATGCCGTATACTGAAATGCCATTTTGATTTAGCATTGTTTACTGTGTTAAGATAGAGGAGAAAGTGATCGGTAGTGAGTAGAGTTATCACCTTTCAGTATCTCCTCAATGTAATCTATGAATTAATCAGCGTATTCAAAACTTAATTGAAAGTGTATAAATTTCTCATAATTTTGACGATTTGCTGTTAAAAGTATTCTCTTAATATTAAGATTCTGATGAATAAACTGCAGATTTAGAAACCATAATGACTAAAAAAGCAAAACGTAGACATACCCTGCTAAGTGCAACACGTGAAGGGCTTAATGTGATGTATTATTACAAAAAAATGTTTTATTGTAGCAAATCGTTAATATGAATAAAATGGTAAAAAGGGTTGATAATATTCGCTCAGTTGCTTTATTTGGATTCTAAAACTACTGAGAATAATGTATGAGTGTTCAATTCTTAGAAGAAAAGAGTCTTATGAGACATTTTGCAAGTGTAACTTTGATCTCGTAAATTCGTGACGTGACATTTGCTTAATGATGATATCCGTTTGTTTTATGCCAAATACATTGGAAACTGAAGAAACAGAACACAGTCGACCTAATTTCACAATCCTAGTATCTTTTGGTGTCGCGGAATTTAAGTAATTTCTGTCTCCCCGTGTCACAGGAGGCAGTTGCAAAAGCCGCCTTACTCCAGGTCTCTCTCTGTTTCTTTCTGAGCCGACTTTACACTAAGGGGCTTAGTGTTCTCGGGTGCTCAATTCCGGATTGAGTAAGGAGACAGATTTGGAGCAACGCCCGGGCCTTTCACAAGATACGATGAAAATTATTAATTACTTGGGTTATTTTTGAATGATCCGTAGATATTTGACAGTTGTTCTTTTGTTGTTTAAATTTTTAAACCGACATCTCAATAAACAATGTTACAAATTTTTATCTGTGAATTATCTGTTAATAATGTTTCACAGGTTGGCATTGTTTACTCGAGATCTCACCACCCTTTGGGAGATCACCCCCACCTCCCGAGAACAAAACATACACTACACTAACGGGACTAATGACCTTAGCAGTTGATCCACGCGGAATCATGAATTAATCAAAGAACATTTGGGGGCGTCACCTCTCGGCGACCCTAATCAGGAGTGCTCGGATTCTGATGACCGAAATATTATTTGAAAATGACTTATAAAACGACTTAAAATAAGCGGAAAATGGCATATTTATTTGAATACCCAAATATTTGTGTGAATGTTTATTCGATCAATGAATTTTACAATTTTAAATAAAATGTATTTACATAAAATTAGATTTAATATAAAGTATTTATTTTACGAGGAAATGTAATCCTTAGCTCTGGTCTTCCAACCGTCAGTTTTGATAAGTCGAGGAAGTTACCGAAGATCCGTGTAATTTTGAGACTTTTTTGAGTCCAATGCAGTAGTGAATATCGTCTTGAGATGATATTACAATGAATTGATGATATTACAATGCAGATATTACAATGAACATTGTTTTAGAGTGTCATTTTAAATTGATGAGACACTCACTGACAAAAAACACAAAAATGATTCAGTGGTTCACAAAATGACTTAAAATTGAAAAATAGCCAAAAATAACAAAAAAGGTGAAATAAATATACATTTTCATCACCCATATGTCGTGATAAACACTCGTATTGACAAATTAGCTACGTCTAGAATGCAGCAAAGAGAAGATGACATGTCATCAGAATCCGAGCCCTACTAATCAGAGGTCGTGCAGCGCTTGGCGCTCACCTGTTGGTGATCTGGATGGAGGACGAGAGCGGAGTCGCAGCGAGGGCCCCGCCCACGACAGGCCCTCCCGCCAGGCCCAGGCCCAAGCCCGAGCCCAGGCCCAAGCCAATGCCCGAGCCCAAGCTCACGCCGCCCAGGCCCAGGCCCGCCGACGACAGCGCCAGCCCGTGCGCCACGCCGCGCTTGTGCTTCGCCGTCTCCTCGCCGCACAGCGCCACCGTCACCGCCGCCGCCGCCACCAGCGCCATCTGTGGACCGGGAGGACAACTCTGTTGACTCCGTTCACGTCTCGTCACTGATACTGTATTGTTTTTGTCTTTTTTCATTGCATTCTTTCTTGAGCTCCGTAACCCAAGTCCTTCATTCCTTTACCAACAATTGTTATCTTACCATGGTTTATCTCCAACCATCAGTAGCACAATGAATTACAACTCGAAACTATAGAAATCCACGTATCTCTCCACTCAGTTTTCCTATAGCTTACCGCAAATCACCAGGATTCCTCCTCTACGATTACGCAGAAATTGATATCCGTATTAAAAATAGTTTTCCTTTCTATAGCATTCTGTCATTTTTTTCCCAACCTGACTTCCCTGAGATTTTCTCGTAAAGGATTCCTCCCCAAAAATTTTAATTTTTAGAATTAAGTTATTAAGTTTACATTAAGCCAACAATACAAATGATGAGGATAAACTAATGCTTGAAAAACCTGAAAATGTTTATAAATAAAAAAAGCATTACGAATAAAATATTGTATCGAACATAGTTAAAGTCTGATAATTAGAAATGTTTGTTCCCTTTGAATAGAAAATGCTTTCATCCCAAAACGTGTTACAGATCTGTTATAAAAGCTACAAAATACCCCATTCTCCAGTTGATGTAGATCAAAAGGAGAGCTCAAGAAACATGCATGGTACAAGGAGAGCGTAGGAGAGAGAAGAACGTTCATGGTGCAAGGAGATCTCATGACACGTGCAACGAACTAAAGACAGAAAATACATTAGAAGGTGATTGACAGATGTGGAGGGGGATGTGTAAGTGTTCTATGTGCTCTCTCGTGTAATCACGAGAAGATATTCCATTAACATTAACAGCTAAACAGCATACACTACTCACCATATCCGGTCACGCAAATCGTTTGATCACAATTATCGCTACGATGTAGCTTGCACGAAACTATAAACCGGGAGAGATGGTTTAGGGCATCAACTGATGGCACTGCAGTCACTCTGCCTAGGATTTCACTCCCCACGCGGACCGAATTATCGACACAAGCTAGACAGTTAGATCGAATTCATTCGCTGTCTGGAGGAGAATTCTATCGGCCGGCAGCTATGGCCGGTAGTTTAGTGAGGTTTATCCGATCAACACCAGGCGAATGCCGGAGCAGTACCGTAACAATCGGGCCACGGACCGTGCGCGATCTTTCTATCCCATTCCTTGTTCTATTCCCACAGCTTACACACCCACACACGTAAACGCACCATATTGCCATACATGCTCGGAGACCAGCTGGGCATTTGGAGCTTGTCCCCGCTGGTGGGAGATACCTTGTTCGGGAAAGTCCCGCTAGCCAACGGTAGGTCAGCGTTGGATCTCACCAGTGAGGAATGATCACCGCCACCCGAACAAAAAAACATGCACTACACTTACGTTACGAATGACCTTAGTCGTTGGCACTTCCGGAATTATCTATCAATCAAGCTACGAAACGTTAACCAGTTAACAATAAAAACGAAATTAATCGCACACGCTACCTACAATTGAAGGGCTCATTTCGAAACGTTTTGCCATCATTCGATTTTTCTGTATCAAAGACCCATAAAACATGGATACTGGCTACACCATGCGTTAGAAGACTTTTCTATTAATCTAGCAGCTGCATTTACCCACTTTTTCGTTACCAAGGCCCTGTATTCAGAGTTGTTCAGATGAAAATTCGCCGATTTTTCGCACAGCATTACGTGACGTTCTTCTCTACTGCGTGGGCAGCAGCGAGAAAGGAAACATCCAACGGTTGACCGCAAAGACGGCGATTAGCGGAGGAAGCCAGGTGTGCGTTGGCGTGGCTTTCACAGCGGGAGTGCCGCGTGCGGGCTGCGTTGCGAATGCGGCTCACGCCGTTTGGCAGCCGCCGCCGAAGCGGCTGGAGTCGCCCCTGGAGGTGCGGCGCTTGCTCGTAGTCGCCGCGTGCGTACTACGAGCACGCGAATGCCTACGAAGCAAGTGGCTCCCGGCACTCGCTCTGCGTCGCAGATGGAGGATGCCTCCTCCGGCGTTTTATTATTATTATTATTATTATTATTATTATTATTATTATTATTATTATTATTATTATTATTATTATTATCATCATCATCATCATTATCATTATTATCTTTATTATTATTTTTCATTATTCACAGTACCTACTGGTCGGTATGTCAACCAAAATTAAAATATATTATACTTTTGTATGGTTTCAAATAAATGTTCTACGTATTTTCAATGGCACTTTCATCTGACAGTCAGCATTTCCACATGAAGAAAATATTCAGTGATTTTCTTTCCAATAAATAAATAAATAAATATGTACCCAGGGGTGGATTAATATTTTTGCCGCCTGTAGGCATATCAAATTTGCCGCCCCATGTTTAAAATTAATGTTACATTTCAATTTGTAACGCTTCAGTAACAATTCCTCATTATGTGACTCAATAAATATTATTATTATTATTATTATTATTATTATTATTATTATTATTATTATTATTATTATTATTATACATTATTCACAGTATCTACTGGTCGGTATGTCAACCACACACAGGAATGATGACCAGGTGTGTGGTTGCTTTACTGAAGGTTCAGATGGCTTCTGACAATACGGCATGTATTCTAAATTACAGACTTTTGCATATTATATACATTCCTGGCATCCAAGTGAAGACACTCCAGTGCCCGAAGTGCCATTTTTGGGATCACTCCTGTAGCTGATATTATTATAGGCACAGTTGTCACTTTACTGAAGTTTCACTGAGTTGCGACTTCATGGGCGAGATCGGTATACTTCTGGATCTTCTCTTGATATTTTCCCGATATGTTGGGGGTATTGGGTATTGATATATCGATAAGGAACACCTGCTGATGGTTTCTATCAATATAAGTTATATTGGGTCTATTGCCGCCGACATGTCTGTCAGTGATAATGGAGCGATCCCAGTAGAGTGTGTGCTCACTACTTTCAAGCACATTCTGAGGCACATATTTATAATACGGCACGGAAGTGGCGAGTAAGCCCGTTCTCAATGCCAATAATTGGTGGACCTGCTTCGTCACTTCATCATGCCTCTTTTTGTATTCCAAGTGTGCGTGGCTGCTACATCCACTTGTCACGTGTTGGATAGTTTCGCTTGCAGCCTCACATCTTCTACACGAGTCGGAATGAATGGTAGAATCTCTCAGAATGTGTTTTCTGTAGTTCAATGTTGGTACCACTTGGTCCTGGGTAGCTATCATGAAGGCTTCTGTCTCCCGAAAGAGATCCCCGTGCTGGAGCCATGCGTGCGACGCAGAGATGTCGACTTCTGGTTTACTCAGCTCGTGAGGATACCTTCCATACAGTGCCTTCGCTTATTATTATTATTATTATTATTATTATTATTATTATTTATGGCCATTATTGACCACGCTACACAATTAACGTGTGTCATTTTTCGAGGATCAGCTTTTCAGCTGAGTACGACAGGGTTGTTACGAGTGTGAGTTATGTGATAATAGGATGATGATGATGATGATGATAATGGGTGAAGGGACAATCACAATGTCTACGCAGGACTCGAACTTGCAGCCTCCTCGGGGCAGACGACGGCTGCCGCAACCGTGTGCGCCACGGACCTTTGTTATTGTTGTTGTTATTATTATTATTATTATTATTATTATTATTATTATCATCATCATCATCATCATCATCATCAACCTTCAACAACAAAGTACTGCAACAAAACGGAAGTCATAATTACGCCACCACAATCCAGTTTTTTATTCGCGGATTAAGCGAATCGAATTACGTACAGAAACATGTGTCAAGTCTTGGGATCTGACGACTTTTTTGTGTGTGCCTGTGTTATTAGCCGATGCTCCCTGCCCCCGTTAAAACTAATTCCTTTTACGCCTGCGGAGGTGTCTCAGGGCATCAACTGATGCTACTGCAAGGCCTCCGATCAGGAGGTCCTAGGTTCGAGTCCCGATGCTGGCTGGAGTTTCGACACTAGCTCCATATATGGATCGAATTCAACTGCAGCCTGCAGGACAATTCAAGCCGGCTGCTCTAGTCGGTAGTTTTTCATGGTTTATCCGATCAATACCAAGCGAATATCCTGGTGGATTGAACAAATGGGTCAATTACCGTGCGCGATCTTTCGTATCTCTTCCTTGTCCTATCCTTACCCCCTTACATTAACATGCATTACACATGCGGGATCTTAGAGTTTGTCCCGGCCGGAGCGGTGCGAGATACCTGGTTGGGGAAATTCCGCTAGCCGGAAGCCGCATTTCACCGCCCCATTGGGGAAGACCACCACCTCATCTCGAGCGAAAAACATTCACTACACTTGCAGGTGTAATGACCTTAGCAATAACGCGACCTGACTCATCAATCAATCCATTTCGGTTGTGAAAAGAACGTTTCCGCCGGGAGTCTAACCCAGGACCTCCCGGTCAGGGACCCTGCAGTGTTATCAGTTGAAGGCCTGAGGTGCGCAAAAAGGGAAATGAAAAAGTTCAAACTGAGCAAACGGCCGTCGAAGGAGACGCAGTGCTGGCTTTCCCCTGTTGTTTAATTAAGAAGCCGTAGCGACGCGAACTAGTTCCCCGCTTTAGGCGAGAGCAACTCTTTAGTCCTTTGGCGTTGAAGTTCCTAGCGAAGTAGGCTTTGCAGAATGAAGGTGCTTGTGCAACTGGGCGTGAGATGAATGATTTTCCCCTGCGCTGCGAACCTCTTTGCAGAATTTGAAAAATCAGACTGGAGCAGAATCGCATTAGTCAGTTAGTCAGTTTAGCACGCCTCTTTGTTACAAAAGTATCTGTGCCGGCCCGGATCGCTAAGGCAGTAGTGCCGAAGGATCGCGGGTTCGAGTCCCGCCTTAGGCGTGGTTGTATTGTGTTTGACCTTTCACACTCCTATCATCATCATATCGTGTTATAGTTACCATACCGTTACAAGACCTGGAAGTTGATGCGACCTTAAATAACAAAACAAAGTATTTGTAACACAAGGATGACATTGGTGAATAAACACCCGCGACCTCTCGTGTCGAATTACGTAAGATTTTTGGATTGAAATTTGCCAGTCCCTTCGCTACTCAAGATATCGTAACATTTTTTAACCTCCATCGTCATATTTTTTTATCTAACAGAAGTAATCAATTCTAATGAAGATGTAAAACTAAAAAAACAAAACTTTTCGAAACATTTAAATCTCTGTCAAATTAAAAACAATATTTACACATGAAACTGAACATGTAGCTTAGAGATACTTATAGAAAATTGAATAGGAATAAAATCATACTCTCAAAGTAAAAGTATAAATTTAGAAATACAACATAAAATACTACGTACAATATTACGTATGATGAAGTTGATGCTGATCACCCGGGTTGTCAAAATGTTTAAAAATGCTCAAAATAGATCTAAAATGTTTTTGACCACTTACTAGTTACTTCAGTGGTACTTCCCCTCGTAAGGAAAAATTACATTACTTGGCTCTTCGGTCATAAAAAGCCGTTGTTGGGTTCCAAAATTATCATGTCGGGGTAAGAGCGACAAATTTACAGCTCAAAATTGTCTTCTTCGCGTTGTTGTGTAAAATTGTCATACTCGCGAAAACATTTCATATTGCTGTTGTCCGGTCCGATTTTGATAATAGAACCCATTGCAGTCAGTTGAATAAAGTAACTGATTTGGGTAATATAAGTGAAGAAAAAATCTATACTTTAAAAACCTTTTGATCGATTAAAAAAGTAAGATCACAGCAAACAATATTAAGAGTTTATATTTTTTCAAAAATTCTTTTAGCGAAAGAAGAGAGCAATGCTGTTTCTGTTACAAATATGTATTTATAAATTGTTTAATTATAAACGATGGGGAAATGAAATTGGCTACCTTTCTGCATTATTATTATTGCTTATTATTGCTTATTATTGCTTCGATTATATGAAATTATTGCTTCGAAGAAACAAGCATTGGAGTGTACTAGTATGTGACTGAATTTAATTATCTACTTGCCAACTTGCATATAACCTACAGTTGATACACATAATACGTCAAAGAAAGGAAGTTGATTGAAGTGTGTGTAACTAAGTTTCACCGTGCTCTCTATGGGCAGGTTGACACACTAGGTAGCTTCTCGTTGTTTTCATTGACTGCTACTAGAGGGCACTGTCGTGTGCTGCGACTGCACTGACTCCACGTACTTGGTATGCTCTATCTCTTACACGTACAAAATGTGTTACAGTAATTTCTTTACACACATTGAGGGATAAAAAATGTATTATATTTCACCTTACTAACTACACAATGGGATAAAAGCTGAGAGAATTGATGTTGCAGACGCAAGAATTCAGTAATTTAAATTCTGTATTTAATAAAACATTTTTTGCAAAACGTGTTACAAATTTAAGGAGTAAAAAATGACAGTACATGTGTTCCCCTTCATGATAAACTAAAATGGGAAGCATATGACCAAGCTTTACGTATTAGATATATATAAAATCAATAGCAACATACGGCACTGAAACATGGGCTTTCGACTTTCTAATCACACTATAGCTTATTGACCAGACCGGAAAATAGAGTAATCTGACTGACTAACAGGCTACCACTTGACGACTGCTACTTCGACATTAAAACTCAAAATGATGTTAAATCTTTTATGACAGAAACTTACGAAACCAGACGGATACGACTCCTAGTCGCAATGAACAACCCTTTCTTCTTTGCTTTTGTCGGACATCATCGCCATGTTATCAACCGTTCCATCCGATATAACAGGAAGCGCCACCCGCTTGACATATTCACCCTGCCCCCACCTTCTCCCACAATATAACTACGTAGACCATAGAACCAGGCATCCGGACAACTAGCACTTACATTTATGACTTTATAATGCTTTTCTAATGACTATTTTGCAGAACGACTAAGGCATTCTAAAATCTAGAAACTTTTCCTTATTGCAACAATCAACACACACCATATACAGCACTACCAACAACTTAATAAAAGCACTCTCAAATAAAATAACCCTTCTAAATCCCTTTAACGAAGTAACCCATCGAACATGACCCCAGCCCTAAAACAAACTGCATTAAAATAACCTGTGATCCCCTACATCTACACCTTAATAAAGAAACCTATCTCCCCCAGAATGCCTTCCCTTAACAAAATAACCTGTCTATACCCTCGGCCCAACAAATTAACCCGTCTTCTCATGTTCAAGCGTCACCCATCAGATATTCAATGAGCATCTCAAACACCCAATTTACAAAATCCCACTGCTTTTTTGTATTTTAGGGTTAATTGTTCTGTGTGAGCAAATAATATTAATTCTTATGTAAATAGTAAACAATTTGTTTGAGTGTATATGTTTCTGAAAAGCAAATTTTTGCATAGAAAGTATTTTTTCAAACCAACTTTTGAGTTCTTATTGCTACTCATTGCTACCATTCGGAACATTTTGTTTAAAACAAAATGTACTTAAATATGCGAAAGATGGTCTTAAAAGCTAATTTTTGAAGTTCGACGTTTCCTTCCTGGACAGGTAAAAGGACTTTTAGAAAACAAGTGCGTGACTTAATAACACTAGCAATGTGACACTTCAAATTATCATTTTATATATTACCATCAATTCCAAAGAATCAATTCCTGTCAAACAAAAATCATGCAAATCGTTAAGACCTTCTTCCCCGATGCTCTTAGCACATCACATTTGCATGAACAACCCACGTTTGTACTTTAGTTTCTGGTTGTCCATTTCTCCACAGATGCACTATTTATTTGTTTGTCAGACATCAGTAACTTAAATGCTACGTACTTCATAGCGCCTTGTTACTTTCTCGCTAAGGAGTAGACTGCGAGGAAAGGAGGAGAATGCTGCGAGGAAAAATGGCTAATTTTCGGTAGAAAAACTCTTATTACAAGGCTCTGGGGCGAAAAAGTGGATAAATACAGTTGTTAAATTTAGAGGGGGAAATCCTCTCACACGAGGTGTTGCCAGAATCCTTGTGTTGTGGGTTCTTGATACCGAAAAATCGAATGACGAGCAAACGTGTTTGCCTGTCCGTCCGTCGGTCCGACTGTGAACAATGTTAGCGGCTAAACCGTTCAGCCGATTGTCTACTAAATTAATTTCCCCAATCGATCTGGATGTTGTTGCGTCCTCTTGAATTTGAAATCGATATTTTAATTCTTGGGAGTATTTTACTAGAAACCCTCCGCACAGTTTCAAACTTGTCAAAAAAATGGCTCCATCGTTTTTGATGAAATTTTGTTGTTGGATAGTGTAAAGGACGTTTATGAGAACAGTACAGAACTTATGTTCATTCAAAATCCTGATTTTTCGAAAATTACGAAAGCTTAAATTTTTTTTTAGTACTCCTACAACAACAATATGAAAGGTAGATATTTTTCCCTTAATGAAATCTGTTTCTTTAAAATAAATATAAAAATAAGGCCATGAACAATTTTTCGAATATTTGAGAATTTTTGGCGTAATTTTGCCTGAAAATACGAGCGAAAAAATACGTGCTGTTTTAGCACCATTATTTTCTTTTACTCTGAGATGTTTTACTTATTTTCTGATACATCTAATAAACTCTAACGAACGGAACCGACTCTCACCCAACGTCTTCTATTTTATATTTTACTACAATTTTAGTTAACATTTCGATGTGCTGTTTTTCGCGTCAATAGTTTTTAAAACTTCTTTTCATTTTCTTCGGAATTCGAAAAATTTAATCATTGGAATGTATTTTATTACTTGTTGATTGTTTCAACAAGAAAATCGACTTGTTTACTTCCTCGAGGGAACTATCAGCATTTCTTTTTCATATGTGTTCTCACACACATTACCTACTTCCGTGTCGCGATGTTTTCTATTGTATTTAATAATAATTTAACTCTCTCAAAAGAATACTCTGAAACAATAATTTAACAAGGTATGAAATATTTGGTCGTAATTCTCAATATTGCTAGTGTTAGTTCTTTGATTGAGTTCTAGGAGAAAACCAATGTGGTGGACAACAATCGTATTAGTTTTACGTGACAGATCTAGTTGTCTGTAGTTCTAAATTATTTCATTTCCTGCCTACAGAAGTCCATAAACTATCGAAACTCATGCCTGGTTTTATCTGGACGGATTTTTGGTCAGAGAATCTTTGAATATCTTGAATATAAGAGAGGAAATATCTTTTTGTTCATAGGGCCAAGGGAGCGTATTAAACAAGCAATGTGAAACGATTCCATATTATTCAATTTCATGTAACATTTTTCAATAAAATTGGATTGTTTCAATAGTGAATGTCAGTTGCAAATTCAACAAAATTCCATCATTCAACTCAAAAAGCATAGTTTTTTAATTTCTAAACGGTTGAGAAAACGCCGTGAAATTAAACAGTCGCCTTAATACGAACTGTTTACCCTACAAATAATGATTACTCCCTATGTTACAACAAAACTATATCTTTATCTGCTTTATCCACATGTGTTCGTTCAACCAAAATCCCGAAATTAACTAGAACTGAACAAAACTAAGATCTATCAGGTTTTGTTAGTGTCACATTTACCCGGAAGGCAGTCATTTTTAGGATTGGATCAACAATTCATAGGAATCACAGTTATGTTAAAAAGAAGACTCTCCATCGTATGAATGTACAATTTAGTTCATATATCTTTATAATATATAATACTTCAGGAAAATATCTCTAAAACGTCTATAGCTCACTAACTGTTTAATACGATTTATAAATCAATTTCAGAAAAATAAGTTAGTTTTATGCTCGTGGAGAGAACATTTTCCCTAAAATGTGTGACGAATAGATCTGAGAGGAAAATAATTGAGTTTTGTAGATTATGGAATTCTGAAATGAGCACCAGTAAATACAACCTAAAACATATTGTAACAGTATGAGAAATAAATTGTGCATAACACGAAAACGGTGCGTTCTAGATTTTACAAACCCTATTTCCAGTTGGTTAAAAACTGTTTATTCCCAAAATTGATGTAATGAAAATAGGCTAATTCATGTAAAGGGAAATTAAATTGCAACGGTCTAAGAGTTTTTATAATAACGCTTTTGGGTAACTTACTCTCTCAAGAAAAGTTTAGGACGCCTAACAAACGTAAAATGTAATGGGATTATGATTTTATACACGGTTAAAAATTTGTACACGTAAGCTTTCGCGGCTCGAATCCATAAATTCTCGGCTATCCGGGAGACGCCGCGTCGTTGGCTGGGGGGCCGACGTTTCGCCACACATGTCGCGCGGGCTTCCTCTGTCCCTCAGGTTCCTCTGTCGCTGCCCTGAGGAAGCCTGCGACATGTCAGGCGAAACCTCGGCACCTCAGCCAACGACGCGGCGTCTCCCGGATAGCCGAGAATTTACGGTTAAAAATTAATGTATGATTTTAAAATAGTTTTAAATGTCATAATGAGGGTATAAACAAATATGCTTAGCGATAAGTTTTAAAATTACACGTTCAGAGCAGTGGAATCTTTGGATTTTTCTGGCCCCAATAATCGATAAAAAGTTCAAAAGTCTATCTAGTTTTTACATCGAGTTAATAATCCAAAGCTCCTGGTTCGATCCCCGCCACAACAGATGGATTTTATGTGGTGAAAATCGCCCACGCACGTATAGGTTGCCTCGTTAAGAAATGATGAGTAGAAATTTATTTTAGCGTTTCTGGCCATTAAATTCTTGATTACGTCAAACTCACTCACGTAGACATTTATTAGACATTAAGATTGCATAGACCTTATCTCTAAGTGGTCCAAACTAACGCCAAAATTGGCGTACATAGCAAAAAGAACAACGGTATACCACTCCAGTAACAAGTGGCTCTGGAATTTTAGGAAGGTTATCTCAACTTGGATGCAAAGTTGTCTTCAAACACCCCATCTCACCATACATTCTGCTGTGTGTTTCATACATTTCTGTGCCCAGAATTAGAATTTAAGCAAGTTATCCGCAATGCTCTAATTTTAACATTGATGTATACATTTTCAGCATTGCTTTAAATCAGGGATTTCCCACCTTTTTGCGTTATTGACCTCTTTGAAAACATGTTTTGCTTCATTGACTTCCTCACGTTTTCTCTATATAACACATCAAATTACGTATTCGTAACGAAAGTAATGACACACACAAATGTAAATGTGTATGTGTAAATTCTATAAAGGTAATTGGCTCAAAGAAACGGAGTTTTTGGTAGAATTATTTTTTTATACTATTATTATTTTAAATTATCCAAATATAATATTGTCCTTTAGATGCACAACCACAGATTCTAATGGTTCAAAAGTTTAATTTTCATTCCTGTGAATGATAATAAATTCCAAAATAGAAGAAATTTTTATTATTAAATTTGTTTTGTTATATTTGTTCAGAAAGAACAATTAATCCAAAACTAAAAAAAAGAACCTAACATCCACAATTATACTGCTTTTTTATTCCTCTGTTAATTTTTCTTTCCGGACAAATATATTCATTTCTTTTATAAATAATAAACAATCTACGTGTTTTTGAAGTGTTTCTACGCTCTACGCTTCAAACCAACTTTTGAGTGCATAATGCGGTTCAACCATTCGGAATATCCAAATAGTTTATGAGATGCGTAGATACGCTTAAAGTCGCCTGGTTTTCCAAGTTTCCTGCCCGAACACCCTGTATACTGTCTCCGTAGTGTTCGGTGGCGGGCGCCGCCCCCCGTGGAGCCGCCTGAGAGCGCTCGGCGCGAGTGCGTCTGCACTTACCCTGAGAGCGAGCATGTTGCGAGAACCGTCTGGCGGAGGAAGAGGGAGCGACGGACGAAGCTGCTGCCCGGCCTCCTGCACTCGCCCTCTTATACTCACGGCCTCCCTCTCCCCCTCCGGCCCCGCCCCCCACGCACTTCCGCCTGGCGGCCGCGCGGCCGCCGCGGCGCTGCACCCGATCCGAAGGCGACCTCCGCCCACCCAATCCACACGCTGCAGGAGGCAACGCAACAAACATGACTTCCATTACTTCATCCTTGAATAAAGAGAAAATGAAAACTCATCAGTAGGCGGCGGATTGTAATGAAATGTCACTTTTGTCTTTTCACTTTACAATAATGCCTTTTAGTACAGAAATTAATTTTACGTTATGACAAAAGGAAATGTCACATTTTTATATGGTAGTTTTTCGCATTTTTATAGAGTTCGGATAATAAGTCATATTTTACCTTTTCCTGTCTTTTTTTAAATAAATAAAGATCTTTATAGGGGGCGAGGATCTAGTCATTTAGCGTGCTCTTCTGCTTAATCACTTTTAATATTTTTATTACAATAGTGTATAATAAGAAGGTCATATAAATAATATTTACAAGATGCAACAAATGTTCTACCCAGATATCTAATGTTCCTTTGTGCCTACGTATTGTCGGTTCGGCAGATTTAGAGATAACGACCGAGATTTCCAAACCAAGAGTTTGCAAGCCGAGTGCCCTTGAACGAAAGATCAAACTTTTTACGTCGCCTTTCTTTGTTTTTAGGGCATTTTAAAAATATTTTAAGGTTATTTTTAAGATAAAGATGTTTTAGTTCATTAAAATACGCTCTCTCATCTGTAGCATTTCCACAGTTATACTATGTATCGTACTTCATCGAATGTAGACAGCATCGCGTAGGTGGATGAAAGAATCGGTTTGGTTTTCGTACGTATGTTTTTCGTTGCAATACTGTTATTAGAGTGTAATGCAATTCGACCTTCATGTTGTTTTCCATAATGATTGATTGATGATTAGTAGTAATTCCGGGTGCGTCATAAGGTGTCATTACTCCCATAAATGTAGTGCATGTGTTGTTCGTGAGGTGACGGTGATATCTCATTCAGAGGTCATCAACCACCCGTCTATCCACGATACCCCGACCTACACACTGGGGAATGTAATACAGATAACCAGCGCTAACCCGAATCCCAAGGGAAGAATTAAGTGTTCGTGTTAAAAAAATATGCTAACAGGGGAGTCAAATCTTATTTTTGGAAAACAGTTTTTTCTACACACTACTCATTCACTATGGTACCGGGATGGCTCAGGGTATCCTCTGATGTCTCTGCAGTGCCTCTGACTGGAAGGTCCTAGGTTCGAGAGCCGGTGGCGGCAGGCTTTTCAACACTAGCTTCTCAGCCTTATCGAATTTACTCGCTGTCTGGAGAAGCTTTCTAGCGACCGGCTTCTTTGATCGCTAGTTTTCCGTGGTTTCTCCAATCAACACCCGGCGAATGCCGTAGCAGTACCCTTACAAACGGGCCACAGACCGCGCCCGATCTTTCCTTCACTTTCTTTGACCTGTCCCATCCCTTACATACACACACACACTAACATGCACTACTCTGCGTTCGTAAGTCTTTTTTAGGACTAATCTGGGAAGCGGGTAAACCGATTTCGAAGTAATTCCGGGGCGGGAAGAGGCTGTGGTGCACTGCACATATGATTCGTTCCTTGACCAGGACACGATCCCGGGTTCGATTTCGTGACGCGATCTCTGAGGGTTCGATTCCCGATCGGGACAGATTATAGGACGACTGACTTTATTATATTCAAGTTTGTTAATTTGTAAATTCTCAAAGATGAGGTATAGCCAATCAATTCAACCACTCTTGGTTGAAATGTGAGTTTGCCAATCTTGTCTCTAAGGAAGGGGCGAGGTAAATGGTCTACGATTTTTGGATAACGTTAATGAAGGTAAAGGGTACCTGTACAAATACTTAGCACATCGTTGTTTTAAGAAATGAAGTGGTCTATATGAACAGAAATAGTTTCCAGTCCTGAAGAAAACTTATGTAGTTTCAATAACCTCACAATAACTCAAATCCCCACAGATTACTATTTAAGATTTAGGTTACAAACGAAAGTGTACAGTTTCTAAAATCAGCGCTTCCCCATTGCAGTTAGAAATTGAGAATCACAGAACCGAACACCAATATGACGAAACGTCGCAATTATGCATTTCGAAAATAAACTAAAGTGAAACACGCAAGACCGCGCTGCATCGAGCGATATTCCAGAAGCCAGTCTAGTGATTTAGCGGTAGAGAGACGAGTATGTTTCGTTTTAATTTCATTCAGTAAAATAACTTTATATCTTCAGCCAGTTTTTGTACAGATATGTTTATCCACAGTTTGTCATTTCCGAGTTCATTCTGATTGATTGAATTGAATTGAATTGAATTTGCCTTATTTTACGTGGCGAGACTCGGGCCATCAGGCCCGCTCTTCCGTCTGACCACGCTAATTTCGCTACGCTCCTTTCATCTAGCAGAGAAAGAAGGTATTTCTTGGGCGAGAAACAGGCGATTTGAATTTAGCTCAGAGGCGTCATTTAGGCTTGAGGATCTTTTACATGCAAGTAAATCTACTTACATGGGACAGCCGGCTTTACTTCCCCTCCGAAGGAAGGCGTACGAAGGATTTTTTCGCCCTTAAAAATCCACGGCTTCGACCGGGTTTGAACCCGCCAACTTGGGTACAACAGTCCAGTACGCTAACCGTTACACCATCGCCGCCGCATACACCATCGCCGCCGCCGCGCATACACCATTGATTAGAAAGTGTTTCCCAGCGAATCATCTGCAATAAAGATTAGCTCCGTTGAGAAGTGTGTTTTATATCCAGAAAGTGGCGGTGTTCCTACCTGAAATGTGAAATTTATAGTTTAACTTGTGTGTTCCCCCCTCTTGGTATCTCCGCCGTCGGGGCGCCGCTGGCTTTGTACTCACAACTGACCTCCCGAGAGGTGTGGTTATGTGCACGCATGTGAACGTTAGTGGGTGGGTGCAGGCGTGGGTGTGGATGTGCGTGTAAATGTATGTGTGTGTGCATGCGTGTGTGCGTTAATGGGCGACTGTATGAGTGTGTGTGCTCGCGTGTGCGACTGTGTGTGCGCGTGTCTAAGTGACGGTTTGTGGGTGTATGAGTGTGTGTGTGCGTTTATGAGAGCTAGGGGAGGAAAGGACAAAGATGTGGAAGAAAAGATTGCGCACGATCCGTGGTCCAAATATTAAGGGACTTCTCCGACATTATATTGTTATTGACGAAATAACAAAAAAAATTCCTTATCACAGCAGCCAACCTTAAAAATTCTCCTTTGGACCGCGTATGAGTACGTCTTAGGTATGAAGTTGAAAGGTTGAAAATTGCTTGTTCCGGACAGAGCGTGTCCCAGCAGGGGCGATGCCTTGCTAGTGGGTGATACCTGGTTGGGGAAAACTCGTTATGCGGGTAGGTAAGCGTCAGAACTCCCCTTCCAGCCGGTAAATATCACCTCATTTCCTCAGAAGAAACATGCAACGAACTTACGGGATTACTGACCTTGACAGTTGACGCACCCTGAATCAGTAATCAGTCACTTCCACGCTCTAAGACGAATGACAGAGGGGCCCTGCGGGTCACTCCGCAGCCGAGAAGGGAGAGGGACCCACCTCGAAGCAAAGCGACGAAGCGGAATCAGGGACGAGAGAATTGCGGTGTGGCTGGATGAGATGGGGGGGATGCTGAAATGAGCGTAATGATCAGAGCGTCCTGATTCACATATGCGAATAATAGATACAATATTGTATTATTATTACAGCAACATTATTCATACAATATTGCTGTAAAAAAGCTCAGAAAAGTTGTCACTGTGCTAATAAAATTTAGAGCTTAAACGTTGATAAACGTTTTATATACTTTGGTTTTTTTCTCAACTGAATGATAATCTTATCAGTTTTACAAAATGCTTTTTTTACCTCGATTCCAGAGAATTTTGTGATGTACTGTGGCCAGATTGAGATAATTCCCCATAAAAATTGGCATAAGAAGAAAATGTAGAAGAGAAAAAGCCGACTTTTCGGGTAAATAGGTATTTAGTACAATAATTAATAAAATTTACATTGCAATATTCCTGAGAAATTAAGATATCTGAAAATTAGTCTCTTCGTTAAAAATATATTTACATTAACATTATATAGTTCGTAATGACCTAATAAAAGTAAATATATACTAATAAAGTTTTACATATTATCAGGAACACCAATTCATAAACAAAATTATGGAATGGGAAAAAATAATTTTTTAGAACGATTTAATTGATAAATTAAAAAGTTAATTATAAAAGTGTAAATTAATATATTGGGAAATAAAAAAAATAGGATTAATAAAGATTACGCGTAACGATGCCTCTGGCAATTCGAAACTGGCATCACTCTCGCCTCTTGCGTAAAACTTAGTGAACTGGAATCGTGTAAATCGGATCATTTTACTTCCTAAAATTCCTTTTAGCGGTAAATTCCACGAAACATTGCGGGAAATGCACCCGTTCAAATGACACCGCCGATTGCCTTCGTCTTGGGATGAAAGTGAGCGATTCAGTGGGCTAGTAGTGTCTCGTAACGAGAGCACCGAACGCGCACGGAACGAGTCGGCGAATCCTTGATGTAGCGACCGTGCGTCCCTTCCATCTTCATTAAAACACCTGCGCGGCCTCACCACAGCCACTTCCGCGTGCGTAATAAGCCTCGCGAGCGAAAGGAATCGATCGAGTTGGAATCGACAGCGCATAAAGGAAACTGACGGCGGAATTCCCAGAAAGGGATAAATCTGCCTATGAGAACCGTACTCACTTCTGGGAGTACGCGAGGAGGGAGTCATTCTCTCCTTTCCTGGAGTCGAAGTGGTGGTTGGTCTCTTACTTCCAGTATATTAAGGATGGAAGTGATTGATTGATGTTTGATTGATGTTTGATTGGTGTTTGATTGATGTTAGATTGATGTTTGATTGGTGTTTGATTGATGTTTGATTGATGTTTGGTTGATGTTTGGTTGATGTTTGATTGATGCTTGATCGATGTTTAGATGATGTTTGATTGATTGATGTTTCCCGGCACGTCAACTGCCATGGTCATTGATCCCTTTTGTGTAGTCAACGTTTTATCTCCGGTTGTTCACCTCCGCTGAATAGTGAGATCCATCGCCGACCTACGCGTCGGTTGTCGAAGAATTTCCTCTCCAATTGCTTTCCCCACAGCGGGAAGCTCTAAGCTCACGGCGGGTCTTACGGTGTGTGGTTGTGTAGTGCATGTAGTGTAAGGGAGTGTAGGTAGGGGAAAAGGATAGGACAAGGGGGAAAAAAGGCAAGATCGCGCACGGCCTTTGGCCTGCTCTCACTTTCTGGTGTAGATGGGAAAAATATTGGAAAACTAACGATCATAGCATTCCGATGCTAGAATTTGCCTCCGGAAAACGGTTGAACCCTATCTGGCTACTTAGTATTTTCAAAACTCCTCCCACCACCGCCAGGACACGAATATTCTTCATAGTATTCACTTCGCAATGGCATTCAGAAGCAACAAAATGCACGCTTTGGAAAAAAAAATTCGAGTGCAAAAAGCACTTAACATTATCTTGTTCACTATCACTAATAGGATAAAAAGGCTATTGCCTAATTCGAATTACCTATGAACGCACAAATATAAAAATATCGTTACTTGTAATCGTAAATCGTTCAACCGTACACGTATCTGTAAGCTGGTAACAAAATACTGCTCATTTACATTTGTATTAGACTACTAGTAAGTTGAGAGAAACAGAAACACTTGTTTCTTGTAGAATTTCATTTGTGAACTACTGGGCATTCACTTGTGACTCTTAGTGATTACTAATATGATTGCGAAATGCGATTGCTGTGGTTCTCACAAGTTAACAGTGAATTCACTTGTAACGTGTGAGAAACGGACTCCAGGTGATACCAGCGCCTGATATTACGTTTCATCCCCTCTCCCGATTAATGAAAATATGGCCTGCAATCACATGGAAGGTTTCAGAAGTTGCCCTCAAGTCCTTGTAAGTGGACACCCCTGTTCTATAGGATACTCCCCTGGTGTGCTCTCGGATCGGATATTGTTAGTCAACTCGTCGGTAACTCGTAAATGGGCAACGAAGCTTCTTCTCATCCTGATCCCTTCAGTTCGGATGCGCTCTACCGCATCTCAGCTTGCCGATTGGGGACGAGTTTTCCCAGAGCTACACGTGATGAACATCGTACACTGTACACAGTTTCTGATGCAGATTGATATAGATACAGATACCATATTATTAACGTATTTTTTCATTGAATAATTACATGTCTTTGACCAGTTGACCCCTTGGCAGCAGAAGATGAACAGATAGAATATTAAGTACATAAAATGTGTGGCTACGTATGCAGCTCACGTATTACGAACAAAACTATATCGGTTAAATAAGATTCGGAAGGAGGTTATGGAAGATCGAAGCATTGTTTTGGTAGCGTTTTAGCCGGTTACGATGGGGATTATATTTACCAAGTTCAAAATGAAGTGCAGATGGAATAATAATAATTTTGCGACTGAAATTTGTAGAAAAAAATTTTGCAATGGAAGTATACCTAACTCAGAATGAATTCGTATGTTTGAAATTAACAAAGGGGCTTTAATAGTATCTCTTAGGCAGGTGTTCTGAAACATTTGTATTCTATTAATGTTTGTTTTAGATGCTGATCCCCAAATTGAACACGCATAAGATATTATAGGCCGAATCTTTGTTTTATAAATGTGTAATTTAGTCTGTATACTTAGTGAAGCAGAGTGCTTGACGAAACGAAGTAGCTGATGCCATCGTTTATAAGCTAGCGAAATTCTATGGGCGATATGATTTCGCCAATGGAGTATTCTGTCCATTATTACTCCTAAATTTTTCATTGGATCATTGGATCATTGGTGGATGAAATCCATTTTATTGGTTCATTTTGATATGTAAGGGAAGGTGATTCATTAGGTTACTAACTTATTGCGCAATGGTTTTCAACCATAATTTCTTCTGAAAAGACATTTTTGTATCAATATTATTGTATCAGTACATTCTAGATATCTTCTATGCAAATCATTATGTGAATTCTCGGAACGTTATCAAGGTAAAAAGAATGTTTGCAATTTAAATCACCGCAGATTACGGATCAAATAAAAAATATTCCTTAGGAGTGTTAAGATTAATGTGATTTAGAAATAACATTAATGTTTCTTTTGTAAAAAAATGTTACTTTCTTGCGACCTGTTTGATACTGCCGGAATTGTACTTTCATCCGTAGGAGCAGAGGCGGTTTTAAACAAGAAAACGGCCCTTTGCAGCATGGACCGCAGCTGAGGATACCATCCCGAAGACCCGTTACTTCATGTTAGCTTAGTTTCCATTGTATTAGGACGCAGTCTGCCTGGTGGTTTTTCCCCGACTAGCGGGTTTTCCTCCAGGATCGAGCGGCGGGTGATGGAGTCTTTCTGTATTAATAGATCACAGTCGCTCGGGGTGAATACCAGGCTGCCGCGTAGCGCGCAGATATGTAAAGCACATAATCTTATTTAATTCAAATTGTGTTTTCAATCTCAGACTTGATTTTAAAATTATTTCAAACTTATTATTGTAAAATTGTATCCATTTAACTTCTGATGTTGTCTATTTATAAGTTTTTTTAAAATAACGTTTGCTTTCCACTAACTACTTACAACTTGTAGATTACATTACATTTAAATTTTTAGATAACATTACTTTTTAGTACTTTTACTATTACTACATTACTCTGTATATTTGTGACATGTGGTTAGGCGGAAGAGCGGGCCTGATGGCCCGAGCCTCGCCATATTAATAAAGGCACATTTTTTTTTTCGTTAATCGGCCAACTAGGACCACGCAAGCAAGCATCCTGCATATACCGTGGCTCAGTTTTTATTTATTATCGCGGTGGCAGGTGCTTGCAACAATTCTTAGGGGGGACCAGCATTAACTGGATCCGATTTTTATCCCCCATGGTTGTTAGCCCGGGGGTATGGAAGATGAAAGATGATAGGAATGGCGATAGGTGATCGTGGACTTTTGGAACCATCCCAGCATTCGCCTTTATGACCGAGGGAAACCACGAAAACCCCGGTCAGGATGGCCGGCCCGGGAATCGAACCCGGACCTCCCGATTGCGAAGTCAGCGCGCTACGCACTGAGCCACTTCGCTCGGTAAAGGCGCATTGTTGTTATTATTATTATTATTATTATTATTATTATTATTATTATTATTATTATTATTATTATTATTATTATTATTATTATTATTATTATATAATGTTTTGATTTTGTATCAATAAGTCTTCGTATAAATCGATCGCCTTAATTATTACGCATAAATGTGTAAAGCCTAATTAATTGCCTAAAAGTCTGTGAAACCAGATTTAACATATTTCTCAATTTTTCTATGAGAGAGAAGAACAAAACACAGCATATATCGAGCGTACCATTGCTAAATATAATAACTAAGCTAAATATTGAAAAAAAATACGTCTGTCTGTCCGTTCGTCCGTCTTTCTGTGCACAACGCTAACGCATGAACAGTTCAGCCGATTTCCTCCAAAATTAATATTCCTCGATTGTCCTAGCTGATGTAGCGCCCCTGGAATTTGAAACCGATATTTTAATTTTGGGGGTACTTTACATGAAGCCCCTCTGACATTTTCAAAATTTTCAAAGAAATATATCGAAATATTTCGATTAAATTTTCTTGTCGAATAGTGCAAAGAACATTTAAGAGAATGGTGCAGGTACATGCCTGATTTTTCGAAAATTGAAAAAAAATGTGTAACTACAGAATTGGAGATTGAGATTTTTATCTGAAGTCTGTCGTGCAAAATAAGCTCTTTGAAAAAGGGCTTAAATTTTCAAAAGAACTTGTCGTTTTGCCTACTTCAGAATTGAAATTTACGATTTTTTTCAAAAAATTGCGTAAATTTTTTTCTTTAAATTTTCTCTACAAGGAAGGATAAAAATTTGGTGCTAGCCCCATTTTCATGTATTACTCTTTTTTTCGAAAACTGCAAAACAAAATTCAAAACTAGAAAATTTAAGATAGAGGTGTTCCCTCAGACAGTCTATTACACAAAATTATTTCTTTAAAAATATCATGTACAATTTTTGTAAAAGTTAGTAATTTCCACATAATTTCCGTTTGAAATTAATGAAGCATATACGGGCGTCCCTTAGTGCATAACGATAACATTGTAATATTGCGAGATTGTATGTGGTGATGTAGCACCACTAGTTTGCGATGTTTTAGGTCATCAAAATCCGCCCGCTACTAATCACCAATGAATTGTTTTTGGCGGAGAGGGAGATCGTTGGACACTGCGCAGTGGCGCATCGAACGGCAGCCACAAAAACTAAAATTCTTGTGCGATTATAATTGAGGGCCTTGTGGCACCCCAGTGATCGCTTAATGAGCAGCGTGGCCTTGAGGCAGCCGGTCTCCTGCTGAAAGTGCAGGCCGTGCCGCGCCCGGAGAAATGGGGGGGGGGGGGCGCGAGTTATGACACTGACCCTTTCGGAGGCGATCGACCTCAGCCCCCCTCCTCCCCCCCCGCACGCCAACTTGACTACTGCTTTCCATTCAGCCGCACGCTGTCCGAAGGAAAATTCTAGCCGCCCGCTGCTCTGATCAGGAGTTTTCCGTTGTTACTTTACTCAATACTAGATGTATAGCAGAGAAGTGTTAATACAAAACGGCCAATTACCGAGCATAATATTTCCTTCTTTCTTCTTCTATTCTCACATATACACACATACAATTACATGCATTACATTGCACCGGGGGAGGTGGCTCTGGGAATGAACTGATGCCGCAGCAGTTCTAGGGAGGTTTTAGGTTCAAGTCGAAACGGTGGCAGAATTTTCGACAGTAGCTAGGTAGTTACGTGGAGATCTTTCGCTGTCTGGAGGACAATTCTAGTGGCCGGCTGCTCTGAACGGTAGTTTTCCGTCGTTTCCTCTATCAACTCCAGGCGAAAGCCGCAGCAGTACTCTAACAAACGGATCACGCGCGATCTTGCTCATCTCTTTCTTGACTTATCCTCATACCTTACTTGCCCATACCTACACTAAGATTCACTACACTACCCCACATGTCGGGAGGCCGGTGGGGAGCTAAGAGCTTGTTCCTGCTGGTGGGAGATACACGGTTGGGGATACCCTGCGTGAGTAGGTTGGCGTTGAAACTTGCCATCTACCTGAGAAGGATCACCGCCATATCTCCCAGTAAAGAATACATTATACGTACGGGAGCATGCAGCTGCTAGCGATATTAACAGTTGGCACATTTCGGGACACCAATCGATCAATCTAACGACAACTCGTTTCGGTTGTTTGGTTGGTTGATTGATTGATATTTCTAGGCATTATGGGCATTAGTTCCGCAGTGCACTCAGTACAGCACACCCAGCCGGAGCTCCCGAATCAATATTTACATTGCATTTATTAGCTGACAGAAATTTTCTTAACATCCAAAATTATTGAACCGACGAAAGTACAATAAAAATATACACGAAAGTAAATAGAAGGTAAACAAAAAATGGTTGGAAACAGTTTTTTGCAAATGGATTTTGAAATAACAACTTCCACGAACATTTTTTTACCGCTTTTCTTTCTGTATCTTTAAGAAACCAAAAGAAGGATACATTTGGCGAATTCTTTTGGTTTTTGCTACAATTTATAGCACTACAGGCATTTCCGTATGTTGTTGGCATTTTTAATCATGCAAGAATGTATGCAGGACGTAAATGTGATTAGTCACAATTTGACAATGGCAAGTTAGCTAGAGCGGATATTAAATAATATTCAAACGATTCAACTCACTGCATCAAAATTATATCGCTATCACATACCATTAAGTAAACCATGTTTAACCCGCAAACAAATGTACAGGCGGCACCTAATCGAACTGGTGATGCCTCTCGCTCGCCACTGGGAGCGCTGAGGTCGCGCAGGATGAAAGAAATCTCACGGAGCTCCGCAATTGTTATCCTAAACTGTGGAAACACAGAGCTTAACACCCTACGAATTTTTTGCAGCGAATTCTCTACTAGTACATGCACCAGCGCACCCGGTTTTAATAAATTTTTTCCGACATAATTGAATGCCGTGGATTTACAGCAGATGAATTCCTCCTCATGCACTGTACATGCTAATTTTTGCAATTAATTATCTTACACTTTGCAGTACATCATTCTGATTGATCCTGCGTATATGCTATAACCTGTTGACGTCAATCACTCATTATTATTCATCACTCGTAATTCTTGTCCTGCTTACATGCATCAGTGTTACTAAATAAAAATACTGTACTGGGTATGAGTGTATCAACTCGTAAAAGAACGAATAATTGAGTAATATAAAGTGTTGCAATGGTGCCAAGTTTGTTTTGAGAGAGAATGGCTTGAGTTCGCAAGAGATGGACGTATGACAATTAATTCGACATATTTAAAGTGAAATACTTGTTTAATACCCAATTAGTAATGTTAGAATATTGACAAATCCTTGGGTAAGATATTAGATATAGTTAATAGATGGTTCAAGAATACGGAACAAGAAAGCTTTGAACATGGAACAGGTAAGTGTTTGCCTATTGATTAGCCATCCTGAGCTTTGGAACAATATACTTTGTTTTTGCAACTTAAAGTGTTTTATTTGACAATCCTCAAGAGTTAGGAGAACGGATAGTAACGTAGGATAAGTGGAGAGCAGCGGCAGTTGAAACTGGGTTTAAAATACCCATGATATACGGGAGCACAACCTTTGCGCGACATAAGCCACTAGACAAGTAACAGACAGTATTATACTGAAATGATCTCTTCTTTGTTTCTGAACAAAACATCTTTGCACGTTTTAGAGGATTTGTTTCTGAATTTAGCAACTGGATTTCCACCTTTTTGTTACCAGGGACCTCTAATAAGAGCTTTTATTTCAAAAATTAGCGATTTTTTTGCAATATTACATACGTTCTCGTTTCATAAACGTTTTTTGTGTATTCTACATTGTAGTTCACGATTTGAAGAATTACAAAGTAAATGCGCTGCCAACTGTGGGGTTTGAACACACACTCCCTCTCGGGAATCAGAGCTTAAATCTGGCGCCTTAGACCGCTCGGCCAACCTGACCACGGGCAGCGGCTTCACTGTGCATTTTATATTCTCATTTCTTGAGAGAAAATTATAAAATAATTGAGTTGTCAGGTGTGGGGTTCGAAACCACGCTCCCTCTCGGGAACCAGAGCTTAAATCTGGCGCCTTAGACCGCTCGGCCAACCTGACCCACTGAGAACGGCTTCTCTGTGCATTTTATATTCTCATTTCTTGAGAGAAAATTATAAAATAATTAAGTTGTCAGGTGTGGGGTTCGAACCCACGCTCCCTCTCGGGAACCAGAGCTTAAATCTGGCGCCTTAGACCACTCGGCCAACCTGACCACGGGCAGCGGCTTCACTGTGCATTTTATATTCTCATTTCTTGAGAGAAAATTATAAAATAATTAAGTTGTCAAGTGTGGGGTTCGAAACCACGCTCCCTCTCGGGAACCAGAGCTTAAATCCGGCGCCTTAGACGGCTCGGCCAACCTGACCACGGACAGCGGCTTCACTCTGCATTTTATTTTGTCACTTCTTGAGAGAAAATTATGAAATAGTTAAGTTGTCAGGTGTGGGGTTCGAACCCACGCTCCCCCTCGGGAACCAGAGCTTGAATGTGGCGCCTTAGACCGCTCGGCCAACCTGACCATGGAGAGCGGCTTCACTCTGATTTTATTTTGTTGAGAGAAAATTATAAAATAATTAAGTCGTCCGGTGTGCGACTCGCACCAACGCTCCCACTCGGGAACCAGAGCTTAAATCTGGCGCCTTAGACCGCTCGGCCAACCTGACCACGGAGTGCGGCTTCACTCTGCATTTTATTTCGTCATTTCTTGAGAGAAAATTATAAAATAATTAAGTTGTCAGGTGTGGGATTCGAACCCACGCCCCCACTCGGGAACCAGAGCTTAAATCTGGCGCCCTAGACCGCTCGGCCAACCTGACCACGGAGAGCGGCTTCACTCTGCATTTTATTTTGTCATTTCTTGAGAGAAAATTATAAAATAATTAAGTTGTCAGGTGTGGGATTCGAACCCACGCTCCCACTCGGGAACCAGAGCTTAAATCTGGCGCCTTAGACCGCTCGGCCAACCTGACCACGGAGAGCGGCTTCACTCTGCATTTTATTTTGTCATTTCTTGAGAGAAAATTATAAAATAATTGAGTTGTCAGGTGTGGGGTTCGAACCCACGCTCCCTTTCGGGAACCAGAGCTTAAATATGGCGCCTTAGACCGCTCGGCCAACCTGACCACGGAAAACGGCTTCACTCTGCATTTTATTTTGTCATTTCTTGAGAGAAAATTATAAAATAATTAAGTTGTCAGGTGTGGGGTTCGAACCCACGCTCCCTTTCGGGAACCAGAGCTTAAATCTGGCGCCTTAGACCGCTCGGCCAACCTGACCACGGAGAGCGGCTTCACTCTGCATTTTATTTTGTCATTTCTTGAGAGAAAATTATAAAATAATTAAGTTGTCAGGTGTGGGATTCGAACCCACGCCCCCACTCGGGAACCAGAGCTTAAATCTGGCGCCTTAGACCGCTCGGCCAACCTGACCACGGAGAGCGGCTTCACTCTGCATTTTATTTTGTCATTTCTTGAGAGAAAAGTATAAAATAATTGAGTTGTCAGGTGTGGGGTTCGAACCCACGCTCCCTTTCGGGAACCAGAGCTTAAATCTGGCGCCTTAGACCGCTCGGCCAACCTGACCACGGAAAACGGCTTCACTCTGCATTTTATTTTGTCATTTCTTGAGATAAAATTATAAAATAATTAAGTTGTCAGGTGTGGGGTTCGAACCCACGCTCCCTTTCGGGAACCAGAGCTTAAATCTGGCGCCTTAGACCGCTCGGCCAACCTGACCACGGAGAGCGGCTTCACTCTGCATTTTATTTTGTCATTTCTTGAGAGAAAATTATAAAATAATTAAGTTGTCAGGTGTGGGATTCGAACCCACGCTCCCACTCGGGAACCAGAGCTTAAATCTGGCGCCTTAGACCGCTCGGCCAACCTGACCACGGTGAGCGGCTTCATTCTGCATTTTATTTTGTCATTTCTTGAGAGAAAAGTATAAAATAATTGAGTTGTCAGGTGTGGGGTTCGAACCCACGCTCCCTTTCGGGAACCAGAGCTTAAATCTGGCGCCTTAGACCGCTCGGCCAACCTGACCACGGAAAACGGCTTCACTCTGCATTTTATTTTGTCATTTCTTGAGAGAAAATTATAAAATAATTAAGTTGTCAGGTGTGGGGTTCGAACCCACGCTCCCTTTCGGGAACCAGAGCTTAAATCTGGCGCCTTGGACCGCTCGGCCAACCTGACCCACGGAGAGCAGCTTCTCTGTGCATTTTATTTTGTCATTTCTTGAGAGAAAATTATATAATAAATAAGTTGTCAGGTGTGGGGTTCGAACCCACGCTCCCTTTCGGGAACCAGAGCTTAAATCTGGCGCCTTGGACCGCTCGGCCAACCTGACCCACGGAGAGCAGCTTCTCTGTGCACTTTATTTTGTAATTTCTTGAGAGAAAATTATATAATAATTAAGTTGTCAGGTGTGGGGTTCGAACCCACGCTCCCTTTCGGGAACCAGAGCTTAAATCTGGCGCCTTAGACCGCTCGGCCAACCTGACCACGGAGAGCGGCTTCACTCTGCATTTTATTTTGTCATTTCTTGAGAGAAAATTATAAAATAATTAAGTTGTCAGGTGTAGGATTCGAACCCACGCCCCCACTCGGGAACCAGAGCTTAAATCTGGCGCCTTAGACCGCTCGGCCAACCTGACCACGGAGAGCGGCTTCACTCTGCATTTTATTTTGTCATTTCTTGAGAGAAAATTATAAAATAATTAAGTTGTCAGGTGTGGGATTCGAACCCACGCTCCCTTTCGGGAACCAGAGCTTAAATCTGGCGCCTTAGACCGCTCGGCCAACCTGACCACGGAGAGCGGCTTCACTCTGCATTTTATTTTGTCATTTCTTGAGAGAAAATTATAAAATAATTAAGTTGTCAGGTGTGGGGTTCGAACCCACGCTCCCTTTCGGGAACCAGAGCTTAAATCTGGCGCCTTAGACCGCTCGGCCAACCTGACCACGGAGAGCGGCTTCACTCTGCATTTTATTTTGTCATTTCTTGAGAGAAAATTATAAAATAATTAAGTTGTCAGGTGTGGGGTTCGAACCCACGCTCCCTTTCGGGAACCAGAGCTTAAATCTGGCGCCTTAGACCGCTCGGCCAACCTGACCACGGAGAGCGGCTTCACTCTGCATTTTATTTTGTCATTTCTTGAGAGAAAATTATAAAATAATTAAGTTGTCAGGTGTGGGGTTCGAACCCACGCTCCCTTTCGGGAACCAGAGCTTAAATCTGGCGCCTTAGACCGCTCGGCCAACCTGACCCACGGATAGCGGCTTCACTCTGCATTTTATTTTGTCATTTCTTGAGAGAAAATTATAAAATAATTAAGTTGTCAGGTGTGGGGTTCGAACCCACGCTCCCTTTCGGGAACCAGAGCTTAAATCTGGCGTCTTGGACCGCTCGGCCAACCTGACGGTGGAGATCCAACGCCGACCTACTGTCAACTAGCGGGGCGTTCCCTAACCATCGCGCACCAGTGGGGCGCCGCTTCTGCCGGGATGAGGTCCAAACTCCTATGGACACTTGTGGTAATGTAGTGCATGTTGGTGTAAGTGTGTGTAAGGAAATGGTGAGGATATATCAAAGACAAATAAGGAAAAATCACGTGTGGTCCATAACCCGTTTGTTAGGTAACTGCTCCGTCATTTGCTTAGTGTTGATTCGAGAAACTACTTAAAAACTAGATCAGAACTGACACCCTTCATAATTCTCCTCCCGACAGCGACTGATTTCGACCTAGCTGACCAAGTAGAGTGGAAAATCCTGCCAACTTTGGGACTCGATTTTAGGACCTTCTGACAGTGCGGTGACATCAGTTGATGCTCTGAGCCATCTCTCAGAGATTGCCGAAAACTGTATCTAGTCTGGGCGTCTTTCTTTCCCGTCCCGCGGCGCCGTCGAATCCATGTGACCAGGGACGTCACGGCCACCTGGACCGCCGCGCAGCCGCCGCTGCGCGAGTTATGACGGGGCCGTGGAAAGTGGCGGTGAGAGCTGGACGTCGCGTCGCCCTCCGTCGGAGAATCTCCTCGCGAGCTTTCCTTCCTGTCGCCTCCGCGCCACTCGCCAGACAGGAACGGCGACCAGTTCCTCCTCGCGTTGCAACGCTTTGTCGTCGCACACCGACGAAAAACGGGTTCTCCACTGCAAGCGACCAGCGTCGTTCCGAAAGTAATTCCTATCATTTAATGGCGTGGAACCTACGACACTTGCGTCATAATAACAGATTTGAGGCATTGTTTTGGCAGTTCGTACGTTTAAATTTTACAGAAAACTTCGGTCGTATTGAGAACATTTTCAGTGCTACAAGAAATACTTTCCAATTACAAATAAAATATAATACATACCGGAATATAATTAAGAAAGAAATTAGATTTTTGACAAGTTAGGAAAATAAGATTATAAAATGCGAAAATGAAAACATAATTTTTCTTCACGATTACATGAAATAATACATGTACTATTTTGAAAAGTCTTCCAATAAAAATAGTCTGAACATTAAAAAAAAATAATAAATACTAAGTAAGTTACAAAGTAAATAAGATTATCGTTATTTGTATGACCACTACATTAAATAAAAGAATACAGAAATGCTAAAAAACGCAACCCCTTTCTCACAAATGTAATCTACAATAAAATCCTTAAAATACACTGGCAAATTTATTGCCAAATATCGACCGAGTAATATAGGTCACACAATTATTGCAAACACATTTATATTATAATTTTTTCACTCATGGAATGACAATATAAAATGCACAGAGAAGCTAGTCTCCGTAGGTCAGGTTGGCCGAGCTGTCAAAAACGCCAGATTTAAGCTCTGGATCCCGAAAGGAAGCGTGGGTTCGAACCCCACACCTGACAACTTAATTATTTTATAATTTTCTCTCAAGAAATGACAAAATAAAATGCACAGAGAAGCCGTTCCCCATGGGTCAGGTTGGCCGAGCGGTCTAAGGCGCCAGATTTAAGCTCTGGTTCCCGAGAGGGAGCGTGGGTTCGAACCCCACACCTGACAAATTAATTATTTTATAATTTTCTCTCAAGAAATGACAAAATAAAATGCACAGTGAAGCCGCTCTCTGTGGGTAAGGTTGGCCGAGCGGTCTAAGGCGCCAGAATTAAGCTCTGGTTCCCGAGAGGGAGCGTGGGTTCGAATCCCACACCTGACAACTTACTTATTTTGTAATCTTCTCTCAAGAAATGACGATATAAAATGCACAGAGAAGCCGTTCCCCATGGGTCAGGTTGGCCGAGCGGTCTAAGGCGCCAGATTTAAGCTCTAGTTCCCGAAAGGGAGCGTGGGTTCGAACCCCACACCTGACAACTTAATTAATTTGTAATCTTCTCTCAAGAAATGACGATATAAATTGCACAGAGAAGCGATTCCCAATGGGTCAGGTTGGCCGAGCCGTCTAAGGCGCCAGATGTAAGCTCTGGTTCCCGAAAGGGAGCATGGGTTCGAACCCCACACCTGACAACGTAAATGTTTTGGAATCTTCTCTCAAGAAACGACGATATAAAATGCACAGAGAAGCCGTTCCCAATGGGTCAGGTTGGCCGAGCGGTCTAAGGCGCCAGATTTAAGCTCTGGTTCCCGAAAGGGAGCGTGGGTTCGAACCCCACATCTGACAACTTAATTTTTTTATAATTTTCTCTCAAGAAATGAAAAAATAAAATGCACAGTGAAGCCGCTCTCTGTTGGTCAGGTTGGCTGAGCGGTCTAAGGCTCCCGATTTAAGCTCTGGTTCCCGAAAGGGAGCGTGGGTTTGAACCCCACACCTGGCAATTTAATTATTTTGTAATCTTCTCTCAAGAAATGACGATATAAAATGCACAGAGAAGCCGTTCCCCATGGGTCAGGTTGGCCGAGCGGTCTAAGGCGCCAGATTTAAGCTCTAGTTCCCGAAAGGGAGAGTGGGTTCGAACCCCACACCAGACAACTTACTTATTTTGTAATCTTCTCTCAAGAAATGACGATATAAAATGCACAGAGAAGCCGTTCCCAATGGGTCAGGTTGGCCGAGCTGTCTAAGGCGCCAGATTTAAGCTCTGGTTCCCGAAAGGGAGCGTGGGTTCGAACCCCACACCTGACAACTTAATTATTTTGGAATCTTCTCTCAAGAAATGACGATATAAAATGCACAGAGAAGCCGTTCTCCGTGGGTCAGGTTGGCCGAGCGGTCTAAGGCGCCAGATTTAAGCTCTGGTTCCCGAAAGGGAGCGTGGGTTCGAACCCCACACCTGACAACTTACTTATTTTGTAATATTCTCTCAAGAAATGACGATATAAAATGCACAGAGAAGCCGTTCCCCGTGGGTCAGGTTGGCCGAGCGGTCTACGGCGCCAGATTTAAGCTAAGGTTCCCGAGAGGGAGCGTGGGTTCGAACCCCACACCTGACAACTTAATTATTTTATAATTTTCTCTCAAGAAATGACAAAATAAAATGCAGAGTGAAGCCGCTCTCCGTGGTCAGGTTGGCCGAGCGGTCTAAGGCTCCCGATTGAAGCTCTGGTTCCCGAAAGGGAGCGTTGGTTTGAACCCCACACCTGACAACTTAATTATTTTATAATTTTCTCTCAAGAAATGACAAAATAAAATGCACAGTGAAGCCGCTCTCTGTGGGTCAGGTTGGCCGAGCGGTCTAAGGCTCCCGATTGAAGCTCTGGTTCCCGAAAGGGAGCGTGGGTTCGAACCCCACACCTGACAACTTACTTATTTTGTAATCTTCTCTCAAGAAATGACGATATAAAATGCACAGAGAAGCCGTTCCCGATGGGTCAGGTTGGCCGAGCGGTCTAAGGAGCCAGATTTAAGCTCTGGTTCTCGAGAGGGAGCGTGTGTTCGAACCCCACACCTGACAACTTACTTATTTTGTATTCTCCTCTCAAGAAATGACGATATAAAATGCACAGAGAAGCCGTTCCCCATGGGTCAGGTTGGCCGAGCGGTCTAAGGCGCCAGTTTTAAGCTCTGGTTCCCGAGAGGGAGCGTGTGTTCGAACCCCACACCTGACAACTTACTTATTTTGTAATCTTCTCTCAAGAAATGACGATATAAAATGCACAGAGAAGCCGTTCCCCATGGGTCAGGTTGGCCGAGCGGTTTAAGGCGCCAGATGTAAGCTCTGGTTCCCGAAAGGGAGCGTGGGTTCGAACCCCACACCTGACAACCTAAATGTTTTATATTTCTTCTCTCAAGAAATGAGAATTTAGAATACACAGAGAAGTCACTCTGGAATGGAATGGAATGGACTTAAGATGTAGAACCAGAAGAATCAATTGAAGAAGCTAAATTATCTAAAATTTACAAAAACCTTTTGGTTAATATTCTGCTCCACCATTCGCATTTTATTCATCGGAGAAGCCGCGGAAAACTGCCGATCAGAGCAGCCGGCTACTAGAATACTGCTGTCGGCATCCTAATTCGACCTAGCAGTTGTCAAAAAGCTATTCTTGGATCTGCGTTACTACTGACCTTTAAATTTTTGCGTTTATAGTAATATCACCCGTACCCCACTCTTCGAGGTTGGTTTATTATCGTCGGGTCCCGAATCCCTGAATCTCCCGGTCAATGACCCCGCAGTGACATGAGGCACCTAATCGTCACGCTGAATTAGTTCTAGTTAAGTATTATGAGTGGAAAATCTGCCAGCGCCGTGGCTCGAATACCGGCACCTCCTGGTTGGAGCTTCTGGCGACCCCGCTCCAATCCTGGCTCTGAGCTTAATTCAGGAGGCTTGGGGTTCGATTTCTTTACCTGGATGCGACAGTGGGGCGCTGGTGGACTGGTAGTGATTCCGGGCGCGTCGACAACAGGCTCATTAGTCCCGTAAGTGTAATACATGTTTTGCTAGGAGGATGAGGGTGGTCTTTTCCCCGTGGTTGACGAGATCCGGCGTCGACCTATCACCGGTTAGGGGGATTCTCCCCGACCAGGTATCTCCTACCAGAGAGCACCGCCCCAGCCGGAACGTGATCTAAGCTCCCAACCGGATTCCAGCAGGTGTGCTTGTCGAGTGCGTTATTGTGTGTTTGTGTGTGTAAGTAAGGGATGAGGATAGGGCAAGTAAGAGTTAGGAAAGATCGCGCGCAGTCCGTGGCCCGTTTGTTAGGGTACTGCTCCAGCATTCGCCTGTTGTTGATCGGAGAAACCACGGAAAACTTCCGACCACTGAAGCCGGACAGACAGCGACTGAATTCGACCCACTTATTAGGCTAGTGTCGAAAATCCTGCCACCATCGGGACTTGAACGTAGAACCTCCCTGACAGAGCGACTGCAGTGACATCAGCTTTTACCCTGAGACATCTTTCCCGGTAAGAGTGGAACGCAGTACTTCGGGTTTTACTCCATGTGTCGAATAGAAATGATCTAGAAGAGAAACGACTGAAGAGACAGACGACAGGTCATGAAAAAAATGAGGGTTGTCGCAAGTTCGCTTTCTAGCCACCGCCATCCCCGCCTGCATGCTCTTTGAATTATGGAGCTACCTGCTCCAACCGGGACGAGGTCCCTCAGTTCATTTCCTATTCCTTCGCGTCGCTGGACAACTGAGACGCATTCACTCTCTCCGCATTTCCACGTCCGCCATTTTGAGATGGTCTCGATGCAGGAAACAGACTCTCAGAAGTCCTGCGATGCTAATTTGTTTCCGACGCAGAGATATCGGACTTCAAATGAACTGAAAGTAAAACATGTGATGTAAGTATCGAAATTAAATGTTTTGATGAACGCGTAGCAGTAGCCAATAAGAATGAATTCACCACCATGATTCATCCACGAATAGTAAATAGAACTGGTTTTCTCCTGTAGGAAATTAAACATTAACTTGAAATTGAACGAGTAATTTTTATGTTGAAAACAATTTATTAGGAATTTTTCAAGAGGAGTTGGACTAGATATAAAAAAATACTTATTATTCCTAATAAATTATTCTAATAAATTATTTCTTCTTGGTCATGAATTTAAAAAGTTAAAACAATCTTTGAAAATGTGTCTTTTTTATACGTTTGTCTAATTACACGTCTACATTGCATTTATTGTAGTACATTCGTTAGGTACATAGTTCCTTCAGTCACAGATGTTTAATCTTCAATGATTCTGCCTTCCCATCTAGATATTCTTAAGCCTTATTGTTAACCAAATTCATAGGTTCATAAGAAGTATAGAATATTTTGTATTGGAATATTTGATTTTTGGTATCTGAAGCAATTTTGTTCCAATGAACCAAATTCGGTTCCAATGGCCGAAATTAAGAAGCATTGAATAATATATTTCGAGTAGAGTACATTATTGGATTATAAAATGTACGAAACAATATTTTGAAAACGTATGGGTTCACAACTATCCCAGAGTTAGTGTCCTATGGTTAAATGTTTAGTTGTTATGTATTATAATAATGTATAGTGGTTAAACGTTTTAATAATCCAAAGCGTTTATTATTAACGTTAAATTGAATAGAATATCAAAGAGTGAACTAATCTCTTACGTACATTTCGATATTCTTCATGATTAAATCTTCTGAGCAACAGAGTGAGATTACGTAAAACTGATATACCTACAAAATATTTGTATCCTGTAGGTAAATATATAATCTCTACATCATACTTAAATACATTGAATATAAAAGAGTAAAAACCCATTTGGCATAATACAGCGTAACAAACGTAACTGAGGACTCCATTCTCTCCTTGGACTTATTCACTTGTTAGAGAGAGAAAGAGAAAGGGATAGGGAAAGAGAGATACAAAGAAAAGATAGAGAGAAAAAAGAGATAGACATATAGGTAAGTAGAAAGAGAAATAGAAAGAGAGATATAGATAGATAGAGAGATAGGTAAAGAGAGAGACAGATAGAGGTAGCGAGAGAAATAAAAATAAATATAAGTAATATAAATATAAATATAAATATAAATATAAATATAAATATAAATATAAATATAAATATAAATATAAATATAAATATAAATATAAATATAAATATAAATATAAATATAAATATAAATATAAATATAAATATAAATATAAATATAAATATAAATATAAATATAAATAAATAGATAGATTGAAAGATAGATAGATAGATATAGATATAAATAGATAGATATATAGATAGAGATAGATAGATATATAGATAGAGATAGATAGAGAGAGAGGGGGAGAGAGAGAGTGAGAGAGATAGAAAGATAGAAAGCGAGGTAGATCTAAAGGCATAGAAAGAGAAATAGAGGTAGAAAGAGAGGTAGTAAGATATATAGAAAGCGAGGTAGATCTAGAGGCATAGAAAGAAACATAGAGAAATAAAGAGAGATGGTAAGAGGCAAGGAAGTAAGGATGGAACGAGAAGAGTTTATGAACTTTATCATTTCAGGTTACTGCTTGATAAATTTTTTCTGTAATTGTTTCCATTGTTTACATTATTTATATCTCTTTTTTTACAAATTCTTTCCACTTGCCAGCCCATCAAACCTAGCGAGTGATTCCCTTTCCACCTGTGTTCCCGCCTTATGAACTATCCGTGCGTTCACTCACCCATCTAGCTGCCCACTTTCTTGCCCCCCCCCCCCCCACACACAAACATCCGCCAGTTTGTCCTACTACCCTGCAGAGTTAGCTCGAAGCCGCGACAACTGTGATCGGGAGGTCCCACGTTTCGACTCTCGATGATGGCGAATCTTCCACACTAGTTCTATAACTAAATCGTCTCTATGCTGATAAGAATTAGAGTTGCCTGCAGCTAGAATCTAAAGCAGCAGGCAGCTAGTTGTCCTCCAGACAACGGTTGAATTCGACCTAGATGACAAGCTAGCGTTCAAAATCCTGTCACCATCGAGGCTCGAACCTAGGAAAAGTTCTCCCGGTCAGAGGGACTGCAGTGAGATCAGCTGATACGCTGAGTTGCCTCTCCCGGTCTTTGCTTTCGATTCCAGGTGGGCTAGCGGAGGTGGGGAGGGTTATGTATCAGTTACATATCGCATAACCGACATACAGTTCGCATCCGCGTCGAGAAAGCGCGAGTGAGAGACGTCAAACCTAGAAATGAATCCTTCGGCCGGAGGTGCTACTTGCGTCATGAGGGATTTGTGGACCCTCGAACGATAAAGCACTATCGATCTGCCGCTCAAGCCACTTTAGTGTATTTGCACATGCACCGAAGATAGATAGTGCTGTCCTATGGTGTGCACGAACTCCCCATTGTTTCGCGTCCACCCAACGTTCCAAGTGAATACGTTACCCTTTCGTGAAGGGGCGAGCAGATAAAGCAAGGCAATTTTGCCGATATGCCTCGCCCCGACTTCCTCCTTTTGATTAATTGTTTTAGTGATTCTGGACTCGTCAACTACCAAGCTAGTCCTGTAAGTGTAGTACTTGTTTTGCACGGTAGGTGCCGGTGATCTTTCCCACGCTGTATGGCGAGATCCAGCGCCGACCTACCGGCAGCATGCAGGCTTTTCCCCAGCCAGGTATCTCCCACCAAAGGGGCACCGCTCTAAGCCCCCCATCGCTCTCCTGACATGCGTGCTTGTGTAGCGCGCGTTAGAGTGTAAAGTGCGCGTGTGTGTAAAGGAAGAGGAAGGTGAGATCGCGCAAGGGCCGTGGCCCGTTTGTTAGGGTAGTGCTCAGGCATACTCCTGATGTTGATCGGAGAAACCAAGAAAAACTACCGATCAGAGCAGCCGGCCGCATGAATTCTCCTCCAGACAGCGATTGATTTCGACGTAACTGACAAGCTAGTATCGAAAATCCTGCCACCGTCGGGACTCTAACCTAAGACCTCCGACCAAAGTCGCTGCAGGTATTATTATTATTATTATTATTATTATTATTATTATTATTATTATTATTATTATTATTATTATTATTATTATTATCATTAATATTATTATTATTATTATTATTATTATTATTATTATGTACATCCATAATGAATACCATTTTAGACCAATGGTAGCTACGTTAACCCATCGCCATCCATCTACGAGGCATTGACAATATCTTCGTGGCTGATGGTTTGCTAAACTTCTTTCTGACTGGGAGGTTGTGAGCAAGATCCTTCGAACAAAAGCTCACTCAGGAACATAGAACACCTAAATGGGTTGGTTATGCTGGATTTATTTCTATTTATTTATATTTATCCCTATTATATGTCTATATGAATGGGTGAAAACCAAAACGGTTTAAGTGACATTTTATAAATTGTGAGAAAAACGTGTTTATTTTAGGTTATATTTCTGTGACAATTAATTTACATGGTACTAATGAACAATTAAATTGCAATGGTTTTAATGGTGAAACAAAGCACCACGGCTTTACAGTGATATTGACTCAGATAAGTATTGATATACTCACAGAAGCTCTCTACACAGAGAAACTCAGATTTCTCAAATTTTATAAAATGTCACTTCAACCGTTCTGGTTTCATCCATTCATATCGTGTCCCCGAGAATATGCGCATAGGAAAAAAATCCTTGTTTGTTTTGTGACGAATCTTCTTTATGACTTTTTTAATGGAAATTTAAATTGCCTACTGATCGTTGAAATAGTTTTGTGACGAATCACCTCTGTGACGTATTCAATGGAATTTTAAATCGCCTACTGATCGTTGGAATGGTTTTGTGACGAATCACCTCTGTGACTTTTTTGATGGAAATTTAAATCGCCTGCTGTGGTTGGAATGGACTCTCGCGAGCGCCTTTCCCATTCCTACGCGAAACAATCGACTAGACTCAACTAGACTCGTCCTTCAGGTAGACTCGTTTGAAGGCCCCGCAGCTAGGAGGTGCCGCACTCCTCCGCTCTCTCCTCCTTCGCTGGCAGGTCACGGAGTTTCCATTGCGCGCAGACGCGCTTGCTTCCTCTGCGGAGGCGCGTTCACGGAACTTGCATAACCGGTGCTGGCGCTTGGCATGGGCAGGCCGGGCGATCGCCCAGGATCAGCGCAAGTCGAGATGCCTGATGATCGAACTAGGGTTGCCGGATCCCTTCTGGGAAAATCCGTCATCGGACGGTTAAAGTCCGTCTAATTCCACCAAATAACTTAGTGGGGAAGAATGATGATAGATAAATAAAGCTGACACTGGAGCTGATAATTTTAAAATAGCTGCACGTTCATAAGACGTTTAAAATCGAATACTTTTGTGCATAAAACTTACCTATTAAGAGTATTCTTATGCCTTAAATACTTCTACAGTTTCTACAAAAATTAGGAAAATGCTTGATAAAACATTAAAAAGAAAATGAATTCTGTCATATTTTCATAACAGCTGCGTATTTACAAAGTGTTCAAAACTGAAACCCTTGTCCATAGGCCATTTGTTTCAGAAGTCATCAGTATTTGTATAATTTGTGGGAAAATGTGACTATTATTAACGATTTAAGTAAGCAAAAAATGCTTACAGCCCAAAGTCCTTCCATGAAACAACGGCTTCCCCCCGACGGAATCCCTCAAAACACAAGTCGACGCGAGAATTTCGTCCAATTGGTGTCCCTAAATGGAGATTGATGGGAAAAATTAGTCAAAAATTGAAATAGAAATTATAAGTATTGAAAATCGTTGTCGTAATTTTATAAGTTGCGGTACAGTAGTCTGATGCGTCATAAAATTTTCAATTAATTTTTTACCTTAAATAGTTAACCACATCCATTATGGTAAGACTCTGTTAATTGAATTAAATGATGGTAAAATTGAAATACGTTCTACTGAAATTCACATTTATTATTTCATGTATTTTAGATATTTACTTTATTAATAACAAGTGATTTTATTAAACACTGACTAAACCAACAAAAGTTTTGAAGGTTTTAAACTCGCCGTGAAAAGCGTATAATTTGTTCACAAAATAATTTTACTAAAACAATTATTTAAAACATTTTCAGAATATTTTTCTGCCTTAAACGTTCTAATTATTGTTATTCGTTGAAATAAAATAACTCGCGTAATTTCCTGACACAATTTTCACATTTTAAATTTTTCTTGGGGAGGCGGGGGTTGTGTTTCGGCATTCGCCGAAAATTGTCCAGCACCGGCGCTGAGCATAACCTCACTTGCCACGAGCCTACGAGCTTTTGTTGCACTAGCTACTGCTTCGAACTTAATGATTGTTAGTTGGTTGGCTAGATATCGGGTGCGTCAAGTGCTACGGTCATTTGTCTTGTAAATGTAGTGCACGTTTTTTCCCTCGGGAGGTGGCGATGGTCGTTCCCTGGTGGATGGCGAGATCCGGCTCCGACCAACCGACGGCTAGCGACTTTCCTCAACCAGGTATCTCCCACCAGCGGGACACCGCCCCAGCAGGGACAAGCTCTAAGCTCCCGACCGGTCTCCAGGCATGTGCGGTAGTGTAGTGTGTGTGTGTAAATTAAGGGATATGATTGGAGAAGGAAGAGGAAGGAGAAAATTCCACGCGGCGCTTGGTCTTTTTTCACGGAAAACCACGGAACCACGGAACACTACCGATCAGAGCAGTCGGCCGCTAGAAATCTCCTCCAGACGACGAATGAATTCGACGCACCTGACCTAGGACCTCCCAGCGAGAAGACCAGCAATGGCATCAATTGATGTCCCGTGCCAGCTAAGGTAGTCGCAATTCATTCGGAAACATCCTGAAATGTACCCTTTTATGTTCACTTGTAATTGAGGATCTTGGGACTAGATAAAGGGAAGCCACCTCAAGACACCTTCACTGGGAGGAGCAATTGAAAGTCAGAGAATTCTATAAATCAGGAGATCAACATAAAAGGAATTTTATTTTGTTGAAATATAATGTACACAAAACTGTTTGTCATTAGACTACTTCGCCAGCTAACCTACAGTCAAAATGATAACAAAATATTCAATTTTGCTTGTTGAGTAGTATATCATTGTCTAATTATAGGCGCCACAATATTACTTGTAATTTTTCTTTTTTATTTTCTATTGAACATCAAGTATCAGCTTAGGATCTATTGTATTCCATACTTTACTTATAGGAGGTGTTAAAAAACAAATATACTAACGACATTTAGAGCCACAAACTACCTCCGTTTTAGTTCATATTTCGACATTTTGGTATTGATACATCACTTACAACTATTATAAATGGTACGAATTTATCGTGTATCGATCTAAAACGACAATTTATTTGAGCGAATAAATCATCTCAGTTCTATGGCATTTCTTTGTACTATTTCTTAATTTGCTGAGTTATCACTATCCGTAACATTAAGGCCAAACATTCTTTCAATTTTGCTTCGCTTCAACTTTCAACATTTTGCTTTGCTTATCTTTCAAAGGAAAGCAATCTACACGCCTAAATAGAGGGCTGATTGCACTGAAAGGAAGGAAGTCGTGTATCACATTGCAATAGCAAAGCATTGCCGGGTCCACTAGTACCTTATAATTATTTATAACTTTATTTCATTTAGGACGTAATTAATTTCTTCTTAATTTCAAACATGTAGCATAAAGAGTATCCGTTATAGGCCCTTCTTCTGAAGAACGTTATACTTATTATTTAAATTTAGTAAATGATAAATATTTTTGAAATTTAATTTGCATTTATAATAAAGATCGAATAAATCCATTATGTAGTTTATTATCTGCTTTTTTTACATCACAGTTCATCATCACTTCGGACTCACTTTTGTCGACATTTCCAGTCGGAACTTCTGGAGGAGTTCAGTCTTCAAACAAGTGTTAGTAAAATGTTTTGCTCTCTTCTTTAAGTACCTATATTAGTCCCGAATATATTTAATGTATGCTGAAACTCGAAGGACAGGGAATACCTATATCCTGCGGAACTCTTCCTGTAACGGAATGGTTCAAATACTTCATAGTATGAAGATAGAACTTAGATACAACTAAATTTCCACATAGTTTGTACTCGAGAATGCGATTCTGTTGTATTCTGAATACAGCATCGTTGCATACTGGATTTTTCTTAAGTAAAGAAGTAGTGTTATACAGCTTAATTTAGCTATATTTTTTTCCCAGTTATCTTTTCTAGTAATTTTCTTTCTTTGCTCCTCCATTTATAGAATAATCAAAAATATTCTGACAACAACACATAATGAATATATAAGAAAAAATACAGTTATTCTCAGCACATTCACAATGAAACAAAACCAAGCCTCCAAAAAAACGCTCATTGCAGTTTGAATATTGCTCTCCCAACCTAACGAACAAATATAAAATCATGAAAATTCTCTTGAATGTAAATTTAAGTATGTAAAATTCATTTCTGCATTCTCCGGAAGAAGGGCTCATATAGGCCCCTCTTCTAGCCACTGCCTCAAGTTGGGCTGATGGAAGCCACGAGAAAACCGGACTGATAGATCTTTCTCTCTTTTCCCATCCCACTAATTTAATTTGTTTTGAATTTCAAGATATAAACAATATTGCTTCTTTCCTCCTCTTCATCCTAGATTACAAAGGCATCGTCTATCAGTCGACGTAACGAGTGCGAGAAGTTTTCCCCACCCCCTTGCCCGCACTCCCCGTTTCTGAAACTGTGTACCATCGTTGTGTGGCTGGCGATGTGTGGTTGTGTGTGAAATACACCATTGTGCGACTGCCTATTTCCGGTATACGCCATTTTAACACGCGTCGTCCAACAGACTATGCCTTTGTCAGTGATATATTTAGTACTTTATTAGCTAATATTCTAAATAATGAATACCCGCTCCTTGTCTTGTTGCATTTACGTTTTGTTGTGGACATTTAGCAATCGTAATGGGACGGTGGCTATCATAACAAAGATCGCGTGACGTGGTACTTCTGCGGCCGCTTTTATTATCAAAGCAATTATCTGGTGCGAGAGTCAAGTCATTGAGGTGTATTATCTATAAAACCTTTTAAAATGTATTTTTAATTCCGTATCATACATGTTCAATCCATTCAATTTAGTGTTTTATTGTAAAAGTGTTATTTTTTATTTTTACCCAAAGTAGTCTATCAGACTACGCCTTTGTAATAATTAGGGGACCAATTTTAAAGAAATGTCATGTTTTTCTTTTCACTTTAAAACAATTCCGTTTAGTATGAAATTCAATATATGCTATGACAATACGAAATGATCCATTTTTATAAGTCATTTTTTTTCTTCATATTTCGTCGATTTCGGCTCATTTTTTACGTACATTTTTTTACGTCGATTTTTTACGTAAATTTTAATGCATTGTTTGCTGATTTCAACGACTTTAATGTCATTTTAATTACTATGAAAACTACTTATTGCTTCAAACAATATTTACGAGGTGCAACAAATGTTCACAACAAAATTCCTGAGTGTCCTATTCGATTTCTTCGCTCATATTTTGTAATGTCCGCCGTTGTGAGTACTATGTAATCTAACATTTCTGTGACGCCTACCGGTGCCATTGTCAGTTCGGACGATTTCGCGATAATAAAGGCAGAGATTTTTTATTTAAGAACAGTCCAAACCAAACGTTTGTAGTCTGAGTTCACTTGAACAAAAAGAAGCAGTCTCAATTACATCATTAACATGCCCAAGGGCTTGGATTTTCATCTGAAATGAGAAAATCAAATTTTTTACATAATTTTTCTTCGTTTTGGAGCTTTTTAAAGCATTTTAAGAGCATTTTATTGATTATTTTTGGCTATGTTCTAGGTCATCAAATCCGCCCCGTAGTAATAATGCTTGGTCGCCTTTGTAATCTAGGGTCAGCGCGAGCCACTAGTGTCTCCACCTGGTTTAATCCGAGTATTATTCTGCTTGTTTGACGTCGAGTGGGCGCGGTGTGATCGAGTGGGCGCGTGAATTAGGGATGCGACATCAATGTCGACGTTTTTGTGAAAAATCGATGTTTTAAACATCGATATATATTAACACCGATGTTTTTTTTAACAGCGATGTTTTAGGATCAATACCTCCCCCCGATGTTTTGCCTCTGAATGAAAAATTCCTTTGATTACAATACTATAAAAGTTAAAACATGAAATATCACTGATGTTAACGTCGTTCATGTGTTGGAAGCAAAGGAACGCTGCTTGTATTGTACTACCTTCATTGACCAAACTCTCTCGCCCGAGATGACGAATTCATTTTGCCCAATGAGATGTAATCAACAAATTAACTGTGAGAGGTAGGTTCTGCCCCTTCATCTCGTACTCTTATACTGTGAATTGATAAACACGAACACTGTCGAATTTAATGTTATTACTCACGAATGTAATGTTGGAGGTTACTAAACCAGCTTGAAAACGTAGATTATTTTAGCCGATGTGTTATCGATCATCTAATCAGAAGTTTTCTAAAAGATATTTTTCCGTCCGTATTAACTCAAGTCTCTCAAACAGATTTTAAATTAATGCAGGAGTCCCTCAAGGTTCTTGCCTTTCTCCACTTCTCTTTACTGTTTACATGTCGGATTTACCACAGTCAGACTAGACAGAAATTGCCCTTTACGCAGATGACACAGCACTTTTTACCTCTCATTCAGACATTAGCTGCGCCTTCGACAACATACAGATTGACCTAAATAATTACATTAAATGGGCTTCAAACTGGAAAATAAAGATTAACGCATCTAAAACTCAAGCAAAAATATCCACACTCCGCAAACCTCCTCAACCATCCCTCCTCAGATTACAAAACACAAATATAGAATGGATGAGTGGAAATACACCAGCAAAATACTTAGGAGTACTACTTGACACCAAACTAAACTGGAAACAACATATCAAATCTATAGCCGATAAAACTTATGCAAAAATATCCAAATCATATCCAATAATAAATAGAAATTTCGGACTTAGCACTGACTGCGGCTTAATCGTCTATAAAACAATAATAAGACCAACCCTCACATAAGCCTGCCCGATCTGGAATAACGCCGCAAGAACAAACCTAAATAAAATAGAAATAATACAAAATAAATTTCTCAAAAAGATCATTAAAGCATTGGTTAATAAGCAACATGAAAATCCAAAATGAACTAAATATAACATCCATTAAAGACTATATAAATCTTATGAGTCATAAATTCTTCTCATCCCTTCCCCAATCGCGCAGTACAACAATATTCAAGCTAGGTAAAACGTACAGTTCATCAAAAAGAATAAGATCACGATTCCCTAAAGACTACCTTCGTCCACCTTAAATCACCTACCCATCTTCCACTTTCCAAAAATTCCACCCACTGACACCCTCTCAAAATTATCACATATAACTCCAAAAACTGTTATCCAAGTTTCTTCTCAAAGTACAATGTATCATCAGACCCCTGAGAGAGGAGGTAACGCATGCGGATGTCCATCCCTAAAAGTTAATGTGTAGAATTTTGTATAATGACCACCCCTGAAAGGCAGAAATGCCGAACGGGTAGAAATAAATTAAAAAAAAAAAGTGTTATCGATGTTCGCGAATATCGCTGTCGCCTGTGTAGCGTGAAGGCCAGCGCGGTGGACGGGAGTGCGGGAGCATTCCACGCACGCCGCGAGAGAGCGGCAGCCGGCAGCGCCACTATCGGCCATCGGCGGCACGCGCGCCCGCCGCGCACCTTGACCGCGTGCTGTCTGGCTTGCGGAAGGAGGGAGGGGGGAGGGGCGTCTGGCGGGGAAAGCGGCGGCGGGGCGGCGCCTTTGATCGGCGGCCAAGCGGCTGCGACGCCCCACGCACGCACGCACGCACGCACCGCGCCTTCCATTCGTCCTTCCGGCCGCGCGCCTTTCTTTCTCTCCTTCCTTCTTTCTTATTTCTTTCTTTCCCTTCTTTCCTTTCTTATTTCTTTCTTCATCTTCTTTTGTATTTCTTTCTTTCTCCCCCTCCATATTTCTTTCTTTTATTATTTCTTGCTTTTTCTTCTTTCGTAATCCTTTTTTCTTTCCTTTCTTATTTATTTTTTCTTTCTTATTTCTTTCTTTTCCTTCTCTCCTTCTTATCTTTTTTCGTTCTACCTTCCATTCTTTCTTCTTCTTTCATTCTTTGTTTCTTCTACTCAGTCTTTCTTTCCTTTCTTCTTTTTCTTTATTTGGTTCAATCTTTCTTTCATTCTTCCTAGCTTGCTTGTTCGTCTCCTTGCGTTATTTCCTTTTTCCTTTTCTTACGAACTTTATTCATTCCTCCCTTCCTTCATATCATTCTTCATTAAATGTTTTATTCCACCCTTTCTTCCCTTCTGTCGTCCGTCTGTTCCATCCTTCCGTCGGTTCCATCCTTCCGTCTGTTCTTCCTCCTCCAGCACCGACCTACACGACGTCTTACGGGGTTATTCATATCTCCGGCCAGAGGAGCACTGCACCAAACCCATATAAGCCCTATGTTCTTGGCAGGCACTGCACCCTTCCTAGCTACCTAGATTATGTGAAATATCGTGCCACCATCGTGAATCGATCTCAGACCGTAGGACCTCCCGATCAGCGGTACTACAGTAACATGATGATGCCGAGACACGTCAGCCGGTTAACCTAGTCGGAATGCTTGCCCTCGAAGAATATGGTGTGTATTCGTACTATCGCAGCACCAAAGGGTTAGATAGGGAGTTGCTTTCAAATATCCTAAACGTTTTTCGAGCTCGGTAGCCGAAAGGGAAATTTCCGATTTCCATCGAGCGATTTCAACAGGGGCAGAATAAAACATTTGAAACACTGTTTTCTACGTCTCCTTTCCTTGTGTGGAACTTCTGCGCCTGGAAAACGGTGAAACCGACGCACGGAAACACACGTATGCAGAGCTTCCTTACGAGAGTAACACTCATCACTTCAACCATGAATATGGATTTCCTCCTCATCTGGATTCTGATGAGGAGCTTTGCCTTCCTCATCAGAATCCAGTTAATTATGCAATAATTATTTTCTTCTCTCGAATGTACTACGCTTCCTTGTTTAAAGTTCTTCACCCATATTATTTGAAGCATTGATGGTTATAACTACGGGATAACCATATGAGTCACCTCTTAGAAAGATCTCTCATCATTCTGGCATTGTCCATCAGAGCCATTTTGTTGCCGAGTTTGATCTAATTGTAGCTTCAGACTGATTATTTGTTTGATTCGTTAGTGATTTTGGGTTCGTCAACGACTAAGGTCATTGATCCCGTAAGCGTAGGACGTGGCCGTGATCTGCCCCTGGTGGCTGGCGAAATCCAGCGCCGATCTAGCGTCGGCTAGCGAGTTTCCCCAACCAGGTATCTCCCGCCAGCGGGGCACCGCCCCCGTCGGGTCAAGCTCTAAGACCCCGACCGGTCTCCCGTCACGTGTGGTAGTGTAGTGCATGTGTGTGCGTAAGGGATGAGGATATGAAAAAGAAGGGGTAGGAAAGGTCGTGAACGGTCCGTTTGTACTTACTAGGCTGTCCGGGTGACGCCGCGTCCATGGCGAAGGTGCCGACGTTTCGGTCGCCATTCTGCGACCTTCCTCAGGGCGTATTGCAATACGCCCTGAGGAAGGTCGTATTGCAATACGCCCTGAGGAAGGTCGCAGAATGGCGACCGAAACGTCGGCACCTTCGCCATGGACGCGGCGTCACCCGGACAGCCTAGTAAGTACTGACTCCGGCCGCGGAAGCCTACGCTCTAACGGTCCGTTTGTTAGGGTTCTGCTCCGGCATTCGCCTGGTATTGATCGGAGAAACCACGGAAAACTACCAATCAGAACAGCTGACCGCTAGAATTCTCCTCCCGACAGCAACTGAAATGAATCTAGCTGACAAGCCAAGTCGAAAGTCCTGCCACCACTGGGAATCGCACGCTAAACCCTTCCGGTCAGGAGCAATGCGGAGACATTTTAGCTCCGGAAAACATTAGCACGTGTTATTGCAAATACTGCTGTAAGTAACGTAGCATGCGAATGCTATTCAGGTATCCTACAGGCGTTTATTCCATGGAAGCGAAAAAACCATATCATTTCCAAAGATATCTTACATTTAAATACCACTTTCTAGTAATTTAGAATCATTTACATGCATTCCAAGAAAAAAATATTCAAGTTGGGCGCATCCAATTGTATCTTTCCTAAATAAGCACGTAGTTATGATTGTCGCCAATAGATAGGGCAAAGTTCGCCTGCAGAGCTGGTAGCAGATATATGTAGCTGATAGCAGAGGAAGCACTGGGTTGACTGTGTCCAGCATCTCACAGGGAGTGCTATGGCCAGCAGATATGCTTTCGCGTGTGGTGAGTGCGCGTGGGCTCATTCAATCGAGCTCGCCTTCGGAAGCAATCGGACAGTTGCGCACAGCATGACTCATGCGCGTTGTGGCGGGCTCCGCATGTGTTTGTCGGGTCAGTGGTATTAATTTATTTTTTCTTCGAGCTCTTATATTCTTGCGCAGCAAATCAGTCAAGACTTCGTTGAAACTTCGAAGCAAATAAGTGTTTCCACCTCTAACTTCACATTTAACAGTAATCTGTAACGGTTTATACGTCACTACACGACGTTAGAGGAACTTGCAAGAAAGGTAATATTTTGCCGTAAGGAACTGAATCTTTTTGATGCGACGTGATGATGTGATTGCTATGCGACATTGCATTTTCTCACATCGCACTCTACATTGCTATGTAATGCTATAGACGTATTTGTACGGTACATTTTTTTGGATAATCCAAACAGGCCACACCCCCAATTTGTGAGGATTATCGGGCTTCTACGGTAGTTTAAATTATCCATTTGTTGTCATATCCATGTCAGAAAATTAAAAATCTGCCACCTGAAATGTAATTGCTTCCATAAAAAAACATTTCACCACACGCCACTGTATCCTGGGAGCACTAAATAGGAGCAGGTGCAACGGTGGGCCTCAGAACATATGACAGTTTAATTGAAGCAAAATGTTACATCTTTTAGAGATAAACTTACAGGTGACTAGCAATTGATTACAATCATTTTCTGCAAGTTTCACTTAAAATGCATTCACTTCTTGTGGTATGGCAAGGTCATATATATTTTGGTCATTTTCTGTAATTGTGAACTAGTCCTTACTTCAAATGTGCAACTATTCTCTATATCCACAGATACCTACTAAAAGAAAATTAAGTTTTTAAAAGACATAACGGAAAAAGAGAAAAAAGAAGAAAAAACAGAAAACATCCGCATGTCAGAGATACCACACAAGACTGGCAAATCATCTCGCTGTTAATCTATTAGACAATAGTGAAAAAACAAGAAGACTACAGCGCCATAAACTGTATCCATTTGTTTAAATAGAAATGCTTCTATTAATTAACACTTCCACTTGTAAATATTACTATAACACATTTGCTTTACATGTCTGTAGAAATATAATGTAAATAAACAGAATCCATAAAAAAAGTATTTTTTGTACCCTAGTATTACAAAAGACCTTTTCTGCTGTAATAAATCGTTCATAACCGAGCATTGTACAGCACAAATGGTTACGTATTAGATTTATACAAACCAAATGATTGCGTAATGACACATACAGCCACTCGCAGCGAGAGAAACGGGGGGAGGTACAGGTAAACGGAACAGCCGACTACCGTTTAGTCGCACGATGTCAAATACATGAGTCGTCACAGGGAAGTTGTTTCGCAAAATTAAGTTTGATTCTCTTATAAATGTATAATGCTGTTATACAAAAAAAAAAAAAAAAAAAAAAAGCGTACGCAACTCGTTGCTAATGTTGCTTTATTGCATTCGTACAAATTTTACATGTATTCATGAAATAAAGCTCAGCATTATAAACTAATTGTATAAACTACTATTGTAGGTAGGTGTGGCTGTACGACAGTAATGACTGTACACGAGATTACGCATGGCAATGTTTTCTGATATTTTTGTAAACATCCCATCAGCATTGAAAGACGATATTATCACTTAGGGTTAGGGAAGAATTTAATATTGTCAGTCCTAAAAGATGAAACTGTCATTCCTTACCTAAACCAATATAGAGGAAAAAATCTAAGCTGTGATCCTTTGATGACCTCCCCTCTACTATTGGTTTGAAACGTTCGCTTGAAATTTGAATTCTGGCTACCATTCGAAGTTTTAATAATCTTCAAAAAGACGAACATTTTTTGGATGTGTCAGGATTGAACGAACTTCATTCCTATGGTTTTGTATTAAGAGTAATTATTTAAAAAAATGACAGAGATGAAGAAAATTGAGTACTTTTTATAAATAATTCTGACCACTTCTACGAAGGATTTGATTCTCTGGCCAAAAACGGCACTACTTTGACAGAAAGCCCGTATTATGTGCCCTGATATTGAGAGATTTGATAACTTTTGTTCCTATGAGTTGCAAATTACTTCCTCTAACACGGTGAGTAGTCACAATTCACGTTTTGTAAGTCCTTTACACCGAACGATTGTTTGATGGCTCTTTGCCTGTGGTCAACGTTAGCATCTAAACTGTACAGACGATATTTTCCAAAATTGTTATTTGTTAATTGCTCTGGCCGGACTCGAGGGTCTGGAGGAATTTTAAACAGATATTTTGATTTGTGAGGGTACTTTACAAGATGCTCTAATGGAAAACTTTTCAATCTTTTATAAGAAATGGCTCTAATTATTTTTAATATCCCCCTCGAAAAGAACACAGTTGCTTAAATAAATGGTTCATTTCACGTTTTCGTTGACCTATAGGAATTTTCGAAAATTGTAAGTAATGCGAGAAAGTATGTGATGTTGTAGCACTACTCGTTGAACAATGATGTGTAATAACTAGTTTCTTACCCCTGGAATAGATCTTATTTCTTAGATCAGTAGCGTCAATAAGCATTTAAGAGCCTTGGAACTAGAAACTCTAAAATTACATTTTATTTTACTTATTTTAGAACATATTCAAAAAACCCGAATTTGATATTAGTTTCCAATGATTATAGTGTTTTTCTGTTCCGTGGGAGGAAGGCGATGGGTAATTTGATTACTGATAAACTAAGCACATTCCGATAATCCAAGACTTTAGATATTGAGCGAATTTTTTAAGTTGTATCTGATTATTGAATTTACTTTAAGGTGGTATCTGATTATTGGTTTTATTCGAAAACTGCGGTGTTCCTTTTCATATATGTTTCCTTTGTAATAATAATATTAATACTTCTTATTCTTCTACTTATTATTATTATTATTATTATTATTATTATTATTATTATTATTATTATTATTATTATTATTTATTTCTCTTCTTCTCAAGAAATGTCGGAGAATACCTGCTCAAGACCAAACTTGTCTGTACACAAATATGGACTTGCTACAAAGGAGAGCTCCTCCTACAGTGTTCTAAACAACATTTGCGTAGACCTTCATTAATGATTTTGGTGACGTTTTTATTTTCTTTGCCCTTCATTCACTTTATTCAAGACACAAAAACTTTCTGGTAATGCTTCCCGGAATCGTCTTTTGCCGAGTTCAGCGATATTTTTCTCGTAACCTTAGACTTTTTCCGGCTTTCTGGTAATCCTTCCTGACTACTCCATTTACCGATAATATCACAGGCGCTATCGCCTCTCTTTGCAGTGTGTACATATCCTTCGACTAAATAGCTAGTGGCTGGTATTTTCGTTTCTTCTCTGCGACAGATATTATTATTATTATTATTATTATTATTATTATTACACAAAAAACAACAGTTGCAGTATACCAGATTCATGATACTGCAACAAGTTACCTTGTTACAGTATCATGGATTGGTATACATCAACTGTTCTTTTGTCCTTTATTATTATTATTATTATTATTGGTGTTATTATTATTATTATTATTATTATTATTATTGTTGGATACCCATACAATGATCTCACTCCGCCTTCGTGCTCTTTAGAATTCTGCTTCTCCTTGAAAGCACAAGTCAGTTTTAATTACATCCGCGCTCGTTATGCATTGAATGGGAAAGGAATTGTAGAGTTAAGGGTAGGCAGCAGTGGCGTTTCCGTGTTTCTCGGCGCCTCGAACCTCTTCCTTCTGGAGCAAATTGCCACGCAGTTACCGCGGAAGGCGAGACGACGCGTGCAAACAGAGCGAGGACAACTGCCGATCGCCTTAAGAGACGGCGAATCGCGTCACGCCTGCCAACTTAGTCCAACCGGACAAACATGAGCCTTCGCGGTCACAAATCACTCGGTGCGAGGAAACAGTAATAGACCAGAAAGTTCATTCTGAAATAATAATCCTTTATTTATTGGATTTTTACCTCAGTGATACGTCACGATACATTTATGGAAATCATGAACAATACATCGGAGCGATAAGAATACAGTTACTCAAAAGCTTAATCATAAATATTTTAAAACTAAAAAGAAATGTAAGATATATTACACTAGTGTTAACACTGTGTACAGGGAATAAATCTCCATAAAAATTCTAAATTTATTTCAACAACTAATGTATTACGTTTTATTTTAATTACCAAATTAACAATTATTTTACGAAAAAGTAAACTAGTGTCCTCTATAAAACAAAATAGGGATCAAAACCATCTCATAGAAGAAAATGACTTCCTTCCTTCAGAAATAATTCAAGTTATTACATTTGATTAGATACTGATTAGATAGGGCTGATTTCATTAGAAAAAACAGTTGAGGTTTAAACAATTTTCTTATTTCAGAAATGTTGTACCAAATTATCCAAATACGACCAAAGGAATAGTTGCGATAAGAACTTTAATAATAATGTGTTATAATTTAAACAAAAACAGTGGACTTGTATTTTTTTCCATCTCAACGAAAATTTACCATTTCTTGCAAAATAACAGTCTAACACCCAAATACCACATTTTGTTGTTGTAAGAATGCAGGTATGTAATATTACTTCAGAATTGAAACGTTATGTATAGCTAGTGTATTATAACATTTTCCTTTTCAAGTTATTTTTGTGAACAGGCTATTTTGTCGTTTAATTCACTCGTCATAAACTTCACAGAATCAGATGAGTATTGTGAGAATTTTCGTTAGAAAGGATTTTGTGTGTTCTTTTATCTTAACAAGATTTTCGAACATAAAAGTATGAGGTCTGTTATTATGTTCCCTTTTTCATGTTTTGAGAGACAGACCACGCAAAAGAATTTCTGTCCGTCACTGAACATGAATGTATGATATTCCACTTATGCTAGTATATGTTTGTATTCAACCTTGACTGTGAACTCATTCTTTAAATACAAGATAATAAAAATTACTGTCTCTTTACTCACTGTTCCCCTCATCTTACACCATTCGGTTCATTACAAGCACGTTCTCGAACAATAACAAAACAAGATAATACATTCGATCCTGAGAGATTCGCCACATGGTTAACTTCTGTGTCCTGGGCAATGTAGCTATTATTAACACCGTTGTAAAACAAAAACAATCGTACACATCCGTTTGAAATTGATAAAATCTTTTAGTATTGTCTTTTTTATTTAAATATGTATTTACTTTATGATCATTTGCTTGTAAGATGGTAGTGAAAATGGAATGCAAAGAAACAAGCGTTGTCAATTTTATGTTTTTGTGGTACGTATCAATGAAGCAAAATATGGGGAACAGCAGTGAACTTCACGTGTCAACATAATTAGTAACAATACTACAAGATGTTCTGTAGTATAATTAATTTCAGCATAATTATTTTTTGTTGAACTTCAGGTATAGTTCCATTTGCATATCTATCTATTTCTGCCTTTTCTTCAAGATATACTGAAGAAATTTTATTTCACTGATTTTCTGAAACACTGGTAATTCAGTTTGTTTATTAATTTTACAGCATTCTAAAGAAAATGCAGTATCTTGAATTTGAGAAGACTCACCGAAAGGATCATTCGTATCATTACTACGCTCCTCGATATAATTTTCGTTGCTCAAACTCGAAAGTAGTCCATGTCCTCATCCGAAGAATCCAATTCCAATTCATTATTTAAAACCTTTAGAATTTATAATGTTGAGGAACTGTAAATTTTACATCTATGTCTTCTAAGCATTTGTTCCTAAGAATCCGAACACTACTGACCAAGAAAGACATTCTGAACGTAATCGACAGAGCCCGCAAGTATGAATATTCAATCGTTTCTTGGAAAAATTCCAAATACTGGCACAAAGTCGAAGTACACGTTGTTTGTTCTGCGACTTCCTTAATAGTATTAAAAAGCGTATTCTAGGTGCCTTCGAAACACGTTTATTGCCTAACAAAAACGATAAATGCAGACGGATGTATGCCATACGTCCATAAGACACAGCAGTGAAATGAATCAGATACGTCTGTAAAATCGAATGTATTAATTACACCAGCCTCGTACCACTGGAAAATGTGAAACAAATGTGAAGCATCGGTTGCGAGTAGCCCGAGTCGCTAGACGTCTGAAATCCTGATTGAAAGAGCAGTACATGTCCAGTTTACACACTGTCCTTTCCCCCCTCAGAGAGATGGAGCTCTCTTATTTGAAGTCAAATAACCTAATATTGAACTGTTTTCAGTCACATGTAGTTCCATGATTTCTGCACTAATTTATGTACAAAAAACAAAAATGACCAATTTTGGACAAGTACTGTTTTTCCACTCACCCATTGAATTGTCACCAATAAGATATCCCGAAAAAATGGGAGAAAATGTAGTATACATGTTGACTCATTTCAAGTGGTAAGAAAACTAATCACCGTTTTTTCAATTAGATGATTTATGTTTTGTGCGTCATTTTTCTGAGAATCGCTTAATTTTTTCACAGCAAGTTCTTGATGCTCTTCTTCTGTACCGCCCAGATGGTTTGACTTATAGCGAGACAAAGCTCTCAGGATAGGTACAAGAATTGTCGAAGAAAAAATCGACTTTCATTGGATTCAATCAATAAAGTTTTGACGGAAATGGGGTGCAAATAATGACAGACCTTCGACGTTAGGGCGTCAGAACCTTTTCTAGCCAGCTGGCTGTCAGAATTGCTGTGTACTCGCTGATCAAAAATCGCTTTCCAAATCTACAACAGGGCTTCGCTTCTTGGAAACAGGTTTACCATATCGGACGGAATTCCATTTTGGGGGATGGAAAACGGCTCTCTCTGGTGGGACAAAAACTGACATCGCGAAACACTGCCCAATGAGTGGAAATGCATCAAAACATGTGCGGTTTTGAGTGGACTTCAGATAACGAGGAAATTTTCAAAACAACCACAACATTGACAGTGAGTTTGATTTTTCAGTTTTTTACTTTATACATGATTTTTCAATAATCATTTGTTAATACGTTTAAATTTACTTTGAGGACTGAGTAATGTTAGCTTTTAAACCTTTAGTATTGGGTGTGTTCTAAAAAAGCATCTTTATCGTTAGTATATAATTATCACATTGACTTTACGTGCAGTTAATTTTAGAACATGCTATTTAAAATTAGTCATCTTTTGGAAGTAAGGTGCCACTGCCAGCGTTTAAGCATAGGTTTAGCTTTCATATGTAAGCATTTCTGTGGTAATCTTTTTAAGTGCGGATATATGAGGAGCAAGGAAAGTGAAAGGGGGAAAGCAGGGAAATTATTTTATCCTTCTAAGTATTCTTCCCACCTGCTGTAGTATAATAATAGTCATAAGTAATTTTTAAATATTATCATGTAACTTATTATCACAAAAAGTATAATTTTTACATACATTATTAATTAAAATGTTCACAAACAAAAAAATGCAAATCAATATTTCATAGGGTCACTACCTAAAAAACCCTCCAAGTACGTCATATTAATGCAAATTCAAATTGCCCGTTTGAAAAGTTGATTTTTTCTTATTGTGTCAACTGCTAAGGACATTAGACCCGTAAGTGTAGTGCTTGATTTATTAGTGGGCAGATTTATTCCGTTCTGACGGCGGATGTTTGTACGAAGCATCTGCCAACTCTGCTTGGAAATTGATATAAAATTATGGTGATATACAGGCTGAAACGAACTCCAAAAGTCAGGACAAAAAAACCAAAAACAACACTTTTTGCAGGAATCTACTCTTTTGGGATCCAAATCGTACAAGACGTATTAATTGATAATATTTTGAGAAACTTTTTATCGCTTGAAATAAAGCACAGCGTTTGCAACTCTCGCCATCGACGATTCCTCACTAGCAACTCTTTGCTGAAAAGCTTTGTTGAACGGGAAAAGCCTAGAAATCGAGTTAAGGAGTGGTAGAGCAGAACCCTAACAAACGGGCAACAGAACGCGCGAGATCTTTCCTTTCTCTTCCTTGTCATATCCTCACCCCTTACACTATCATGCAGTGCACTATTACATGCCAGTAGACCGGTCGGGAGCTTAGAGCTTGACCCAGCTGGGGCGGTGCCTCACTGGTGAGAGATTCCTGGTTGGGGAAAACCCTGCTATCCGACAGCAGGTCGGTGCCTTATCTCGCCATACAGAGCGGGAAGTCCACCGCCATCTCCCTAAGTAAAATCAAGCACTACACTTACGGGTCTAATGTCCTTAGCAGTTGACACAATTGGAATCACTAATCAATCAGTCACATATACGGAGCTATATCGGGAGCTTACGAGAGTTATGCGGAACACCCAACCCCTCAAGGAAGGGTAAAATACGTAAAAGCCACTTTATTTGACTAACGATCTCCAAAAACTGATGTCACTACCAAAATACTGATCTCACGTCTTTGGAAAGGTGAATGGTACAGGAAGAAGGCTGAACTTTCTACTCAACCAAATTTCGTAATTTTGTTCTTTAAATGAAAGAGGGTTCCAAATGCGTGCCATCGTAGAGAATAGTGATTGAATTGTTTCAGAATTTGTAAACGTCTCTCATTTCATTAGTTTGGAAAATTTGTCAACGACAATGTAACAACTTCTTTGTGGTGGTCTATTTTCTATATACTTCATATGTAGTGCTTTACTGTTGTAAATTTTCTACAGTTGTTCCTGTTGTACGATGTAACCGCAATGTTTCAGCTAGTATTTCATTACAATATATCACTACCAAGAGTTGGGTTAGTAGTGACAATGTTCTGAAAAGAAGCTGTCGTCAGCTGCTAACAGTTTTTAGTTTGATTTATTAGTGATTCCGGGAGCGGGGACCGCTAAGGTCATTAGTCCCGCACGTGTGGTGCATTTTTTTTATCGCGAGAGATAGCTGTAATCGTCCCCGCTTGATGGCAGCGTCGGCCTAACCGGCGGCTGGTAACGCTTTTCCCAACCAGGTATCTCCCACCGGCGGGGCATCGTTCCAGCCGGGACAACCTCTAAGCTCCCGACCGGTCTCCCTAAATGTGTGGTAGCGTAGTGCATGTTAGTGTAAGTGTGAGTAGGGGTGAGGATATGGCAAGGATGAGGAGAGAAAGATCGTGCGTGGTTCGTGGTCCGTCTGTTAAGAAGCTGCTCCAGCATTTGCCTTGGATCGTGGGTTACCTCCAAATGTCGTGTCGGAAATCTTGTTGCCAGACGAAGTGCAGCAATTCGAAATGGCATGGACTCAACAAGAAGTTGGAAGTTCCCTGCAGAAGTGTTGTGCCAAGCTGCCTCTGAAGCCGTCCGTAATTTCGACAGTGTTGCCGGTGCCGGATTTTGTGCAGGAACCGACATCTCGGTAATGTCCCATACATCCACGTCTCTCCACAATTAGGTACACAGCACTTGTAGACCTCAGCGGAAAGTTGAATGAATGTTTTCACAGCATAAGAAACAATCTTCATCGGAATTAAGGAACTATTAAGAGTCCTTTTAGTAGTTGCTGCGAGAGAGAATTTTGTATTAATGATCATGCAAATGAACCTCGTCAGTCTGCACAAATCGCGGTGAACACAGAATGCATCACTAGCATAAGATTGAGAAATATAACCCTTCTAAGAGTGACGTCTCAAAAATGGCTAACATCACCAACTGTTAAAGTGAGGGTGGCATTGATAGTATGGACAAGTACTGAAGCAGCAAAAATTTAATTGAATGTCCAAGAATATCTCATCCTGTAGATTGCGATGTGAAAAACGTTTCTTTGCGGCCTTTGGACTCAAAATTGTATATTTTAAGGCCCTAAACACTTCGTTTATGATTTATTTTACGATACATCTTACTGAGTGCAGTGAGTTGCATTTGACATGAATATTTGGATGCTTTTGTTAAACAAATCATATTTTAAAGTCAAACTACAATTCGTCATGTCTTCGTAAACGTCTTTCCCGTCTTTCTTTAGAGACTTCATTTGTAAACATTGGTTGCGTGCGAGAGCCACAAAAGGTATGTATACTACTGAAATAATACAGGAGACGATTACAATGTGCCCTAACTGCATGGACATTTATTACAATATACTATATACGATATACAATTTTACATTTACTAGCTATTCTGTTCATTCAGTGCAAACACAATCATGCACGGCAATTTCTCTAGAATTTTACATTATGCAATTTTACATTTATTACAATACATCCTACATGCATGGACATTTATTACAATATATTGTATATAATATACAATTTTACACTTATTACCTATTCTGTTCATTCAGTGTGTTCAATCACTAACGTCAACTTCTCTGCATCTAGGTAATACCTTTTAATAGATAGCAGATTCGGTATGGCCCTCATACTAATTTTCACTCCATGCTTCCCTTCAATATCTTATTCTCAGCCATCTTGGCCACTCACAGATGAAGTGGATGCCTGCCAAACAGCACTGGCGATCACTTCTAGGGGCACGAACGAGAAAGACAAGAAATGCCGTGAGATATTCCATCGTGTAAACATGCTCTCACGCGCCAATAAAAAAACAAGCACATGTGGCTTGTGTCATAAACCTTACTACAACCCCAGCGAAAATCACCAGTCGTATCACTTAATGCGCTATGTTAATTTCAATTATGTGCGGGGATGATATAACAGCTAATCTGCTAAAAAATCCCCGCACTCCAAAAATTTATGTGGTTAAACCACCTCGTTTTATGGCCTACAAACTAGTTTCATGGTATTTATATATCATTTTCGATAAAAAATTACTTGCGCTCAAAACATTTGTAAGCAATATATAATTTTATTGAGAATGTTGCGAGTCTAGTTTATATTGTACTGAAATTAGTCTATAATTTTTCACCTAATTAATTTTCTATTCTTGCGATTGAATGATATTTGAGAATATTTTTGTTATTTAAAGTATTTTACACGAAAATCCTTCACTTTCAATTCAAGTGTGCTTCGCTCTAGTGACGATTTTTGAGTTACACTTCAACAATGGAACCATTACAAAGCTATCTTAATAATATTTAAGACTAGCTATTAAACCCGTACTCTCTTATATCGCCTTGCTGGATCAGAGGCATGAAGGAAATAATGCAGGATGAGAATGTACAAATGGAATTTTTGCAACATGTTACAACTTAATTTATGGTACTTCTCTGAAACATTATTAACAATCGCAACATAGTTGTTAGCTATTCGATTTTCCAAAAATCCATTCACAACATATTTAAAGACTTCCCACACTTTGTGTAGCCTAACTGCATTCCAATCCATATTGCAATGACCTTCAAATATTCCCAGATCTGCTACTGATCATCTTCTGACTAAACTGTCAGAAGATGATTTCATGTCTTTATAATTTGCATTCAAATGGACTGCATGGCTTACAGGAACCGACAGAACGTAATTTCCATTGCGTAAAAGTGTACCTTTTAAATTTAGATTTGAATTCTCTGAATAGTTTCCAGTCCTTTGGATTGTAGTCCAAACGTAAAGCTGACATCAAACCACTCAAAACACAATAGACAGAAAGTGTATTTTACTTTCTAATGAACTGACTGAAATCTTTTCGACGAGTCCTAAACAATGGCATATTAACATTAGGTTGTAAAAGTTAAACTTTTGATATTATTCGTGCAACTTTTCTCAAACGATGATCTTGCTTTCCCTTCTCTGGCACAATAAACAGTTGAAGGCAAAAGCTCGCAGCGAGCACTGATGACAACATTCCAAACACATCTTCACTGGCGTGAAATAGAAACTATTTTCTGTTGAAAATGAAAATTTTTGTCCGTGATTTTCTCCAAAAAATCCAAAGAAATGACTGAAGGAGGTGAAGATCTATCACAAGTGATACCTCGATCTCCTGAGAAAGTTGGAACGCAAGTTTGTGAGAAAGTGGCGAAGTGGCTGATTCTCCAGATATTGGCATTGCTTCACCAAATGTAGTGGCTGATTTTGTAACTAATACTCTCACTCCACCGGTATTTCTTCAGTCCATCGTTCAAGAAAAGTTGCGAGAGTAAAACCAAAAGCTTTGCTTCATCTTTAGATAGTTCAAAGTCTAATTGAATCACTTAATTCAACCTGGATCAACGTTTGTGGATCACTGAGTTATTTTCATGCACAATATCAATATCCCATAAAGATGAAGTATATGAGGCGATTTCTCCTTCCTACAGTCTTGTACATTCGACTGTTGAGAACACTTTTCCGGGCGGAGTGGCATCAGCCGACCATCTCCACGTACTCAAATGGCTGAACCGGCTTCGGTGGCACAGGGCATCAACAGATATCACTGCAGTGCTTCGGACTGGGAGAACCTAGGGTTCGAGACGACGGTGGCAGGATTTCCGACACTTGCTCGTCAGCTACGTCGAGTTGTCTGTAGGAGAATTCTTGTGGCCGGCTGCTCTGATCGGTAGTTTTCCATGGTTTCTCGGTTCAACACCAAGCGAATGTCGGAGTAGTAGCATAACAAACGGGCCACGGACCGCACGCGATCTTTCCTACCTTTACTTTGTCATATCCTCACCCCTTAAACACACTCACACTAATATGTACTACACTACCACACCGGAGACCGGTCGGGGGCTTAGAGTTTGTCCCGGCTGGGCCGGTACCCTGCTGGTGGGAGATATCTGGTTGGGGAAAACCCCGTTAGCCGACATTTGGTCGTCGCCAGATCTCGCCTCACAGCGGGGAAGACCACTGCCAACTTCTGGTAAAAAAATACATACACTTACGAGACTACCGGTAACTGACGGGCCAAGAATTACTAACAATCAATAAAATGGCTGATGGGATATTTTTTTACTTTTTTGAATCACTAATAAATTTATAGCTTTCTGTGTTAAATAAGCCAAGTTTCATCTTAATATGTCACCTCTAAGTATTTTTTAAAAATTTTGAAATTATGGAGCGTGGAAGGAGGCGTGGCCATTTTGACATATCGTGGATGATCTTAACCATTTCTTTTCTGCTTAGGTTGTGAGAAATCGTTAATAGTTTACTATTTAGTGTTCGGTATACTGTTTCTGGTAACAATTGAGGGTTGAATAACGTAAAAATATTAGTATGTTCGTGTCCAGCATATGGGCCAGGAACGCACGGGAAACTTCAGGAGTCATTTCCCGTAAAGTAAAATTTTCATTTTTAGGGAATATTTCCTAAAAAATATACTAATAGATAGATGCTGGGATTTCAACAGAGCATGTAGTACACTTGTTCGCGCAGCTCCGTGTTAAATGTGCTGTGACAATGCGCCGATAAGAGACTCTAGCGATTCCGGCGACGGAAAGAAACATTAAACTAATTATATTCGATACTGCAATCGTAAAACAGCTTCGTTCTGCTATTTATGACCTAAAAGATAAAGTTGATATATTGTAAAGTCCTCTCAAATATAACTAAATATAAAACAAGTTAGGTAGAATTTTCAACTATTTTTTAGAAAAGAAATTATTTAAATCTAATTAATGTGTCCATTGAAATATAATAAAGTCACGAATAACTATTTTTTTATTTTTCATGAAAATGTATAGAATCTGCTAATCTAAATAAGCATAAAAATTTAAAATGTTATTTTGAATGCATGACGAAGGATTTATTGAGAGAATAAAATTTGTATCTAAACGGGTAAATAAAGATAGGATGATACTGATTGTTTACATTTTATTTCTTAGTACTACAAATTATTTTCAAAACTACATCTAAACTATTTTCTATTTTTTCTTACTAAAAAATGTTAACATCCCAAATACTAGAATTTAAATATATTGTCTTGATCTTTCCTTGCTGAAGTAAATTTCACTGAACTCTGAACTTCAACAAAAAGGAAATTTTTACTCTCACAAAAGTTCTCATAACTATCTATTCACTTCACACCAAACACTTGCAAAATTGATTTCTGATAGTTTTTGAAATTTCTGAGTAGCAATATTTTTATCAGCAATTAATTTTCCAAATTATGTCATTAAAACTGCTTCACACTTTGACAGATATTTATTGAAACTGGCAGAACGTACATACGTTTGAAGTTAATTTGAATATTTTCGAAGCAATAAACGATTTTGTAGTGTCTTCGTTTAGGCTTCCACTCAACAGGATTTTGAATTTTTCACAAGGATGCAACTCCGTTATCTTCATACAAACCAAAAACACTACTGCTTCGCACTTATTTCTTCTAAATCCATATTTAGTTCCCCATGCCTATTTCTTCTAGGGCTAGAGGAAAAAAATCACTAAGGCTGATATTTGTTTTGAGGTATTCTGGACCTCATATAAAGAAATTATCAAGAAAAAGTATTTATTTTTAAAATGCTTAACCTTAAAATGTCCCTCTGGAAATACGGCGTTGACTTCACGGGTGTGAGTGTTAATTCCAGACGGCGTTGACTCCAGCTATCCGTAGTCTCACGTTACGTCCACCAGGATCGCTAGTTGTATGCTCGCGCATCCCTAACCAGCCAAAAACAACGGGCTAAGCAGTGCTATTGTTTCACACTACCGCAATGCTCAGAGACGTGCTAAATCTGCAGCTTCGAAATTAAACTAATTACTTGATATTATATGCGGAAGATTATATGCGGAACGGAGGGTGTACCTCTCCGTTCGGTAATAAAGATAAATAATATTGCAAAGTTGCACTGATCCGATCACGCATTTTTGCATGGAAAAATTCACGTAGCTCTCTCAGGAGTAAAAGCTTTTCTCATAGTTCTGTGACTATCAAGAAAAACGAAAAGCTATGAAGGAAGATTATATAATTTCTTCAATTGTTTCCAATGAAAACGAAGTGCTGGGAATTGTTCTAAAAACATTTGTATACAATACTGAGTAAACCTTTATTGAAAATTTCTAGTAAACATCAATTCGGTTGTTTTTTACTTGATATTGTTTTAGTTCATTGGAAGCTACCTTTATACATTTTTAAACAAATAAACCCGTATCGTTAACAACTTTCCCTCTTAGAGTGGAAATAGAAGAGATTATGGGGTTTAACATGAGGGAGCTCTCGCACAGGTACGCTAGTAATTATTATATTATTATTATTACTATTACTATTATTATTATTATTATTATTATTATTATTATTATTATTTTATTAGTAAGGACGTTAATAATTGCAGCCGAAAGTGATACTCCTTTAAATGTGTGTGAATAACTAAACAATTAGCTACATTGCGTTTTCAGTTTCTAAATTACACGCAACATTAGAATAAATTACAAAACCTGCATCTCTCAAACAACACTATCAATCATTACCGAAATGATAACTCAGCTTTTGTCCGAAAGAGAAACTGTCGTTTGCATGTCAGGCGATCTCGCAAATTACGCGGGGGTCCGTCGGTGCAACCGACCGCCTTAATTATTCGCTCAAAAAAACGGCGCCATGTTGGTCCGGTGGAAGCCGCCCGCCCACCGGCAGACGTTTTCGCCGGGGAAATCCTGCGTCGCGGAAGGCCGGCGAACGGGTCCGGCCGGCCGAGCGGGATGCAGCCATAGAGTAGAGATATATCTCTCCTCTAAGGATATATGGATGGAGAGAGATATTTATCTCTCCTCTATGGATGCAGCGGCCGGCGCTACTGACTCGTTTGGCGCGAGAGGGAAACCGGAACGGGTCAACGGCTTCTGCCTCCGCAGATGGACATTTGGGGCATCAGTCACCGAAAAAATGCCGCGGTCAGTTTCTCTAATATAAGTCGCACCGGGCGATTTCGCTGGAGAGTCACGGAAGTTAACACTAAATGCGCTAATGCTTCGAAATTTTTAAGAAGTCTTAAATTGACCAACGCACTTAAGACTAGAAACCAGAACTTAAAGTGGAATGTAGAAAGACCATTAATATATATATATATATATATATATATATATATATATATATATATATATATATAAGTATACTATTCGGCCAAAATAATACGTCAAAATAAATAACAGCAAACGTATATAAAAATAGCAAAATTACAGCCACTGATAAATAGTCCTTAAGTAGCTAATATGGAATATCCAATTACAATATTTAAACTAATAACACTGGTCCAAAGTGTAAATCTTTCCCGATTGAAAATAGACATTTCTGATTTATTTTTAATGGAAAAATGACATTTAAAATTTTCAGTTAGCTTTTGGTTCATTGATGAAGTCCACAAACGTTAAGAAAGTTTTACAGAATTTAACGCCTAGAGATTGTGTTGGCACGTATGAGAATAGCAGAGATGGATAACCAGCAATTTTGAGCAACTCTATATAGCTTGTTTGTGGAACTGAGTTTCTTTTAGTTTGTGTATAAATGAAAAACAAAACTTATTATGAAATTAATTTTGTATTTCTGTTTCTGATGCCATGGCGCCATGTAATTGTCAAAACTCTTCTGACAATTTTTCTCATGTGTGTAGTGAGATGAAATTTGCTTTCCAGAAACGCCGAATTACTCCAATCCTAAATACAGCACATCCTACTATTATAGGACGCAATTAGGAGATCTGGATAAGACCGGGGTACCGCATACAATCCTTCAGACGCTAGGAAAGGTTGCTATGTGGAAACTAGATGGGTGGGGTTGTTTGTGTATCAATAATGTATCTGCCAGAGCCGAGGAAATTCTTTGCTGAGTTAAATGAGTTTCATAATGTAGTATTACTCGAAGAATTTGATTATGAACTTTGGAAACCGGATGCATTTAAATTCAAAAGGTCATGTGAGACACAACCGTTTGCTTTGGATGTAAAAAGGTAAACTGCAAGGGTTGTAAAGTTCTCGGGTTTTGTAATTTCAGCCAAATTACTGTATCATCGATGATGGAGGAATAAAAAATTTCGTTAATTATTCGTGCATGCAGATCAAGATGGTTGCATGGGCGGAAGGGGACTGTAAGGACCCCCCGTGCACGTCGTGGGAGGGGGCGTTGAGATCGCGTCGGATAATTACGAGTGTTGACACATTGCCGGCCAAATTACTTCGAATTTGGCGCCTTGTCTTCTTTAACAGGGCGTTTGATGTTCTTTGAAGGCGTTTCAAAGGAAAAGATCATACATTTTAAACTTGGCGCCTTCGAGATAGTCTTAATTTTCTCCAAAAAACCCGCGCAAATTTCTTCTTCTTTGGTCTCCAAAAATTCATTTCTTCGTGCAAGTTCCTTGAAGTCGATTTCAACCCGTTCTATTAGTGCGGAGCGCCGCCGAAAGATCGCACCAGCTCCTGGGAAGGATGCTCGAAACACGGCCGCGTGGCTTGGCAGGCAGGGGCAAATACTGGGAATTCTATCGCAGACGGCTTATCGCCTTGTTACGACAAGGTCACTGCGGAAGGCTGTGTAAAGGCGTTTTGGAGCGTCTTCAGGATTCGACCCAGGGTGTGCCAGGCACTGCATGTAATTGAAATACGTAGTTAAAGGCCACGAAATTCGTAAGGAAAGCGCAGTTTTAGTTTGGGCAGAGGTAGCTGTGACAACTTCAATACTCTTTGTTTCTTTCGCCAAGTAACAATACTTTTAAATTGTGTGTCATTTATTTTCCAGAACATTCTTGTCTGACGAAAGAACTACTGCGATGGAAGAGGCGATGTTCCATTGTCATTTTCATTTTTCATCAACAATGCTCTGCTCTCCCAGCCTCATTCAGCTATTTTCGCAGCGTGAACAACGAGAATGCGCCGTTCTGTTGGCGCTCCACATTTTAAGCGTCTGGTGGGAGTGTACCATTCATATGTATACTCGTACTTTCAAACCGAGAGAGGAGGCTCAGAGCATCAACTCATGTTGCTGCAATGCCTTTGACCGGGAGGTCCTAGGGTTACACTCACGACGAGGGCAGGATTTTCCATACTGGTTAGACAACTACGTCGAAGGAGGAGAATTCTAAAAGACCAAGTAATGCTACAGAATGGCAGACTTTGCTGCATTAGTTTTCTATTTTATTTGGTCTCGCTAGCTTTTCCAACTTGCTACATACTCTTTTTAGCTGCCATCTATCGCCGCCCAAACTACATTTTTTAAACATTTTCTTAGGTTTTCGATTTCCTAATAGTAGAACTGAACTACGAATTATTTTAAGAATATTAAAGAAAGTAAAACATACTAAATGTCAATTTTCAAAACATTTGGGGCCAAGAAAATAGCACATAAGCGCTACTGTAAATTTGAAATTTGAAACTCTTTTTCACAGAAAATGTTTGAGTTTGTTGAGAAAAACTTGATTTGTAGCCATTTGAAGCACAATAACTCCCAAATACAATAGTGTTTTCAAATTCCTGGAAATGTGCATATTAACAAAGTGAGACATTTAAAAAATTACATTTGTATAATTTGTGAAAAAAGAAACAACCGGTAATGAACTTTACGTCATATTAAAGAGTGCAATTAGCACCATCCGTTCGAAAAGTTGGAGCTGTTTTGGAGAAAATGGCGTCTGAGCATTTCTAAAAATGCGGAATTTTGAACTAGTTTTCACAGAAAAGTGTTGATTTTTTGAGAAACGCTATATGACAGTACATAAAGTTCATGTACTCATAAATATAATGTGAGCAAATTGAAGCTAATGTAAATATCGAGGACGTGTGAAACAAGTCCAAAACATTACATTCTTGTAATTTTTGAAAAAACAATAGAATAAAGCAGTATGAAGTTTATGTCTTCGTTTGCAGTGCATTTAGCACTATCACTACCAAAAGGTGAAAAAAATTGGAACTGTTCTTGAGAAAATCTTGTTTTTGTATTTTTTTTAAATGCACACAATACACAAACCGTTAAAATCAGACTTATGACACCTTTATAAGTGTAAGTTACTCTATTCTTACAAGAAATGTAAAGAACAAATTTGGACCTGTTTTCGACAAAATTTTGAAAATATCCCCATAGACTTCATGTAAAGTATCCCCAAAAATTAATGACTGTTTTTCAAAATCGTAGAACACAACGAACACAAAGACTAAGTAGTGCGTTAATAAAAACGAAATAGTTGTCCATCCATCACAAAAACCCTTATTTTATAAAAAAGTATTGCGGTGTACAAAAATATTTCGACATTGTAATACTACGAGTATATTGTAATGGGATATTAAATGTTATTATGTTTTAAATTATGGAAACTTACTAGTTTTACTAGTCGACGTTCCGATTGCCAGCTTGGATGGCCGTGATGACTAAGTGCGTGTACTAACTCTGCGCTTTGGTACGCGAGTTCGAGTCACAACTTGCGCATGGTTGCTTGTCCTTTGTCTCTCATGTATGTGTTGCCGCTCGCATTCGGCTAACCCCAGATCGCAAGTGTGTTGGCCTAATGTACGATTGAACATGCGTCCCATGCGTAAAAGATACCCGGCTCTCAACTAGATATGAGTTCTAGAAAAAAACCTTATTATTTAAGTGTTTATTAAATAATATTCTACTTCACAATCATAAACATTTATATTGGAAAATTAATTTCATTTTTTCCTGTTTGTTTAAGAAATATTCCAAGGTTTATTAGAATTCTGCACTTAGAATCGTTGACACTACATTCCCTGAAAATCACACTAACGAGGTGAATGTAGAGAATCAGGAAGCTTCAAATGGCAGGTGAAAGGATAAATTGGTAGCATTGCTTGAATTCTAATAGACGCACTACGCAGTATTCAAGGTTTCCATTTTCAATATGGGTGGAATTCTTTAGGTAAACTACTTACAAAGTTCAAGGGTGATTGGAGATTGTATAAAGTCTATACTTGTTTCAAGTCTATACTTGGAACTATCACGTTTTCATGTAGTTTCGTAAAAGAAAGACAAATTACCACAAAAGAAAATCATTAAAATTTCCAGGAAATTCGTATTAGAAGGTTGCAGGATAATGCACAGCGTTTTGCATAAGCAAGTTAAATTCAACAATTTACAAGTTAAATATATTCTTCACAATCCACTGAAGAAACTAGATTAAACATTTTTAACACGTTGGATGATGTCAAGCTTGAAAGGAAAGCATTTTTAGTTCGTTCAGATGTTTGATAAATTGCATAGAACAGTTTTGTAAGTTTAAACTACTGATTTTCATAACTCATTATTTTGACGATTTCCGTTAAGACGATATTCACTAGTCGAAATCGATGTTTTACATGCAACTCAATATGTATTTTATTATTTTAGTATTCATTTCATTACAACGTAACGGAGACTATCTCTGACCCTATCTTCAGATATTTCTTATGCATGAATTGTAGTGATGTAAATGACCATGATATAGATATGGTAATGGTTGAGATATAACCCTTAAAAATATTGCTTGAATTCGCTCAGGTCTTGTGGGTGAAACTTCGGAGAAGATTGTGCAGTTTCTACAGCAAGAACTTCATTTGATTACGAGTTTCGGCGTAATGCTTGTAAATAAACAAAAACCTGTACAACGGCCAGTTTTTTCCAATTTCCGATGGCCTACAACAAAGAGAGAGAAAAAATGAATTTGTTACCAAAATGTATGAACAAACATAGTTAATTTTTGTATCTAATCGTCGTGAAGATTCATGCATTTGCTTCATCTGTGAAGAAAGTTATGGGTTCCCTCTTCTTCAAACATTGCCGCCAATGATCTAGGATGGGCCTGAACTTTGCTTTGAAACTCCTCGAAGAAGAGATGAATTCACTTGCCGCTAAGTCGGGCTATAAGCCGAATGATCAAACACAACCTATCTGCCTCAAATATTGTTTGGTTACAGCAGCGCTGTGAGGACCGGGGTTGTCATGGAGGACATCCCCAGAAGGCAGCATTCCTCGGTTGTATGAAAGTTTTCCTCGTACTCTGAGCACATTTCTTAAACCTTTCTGCTGCACCATTCCCTTCTTCTTGAAGAAAGCGAACAGCTCTAAGCAGCTCGCACTTAGCGTCACATGAATCGCATCAGCCTTATTCTCGTGACAAAAGTTCACCTCAAATTGGCAATATGGCGTCGGTCAGGGCAGATACAGCCTATCGTTTTGGAGGGAGCCATCGTAGATATTTGTTAAATAATAATCATATTTTTATTACACTATATATTTTTACTGTAGATACGATACTATACAAGATTATTGTTTAAATAACTACATAATTAGAACATAAACGAATATTTAAATCAACTTTCCCAATAAAGGAAGGTAAACAAAAACTCTAGGCCGTTTGGAGGGAGGCATGTTACCCATGGCCTCCCTGGACTCGCCAGTCCAGTCCAATAAGATCAGGCCACACAAAATTAAGCGATCTCTATCTAGAAAACTGCCCTAAATTCAGTCATCAAAGATAATCTACAAAATTAATTAATAAAGCTCTTGACCTCTTTTTGTATTCGACCGAATATCAGAACCAATTGATCAAATATTGTGAATATTGTAATATTCTTAATAACATACAATTCAAACTTCTGTCTGTGAGTTTTTAGTGTGTATGTATGAATTACACATTGTTCACCGAAAAAAAAGAACCGTTGGAGTATGCCAGATCTGCTATACTCCAATGGTTCTTTTTTTCGGTGTTTGCATCGTATTTACAATTTGTATTCAATCTGTTATTGTATCAATTTGTTTTAAAAATACAAAATATGCTTATATTACGTTATTGTTAACTAGATGAACAAGAATTGAGTCGCTAATAACTTAAGTTGTCGATGCGACTATAAATAAAAAATAATTGAAAATTCTATTGTACTTTACTGAACATACTTAGTCTTCTTATTGTATTATTTTAGTTATCTGAGAGTGGGGTATTAAAATATTCCCCACGAGGTTGCCTATCCCTTCTACTTCCGCGAGTAACAGAGTTAATCTGTAACACTGATTTCATTTGTTAAGACCCGGAGATCTGACTTATTACATTATAAAAAGTTTCATAAATCCCGAGCTTTTCAGTTGTAAAACCAATAAGCAGTCAGTCACCATGAAATATCGTACAGATGGAATTTAAAAGTGCTCAGACATTTTACTTAAATTAAGTGGTATATCGGTTTAAACCTTATCTTAGCATTCAGGCTTCTGTCTCCTTTGAGTAATTAAGGATACATTACCTTTCAGACGTTTCAATTAAGAATTACTTGCCTCAATTTCTAATTTTAACGTCGCGTCTGGCGCAGCAACTATTGAGATCAGTAGACCGTGAGTGAAATGCGAATTATAACCCTGGAGGGGGCGGTGTTCCACCCCTCTTGAACGCGAGACCTGGCGCAAACCTATCTGCCAGTGGCATGTGACATAAATGTAGTGACAGTATACGCACATTTTGTTGACCTCTACTTTTGCTAGTCGTGGTAGGAGTAGAGCCAGAAGTGTAGATTGTTATTTTGTTGAAATACTAAGAAATCAAATGTATAGTACATTTAACGGGCAAATGAGTTTTCTGTAGTTCGAGAGCGAAAATGTCTAGTTGTAAAATGTGTTTCACCTGCTTTTGTCGATACTTTTCTTCATCATTCAACTATGTAAAAATTGCTCTGGAAGAGGTTCTAGAGCTCAAATAACGTACACAGATTATACATCTCCCCCATTTGTCACATGCATATTTACTTTCTGGCACCGGTTTCCGTGCGCCGGAAAATGGCGAATTTTCGTCACAAAAACTCTTAATGTCGCGCCCTAGTAAAAAAAAGTAATAAATCCAGTTGCTAAATATAGGAAAAAATTCCTCTAACACGTGATGTAGCCCGAATGCTTGTTTTGTGGGTCCTTCATAGCGAAAAATGATTGATGAAAATTGACGTCAAAACGTTTGTCTGTCCGTCTGTGCACAATGCTAATGTATAAACCGATCAGTCAATTTTCTCCAAAATTGATACTGCCCTATCGTTCTAGCTAATGTCGCGGAAATTTGGAACCGATATATTAATTTTGAGGAGTAATTTACATGAAGCCCCTGGAACATTTTCAAAATTTTCAAAAAAATGGCTCTAAATTTTTTGATTAAATTTTCTTGCCGACTAGTGCAAAAGACGAAAGTTTAAGAGAATGATGCCAGTCTCACTTTCGTTGACATCCTAGATTTTTCGAAAATTGAAAAACAATATTTAAAACTGCAAAATTGGGGATAGAGATTTTTGACCCAGACAAAGTCCATTGTACCAAATTAGCTCTTTAAAAAAGTAAAATGTAAAATTCTTGTAAAATTCTTTGAACAGAACTAGTAGTTTAGCGTAATTTCTGCTTGAAATTAATGAAATACATACAGGTTTACACACCAACTACTGACCACCTTCCATTTATGGCAAAAATGGCTCTTTTAAGAAGAATTGATAAGAAAATATGTGCCCAATGTTGGCAGCACCCATCGCTGCGTGCGCGCTTTTTTGGCAGCGCTCATCGACTGAGATGAGTTGTTATATACATAAATGCGGTACAAACGTTAGTAAGGGGCGAGAAAGTATATGCTGTTTTAGCATCACTAGTTTTACGCTTCTTTGAACAAAATAAATCTGCATATTGTATTTATTTGCAATTGACATTAATATCAGCCTTAGGATGGAAATAATCATTACCAAAAAGTTGCTGTTTATGTATTACACTGTTTATTACAATGGAAACATACTTTATTATTTTGATATAAAACAGATATCCAAAATACTGAATTTACTGTCTATAAAATAAAGGTCAACTACATTGACACAAATCTACATATCGGTTTGCGTATTTTAACCCCTGCGTGTATCTATTACTAATTTACTGCTTGTTAAATTAACTCGTTTTACTGCTTCTTATATCGCTTCCATAATTCTATTTCATAATTTCCTCTATAAGAGGTGAGTTACACGGTGTATGAAGCTCCGTTTAGAAGGCAATAAAAAGCAATAACGTATGAGTAAAACGTAAAATTTTTTTAGCTCCATTTAATTTAAACTTTTCCCTCCGCGAAATTTCAAGGTGTGGCGTTGCTGATCATTCTTTCCTGAAATACTAGTTTCCCGAGAAAAGGTCCGTGTAAGTGTTAATGACCTTGCTTGCTTTCTCGAGTAACCACGCTAACTCGCAGAGACTTTCAATTATTTGCATATATGGAACGAATATTTATTAATACATAATTATTAGAGAATTTTGTTCAGTTTGTGATGTGATTTAACTAAATATGTTGCTCTTATGTAGTACTGTTCTCAGACTTCCATCATTAGGATAACAGAACGGATTTCTGATTTGTAGTCTTCAACTAATTCTCGTCCAACACTGCTCAACCTCAGGAACAATGAAACGCTTATTTGAAGCAGCGCTAAGACCACACTAGGAACCTTCGTCTATTCTATTACTTTTATTTAAATTTTGGTACCCAAAATATTCTATGTACTCACAAAGAGTTAGATGCCTTGCTAAAAACGAAGGTAAACATGTTTTGAGTCAAATAAATATTGATACATATGGATAAAAACATTATGGATACTAAAGGGCTTTATTCCCGATTTCTCCATTCTCACCCCTCCCGTCGAATGAATTGTCCAACCAATTTATTTCTAACAACAATTTGGCAATAATACTCATAGGTGACGTAGGTGAGAACAGGGTGCTGATTTTCTTTCTGCAGTCTCCGTAGAGTACAATTGAACCTCTTGAAAATTTTATGGGACTGTTGTACAATTATTTGCTTTTCATCTAAAAAAGAATCATAAAATTCATCTAAAGGGTTACCAAAAAATGAGAATTTATAATGCAAGTTTACGTACGTGTAAAGTTCAGATCCTTCCCTTTGATAAAAACCTGTTAAAAAGGGGAGATTTCTGTTCGTGAAATGAATGTAACTCAAAAAGCAGTAGCAAAATCCAGCACCTTCAGAAATATCACTTCTTCACTTCATTTTATTACAATCTCACATTTAGTGAACATCGCAATCTCATTTAATCAAGTAACTTCATCTATACAAGAACATTAAACTAATTTGAAAAAAGATCGTGCCAACTAAAAAGTAAACATGCAAGAAAACATCTGCGACCCATCAAAAGCCATAAATCACTATTTGACTCAAAATCCTCAAGACATTATTACTCTAAGCATGACCATTGTGCACAAATCCTCTCTTCACAAACGTTCAAACTAGTGGTGATACAACAGATCATACTTCTTCGTATTATTCATTTTGCAATTTTCGAAAATACTGAGTCGGCCGAAAATGTGATCAGTAATATTTTTAATAATTTTTTGATACACGCGAGGAGATTTTTTAAAGGAAAAAGTGAGCCTTTCTTGAGAGCATTTTGTTTAAAAATTGCTTATATGTACCGCAAAAATTCGCGAAAAGTGTCATATTTTCGAAAAATTGTATATTTCTTTACTTCAGGATCTGCCTTTGAACAAGATAGTTTGTTAAGGAAACATCTTGAACTTGATCTAAGGAAAAATCTGAATCAACAAATCTGGAGATATTTATCAGAAAACTTCGAAAATATTGTTGCGGCTTCATGTAAAGTATCCCCCAAAATCAAAATCTAATCAGGGCCCCGAGTGATGGGGTATACCAATTTTGGGGAAAATGAGCTTAAGGTTTATGCGCCAGGGTTGACCACACACAGATGGACAGACGAACAGACAGGCAGACTGACGTTTTCGAGAGATTTATTGTTATCAGAGGGGTAACGGGATCTTTTGTTATCAGAGCCCGGCAATTAGTGTTTTTGCCAAAAAATTGTTGATTTATGCCGCACTCGTACAACACTTACTTCTTTTCACGAAGGCGCGAAAGTAAAACAAGAATGCAAAATAAATTTCTAAAACTAAACATCAATTCTCTTGGTACTTTTCTAGTACATTAATACATTTCAAATTAAACGACAAACCATAAATAAACTAATGGCTCCTGTATATCATAACGTCTTCTGCGATCACAGAGTGATGCTTCAGAAGTATGGGAGAATAAATTAAATTAACTTGTCTCTGATCAGGAGGTCCTGGGGTTTGAGATGGACGGTTTTGGGATTTCCCACACTAGCCAGATAGCTCGGTCGAGTTCTATCACTGTCTGGAGGAAAATTCTAGTGACTGGCTACACTGATCGGTTTTCCGTGGTTTCTAGAATCACTACCAAGTGAATGTCAAGCGAATGTCTAACAAACGGACCACGGACCGCGCGCGATCTTTCCTTCCCATTCCTTGTCCTATCCTACCTCTTACACTTACATTCACTACATTACTACTACTACACACGTGCGGTAGTGCAGTGGATCTTGGGGCTTGGATGTCAGCTACCAAGCGGGTCCGCAGGTGGTGGATAGCGGAAAACCCTGAGCGACCTGCTCGCTATCAGGGCAACCCCGAATAGCCAATAAGGGGTCCCGAACCAGACATTCCCCCTCAAAGGCTCGCACCTAGCGACGGGCATGGCAAACCCGAGGGTACTCAGCTACGTGGGGTATTGCTTCCACTTACTTGTACCTCACGTCTTTCTTTTAGCTATCCTATAGACCTCTTTTGGTCAACTCTTGATATTTTCCGATCCCGACGCTATTAGGTTTCGAGGGCTAGGGAGTCATTTCACTCTTCTTTCACTCTTTCCTATTCCTCTTTCATAACCGCTACCCAAGGATAGGCACCCGTAGTCGATCGTCGCAGCTAGCTGTGCCACCGACTCTAGGATGTCTATCTGTAGCAGCAGACGGGGTATACAGTACAAGCCCCCCTGTACTTCCTTCATGTGCAGTCACCAGTTACTATTGATGCCAGGTCCGACAGGAATAAATGTTTCCGGAGTATATTCCCCCACTCGGATCTCCGGGGGGGAAACCCTGCCCAGGCCAATGCAGCACCAATCACGAATGAAGCAAATACGAAGACGTAGACCTATACTCAGAGTCGCAGCATGGAATGTACGAACGATGTTAGACGGTGATAACCGCCCAGAACGAAGAACTGCAGTTATCGACCGAGAACTACTGAGGTATAGAGTGGACATCGCAGCTTTAAGTGAGACTCGGATAGCAGAAGTAGGTTCACTTATTGAGAAGAACTACACCTTCTTCTGGAAAGGTCGTGATAAAACTCACCCTAGGCAACACGGCGTGGGATTTGCGATAAGAAACACGATCCTAAAAGGAACTACAACAGCCCCTATGGGAGTAAATGAGCGTATTATGACTCTGCGCTTGGGCCTGTTCAAAGGCACACCTATTAACTTCATAAGCTGCTATGCCCCTACACTCAATGCCGAGGCCAATATTAAAGAAGATTTTTACAAGAATCTAGACACAGTGCTCAATTCCATCCCTAAATCTGAGAGCATATTCCTACTGGGCGACTTCAACGCTCGTGTAGGTCAGAATTTTGAAGCCTGGAATGGGGTAATTGGGCGGCACAGTATTGGTAAACAGAACGAAAATGGAGAAATGTTGCTCAGCACTTGTGCCTCACACAATTTAACTATTACAAACACCTTATTCCAATTGAAAGAGATATACAAAGGCACATGGAAACACCCTAGATCAGGCCACTGGCATGCTCTGGATCATATCATCGTAAGGCAAAGAGACCGAAGAACAGTGAGAGTAACCAGAGCCTATAGGGGAGCTGAGTGTGATACCGATCATAGACTATTGATATGTAAGGTGCATATTGAACCCAAGAAGATTGGAACGCAAACAACCAAGAACAAGCAAATTAGATACGACTTCACACCTCTGATGAACTCCACAACCAGGGCAGATTTAGTAAATGAGTTACAAAATCATATACAGAAACGTCATTCTGAAAAAAACAATACTATTGAAGAGGAATGGAACTCTCTCGTACAGGGTATTCAGACAGCAACCAAAAAAGTACTCAAGCCCACTACCAAAAAGACATCCCCGGACTGGTTCAACGAGAACTCCCAGGCAATTGAAGCAGTAATCAAGAAGAAGAATAATTTATTTAAGCTTACCATTATTAAACCACAGGATATGCAACTAAGAGCAGACTATCGAAAGGCAAAAGCCCTTGTACAGCAAACTACACGTAAACTCAAAAATAAATGGTTCCAGGATAAGGCACAGGAGATACAAGTCCTTGCCGATCAGAACAATTCCAGTGCCTTCTATAAAGCCGTAAATACAATATATGGACCTACATGGAACGGCTGTTGCCCAATTAAAAATAAAGAAGGTACCCTACTTACCCACAGCAAAGAAATAAGTCATCGCTGGAGAGAGTACTACCAAGATCTATTGAATACAAACTCTATAGTGAATCAGCAAGTTATCGATCAGATTCCGCAATATCCTGTATGCGAACACCTTGCTATACACCCAACAACAGAAGAGATCACCAAAGCTCTCGCAAAAATTAAGAATAATAAAGCACCTGGACCTGATGGAATTCCGATTGAGATTTATAAATATGGCGGCGCCTCACTGCTCAGCTGTCTTACCGAGATATTCCAAAGGATCTGGCAGCAGGGTAAATCGCCCTCTGATTTCAAAAATGCTTTAATTGTAAACATATACAAAAAGAAAGGTGACAGAGCTGATTGTACTAATTACCGTGGAATTTCACTTCTCTGTACGGCGGGGAAAATCTTAACAAGAGTGATATCAGACCGCCTGCAGCCACTACTGGAAAGAATCTTCCCTGAAAGCCAAGCTGGATTTCGTCCAAACAGAGGTACAATTGACATGATCTTTACCTTAAGACAGATTCAGGAAAAGGTCAAAGAGCAACATTCCAGCTTATATGCAACCTTCGTGGACTTAAGAAAAGCCTTCGACATGGTTAATAGGCAAGCTCTATGGAAAATCCTATTAAAGTTCGGATGTCCTCAAAAATTAGTCAACATTATCGCTGACCTACATGAAGGAAATGAAGCCAGAGTCATCACAAGTGGAGGAGTAACAGATGGCTTTATTATATCAAACGGAGTGCGACAAGGATGTGTGTTGGCACCTCTTCTATTTAATATATTTATGACTGCATTCATTATCAGCCTGGACCGTACACTTCAAGATCGCGGAATGAATATCAGATATAGATTTGACAAGGGACTATACAACTTGGCCCGTCTAAAAGCTCAACGCAACGTCCGCAATCGCTACTTAACCGAACTGCAATATGCTGACGATCTGGTCATACTAGCCAAATCAGAACCAGAAGCTCAAAGAATGATGGACACCTTTGCAAGTGTATATAAATCACTAGGTATGGAGATTAACTCATCTAAGACGAAATCGCTCTTTATGTACTGTAGTGGGCCTACACTCCCACAAAGGAATGGTTTAATCATTGACGGCACTTCCATAGAGTTGGTTGAACAGTTCAACTATTTAGGAAGCTTAGTAACCACCGGAGGAGACCTGGATGCAGAAATTAGCCATCGAATTCGGAATGCCTCTTATGCCTTCTATAAGCTTAGAGATCGTGTCTTTAATTGCAATGATCTTACAATCAGAACTAAAATTATGGTATTTAAAGCCGTCGTCCTGTCTATACTATTATACGGCAGTGAGTGCTGGACCATCTACAAGAAGCATGTCAAAACCCTAGAAAAATTCCAAATGAGGCAGTTACGTAATATTCTAGGGATAAAATGGCAAGATTTCATATCCAACCAGAGAATTCGAGACCAAACGGGCTGTATCACCATAGAAAATATTCTAGCTCGCAACCAATTACGATGGATTGGACATGTGACCCGGATGTCAGTGGAGAGAACCCCTAAACAGATATTGTATGGTGAGCTAGCGGAAGGTAATCGGCGTCAGGGTGGCCAGCTAAAGAGATATAAAGATGGTATCCATGCAATGATAAAGAACATTGGAATAAAGGACACGTGGGAAACACTATGTTAAGACAGATCTAAATGGAGAAATGTCTGCTATAAAAACAAAGGCATCTTTAAAGCTCGCCAAGACGCTGGTTCAACAGCTAATAATGCAAGTTTCACCTGCTCAGAGTGTCAAAGAGCGATAGCGTCCAAGATCGGCCTAGTGAGTCATTTACGAGCACATGAAAGACGGAGGCAGCAATAGTAAACTGAGGGATCCTCGGCCACGAGGTTGACCCCGACGACGACGACGAGTGCAGTGGATGTAAGTGTGTGTAAGCGGTCCGATACCCGTTTGTTAGGGTACTTCCCCGGAATTCACCTTGTATTTATCGGAGAATACCGATCGGAGCAATCGGCCGCTAGCTCGTGTTTCGGCAAAAGTATATACGTGCTGTTTCATCATTTTACAGGAGAGCAAAATAAATTGCATCTAGTGTAGACATAGTTGTATAATTAATTTTCAGACACAAAGATATGCGTATATGAGTATAGTATTAGGTTACTTTAAAGTTAATTTAAAAGAATTAAAGAAAATAGTTTTGAAATAAACGAAAAGTTACTACCATTAACTCAATATTAAATTTCTCTGGCATAAACCCTTTTGCCCAAATACGAGTGAATTCTTCTGCACACAGCGACTTAGTTTGTGTCAAAAATGCTCTCGGTGGGGAGTGGCCGCCTAGGACCTTCCGGTCAGAGGCCCTGCAGTGACATCTGATGATGCCCTGAGCCACCTCTCGATTAAAAGTGAAGGAGTTGTTAGTTCGTGTCTCTGGGTCGCCCCCTGCCCCCGCCAAGGCCTCTTCCCCTCGCGCGAGGAGAAAGCGCGTGGCCGCCCGGCCGCTGCCCCTCCGCGCGTATAAAAGCGCTCCCGGCGGCGCTCTCGGCAGTCTCTCCTCCGCTCCTCCCGCAGCAGCACCTCCGCACGCGGCCATGAGGATCTCCCTGGTAAGCGCCACCGCCTCGCGCCATCTTGCTTTTGCTCGGCAAGGGGCTCTTGGCTCTCAATCATTTTTAATCATTAATTGGGACTGTAAAAAAACTGCTTTGTCGCATTCATAACTGACATTTAGCACCCCAAAAGGGAGACATGGCTTTCAATCATTTCATGTATTGGGATTTATAAATTATTTTTTGCTTATAGTCGCATTCATAACCGGCATTTAGCACCCCGAAAGGGGGACCTGGCTTTTAATAATTTTTAATCAATTGGAATTTTAAACGAATTTCCATGTCGCATTCATAACCAATAATTTTAATCATTAACTGGAATATACAAATCTCCTTGTCGCATCATATTCAACATTTAGCATTCCAATTAAGGCACTTTTTTTTATCATTTAAGTGTAATTTTCTAAAATTTATTTGCGTCTAGAGGGAATAACAAGTACATATGATATTTTGCTTCTCAAAAGCGGTTGTTTTTCTGGGGAGGTTGGATTTAATCATTTAATCGTGAATGTACGTCGAACGTTTTTTTCTTAAGAAAGGACGACGCCCTCGCCATGGGAAAAACCACAGGAACAAAAAATATTCAAAAAATTCTGTCGTTACCACACCTCAAATTTTGAAAATATATAAAGCAAACATGCAGGAAATGACTGTAGTGTATTTCTAAATTAATGAATTATTAGTTCTTAATTATAAAATATTTCCGTCAGTTACACAGGTATTGCAGTTTATTCTGGAGTCCAGCGTTTCTCTGATTCTCGTGTTTATGAGTGTTAAAGAGTATGAAAAAAGTTTGGGAATGCTTAATGGTGATAAATTTAAAATACGTTTAAAAGGGTTTACTATTCTTAGTATGATAAGGGAATGTAAAATAGTTAGTGAACTCAAATGTTAATTGTAAAGTTCGTACATTTGAATGTGAAAATTACCGTTAATATTAGCACTTTTCATCTCCTTATTAACTATATTTTCTATTTTTATTGCTAACAATTTATTTCTTTTCGGGATTACAATTTCATTCACCTATCTGACTTTGTTAATTAGTATAATTACATAGAATCAATGTGACATTATTTTAAGTTTCATGCTGAAAATGTAATATATAACTTACTCTAATCAATATAATTGCACATTCCTACAGCTACAATTTGAACAAAAGATGCGAGAAAAATTTAATAATATTTTCTATCTTTTTACATTAGCATGTGTTAAGTTGGTGAACGATAGTTGATAAATTTTTATGGTAGGATTTTTTTCTGAATTTTCAATTAATTTCAATAATGGTATGACAAAATTATAACAGTTTTGTTGGTGATTTATTTTCGTTGAAAGGTGAATTTTGGGTGCTTTGCAGCCATCCGGCCATATTACCTTCAATGAAATCATATGAATTGGAAAGATTACTGTATTTATTAATATTAATAATTTTGAGAGATTTATAAATGTCTCAATACCAGAATGATATACACTTCTATATTTCAATGATACGTTATTTTCTCACTATGAGAATGCAAACTAGGTCTACTAAAATTCTAAATACGTTATGTGTGATCTTGTAAATTAATAGATTAAATTTTATCCAATTTGCAACACATATTCCTCAACTCATAACATATCACTCAATTTATACGATGGCGTTAATTCTAGGTGTCAAGTGTAGATGTTATTATAGAGTTTGATTCATGAAATCTGAATGATATTTTACTCAGCATAACCATAAACTTTTAGAGCTCCCATTTTTCTTCCAAGATGTTATCGTTACCTGTCCAGTATCTCATTCAGCTGAACAGATGATTCACTGTTTTTAATCATTGAACCTCTTCGTGCGGAATAAGCTGTCATTTGAAAATTATAAGCTCTTTAGTTCATTGTTTTCTTTCTATATATCTTTTTAACACTCCAAAGGTAAATGATTTCAATTTTACTACCAGAGAAACGTTTAACATAATTGATATTTATTAACGCAATTTCAACGGGCATTTTAAAGGGTATACATTATGAATGGTTTTTAAAGGTAAATTCAGTCATTTGTACAAAGTACACAAATGTTGCAACGTTTGTAGTAGCTTTGTAAAGAGGAATGTAGTGAATAGAACTCACGTTACAAATGGTTGAAAATAGTAAATAGAAGTTAAGAAATATAGAAGAAAAATAGAAGAAGTACAGAATTCTTTGGTTTTTGTGATATACAGTTTTATTTCTTAGATAATTAATTTCATAGTTAGGAGCGAAAATGACTAAAATTGCATAAATGTTTCCTAAATTAGTTGTCAATTCTCGCGTCACCCAGGTGTAGACGTAACAGATCGAGATATCGATTGCTGCCGGCAGGAAATCGCTTTGGGACTGAACAAAAGGGCGCGAATGAGAGAACATTTCGTTACTTTTATACATAAATATATGAGAAACAGCACAAATAATTGTCGATGACATATGTGAAGGATAATTATTTTACATTTTCAACAAGAATTATTAAAATGATCACAAACGAACGTATTTAATAATAGCCAAGAATTTGCAATATAAAGATTATGCATGAATTGTAATGTTTTTCAGCCTTGTGACACACACACACACACAGTTTTATTTTGCTTTTAGATCTCCGGGCTCCTATTTATTAGCCTGAAATAAAAATTGCACAAGTTTCGTAATCAAAATAATTTGACACACATTATTGGGCTAACTCATCTCATTCCATTACTGCGTCTTCTATTTTTCTTCTTATCTTTTTCCTTTTTTTCTTCTCCTTCGTCTCCTCCTGCTTCTCCTTTTCCTCATCCCCTCCTCCTTATTCTTCTCTATTATCTTCTCCTTCTTTCTCTTCCCTTTCTCCTAAGTTTCTTAACTAGCATTAATGTGACTCGCTAACTGCAGGGGTCGCTACAAGAAAGTGTAACGCATGAGTGTCGAGCGGGTTGCCTACTACAACAGCCAGGCGCTGGTGCCCAGCTAACACACGATCCTATTAGATTTAAAGACAGTTATTTCGCAAAATTCATTTTAGTTTCATTTGTTCTAATATGTACAACATTTTGTACCTTTTTCAACTACGGCAAAACTTTTTATAAACATTAAAATAACAGATGAGTGTTATTTTTTATAATGCGTACTGCCAATAACCTTTTGTTTTTGTAAGTTTTAATGTAAAACACTTTTATTAGATTGATTTCAATCTGAATGTACATCTCCTTCTAATATGACGGTGATCTTTCATATAAATGAAGAAATATATCGATTGCTCAAGATAAACTTCAACTATTTAAGCAAATAATACATAGTAAGTGTAACGTATTATGTTGTACATATTCTAATAAATCGTTTTTATTTAAAAAAAAAATCAGTACTCGAAAAGAAAAAAGTGGTCGTAACGTTGTACGTCCTAGAGCATGTGAAAATTATATGCATTTAGAGAAGGATATTATTTAAATTTAATGGGATCATTTTATCAATAAAGATAATTTGTCAAACAGTTACAGCCAACGAACAGCCGGAGTTGTCTCCTTATATACTCGGGTTTTTATAACGTGGACCTTCAAGCCCTGTGCCTTTACAACGGAATATCTCTAGAAATTTCGCGTCTTTCTCGGTCGTGCCACAAGTAGTATCAAGTAGTTCTTGCGATCATGCGACATCTAACGGCACGGCCGAAAGAGACACGAAATGTCGTGAGATATTCCGTCCGTAGTGCCACGTTACAAAAGTGTAATTTTGTCATGGCGAATGGTGTGAGTGGAGAGTGACGGGGCGTGGTGGTTGCGTGTTGCAGGTGTTGGCAGCCCTGCTGGTGGCGCGCGCGAGCGGCTCCGCGCCGGAGGCGGCGCGCGCGCAGACCAAGCGGGGGGTGGCGGGGGGCGTGGCGCTGGGCCACGGCCTAGGCGCGGTGGGACTCAACAGCCTGGGCGGCCTGGGCCACGGCCTGGGCGGCCTAGGCGGGTTTAGCGGCCTGGGTGGCCTAGGCGGCCTGGGCGGCCTGGGCGGCCTAGGCGGCCTAGGCGGCCTAGGCGGTGCCGGGCTGAACACGGCGTCGGTGACGACGGTGAACCAGGCGGTGCCGGTGGCGGTGCCGCAGCCGGTGGCGGTGCCCGTGACGCGGCCGGTGGCCGTGCCCGTGCCGCATCCCGTGCCCGTGTCCGTGCCCCGGCCCGTGCCCGTGGACGTGCCGCACCCGGTGGCCGTGGACGTGCCGCGCGCCGTGCCCGTCGCCGTGCCCCGGCCCGTGCCCGTGCCCGTGGCGCAGCCCGTCGCCGTGACCGTGCCGCGCCCCGTGGCCGTGCCCGTCGGCCTGGGCGCCGCCTCCATCGGGCTCGGCTCCGCCGGCTACGGCCTCTCTTCGGGCTACGGCCTCTCTTCGGGCTACGGCCTCTCTTCAGGGTACGGCCTGTCCGCCGGCGGCCTCGGCCTGCACGGGCTCTCCGCCCCCATCTCCCTCTCCCACTCCGCCCCCATCTCCCTCTCCCACTCCGCCCCCATCGCCATCTCCTCCGGCTACTCCAGCTACAAGGGCTAACTCCCTCCCCGCCCATCCCTCTCGTCGTCACCTTGTACATACCCACACGCACTCTCTCTGTGTATAGCAAATCATTTTTTGTACACTTTTCGTTCAATGTTTTGTGTAAATAAAATACATATAAAAAACCAATATTCCTCTCATTTCATTTCGTATTCCTCTCCGGTACGGTACAGTGAATCCTCTCACCAAGGCCACCTCTATAAGAACACCACCTCCTTAAAGATCCGTCTCTTTAAGAAGACTACCTCTTTAAGAAGACCACCTCGGTAAGAATACCACCTGTGTAAGAATACCACCTGTGTAAGAATACCACCTCTGTAAGAATACTACCTCTGTAAGAATACCACCTCTGTAGGAAGACCACCTCTGTAAGAAGACCGCCTCTATAAGAAGACCACCTCTGTAAGAATACCACCTCTTTAAGAAGACCACATCTTTAAGAAGACCACCTCTTTTCGAGATCGGTTACTACGAAAAGGAATATTTATTCCATAAGACCAACCTATTTAACACCCTTATAAACGACCACCCTCTCTTTCAGACCAACGACCACGATTTTTTGTCGCAATGTACAATCGCATTCCCTTTAAGATGACCACAGACCTCGCACGAAAATAATGAACGCGAGAATTCGCGTACTGCTGCGAGCCAAGCCGCTTCCAGCGTCTTTCAGAGAAGCAGCAGCGATCCGGTGCATAAGATTTCACGGTATCTCCGAAGGGAGGCCCTCCAGGAAAAAATTGAGAGACTATCACGTTATAAAGTTGAAATACCTATCTGAAGAAATACAATTCTGAAAATGAACTGTACTATCATTTTTCGTAAACTGTGATCAAAGTAATTTAGTGATGCAACACAAATACGTTTTCATTTGAAACCAGAATAGAATTACGACGCATATAGTCGCAGCAGCAGAGGTGATGTACAATAATGAGATGTTCCCTTTAAAAAGACCACTCCTCTAAAAAATTTATTAATTTTAAGGTATTTAATAACGTAGTCAGTTAAAAAAGGTTTCACATTTCGATAGTCTTCTAGCGTTCTGAACAATATCTTAGATCATCCTCTATGTCAGTTTTCCAGTAATTTGACTTTTAATTAACTAACTTGTGTAAAGTGCTGGGGTAAGGTAACTTGTAAGGGGTACTTGTGTAAAGTTCCAGTAATTAACTAACTTGTGTGAAGTGCTGGGGTGAATTATGAAATTTCACATTTTTGGAGATTAATGTCACAAACAATAACTCTAATAATAGTCTAACAATAACTCTAGAAGATATTTAAAAAATAATTCCACCCGAAATCAATCATTTCCAAGAAGAAAATAAATTCCCGCCAAGAGTTTACGCTGCAAGTATGATTCCGTAACATTGACACAATACATAGAGTATTCTAGTTTTGAAAACGTTTTAGGGGCCGCACATAAATTACGTAACGCAATCTTGGTGTATTTTGAATACCCCTTCTCCCCGTGTAACGCACCTGTAACGCGCGTTTGAACAAAAATAATTACGCAACGCTGGCGACGAGCCCTCTCCCCTCATTCGAAAACTCAAATATAAAGTAGAAACGAGTTGAGTTAATTGTATTTGTGTATTCCATTAATATTTATTATAATTAACGTAAATATTAGTTGGTGGTGCGTATTGCGCATAACATTAAATTTTGTGACAAATTTTTAATGCAAGAAGGACGCGTAGGCGAGAATTTCTGACATGCCGTGTATAGGCCGTCGTGAACGACGTATAGGCTCCCAATATACTTCGCCAACTAATTGGATTTAGTTTTGAATCTTTTTTCGTAATCTAATAAATTAAATATATATGTAATTGATAAAAAATTATTTATTGTAGCAATTTATAGATTATAACTTCTTTAAATTATTACAGTTAAAATTTCATTTGTTAATATGGTAATGTTTTAGCGTAGGACTGAATAATAGGAAATTTTTTCTGCAAAGTTTGAAAGACTCTACCACTAAATATCAGCATCACGTAGCACTAAACTATGACTACGCACAAAACTATGTAACACAGTGTCAAATCCCCTACCCTTCTCTTCAGCGTTAGGTATGGACGAACCCTTAGGAGAAATTTATAAAAAACAAAAAATAAAATTATAATATCCATTAGAAAAACAAATGCATACCAACTAAAATGTGTTTCACAGTCCCCACTTAAGTTATGGATAGAGTACAAAGAGGCCTATAAGAAGTAGTGAAATGATTCACATGTCGCATCACAAGGGACGATTCCAATTTTCTTCTAAGAACCTGGATATCTGCTATTTCTTTTGTGTTAGGTCGCGGGAGAGACTGGTTTAAGGCAGACCACGGTTAAATTGTACCGAAGCTGATGGGGGAAGATGCATCAAATCAAAAGTTTTACAACTTCCTATATAAAAATGCTCATACGCCAACGGTTTGCCATTGTGGAACGCTCTGGTAATGTATCAACAATTCAACAAATAAAAATTAAGTTACATTCAAATAATTGTCGATGACAGATGTAGAGGATAATTATTTTAAATTTTCGACAAGAATTATTAAAATGACCACAAACGAACGTATTTAATAATGGCCAAGAATTTGCAATATAAAGATTGTGCATGAATTGTAATGTTTTTCAGCCTTGTGACACACACACACATGGTGTTATTTTGCTTTTAGATCTCCGGGCTCCTATTCATCAGCCTGAAATAAAAACTGCACAAGATTCGTAATCAAAATAGTTCGACACACATTATTGGGCTAACTCAACTCATTCCATTACTGCGTCTTCTATTTTTCTTCTTTTGTTTTTCCTTTTTTTCTTCTCCTCCGTCTCCTCCTGCTTCTCCTTTTCCTCACCCCCTCCTCCTTATTCTTCTCTACTATCTATATTCAAAATATATTACATTTCAAATAAAGAATCTTAAAATGTATATTTAACTGTGTTTTTTAAATTAATTTGTTACCTTTATAACTGCTTGGTCATACAGCGACCATTCTGATTTTCAACTTTAGGGTAACTCTGGGATTCGAACTCGCGCCCCTTCAAGCCGAGGTAGCCTCAGTTCTTCAGTCTTAGCGACTTCCACTATCCTGATCGCCAATTGTATGTTTTGTAATGTTTATTACGCTATTATTCTACAACTTAAGATGAATGTTCAAAATTATGATAGAGTATCTTGTTTTCCATTTTTCAAAATTGGGTTAAATATTTTTTTAAATTCATATATATATATACATAATAGTTAATTTTCTTTAATTCTGGAAGAAAGGGAAAGTTCTCGAAATGAACATTCATCACAGAATACTGTTAGTAAGTCTTACAAGTTGTTACAAAAATGAAGAGGGTTTATCAAAAAAGGTTTTACTTTCGTACTTGCGAAATATCACTTATATCCATTAATGTACTTAATTGTTTCTTGGTTACAGATGTTTTGCGAAGAATTAAATATAAAGAACTAACAATATGTAAACGAGTAACAAATTTTCATTAAAAATTTCGCACAGTATTTTAACTGAAGGTTATTTTACTCGTAAATACATAGTTTGGGTCATATTACTTTACTTCCTTTCTGAATAAAGGTGAATAAACAAATTTTGATTCTAAAAAAGTATGTAACTTCCTACTATTCTGTAACTATCATTGAATAAATGCTAACGTCACGTCAATCCTTCTATTGATGGTTCCATTCATATTAAAAAAGATGAATCATCAGGCAACAAAGTCCAATAACCTCAAAGCTTTACCAATTTCGTAGTTTTTTGACTTACCTTTAGCCTACACATTTTTAATATTGCTCCCGTTATAATGAAATATTTTACTACCCCAATTCTTTACTTGGTATCGATTTGTTATAAGCTGAGTGTTATAACATACAAAACGAATTAAACTTTGATATGATTAAAAAAGGCCAGGTTTCCATTATATATGTCCCCACACCATTTATTTTATTAATAAATATATAAATTTATGAAAGTTTGTTACATAATATATTCAACAAATGTGTAACATTTTTCAATTAGCAATTTTTCAAATAAGGGGCTTGATGTCAATTTCCTTGTTAAAGAGATAATATCATTTCAATCCTTTATGTAGTCACACAAAGTCATCCGGACTTATGAACTGTCATGATATAAACACAAGATTTATGAGGATTTAAGAATATATGTTATTTAGGAAGTGTAATGAAAACAAATACACGCACAATTTTTTAGTTTTACAATATTTTTTCCAGGTTGTAACCTAGAATTCTTCTGTTTCGTTCGTGACAGGTTAATTAGCGGTGTTGGGGTCTCTGCTCGTGCAGAGTTTGTTAGAGCACGAGTAAAAGAAACTCCCGCGTGTACGGAGAGCCTCGTTAGAGAAAGCGAAGTGGGTGTGGGCCACGCCACAAGCGTCGCCTGCGAAATTACGTAGGTGCGCCCGTTGCAAAACTAAATTAGGCGTAGAGTAGTAAACACTTCGAACATTTTATTTATTAATATTGAGACTATCAACCTGCTCGACTGTATTACTGGCTGCGACGGACTAGAGGCTAATACAACTTCACCGGTAGACGAGGAGAGGGGTGGCAGAACCTGTTCAGCACCGAAAAGAGGGCGATGATTCGGGACTTTCGACAAGTTCGGTTTTGATTGATTGGTTGATCCGTGATTCTCAGCGCTTCAACTGCTAAGATAATAACTCCCGTAAGTGTAGGCCATGGTTTACCACGGGAAGTGGCGGCGATCTTCCTCTGCTGAATGGCGAGATCCGCTTTTTCGGCCTACGACAGTTGCGGGGTTTTTCCCTAATTAGGTATCGCCCACCAGCAAAGCACTGTTTCAGGAGTGGACAAGCTCTAAGCTACTGACTAGCCCAGGCAAGTGTGATTGTGAAGTGTATGTAAGTATAAGTGCGTGTAAGTAAGAAGTTCTTCAGCCCCAAATATGTCGGGACATCAGTTGGGCTCACTTATAGCTTAGAATTCTCCTCGAGCTGTTACAATTGAAGCGCTTAGTAGAACAAGGAGCTGTTCCACATAGGCATAGTTCTGAGAAAATAATGGTTTTATTCGAACATCCCTCACATAACTCAAAACAGTTTAAAACACATTTTAAGCACACATTTTAAGCACAGTACACTTGCATATACAACCATACTGGATTTAAATAATATATTACAGTAAAATAATAATATTGGAGGATTTATATAAAACTAATAAATCAATGTCACAAAAATCAATGGGAGATAGCCCCTTGTTCTGCTACGCCCTTCCATTCCGCTCCAAATAGCAACTGAATTAGTCCTAGCTTTATAGCTAGTGTCGAAAACCACACTACCGTCAAGAATCGGACCTAGGACCTCCTAGTCAGAGGCAATGCGGTGCTTCAGTATGCTCTGAGCTACCTCACCAAACCTGCGCCTCCCCAGATTGTTACAGTGGATATGATCATAGATAGCACCAGTGAATATGCATATGCATTCAATATTAATATCCATAAATATGAATACTACATTTCAATCGATTTTGTATTAATCAGCGATTATACAACAACTAACACTGTAGATGCTGCACTTGTTTTACGTGACACAAATGGGTTATTATACGTTTTATTCAGGAGACGATTGAATTTGGCCCAGAGGCCGAGAGGCCTAAATCCAGGAGAGCGCAAACCCACGATTGCCATACATATTTTATACAGAACAACATAATATTTATCAGTTTATAAAATGATGTTTTTGCGACTAATAGTTTATGCTCGGCCAAAAAACATTGCCTAATACTTCTCCAATCGTGTACCGTAATAGGATATTTTTGACGATACACATTTAGTAAATAACTGTTAGTGTACTGCGTTGTATATTCAAACCTCCGTAGCGTAACGTTCCACTAATGCTTCTATCTAGTGTAACGGAAGCCAACTCATTCCTCGAAAGAGATTATGAGGGAGCATGTGTAGCGCTCTATCGGAAAGCAGCCACACTTCCCGATCTTCGGTACCCCGCCGCCAGATGGAGCAACTGCTGAGAATCGACGGGAAGATTACAATTATAAGGAGCAGTCCTCCATGTGAGGACACAGAAATTCAAGTAATATATATTTCAAAACTTAAAATGAAACAAACAGGCCTCAAAAAAGTACGAAAAATGCACAATTTTTCCTCTTTTAGGAATTATTCAATTAATTTAATGTGAAAATACAAAAGTAATATAATTTAGGAACGACGATGCCTACATTTTACACTAAAAGATTTGAAATGATATTTGAATTATAGTTAAATAAATTAGTGATGCTACAGAATGGTCCAAACTTACTCGTATTCGTTTACTGTTTCCTTTGGTTTCGGCTAGCCATTCGGAATTGCCACATACTTTTGCTAGCAGCCATCTATCGCCGCCCAAAAAAAAATTCTTTGGAATTTTCTTAATTTTTCGGCTTCCTTAGTAGAACCGAAATATTAATTTAATAATATTAAAGAACAATAAAATTACGTTCTAAATGACAGTTTTCTTTGAAAAAATGGAGCAATTTTAAAGAAAATGGCGTTTAAACGCTACTCCAAATTCGAAAATTAAAGTTCTTTTTCACAGAAAAATTTTGAGTTTTCTAAAAACTTCATCAACAGTAATTTCAAGCACTTTAACTCACAAATACAATAGTGTTTAAAAATTGCTGGAAATGAAGATATTAACAGCAAACGCAAAAAAGTATTCAAAAATAAAATTTATGTCATATTAAACAGAGCGATTAGCATTATCCGTTCGAAAAGTTTAAAGAAAATATTTGGGGGCATTTCTGAAAAAATGGCGTTTGAGTGTTTCTGAAATACTAAATTTTGACTAGTTTTCACAGAAAACGTTGAGGTTTCAAAATGTTTATATGACATTATTTAAAGCACATGTACTCATAAATATATTAATGTGAACAAATCGCTGCTAACATAAATATAAAAATAAAAGTATTAAATGCGTATATACTTGAGAAACAAAATACCAAAATTACATTTTTGTAATATTTGAAGAAACAAAAGAATAGAGCAATGTGGCGTTTATGTCATCTCATAGAGTACCAAAAGCTTAAAAAAAATATGGAGTTGTTTTTGATAAAATCTTGTACCAATCTTGTGGTAGCATATGCTAATATTTTATATTTTAATGTTTTAAATTTATGATTATAGGAATTTTTATCCACGAACAAATCATCAAAAACGTATAACATCGAGAACAAAAACATCGATGTAAAAATTTCGACTTCATTACATCGATGTTTAAAATATCGATGTTTTATTGAAACATGGAAGTTTTGAAAACATTGACATTGATGTCGCATCCCTACTCCAAAACAGTCCTGGGTGGCTAAGACACTACGCGGATTAATGCGTCTTTGATCTTTGATGTGCTTGCAGCTGAGTAGCACACTTTCAGGTATCATGAGTAGGGAGCCTATTTCCACGATTTTGCATATGTTTGCAAATTCGTTCATCAGTGCTTAGGTAAGGAAAATTTCTTGGTATTTGCTGTGAATATGATGCTGTTTAGAGTAATATATTAGTGCATATTTGTGTTTATATTTAGCCGACTTTCGTGTTGGTGCATATTCGTGTAATTATAGGTGCATATTTTGCATATTTCGTTAAAATAGGGACTTATATAGAAAGTGTTTTATCTTTTCATAGAATTTGTTTATTTGTGAGCGTTTATTGATTCGAAACAGTTTGCGTTTTTTTGTTCTTTTTGTTTTGTTTTCTATAAATGATAAAATACTTGTGAAAAGGTATAATATTTCGAGATAACATATTTTTAAGCCAGTCAGAAGAAATAAAAGACATACAATGAACTTCACTAAGGTGAATATTTCTCTTGCGACGTAAGGCAGATTATTTTATGTTTACGCTTTTTTTTTCATTCCATGCCTGCTTCTCCTGAATTTTGTCAACAAAGGTTTATAGAGTAAATGATATATTGTTAATTTTAATTGCATGTTAAAGTGCATATTTCAGAAATTTCAGGTCATAAATGCATATTTTTAAAAGCACATATTAAGACGTTTTTAGGGCACGGAAATTTTCTAAACATGAGCATAGTGAAGCGCATGTTCTTTTGAATTCATATTAACATTTATTTTGAGCCGGATAAAATAGAGACTTTTTTTAAACATACCTGCAAAGATTTATTATAAATATTAACTTTTAACCATTTTACAATGTTTTGGTACTAAAATATCAGAACCATGAACAAATATTAGAAATTTTATCCTTAACAAATTTGCAAAGCTTGATGCTTAAGGCATATCAAAGTAACGAAAGTCTTTATTGTTGAAACGAACGCAAGTAGCTGTTGATTAGTATGTTATAAAATGATACGAAGCATACTTTGCTACCGTAGATAAAATATTGAAAGAGACACGTTCGTTACACAGAATATACACTATGAAACTCGTATTGCTTTCGCGCCATATGGCGTTAACCGATACTTGTTTCATTATGATGTCCTTACCGTCTCGTATATTATTGCAGGAGCATACATACCTTCTGCGGCTCTCACGCGCAACCGATCTTTATAAATGAGGTCTCTAAAGAAAGAGAATTTCATGAAGACGTGACGAATCGCACTTTGACTAAAAATAAGTAGGATTTGTTGAACCAAAGGCCTCATACTATAAACTTTTCCAACTGCAGTGGTGCCCCACTAGTGGGAGATACCTGGTTTGGGAAAACCCCGCTAGCCGATGGTAGGTCGACGCCGTATCTCACCATCCAGCGAGGGAAAATAACCGCCCCCTCCCGAGCATATGCACACACGTAGGGACTAATGACGTTAGTAGTTGCCGCGCCCGGAATCGCTAAACAATCAACTTCAACATTTATTTGATGGATCAAGGGATACGTGACGGAAATCTTGATCGAAATGGGATCGTTGGTTCGCGGTGGACTCTACTTTGGTCTCCTGGGTGACACTAATCGGATACCCACAGCATAAAGAGGCGTGAAAGATTTATCACTGGTGAGAGGCTCAGTGCAGATTAAAACGATGTCTGGACCGCTCGTGGCCAACCGGTCTGGCAACTCAGAGGAATGAAATGCAAGAGAGCGCATTAGTCGGGATAAAGCATCCCGCCATAGAAACTTCTTTCATCTTTCCGGAAGTAGTAACGACCGACCTTTTCAGTCATTTACGTAACTTTTTACTTTCTCATATGCATAATACAGAGCAGCGATTAACTCACCCAAAGAATAGGGAGTTTTTGCTCTCTCGAGCGTTAAAGCAATCGAAATCACTATCGATCTTCTGCGCCTGCGCACTTCAAGTTTCGCATCACTTTCGTGCATCTGCGCAAGAGCAAAGAATAATAACCAGAAGTTGTAGTATTACTAAGTGAATGTGTGTGTGTGTGTGTGGAAAAACAGTATCAACTAGGCAAAAGTTGGTCAGTTTCATTTTTTGCAGAAATAGAGCAGAAGGCATGGAACTACATGTTGAGACTGAAAACAATAAAATATAAGGTCATTTGACTCCAAGTAAGGCAGCTCCTCTTTGATGAATGGAAGAAAATTATCTGCCTTGAACATGGACTTCTCTTCGATTCAGAATTTTACACGCCTGGCAGCGCGATACGTTTGGCTGCTCGCACCAGATGGTTCACACTTGTTTTCTGTTATTTGCCCGGTACGGAGCTGATGAAATCACTTGTGTTGTCTGAAATGAACCACGGGAGGTGAGGAGATGGGTAAGGGAAGGACAGTAATTATCGTTATTTTGCGTTGAATGAATGAGTTTAAATGGAATATCACGCATTGAGAATCAATGACTTACTGGGATTCTTTTGTCACATCTGTCTCCAAAAGATGGACGACAAAAGCATAATAACAAACCTCATGTCTTTAAGTACGAATACTTCGTTACGATAAACGAACTGTCAGAATACTTTCCAACGAAAATTGCAGCCTCGCATCGGATTCTGTGAAGTTTATGCCGAGTAAATTGAACGTCAAAACACAGCCTGTTCACAAAAGATATCTTGAAAAGAAAGAGTTATAATATATGAGCTCTGCTTAAAGTTTTAATTTGGAATTTGGACGACCTCAAGTTATATTACTAAAGAGCACTCTTATAACAATAAAATATGGTATTTTTACATCGTTATTTTATAACAAATATGGATGGTAAATCTTTGTTGGAATAAAAACAAAACAAGTCCATAGTTTTTCTTTAAATTATTACGCATTATTAATAAAGTTTTTATTTACAATTATTCCTCGGAAAGTATTTGTATGCCTTGGTACAACATAAATAAGAAGATTTTTTAAGACTCAACAGGTTTTTGGGCATATCTTATCAAGCGTTATAAGTTTAAGTATCTTAAAATCAACTTTCTGGAGTAGTACTGTTTATCCATTCATCCATTCAAATATATTTTGAGAGTAATTATAAATGTAATTTTTTAATATTGTATAATCACATTGCACTAATTTTATTAATTATGAAAATACCGACAGTATAAAAAATTAATACCACTGTTCCATTTAGCCGTCGGTGGCCCGTCGGTTAGTGTCGTCGTTTTCCACGGCGCAACCCCGGGTTCGCTTCCCGGTCGGAGCATAAATTAATTGTGCGCTTTCTTTGCAATGTCCTAGCAGTGTTCGTATGGTGTGTGACGATGAGAAAGCTCACTTCTTAGGTTGAGAGGAAGCAATCAACTTAAAAGCCCGTGAATAGGCTTCTCCGGGGAAAAAATAGTCACCACCAATTATTCAACTCTCATTACTCAATACATTACATTACAGTCCTGAATAGATGACTTGATATTTAAATAAAATATTTGAAATAAGGAAAATCCTTGATCTCGCTGAGAACTAAATGGCAGGGGCAAATGCAATCCACAAAAGACGTAACGCCGCAACGCACCTTGTCATTGCATATAATTGGAAATGGTGCAACTTAAACTATTAAAATCCTAGAAAGCGCCAAAAATAATTTTATGTGCCGTTGTACACAAAACTATGACATACTTGGGCCTTTATTATTTTTTTCAGTATGTATTATTTCTTACGAATTTCTGCAAATGAGCTACTACTGGGTAGCGTACTAGCTTAATCTCGAGAACACAGACAAATATAATTAAAATTAAATAGTAATTTACGTAACAAGGGCGCGAAACAGGTGATCCACGCACGAATCGAGTTGGTCGTCAAAGCCGACAAAAAGACGAGTGCGGGAATTACCTTATCCCCGTGTTGCGTATACAATTTTGAAAACCCCGTAAGCGAAACACAAGGTGTCTAGTAAAGGAATATAAATTAAATATAAACCAACCGAAAATACCTTTCTTATACAGAAATAAATGGATTCCAGTCAGTATCGTATCATTATTGTTTGTAAACAATAAACAAAGAAGTCGCCAAGACGAAAGACAATTGCAAATCGTTACAAATGTCTCGCACACGCTTCACGATGTTTCGCACACTGTGATTAAATTAGCTATTTCTCACACGGAAAACAAGTGCGACGAACCGAATTTTGCTTATGGCGGGTTAAAAAATAAATTTTGGTACAAAATAATTTATACACAATGCAAGGGTACATAATAATTACTAACAACCAGTCTAGAATTGCGTTGTTTACGATCTAATTATAAACGAACATTCTCATCTGAAGCACCAGATATTTCTATGGGAGGGGGTTGGTAGTGCCGAAATTATTTGTAAGTAAAAGCGCTTGACGTTAGTGTCCGGTTCCAAACACTTTGGTGTTTAGTTTGTAAAGTGTTTCATGCAAAGTATGTTTGTCAAATTCGTCTCAATCTCTTTTAAATCTAATGGAAGGCATTATTTTGCCGAAAGTGTGTGAAAATCATACCGATAATTTCTGTTACGTTTGTGAAAGATTTACAAGGTAACCGCCTTAGGAAATTACAATATATTCTATACAAAATACAGGATACTTCAAAATTAGGAAGCAGGTATAAATTGTCTATGCTTTCTTGGGACAGAATTACATACATATTTAAATTGAATTATGGTGACGTGGAAAACTCAAATCAGTTATTTGCTAATGGGTGTAAAATATCGACAGAGAATTTTTATGTCTGGCTTTTCTACATTACAGAGATATGTCATGTCTTCAAATGTAACTATACCAAGAACCCTAATATTCCTTCTTTTTTACGACGTGTGTCACACAGCGACACAATCTTCGCTTTAAACTGCGAGAAAGTGTAGAGAAAACTGGTCGGCGGATAGTGAAAACTGGTGTAACTGAATTCTTGTTTCCATCGGAACCTGGAAATTTAGCTTCAAAATATTTAGAATATTTGTCAAACAAGTTTGACGTGTTATCACAGGAGAAAATCAAAATGATTTGGCACTTACAAGACAATAATGTGCAAAGAAGTATGTGATCGTTTGGGCTCAACTTTTAGCAATAGAAATTACTTGCATCCCTTAAAAAATCAGAATTTTGAAACAGAAACCCGACCTTCCCTTAATATTTTGCTATGGAAGGGACTAATATGTTTTGTGACGGCACTAATGGATTAACGGGTAAAATATTGCAATACGTAACCTGGATGATTGGCGATTATGCTATAAAAAAGTGGCATGGTGCAAAACTTTTAAAGCATAAAGATAATCATGCTATTTTTGAAATTTATTTTGGAATTTTCGCACGGGTATGGGTGTACATTTTTAAGTTAATTTCAACTCCTATGGAGCGCGATCATAAGATGTTTTTATTATTATAATATACATATTATTGTTATTTGTACCAGATGTAAAAGGCAATTTTTATAAACATTTTCTAGATTATTGCTGTCGTTTCCGTAAGAATTGAATCTATTTATCCGGTAAGTATACTTTATATTTGATAGTGTTCTTATTGTATTAAGATATTTCAACAACCTGAATATAAAGGAGCTTTAAAGAATTTAATTGCGGTAATGTTTTCTTTGCTGCCTTTTATTGTATTTGATTCCTTTCATAATTCAATTGATTAAATGCGATCATTAACATTCAATTGGATTCTATTTGTTTATATTTGTAATATTAAGTTTTTATATTCATTTTTCACAAGACGTTTTTAAATGTGAGGTTTAAAGTATTACAATTCTTCTCGATGAAAATCATTTTAAAAAATTCGTTAATAATCATGTTATATTAAAAAAGCACATTAAACGTGCATGAAGACATTGGGTGACATTGGGTGAGTATACCAATGATAGACGTATATATCGAATTGATAACTCCCGCGTATTTTTAAAGGATCAGTTTCATATATAAAGAAATCTCGGATTGCTTAATTGTAGTTTAAATACTTTCTATCCAGGTAAAGTAATTGTTAGATGATTGTTTATGATCGGTTGGCAGCTGTACGTCAGATGTCATGCAGCAAACCCATCTTATTTCTCATAAGTTCATTCAAACTATGAATAAAATGTACTGGCTTATTATTTTGACAAAATTTAATGGCAGTGTTCATTGTTTTGTCCGTTTTTCTGCCTGTGCTTTTGAATTGTTCTTATGATTTCTTGTCACAACATATTATGTCTAACCGCAGTGCAGTTCACGTACCTTTATAGGCAATGAACCAGAGAAACGTGATTTTCTAAAACACTGGAATGGTTTAATTAGTCCATAAACCCGGACCTTGGGAAGTAAGTATTTCTACTCAGGACAAGCATTGTTTTATGAGGTGAAGTAAGGTATAAATATCCACACAAAAGAGTTCTTTCCATTATGGCATTTATTAGAAAGAATAAAAAATTGTAACAGTGAAAGTGGCATACAAAAATGTTACACGAATATCTCAATGCAAAACAATCAATGGAAAATGAAAGCGAAGCGATGGTGGAGAGTGATGAAACAATAAAAAACACATGAAGATCGTGAATGATGGAGCGGAAACCAGGTCTGTGCCAGCACGTAAGATGGCTATTTACAGCAGAGTTGAAACGTTTTCTCCGAGATCTTATTCTGTGGAGACTTTTGCTGTTGTAATTTCCGACTGAAGTTATCCAGTTACTGAAACTCTTTGCGCAAAGAGATCAGCGAACGGCATTTGAGAGGGAACCGCGTGGCAGAGACCTGGAGCGAAACTTAACCTAGAGAGATGACAATCATGGCGTGCGGTGCGTGGTGTTAACATCAGACTTGAAACGCGGGGCGGCGCAGGCGGTGTCTTAGCCCTTGTAGCCGTAGGAGCCATAGGAGCTGTGACCGCTGAGTCCTCCGAGGGAGCTGGGGACGTAGACGCCCTTGTAGCCGCCTCCGTAGCCGCCTCCGTAGCCGCCTCCGTAGCCGCCTCCGTAGCCGCCTCCGTAGCTACCTCCGTAGCTGCTGAGCGAGCCGGAACTCAGGCCGATGGATCCCGAGTGAAGGCCGAGAGAACCTGAGCTCAGGCCGATGGATCCCGAGTGAAGACCGAGAGATCCCGAGCTCAGGCCGATGGATCCCGAGTGCAGGCCGAGAGATCCCGAACTGAGGCCGATGGATCCCGAGTGAAGGCCGAGAGATCCCGAGCTCAGGCCGATGGATCCCGAGCCGAGGCCGATGCCGCTAGAGAGGCCTGACCCCAGGCCGATGCCGGAGCCCAGGCCGATGCCGGAGCCCAGGCTGATGCCGGAGGCGACGGGCGCGGGGGCGGAGATGGCGACGGGCTGCGGCACGGGCACGGCGACGGGGTGGGGCACGGCCACGGGCACGGGACGGGGCACGCTCACGGGGTAGGGGCGGGGCACGGACACGGGGTAGGGCTGCGGGACGGGCACGGGCACCGGGTGGGGCACGCGGACGGGCACGGGCCGGGGCACGGCCACGGGGTAGGGGCGGGGCACGGACACCGGGACGGGCACGGGGTGCGGGACGGGCACGGGGCGGGGCACGGACACCGGGACGGGCTGGGCCACGGGCACGGGGTACGGGCGGGGCACGGAGACGGGGACGGGCTGCGGGACGGGCACGGGCCGGTTCACCACGATGGTCTGCGTGGCGGGCACGGCGGCCGTGGCCACGCCCACGCCGGAGCCGAGCGCCAGTCCGGAGCCGATGCCCAGCCCGGAGCCGAGCGACAGCCCGGAGCCGAAGCCCGACCCGAGCGCGAGCCCGGAGCCGACGCTAGAGCCGATGCCCGAGCCGAGCGCCAGGCCGCCGCCGTATCCGTAGCCGCCCCCGCTGCTGATGATGGCGCCCCCGCTTCCCAGGCCGCTGAGGCCGTGGCCGGCCAGCGACAGGCCCGAGCCCCCGCCGAGGTAGCCGCCGCTGCCGTAGCCGTAGCCCAGGCTCAGGCCGCTACCGTAGCCGTAGCCCAGGCCGCCGCTGAGCACGCCCCGCTTCTCCTGCTTCTTCTCCGGCGCCGGCGCCGCCGTCTCGGCCACACACAGGCCGACTACGGCGGCCAGCAGCGCCGCGCACGCCAGCACGTTCTGCAAACACACACGGGCTCAGTGGCAGGACTCATACAGGCAAGCACTTGCCAACACCCAACACATACCATACACCGCCAAGGGCAGGGTGGCTCAAGAACACTGGCAACACTCAACGGTCGCCATACACTCGCAAGAGCATGGTGCCCAAGCGCACTTGCATCTCTCAACGGATACCATACACTCGCAAGCGCAGGGTGACCCAAGCACACTTTCTAGGCTCAACGACTACCATACACCGGCAACGGCAGGGTAGTGCAAGCACACTGACCACAATGGGAGGTCACCGTACAGTCGCAAGTGCAGGGTGGCCCAAATACATTTGCAAAACTCGATGGATACCATACACCGGCAAGGGCAGGGTGGCTCAAGCACACTGGCAACACTCGACGGTCGCCATACACTCGCAAGTGCAGGGTGCCCAAGCGCACTTGCAACTCTCAACGGATACCATACACCGGTAAGAGCAGGGTGGCTCAAGCCCACTTTCTAGACTCAACAACTACCATACACCGGCAACGGCAAGGTAGCCCACTGAGAGGTCACCACACAGTCGCAAGTGCAGGGTGGCCCAAATGCATTTGCAAGACTCGACGGATTACCATACACCGGCATGGGCAGGGTGGCCAAGAAGACTGGCAATACTCAACGAATATCCTACACTGGCAAGTCGTGGTAGCCCAAGCACACATATGCTTTTCAATGCTAACAGTACAAGTACACTCGCGTGGCTCAATGGCAAGAGGACGTTTACATAAGACCTCGCGGTATTACTCCTACTTACAAGACCCTGAACCCCTTGACGCGAAATTTCGTCGTGTAAGTATTCTTGAATTTCTACTCGTAGGTCTCCGTACCTAGGTGGCATTGGATTGTTGCCTTCTGCGGTCGAATGCTGTGTGGAGACGGGGGTTGAAGAGTTAAGATTCTCTGCGTACACGTAATCAAGTGCTGAGAAGATTCCCCGAATGAAAGACTCCTAACATTATGTTGCCAATAAGCAAAAACGCCTGAAACGCTGGTTTCAAAGGAGGCGCAAACCATTGCAGCGTTGGTGCTCTAAGTATAAAGTGGGAGATGCGTTTCCACTTGGCTCCATAGCACAAAAGTCAAACGGATCCAAAACTGTTGTAGCAACCTTTCCCTCCACCACATCTGACATCTGGGGTGAACACCTCTTCTGCTCGACGAGGGGCAACGAGCGACTCCAGCTCCAAAGAATAACTTGGCTGCAGCACTTTTAGATCGGTCTTCGACATTAGTGACGTATTCTAAACCGGTTGAATATCACCGACATTCGCATCGCCTGCAAAACACTTTCTGCCCGAGCAAGAGGAGCTGGAGCACTAGCTGCTAACTTGTCAATGTGTTACATCAGCGAGAGCGTTCATTTAGGGTCACTTTTCACGTCAGATTTATTGTGTTTCGATTCACTAAAGCAAAATATTGTAAGAACTGATACTCAAAAACTTGTGAAAATATTAAAATGCATTTTTTGAGAGAAATTAAAAAAGGTACCACACACGTCGAAGGTAAACAGCCTCCAATTAACCCATATCAGCGTCCGAACTGTTTTTTTATATCAATTTAACTCCCAATACACTAACTAAATTCTAGAACCCTAAGTAAATTATTTTAATTCAAACATTCTCTAGTTAGCGGGATGAAAAAACAGTAGGGAGCCACGCAGCCCTCAGAGCAAGATCGTCAACGACCGTGAAGTGAATGAGAAGCATTCCGATTTTTTACTCGTCATCCGCGCCCCCTTAATTTGTCAGAAATGGTAACCAGATAAATCGATCACACGGTTAATTGAATTATTCTTCTCACAAGCAGTTCGAACCCTGCTCGGCGCCCGGATATTTGTGCGTCTTCACTAGCAGCTAGGCAATCATTAAAACAATTGAAGTGCTTTTGCAGTTTCAGGAAAGAAAATCGTAAAAATATGATATGCTTTCGAATGAAAATGTGACTTACTTTGGACAGATATAGTAGTGCATTTTCAACCGATTGTCTTTAGGTGAGAGGTGTTAATCCTCTCTACCTGAAGGCTGAGACCTCTACCAAGTGTACTTACTGAGTGAGTGATAATGATAACAACGAAAGACCGATTAAATGTGAGTAAAGGAAACCGGAAGATCATCGAGAAAACTTGTTTATTTCAATTTCTTCGCGGGAAGACCGGTATTTAAACTGCAGGATACAAGGGTGGAAAGTGAGCGTGTTGCACTGACATGATGACTACTTTCATCCTCTCTTCATTAGACAGAAACTTCATTTTACTTACTTCTTAAGAGCAATATAAATAAATTATTTTCCTTTCTCGTACACAGAAGTTACACCACGAGCAGTGCAAACTGCAGTGCTACAATCCTAGATGAACGACGGTTTTTTAGAATATTTTAACCCTATAGTATCTATTTGTGTCAATGACTTGCAACAAAGTGGTATATTTGGTATCTCGCTGCCTTAAAAATTCCCGCTAACATTGTGTCGCAACCTGGCGTGTCTAGCGCATTGGCTGAAGTCGGATACGAAGCGCAAGAGCCCCCTCCCCCACCTGGTCGTATCTATGGCTGCCGTGTGAATTCCAGAGCATCCCGAAGAAACGCCGTCTCCCAATGCTGCCCAAAGGTCGACGAGCCATTAACCCAACTGGTGGGTTACCGGGCAAGTCCGGCAACCAGGGGCTTAGTATCGCAGCCTACACCTTTAGGCTAACGACGTGAGTATCGCCAGAACCTGGACAACCTTACGGGAGGTAATTTCTAGCCGTAATTTTAAATGTGAATTTCAATGCACCTCGAAGGATCTCTTTCTCCGCGCCACCGGTGGGTCACCGGGCAAGTCCGGCAACGGACCGTAGCATCGCCTCCTCACTGCCTCCGCATTGGAGCTAACGACGTGAGTGCCGCTGTGAAACTCTGAGTCCGGGTCGCCAGAAATCGCGCCCACCTACCCCACCCGGTCCGCCATCTTACTCCCCCACTTCTCCTCTTAGGGGGGCTACCCGCGTCGAGCCCGAGCGTTGGCGGGCAGAGCTCACCTTGTTCGCCATGTTGGATCTCCGGCGGTCGGAAGGGAAGTGCGTGCGTGGAAGCGGCGAGCGCTTATATACGCGCGCCACGCCCGTCCCCCATCGCAACGACGCGGTGCGTCTACGCTCTATTAGGGCAGCGCGATCCCCTTTCACTCCTAGGCGCCGGGGCAGGGCTGCCAACGCACCGACGCAAAAACGGCTAACCGGGGCGCCCCGGCGACACGGGAGGTCGCGAGAGAGCAGCGCTCCCTCAGGCGGTGACGTAAGCCTTTTAGTTGGGCAGAAGACGTCTCGTGCTCATTAACCGCGGATCAGGGTAATACCAACTATTCCACTGGGCAAGTTAACTATACTTATAAAGTTCCCCAGCCAGGGTGGTGTCAAACAAAAAAAATTACTTCTTCTCTCCGATTTTTCTTACCGCCTCTCCCTACTGGCCGATAATAACCTGCGATTCATCTATCTTCGGAGGTAGTATGTATCGATTGGTGTGTTAGTGTGCAAGAAATCGCGTATGTACTTTAACACAATGTCTTTGATTTTAAAATGATTTCAGTTATTTTCCACAATTGCCGAATTTTCTAACTGTGTTGGATATAATTACTTATGATAACACACGAAAATGGACATAAATGCTTAAGAATGTGCTTCTTATGGTTGCAGAACTAAAATAGCATGACAAGTTTATGAAAACAAATATAATATGTGTGGCGGGATGATGTTATATTTATTCTAATATTACTGAAATCTAAATAATATTTGCTGTTAAATTTGAGGATTGTCAGGGATCAATGTTTTAAAAATTGGCACAATGAACTTTACAAAACCTAACATTTAACACTATCGTATAATTGTTAAGTAAAGGAGACGCTATATTGTCTTACTTTGCTCGTCTTTTATGTAACTACAACTGACCAAAATGTGATGCGGTCATGTAGAATGTGAATTAGAATATAACCAAAAATTCGCATAAACCATTTTTGTTTTCAATATATAAAAATTCATAATAAACAAATTTATTATCTTTAGGTATTTATAATAAACCGCGCTTCAAATAACGTATCTGTTCCTGCGAAGTGACCACCAGAAAGCAATTTTATGAGAAAGAAATGCCGTTTGCCTCGATTCGGATAGAGCAATGTCGGTATAAGTAGAACGATTTTATGGGTACAAGAGTAGGCATACATCTATTTTATGCATCAATAAGAAATGCCAAAATTGGAATATCAGAAGCATCGCCGGTAATGAAATTATCGTAGTATTGAAAAACGGTTGGTGCATTTTTGCCTGGGTTATGCAAGACCACAACTGCATGATTATCTCGTGACTAAAAATTCGAAATTAAGACGACTACAAGTTTTGGTGAACAATTTGACAAAAAAATAAAAAGTAACGAGTTTTATAGTAAAGAAGTGTCATCCCATATTAAATATAATATTCCGAAATGTGTTTTTGCAATATGACAACTATTAACCTAAGAATTCCTTCTTTCACCACTTTTACAACTTCTTCCCAGTTAGAAATAAATGTGACATACGTGTGTATTACCCAAGAATACCCATACACACATCTATTTCAAAAACGTGTATTTGATTATCCTTCGTATAGAAAAATAGTTGCTTTTCGCTGCGTCGCGTTGCGCGAGACCCATGGACGAATTCCCTGCTCTGCTCCCCCAGGACAAGCGCATACCCCTCGCTTCTGCATTGACCGCTAGAGAATGGAACAAGCAACAAGGAACACCCATTACTCTTACTTCAAACAATTTCAACGTCTCATTAAAATTACGCAACTTTTCTTAAACTAACGAATGACTGTTAAACTAACTGCAGTACCTATTAAAACACACCGTACGCTTCTTCAATATCCTGTGCTCTTTTAAAATAAGAGCAACGCCTAATTAATATTATCCCAGCGACTAAATGAAATAACCGCAACACCTACTTAAAATAATACCGACGCCTATTTTTAATAAAAGCAAAGTCGGTATTGCTTAGCTGTCTCTGCAAATGCCTTTACGAACGTACACGAGCCTGGGCTATTAAACTAACCCCAATTCAAATTTCATACAATTCGAACGGCTAATTAAAATAATCACAATTCTTATTTAAAATAGACCCAAAGTATTTTTCGAATAAGAACACAATTCTATTAAAATAAGAGCTATTTGGAACTACCGCAATTCTTATTTGACGTAACAGAAACTTCTATTTAAAATTACAGATAAGTATACTTAAAAATTAAATAATGCCCATTTGAAATTATAGAAACGCTTATTTGAAATTCAGAAACGTTTATTTGAAATTCAGAAACATTTGAAATTCAAAAATGCTTATTTCAAATTACAGATAAAGTTTATTGCTCACGATAGAAAGTTCCATTTGAAATTTCAGCTACATATACTTGGAATTTAAACATCACCTACTTGAAATGACAGAACAAGCTTATTTGATGGCACAGAAGCGCTTGTTTAAAATTTAAAGAATCTCCTATTTGAACAACCGTAACACGAAAATAATATTCCGCGCTGTCCGTTTGAACTCCCTTCCGCCAGAGCGCTCTGACGTCGTGCAGTCGGCGTGGTCTGAGCGGGTGGATTTAAACAACGCCTATTTATAATTAACAGAAACGCTTTTTTGAAATTACAGATACAACATATTCCTCATAATGGGAACATCTATTTGAAATTACAGAAAAAAGCCTATTTGAAATTACAGAAAAAGCCTATTTAAAATAATAGACATTGATTTGAAATTACACCTACGTAGGTATATTTGAAATTTAAACATCACCTATTTAAAATTCACAGAAATGCTTATTTGAAATAACAGAAAAGATAATTTAAATTTAAAAAAACCTATTTGAAATTACAGAAAAACTTATTTGAAATTACAAAAACGCCTGTCTGAACCCGCTTATTTGAGGAACAGCAAGACTTAAGGGAAGTTTAAGTCCGCACCCGGCAGAGAGCGGTGGCGTAGTGCGGGCGGCGTGGTTTGAGCGGGTGAATTTAAACAACGCCAATGAAATTAACAGAAACACGTATTTGAAATTCAGTCAGGTTTATTTGAAATTAAATAAAAATCATATTTGAATTTACAGAAAAAAAACTTATTAGACATTAGAAAACCGGCTATTTGAGCAACAGCGAGGCTTAAAGGCAGTTCAAGCGGCCGTCCGGCAGAGCGCGGTGGCGTCGTGCGGTCCGCGTGGTCTGAGCGAGTGAATTTAAACAACGCCTATTTGAATTTAACAGCAACACTTATTTGGAATTCAGTCACGCTTATTTGAAATTAAATTAAAAATATATTTTAAATTACAGAAGAAAAACAACTTATTTGACATTAGAACACCGGCTATTTGAGCAACAGCGAGGCTTAAAGGAAGTTCAAGCGGCTGGCCGGCAGAGCGCGGTGGCGTCGTGCGGTCCGCGTGGTCTGAGCGAGTGAATTTAAACAACGCCTATTTGAATTTAACAGCAACACTTATTTGGAATTCAGTCACGATTATTTGAAATTAAATAAAAATCATATTTGAATTTACAGAAAAAAACTTATTAGACATTAGAAAACCGGCTATTTGAGCAACAGCGAGGCTTAAAGGCAGTTCAAGCGGCCGTCCGGCAGAGCGCGGTGGCGTCGTGAGCTCACCTGAGCGGTCCTCCTCATGGCGCGTGGGGGAGATGATGTGTTGAGGATGAGGCGAGGATCGAACTGCCTCTGCGACGGCGCCGCCCGCTTTTATACTCCCTCGCGAACTTTCTCCGCGGCGGACCAGAGGGCGGCCGCAGCCGCTCCTTTCTCCAGCCCCGCCCCGAGCCCGCGCCCGCGGACGGACCCGCCACCTCCCCGCTCCCGCTCCGCTCCGCCCCCGCGTGCTCCACATGCGGCCGCGACACTTGCACGCCACGCGACTGCACCGACCGCCTCAGCGGGAGCGGTGGCTCAGGGCATCGACTCATAGCACTGAACGCCCTCGAACCGGGAGGACCTAGGGTTAAACCCCCTCGACGGTGGCAGGATTTTCGACAGTACGGCCACTGCCTGGAGGACAATTCCTGCGGTCGGCTGCTCTGACCAGTAGCTTTCCGTGCTTTCAATACCAGTCAATGCCGGAGCAGTACCCTAACAAAAGGGCCACAGACTGCACGCCATCTTCCCTTCTTTTTCCTTGTCCTATCCTCACCCCTTACTTACACACATTTACACGAATTGTCCGCGCGAAGTTTGTGACCAAATGGGTCTGCAAATTGCGAGGTGGAAAGCGAACGGTGTGATTCAAATGTACCTAAAGCTTAGGGGTCTGTCATCAAGATTTTCCTCTCGGTGTGAATTCGGAACGCTGTTAGGGGCCAATAGACCCGAGTATGCAGTTCTAGGGTTAAACAAAATATGTTCTAAAATAAATGGTTTTAAAAACTGTTTTTGTGCATTTGGCGCTTGAAATTAATGCAATTTATAACGCGAAATGTTTTCTCACAAACCGCCTAAATATATTATTTACCGCCTAAAAATATTTATATATTGATGTATAAATATATTATTAGCCTGTAAATAAATTAATTTTCGAGTATTTAATAATTTTGTACAAAACTCATAGAATACAAATAAAAATTTAAAAAATAAAATTTCACGCACAATTGTATTCCACAGTTTTTGCCACCGTAGACACTTGCCTCCTGGGGCAATTAGTAAATCTACCTCTGGTTGTCATTTTCTGGAGCGCTACGTCACCGCTCGCTTGTAACTCACGTTGGTGACTTTGTGGAGGTCCTTTACACATTCACTATAATAGAGCACACACGTAGCAGACTTCAATTCCCTTCATTTTTTCTCACAGAGGAACAAGCAAACCTCAACACTAGAAAGCCCAGCGGCGTCGTTTCGACACCGAGCCTTCCACGGCCCTTCTTTGAAGAAAAAAAAATTATCTACGCCACAATAACATTGTTAAAAACAACAATTTAATATTTAATAGAAATATTATGCCCCAACTTAAGTATATTTGAAATATTTATTGACATTACTATCACGCGAAATAAAAGTAAATGTAATAGGTTGAACGGAATGCGCAAGTAAACGGACAAAGGTAATGTTGAAAAGTAAATATTAACATAGTATTAATAATATTGTTGTAATAATAACAGAAAAGTGTTATATACATTTTATTTTCAATAATATTAATTTCATATGTGACAAAAATGTTTCCTTGCATTTCACTTCCCATTTTGTATCACAATAAGACACATTTATTTGTAACATTTTACAAATGTTTGTTTCACGATAAGAGCTTGATGTGTGTTCAGAGGACGGAGTTCTAAAAAAATTAAAGTCATGCTTCCAATGGCAGTAGTTTTGTTCAGGTTTTCATTGTGTTTACTTTCTACATTTCTGACTACACTAGCCATAAACAGTAGAAATATGTATAGTTGTAGATCTAAAACTGTAATAACTTGAACGGACTACATTTTTGGAGCACATGTTTAGAATACTACATACGTTTGATCAACACTTGCTTCGTATCTTTATTCGTGGTTCGTTTTCCAGGCCTTTTCTCTCGTAATTAACAATACTTCCCCTATATTTTCAATGTATGTATCAACATTTCTACTAGCCATTTTAGTGATCGTCCCAATTGTTTGCTGCTTTTGACCGATTTTCATGCTATAAACTGTGAAAATTCATCGAATGTGGAAGGTAAAAACTGACATATCAACTCATTTCCTCTAAAGCAAAATACTGCTACAATTTGTAAAGGTATTGCTTCACACTAAAGCAAAATAATGTTAGAAATGAAAGCAGTGGAATCTGCCAGTTATTTCTTTCTAACTCCTCTTATTATTTTGAAAATTATGAAACAAGACAGTGTCTAAAAAAATATCTGACCACCAGCAATCTGACCACAAAATATCTGACAAAAATACCATTACCATCTGGAGTTCGAAATGCCCTCCTGTACACAAGAAATATATTTTATACTACACCATTTCTCTTTTTCCGAATTATTTAAAGATTTTTCATTCAACCTTTATGTAATAAGTATAACTTCATGTGACAAAAATTAGGTTTTCGAAACTTAGTTATATATTTGCTACAGTCGCGAAATAATCCATGAATTTGCACGCATTGAACAAGTAGGCTAGAACAAAATACAGACGAGAATGAATAATCGCATATTTCTTCAGAAGATATCCGAAATACTAGGAGAGGCGTTTACAAAACTTCGGCGTTGAAATATTTTAAACAAAAGCTTCAGAATAGGGACAATACGCAAGGAGTCGAAATGACTCTTCCCGGACGGTCTAGGCACATTTTCTAATTTCTCATGAAATATACATTTACGTATTTCAATTCGTAGCATTCTGTAAATAGATGAAAATGATGAAAAGACAAGAAATCGCGAAATCCTATCTTCAAAAAAAATCAGAACGTGAGTAAGTAAATAACTTGTAAATCAGTACGAGTATAAGGTTGCTTCTACATCAAAAAGTTACAAGGTTATAAAAACCGCCAGGAGTCGAAATGATGCATCTGGGCGCTGTAGTGTTAAAAGAATTGGGCACGCCTCATTTTTGTTGAACTCTATGAAATTTCGAATATTGCAAATTTCGAAATCATGCGATAACGTAGTGCTCTTGTAGCACTACTTGTTTCATAGCAAGCGGTTCGTTCGCCCAAAGAGCGCACACTCCGGCGACTCGTGCGCTCCGAGGCAGTGCACCATGTCTCGTCAATAAGGTCCTTTTTCTGCGTTTACTCCTTGCCCGCGCGTCGCTATGCTTTCGACCCCCTTGTCTTCGTACCGACCGCCCGACCCCTCAGACATAAGTGGCGGACACAGCGGACCCTCTTTTGGCCACTGAATGTATGAACGATTATTTCGTGATTCCAAGCTCATTTACTACTATGGTCACTAGTCCCGTAAGCGTAGTTCGTGTTTTATCACGGGATGTAGGGGTGATCTTCCGCTGAATGCGAGATACGGCGCCGATCTACACGTTTTCCCCGACCAGGTATCTCCCACCAGCGGGTTATTGCCAAAGACGGGACTAGCTCTAAGCTTCCGACCGGCCTCCCGACATGGGTGCTTGGGTAGTGCATGTTAGTGTAAGGGGTGAGGATAGGACAAGCAGTAGGTAGGAAATATCGCGAGCGGTCCGTGGTCCGTTTGTTGGGTATTGCTTCGGTATTTGCCTGATGTCCTTCGAAAAAAAAAAACAACCGAAAAACTACCGATCAGAGCAACCGGCCTTTAGAATCCTTGTCCAGACAGGGGCTGAATTCGACCTAGCACACAAGCTAGCGTTGAAAATCCTGCCACTGTCAATTCTCGAACCATACGACAGACATGCGTCGGATTCATTCAAACACCAAGGGGTAAACAGAAATTGCGCTAGGAAAACTGAACAAAGATGTTTTGATAGATTTTGACGTTCCGCCGAAATTTTTGCCACATTTGCTTCAGCGTGACCTCAACCTCAGCCGCGAAATCCCATTCTATCCACGTGAATTCGGTGGTGGGATAGTTGGGCTAAAGATAATTGCTTCATTAAGATGATATAATAAATGATGATAATTCAGATCTTTAGCTTTGACGATTTCGAAGCATTGTTCTATTTTATTTAATATTTACATCCACAATTACTTTTTGAGGTGGCTCGCGGCATCAACCGATGCTATTGCAGTGTTTTTGCCGGGAAGACCTAGGTTCGAGTCCTGACGATGGCACGATGTTCGACAGTAGCTTGTCAACTGGGTTGAATTCCTTCCCTGTATGGAGAAGAATCCTAGCGGCCGGCTGCTCTGATCGGTAGTTTTCCGTTGGTTCTCTGATTATCACCCAGCGAATACCGAAGCAGTACTCTAACAAATGGTCTTCTGACACGCCGCCATCTTTCCTTCCTCTTCCGTGTCTTTTCCTCGTCCTTTACTTAAACACTAACACTAACGTGCACTACACTACCACACATGTCGTGAGATTATTCTGGAGATAATCTAATGTTCCCGCAGAGACGGTGCCTCGCTGGTAGGAGATACCTGGATGAAGAAAAAAACAATCCTTTATAGGTCAGTGCGGATACAGCAGGTTCTCCAGATCCAGAAGGGAAAGATCACCTCCACCTCCTACAAAAATATGCACTTCACTTACGGTACTTATGATCTTGGGAATTGTGGCCGTAATCACGAAATAATCTTTCACTGCCTGATCACTTCACGCGAACACTTTTTCGAGCACGCCAGCAGCGGCTTTTCCTTCGCCTACGGTTCAGTAGACCTCCCGACATTCGTTTCAAATCACGGTCGATTCAAATGGAATCTGTGTTGGGTCAGAGCAAACGACGAAAATTCCCGCCTATATTTTGAAATAATCCTGGAAAAAAGTTATATTCTATAAAAGATATAATTTATATTCAAAAAATGGGACACACATACTTATGACTGGAATTAAACATAATTTAGTTAATAGTTTATGCGTTTTCAATATGTTTTCTACAGGAAATTAATTAATTTGTACACAATATATTTTGATGCATAGAGATAACATATATTCGTCATATTTTTGTTTTTTGCAGTTGTGCTTATTTACAATTCTATCGTTGTTCTATCTTTCATTCTTAAAATTAGGTAGATAATTTGTAGATAACATGACCCCTCGTCGGTAATTGTAATTAAATCTTAATTGTATGACTTCTGAAAATGTAATCATATTTTATTTTGTCTTATCACTAGTCATACATCAGATTATATTATTAGCTTGTTAATAAATTAATTTTCAAGTTATTAAAAATTTTGTTCGGAAACTTACAGAATTCAAATAGAAAAATAAAGAAATAGAAATTGATCGCAACAAAAAAAAAGGCTCGCTAGCGTCGCCGGTCGCTCGAAATTCAGGCAAGACTCGCTTCCTCTGTCCATTGTTTCACCTTCGGTCACTGTGACGCGCGCTCATTCACTTGTGATGCTCACGAAGATCACGAACTTATCAACCAGCCTTCAAATTCCCTTCACGAATCCAGATTATGCGAAAGAAGAAGAAAAAGAAAATCTTTAGGAGTGCTTCATTTCTGATATTGAAGCTGTTATGTAGATTGCTTGCAAAAACATTAGATTGCCTGCTAAAAGCAATAGATATCTTGCAGAAACCTTTATACCTTTGCCTCGTAGCGTTAAACAGTTTAGGAAATTGATTTAGGGTATTACTAAGCAAATGAGGGACTTAATTGAGAATAGTAGGTTATAGAGCGATACGTAAGTGATATATTGTGAAGTGAGGTGTCGTGAAGTGTAGAACAGAGAAATAATGAAGGAAAAGATTAAAGGGTCATAATGAAGTGAAGTGATGTACAGTGCTTATGGCAGCATGGTCTTAATTGAACATTCAGTGCGGAGTTAGATTACAGAAGTTATTAAGGTAATTTAAAGTTTTATGAATTAGACAGTTTTTATATCATTATTATTTTTATTATTAATATTATTATTATTAATATTATTATCATTGTTATTATTATTTATATTGTTATTATTAATATTATCGTGGTTTTATCATCTGTTTTTATTGTTTCTATGATTATTATTGTACCATTGTTGTTTTTATTATTATTATCATTATTATTGTATAATTTGCATGGTAGATATATTATCTTATTTATGTAATTAGCTGCCAGCGGGTTATGCCCATTTGCAGATCAAATAAAATTATCTTTATCTTATGTGCGGCGTAGGTTTGAATCTGCGCGCGCGGACCAGAGACAACGCGCGCTCTGTGGACCGCCAGAAGTGACGGCGGCACGGGCGCCATACGCGCCATCGGGCTCCTGGCGAAGAGCGAGTCGACGCCAGCGCTGCGCCAGTTACATATCGGGCCAGCCAGCGCCGGGAAGGCATCTTTCCTCATGGTTACATCTTTCCTCACAAACCGCACATTCGTGGTCAATGTGGGCAAAGCCGGATCCTCAAAGCGGAGGATTGCGGCCGGGGTCCCTCACGGCTCCGTCCTCTCTCCGCTACTGATCTCGTATGTCAATGGCACCCCACATATACCTCGAATACGGCTCTTCCTTTATGCCGAGACGTAGCCGTCTTAGCAAGAGGAATAAACCTAGACCGCTAATGCTTCAAAAGCAGATGAATCTGGCGCTGAAGTGGGCGGAAAAAAACCACTTGACTTTGTCAGCGGAAAATTCACAGGCCTTCTGTTACACCCACCGCAAACACAAATACACCAAACGTTTTACACCACCAAAACAAATTACACTTGGTACACAAAAACTAACATGGGTACCTAAGGCAACCTACTCAGGCGTCACTTTTGATCGAAGGCTGCGGTGGCATCTACATGTCAGGCGAATTGGATCAAAACTACAGCAAAAAGTTCGACTCTTGTGACATCTTTTCAGGGAACCTACACGCCCCTTGGAACTTCGCTTGGCACTCTATAAAACGTGTTGCCGGCCTGTGGCCACCTACGCTGTGGCAACGTGGTAGACCACAGCACAGAAGTACAAGGATACACTTGAGCTGGTGCAGAACAAAGTTCTACGGCTCAGAGCACGCCCTCCGTTTCGGAAACGGTTGAAAGTACTGAGGAAGGAACTTGATATCGAGCCCTTCACTCAATGCTTGAGACGGCTTTCGTTTAAAGAAGCTTATCAAGCCTTTCAAACCGACGAAGCTCCGGCAACGCTAAGACAGTTAGCTCGACACGTCCTTACGATAGGGCAAAGAACACAAGCACTCCCCTCTGATATTCTAAGGGCGTAGTGCAACACAAAATAATAACTGAATAACAATGCATTTTAATAATTAAATTTGTTCAAAGAATTGCTTGCCCCGACCGAGATTGCAAGAAGGTGACGGGAAGGTGACAATATATATATATATATATATATATATATATATATATATATATATATATATATACAATATTTAAACATAGTTAACTTAAACACTTGGTTTTAGATAAAATAGGTGTGATTAACAGGTTATTATGAAACAAAATAGGAAAATATATAGGTTCATGACTACATAAATGGTTAAATAAATCTTAGTTATCAATAATATTCCACCCCGAAGAGCATCAGCGATGAAGAATTGAGGAGCATCTTGGAAAAGACTTCAAGGAAAATTTACATCGTGGTTTACAAACTTTGTGCTCTACTAAGTTACAGATTGTAATATAACATTTTTAATTGTTTTGAGAGGTGATAACTAGATGGAAAAGATCTTTTAAAAAATTGGACCTTATTCGAGGGGATGGCGAGAGAGATAGTTCGAAGATTTCACATTCCTGTGCTGATCCATGATGATAGATAGATAATAAATCGTACTGAGAATCTTGCTATCTATTTACTGAGAGAGCCAATTTGCAGTTCTGTTTGAATTGCAATTGCGCGATAGGATTCCAACTGTACCATCCCCAGCCAGCACAAGATCGCGACCGATCACCCGGCATGTGTCATAATGTAGTGCATGTTAGTGTGTGTGTAAGAAGTGAGGATATAACAAGGAAGAGGAAAGAAAGATCACGCGTTGTCCGTGTCCTTTTTGTTAGGGTACTGCACCGGCATTCGTCTGGTGTTGATCCGAGAAACCACAAGAAACTACCGATCAGAGCAGCCGGTCGCTAGAATTCGCTTCCAGTCAGCGGCTGAAGAACCAATCATAGGCTGAGTCTGAGAGACCCCGAATAATGAGGGCAAATTTTAGCATAACATCGATACATCGATACCTTCCTACATCATCAAAAGGTTTTTATGGCGGTGAAAACATCGACAAAAATATCGTTTAAATATCCGATGTAATTTTGATGAATTATTTTGAAGTAAAATGTTCCTAATGTTCTAATGTAATACATAACTCGTCAATATGACTGTAAAGTATATTCTGCCTTAAATTTGACTGTCATCTTCATTTGCAAATGAGTGTTCTATTTAGTCAAGGTTCATAACGCCGTTTAACGATATTCCCACGCGGTTTGTTGCCGTCTGGGGATGTACAACACCGATAGATGTCAATGGCAACTGCGAGCCAATCAAAAAGAAGATTAGATACTAGAAATTTTATTAATAGAATGAAGAATTGTTTTTGAAAACATAGAAGTTTCCGAACAAATATATCTATCAGAAAAAAACACAGAAAGCAAAACATCAATGTTATAATATCGATGAGGTGACTCAAGATATCAACTGATGTCACAGTAGTGCCTGTTATCGGGAGGTCCTAGGTTCGAGACACGGCGGTGACAGAATTTTTGATACTAGCTAGTTAACTGCATTGAGTTCAGTCGTTGTCTGAAGGAGAATGCTTACGACCGGCTGCTGTGATCGGTACTTTTCTGTAGTTTCTCTGATCACCCTCAGGCGATTGCCGAACAAGTACTACAACAAATGAGCCACTGACCGCGCGCGATCTTTCCTTCTTCTTCCTAGTCCTATCCTCACCCCTTACACACACTTCCACTAACATGCACTTCACTATCACACGTGCCGAGAGGTTGCTCGGGAGCTTACTCCCGCTGTTGGGAGATACCTTGTTGGGAAAACCACGTTAGCAGACGGTAGGTCGGAGCCGGTTTTCACCACCCAGCAGGGGCAGATCACCGCCCCTCCTGAGTAGAAAGCATGCACTACACTTACGGACTAATGACCTTAGCATTGGCCATGCCCATAATCACCAACAATCAATCAATCAATCAAGAAAATGTTAATTAACATTTATATTTTTTGCTGTGATTAAATTCTCCAAACTGGACTAATTATCATTGAAATACATCAGCCGACAACCTGACGGCTCACTGTCATTCTCGGTACATCCGATGGTCGAGCGTGGTAGTATTAAAAACATCCCCGTTGTTTCTTCCTCGCCGTCCCTCCCCCGACGGTGCTGCCGCCGCGTGGCGGCGAGGGGCGGCGTGCAGGCGGCGCGGCGCGAGCGGAGGTGGCGGCGCGTGCGACGTAGAAAGGCGGCGGCCGGAGAAACCCCGGAGTGCCCTTTCCAGGGTTGGCGCGCCTGGGCAATTACCTGCCAAGTAAGCCCCGCTGGCCGCCCCGAAAGGGAGTCGGCGCTCGCGCCGCGCCAAACGGCCGCCACCCCTCGCAATGCGGTCCACGGCGCGCCGCAGCAGCAACGCCGCGCGCATTCTACTGTTATTTGGAAGCGACTGTATTAAACAGTTGCGAAACGCAGCCTTCTAATTCTTCAGCCATCTCATGAACGCATTGCGAAAATCGTCATTTCTCGTTTACTAATGAAAGAAAATGGCGGGCCAAAACAGCACACACATTCTCCTGTTATTTAGAAGCGACTGTATTAAACAGTTGCGAAACGCAGCCTTCTAATTCTTCAGCCATCTCATGAACGCATTGCGAAAATCATCATTGATCGTTTACTAATGAAAGAAAATAGCGGGCCAAAACAGCGCACACATTCTCCTATTATTTGGAACGGAGTGTACGTGGGATTTATTATACTTCAAAACACATTCTTCTAATTCAGGCGCTCAGTATTTAAACGACAGATCCCAACTACAGATTGTTGTGAGAAAAATACATTTATTTTAATTGCAATTGGGTATGACCCGGTGGAAGTCAATTGGCAATAAATACTATAATAATAATAATAATAATAATAATAATAATAATAATAATAATAATAATAATAAAAAATAGTACAATGCAAACCGAGAATACAACAATCTAATCTCTAATATTAATAATTATAACAATTCGAGTTACTCTGACCAGCACTTCACCTCACTTAGTTACTCATTTAAGATCTATTACCCTCAGCATTAAGCATTTTGTCCCCGTCCGAACTTTGTTTTACTTTTTGATTCGTTAATTCCCATGACATTTGTTTCAGACCAATGCCGTAAATGTTCTAACTCTTGTAGTATTTGTTCATCAGCGCTACCTTTGATTTTGCGGTATATACACTATGTGATCAAAAGTATCGGGACACGTCCAAAATGGTGCTATGATGTGGTCGAGTTTTTCATAGTGGGGGCTTGTACCCCTTGTTGTTGTGTGTGGTACTATCACGGCTCAGGCCTATGTTGATGTTTAAAACCCGTTCTTGCTTTCCACTGTTGAAGAGCAATTCGGAAATGGTGATTGCATCTTTAAATACGATCGAGCACCTGTTTATACTGCTCGGCCTGTGGCAGAGTGGTTACACGACAATAACAACCCTGCAATGGCCTGGCCTGCACAGAGTCCCGACTTTAATCCTATCGAACACCTTTGGGAAGTTTTGGAACGCCAACTTTGTGATAGGCTTCTCCACCAACCTACATCGATACCTCTCCTCAGAGCAGCTGTCCGTGAAGAATGGGCTACCATTCCCCAAGAAACCTTCCAGCACCTGATTGATAGTATGCCTGCGAGAGTGGAACCTGTCATCAAGGCTTTGGGTGGGCCAACACACTACTAAATTCCAGCGTTACCAATGGAGGGCGCCACGAACTGGTAAGTCATTTTCAGACACGTGTACGGGTACTTTTGATCACATAGTGTAACACAATCGTCTGCGAATAAACGCACCTATGTTAACAGGGAGATCATTTACGTACGCTAAGAAAAGTAACTAAATCCTAAAACGTTTCCTTGTGATACCCCTGAACTAATAATACCAGAACAACAATTGTCGAAAATTGAGTTCAATTCGAACTTTATTTTCTTGCCTATAAGAAATTCGCTTACTTCAAACTCTAGCATCAACTCCTGAGGTTAATAATTTCCTAAAAAGTAGATCATGCGGTACTACGTTGAATGCTTTTGCAAAGTCAATTGCGACTGCGTCCTCCCTCCCACCGCGTCAACGTCGTCAGCTAGATCTTGAAAAAGGCAAACAATTTGGCTTGCGCACGAATATCCACTTCTAAACCCACGCAGTCCGTGAAAAATCCATTTCGATTTTTTCCATTCGCGGGCGAAGGTACTAAAAGCTATTAAATGCGCCATTATTTTGCATACTACTGATGTGAGAAATACGTGTCTGTATTTACATAAAAGTATAAGACATCTTTCGTTTTATTATCACTTATGAAAATTGGAAAAACTATAGCTGTTCCTGCAACCCTGCCTCACCACTGACTTTAATAAAATCTGTCGAAATGCCGTGGCCAGCGTGATTTATCGTTTTCAAGTAATTTTATACGTTTGCGGAGTTCCGATGCATGAATCTTGAACTGGTTTTCAATTCGAAAATAAATAATTTGTTTCTGTGCTCGTTTTCGTTTGAATACCAAATGACCAAATATCGAAAAATGACTTTTTCTGTTTTGCACACAACAGCACACACTTTCTCGTATTATTAGTAACGAATGCATATTATTATAATGCAAAATGCATTCTTCAAATTCTTCAGCCATTTCGTAAAACGATAAAAATCATCACTTATAGTTCGCTCTTAAAGGAAACTGACAGGTTCACGATTGCACTCACATTCTCGTATTATTTGTAACGAATACATAATATGATATTGAAAAATGCATCGTTCTAATTCTTGAGCTATCTCGCGAAAGCAACACGAAAATCATCACTTATGCCCCGTTTATGAGAGAAACTGTCAAAGTTACGACAGCATACGCGTTCTCGTATTATTGTAATGGATTGTACATAATATTAAACTAGTTCAGATTGTGTTCTACCAATTTTTAAAACATCTCGAGAAAAGTACGTGAAAATCATCACTTATAGTTTGATCACGAGTGAAACTCAAGGCCACAACAGCACATACTTTCTCGAACTATTTATAGTGGATACGTAAGATTTTTTTTTCCAAATTGAATCCTACTAATTATTCAACCATCTCATGAAAGAAGCGCGGTTACCACCGTTTTTATAGTCCACTCACGAGGTAAACTGGTTCATCTTCATCTTCCGTATCAAAACACGCACTACACTTACAGGACTAAAGACCATAGTAGTTGAAGTGCCTGGATACACAGAATAATCAATCCCACCCTGGTTACAATGAAACTGATTAGTTACGAGCAAACACTCTCTAGGACCTTGTTCCTTTCAGAGTTCTGGTGACGTGCACCGGGAAGAGAGAATGACTAGGGTGCACGTGAGAGATCAGAGGTTTTGACGTTTGTCTCATTATTGACTTGCGAGAGCGCAACTCTTCTTATAAAGACATAGCTCCGCGTGTACGATGTAAGAACAAGTAATAGTCTTTGAATCATAATTATTACGGCAAAACCTGTCCATTGACGGAACTTCTGTAAAAGGAAACCTGACTTGGCAGCAAAAACTCTTAGAAAGGAACAACATTATGTGTGAAAATAACCTTGTTCGCCGGAAACGCCCCTGCCGTGAAAATGACTTTGTAGAGAACTGCGCGCAGATATAATTTGGGGCGCTGTTGCAACATTAAGTTATAAATAAGTAAACCACCAAATAATTAAATATGCATTCCTGGCTATCCGGGATGAGCCGCGTCTCGGTCAAATGTACTGACGTTTCGGCCATCTTGCTGTGGCCTTCTTCCGAGCTATACTGCTGTGAAGAAGTACTACTATACTACTCTGAAGAAGGCCACGGCAAGATGGCCGAAACGTCAGTACAATTGACCGAGACGCTGCTCATCCCGAGTAGCCAAGAATGCATTGACTCCGGCCGCGGAAGCCTACGAACCCAATTAAATATGCACATTAGGGGGTAGCCTTCTGTGGCTCGTAGGTTAGTGTCTTTGCTTTCCACGACACAACCCCGGGTCTGATTCCCGGTCGGGGCAAAAAAATTAATTGTGCTCTTTCCTTGCAACGTCCTAGTATCTGTTGCTGTGTGACGATGATAAAGCTCACTTCTCAGGTTGAGAAGACCAGGATACGGTGTAGGGATGGCTATGTGCTAACCACATGTACTCTTTAACCCACGGCCGCAAGGCCAGGACGTCGTTAGTAGGCCTTATCTCGTAAAGAGCTCTTGTGCAAAAGTATTAGGGGGTAAACGGGAGTGAGAGACCGAAAAGTAAGCACAGATGCGATGGTGTGGACGATCTTCTGAGGCGCTGTTTCATTTCAGACGCCGAGGAGGCCAAAGACTGGAAGGACAATGCGTGACGTCCGCTCCAGGAACAAATAAATAAATAAATAAATAAATAAATAAATAAATAAATAAATAAATAAATAAATAAATAAATAAATAAATAAATAAATAAATAAATAAATAAATAGCTTAGAAAAAGTCTGTTAGATTAGCACGTACTCTGCTTCTCACGGCAGGTTTTCCCCCTCCAGCATTTTTTCCTCAGCTGTACCTTATGGTCTCTTTTCTGCAGCTTTGATGCAATGAAATGACCATTTGGGGTGAACACCAGAATTCGAACGGTTAGAACACGATAGGATGTAGGTATTGTAATGGCTTAAAGGATTTCGCCCTAGGCTCATATTATCCAATCATGCAATTGTATATGTAATAATGACGTATAAAATAAAAGGAAATAAATTTTACTGTATTAAAAAAACTCAACCAAAGCGGAAAATTATTTTTCAATTTCTGTCATTTTGAGGGCCATCTGCAACACTGAACTTGAATAATTTTTCTGTGATCACGCGTTGTCAGGGTTCATTTAGCAACGCATGTGTCTTGGAGCCTTAAAAGTCGTGTCCAAATTTTCTTCTTCATGCGAGTGTGCACACCTCAATTAATCTATTTTCGAACGTTGCACTTTTTAAATCACAGATCGAAATTGTAAAGGTCAGCAAAGCATTGCTCACAATCGGCCAGTTATTACAGAATCAGAATATATCTATAATAAGACTTTTCCCGGTCGAGAGTATAGTATAAAGATGTGAGAGATTGGAACGTATGAGGGAGTATGCAGCTGAAAATATCAGAGAGTTCGGAGAATATGTGGCAATATTTAACAAAGTATCTGAGTGTTTGGAAAATGTGTAGAAGTATACAGCTTAAAGTATCTCTTAGTTCGGGAAATACGGCGTATGTAGCTAAGGTATCTGAGAGTACGGAAAATATGTGGGTGCACGTAACTGAAAATATCTGGGAGTTCGGAAATAATGGGAGAGTACGTAGTTGAAAATATCTGGAAGTTTCTGGGTAATTCGTTGCGACATAATCTGGACTGATCACGTTAGATATACAGCACAAGGCGTGGAAAACTCTTCACTATGTTATGCGCGGAGGACGAAAAGCTAAATGAAGTGCGAGAACACAGACATACACTTCCTTGATTCCTCCCATAACAAAATAATGTTCTGGGGTCCTCAGAGGGAAGATCAGATAAAAGCATTAACCGAATGCATAAAAACGTGCACAATGTAGTTGAAGCCAATAGTGTCAATAATTGGAAACTTTCAGATCAAAGTAGAAATCGGCAACACTTTTTCCGTCTTAAAGGAGTGCACTAAACAGCCGTCATGGAAAGCTTATTAGTGTAATGTTGTTATTTAAATATTTAAAATTAAACACACATACACGCAAACAATATTATTACCTAACATTGTCAATAGATTATATATTATTTACTAAAATTATTCCACTCGTGAAATTAAAACCAAAAGTGATAAACGATACATATAAAATTGCGGCGGTGTATCTCAAAAAATGATCGCTTTTTCCATTGCTTTTTTATGACCACTCCTCCCCATTGGCCAATAAAAATCCGCGACTTATCTATCTTACGGGGCGGTATGCATCGAACGCTGTATTGATGTGAAATAAACCGCGTTTGTTATATAACATAACCTCTCTGATGTTAACATGCTTTCAGTTACTTTCAATATTTCGGGCATTTTGGAACTCTGTTGGACGTAATTTCGTTCGTGGAATAGTCCTATTAAATACCATTTGTGCTTCGAAAATTCTCAGATAAATCTCCGTCTCGCTTCGTGAATTGGCGATTTATCGATAATTTACAGAGCACTCATGGTATTACCTATGACTACTCCAGAGTGAAATTAAAATCAATTATGTTTAACTATGCATATAAAATGCCCCAATCAGGGCGATGTATTTAAAAAAATGTATCACTTTTTCTATTCCATTTTTCTTATCGCTTCTACCAACTGGCCAATCATAAATTATGACTCATCTATCTTCGGAAGCGGTATACATCGATCACTATGTCGATCGCACATGTACTATAACATAAACTCTGCTTGTAACATACTCTTTCAGTTATTTCCAATATTTGGAGCTTTTTCGAATTCTGTTGGCCATAATTTCACTCGTGGAATAGTCGTATTAAATACCACTCGTGCTTTGGAATTTCTCAGATGTCGACAATTACTAAAACACTCGTGGTATTTCCTATGATAATCTGCAATGACAAAATATTTCTACGTGATGGAGAAATATGCCAACTCATACATTTTGTGCGAAACACTATATTATATTACTAACACGCTTTACTTATTTATCCTCATTAACCATTTTCTACTTCCCTCTGGTTGCATATATTTATCATAATCCTCCAACCAATAATCTCTTTCTACAACGGGCAGTAATTAAAAGAAATATATTTACGACGAGTACAATGTATGTAAGGCGGTAAAATGTCCGTAATGAAACACGAGTCACGTACATACATCATGGTCGTGGCCTCAAACTCCGCAGCGAAAGCTTGCTCTGAGTGCGGACATGAGAGAGCGCGCGAGCATTATGTGCAGCGGCCCAGCCACTCGGTCCAATTAGGAGGCGATTAGCGAGCGGACGGATTCCTGTGCCGGAAAACGCAGGCTATGACTATGCGGTGGGGGAATTCTCCTGGGATTTTATTGGGTTGATTGATTGATTGACTAATTATTTCGGTTGCCGGGCGCGTCAACTGCTATGGTCATCATCCCGTAAGTGTAGTGTATATTTTTTATAACGGTAGGTAACGAAGATTTTCCCCAGTGGATGGGGAGATCCTGCACTGAACTACACATCGACTTACGAGTTTTTCTCAATCACGAATCTCCCACCAGCGGGTCACCGCCCCAGCCGGGACAAGCTCTAGGCTCCCGATCGGTCTCCCGTCATGCTTGGTAGTAAGTGCATACGAATGTAACTGTGAAAGGAAGGGGTGAGGAATAGGGCAAGGAAGAGGAAGGAAAGATCGCGCGCGGTCCGTGGCCCGTGTGTTAGGGAACTACTCTGGCATTCGCCTGGTGTTGATGGGAGAAACCACAGAAAACTATTGATCAGAGCAGCCGGCCGCTTGAATTCTCATCCAAGTTTCCTCAGAAATTATTCGTTAATCCTTAAAGTGAGTACAAGTAAGTGAGCCTACACCCCTTGGTTCACTATTCCCGTGGGTGTAGTTCATGTTTCAGGTGGTAGGTGGCGGTGTTCCTCCTTTATTGCGATGTGAGATTCAAATCCGAGCTACACGTCTGGTTGCAGGGGCTTCCCCTTCAAGTGTCCCCTCTGTAGGGGCAAGCGCTACGCCCCCAACCAATTGCCTGAGATGTGTGGTTGTGTAAGAGGGGGGTAAAGTATGGGGAAGGATAGATATACTTGTTTTTTCTTGGCGCGTGGGGGCCTGTTGTCACGATGAAATATCTCACGGCATTTCGCGTCTTTCTTGGTCTTGCCGCTAGATGTCGCATGATCGCGACCTATCAAGCAGTGCGATGTGCCTAGCGACACGGCCGAGAGAGACGGAAGTGCCGTGAGAAATTCCATCGTAAAGACAGATCCTCACGCACCAAGAATTAAAAACCCAAGTACAGATCGCGCGCGATCCGTGAGTTAGGATACAACTGCAGTATCTTCCTGCTATTGAACGGAAAAATACTGATCAGAGCAGCCAGCGACTAGAATGTTCCTCCAGACAGCGACGGAAGTCGACCTTGCTACCTGACTATTGTCGAAAATCTCGCCCCCTTCGGGATTCTACCCCTAGGACCTTCTAATCAGAGACACTGCAGTGACGTACACGTAGGCTTCCGCGGCTCGAGTCCATTACTTCTAGGCTGACCGGGTGACGCCGCGTCGTTGGCAGTTGGCCTATCTGCCAACGACGCGGCGTCACCCGGACAGCCTAGAAGTAAACACTGCAGTGACATCAGTTGATGCGCTGTACCACCCACGCCGGCGTGAGTTTGTTGAGAAGTACTGAGTAGTACTCGGGCAGCGCTTTTCAAATACGTCTCAACGTATAAAGTAAGGGAATATAATGATCGTGAGTGTTCTTGTTAGCTTACTTGATACCATCATTGTAAATAGCCTTTCTCAATGCATTTAGTCGGCCGTAAAATGCCTTTTTATGACATAAATCGTTATATTCTATCTTTTTCCTCACGAACAGTGAAGTCAGGGTTGTCATTTTTGACACATGATGCATTTAAACTCGTGAATATGATATGAATAATAACTCTTATTACTCGTATTAACGATGGAATAAATGATGGCTGATTAAATTAAAAGAAATAAATTATATGATGTCAATTTGTCACGTTTTTAAATCAAATATAAAACATTCTAGTCTTAGTAAGTTCAGGGCACGATGATAATACATTAAGTGACGCCACGTACATAAAGACAGCTGAATTGATCAAGTTTGAGCTAATTCAATGTTATTTTCGCTTCCATATATTGCGTGAACGCTACTTCTATACCACGGTACGTCTTATCATTCGGTTAATGTTATAATTGTCATGGTGTCCTGCCCGGACTGATATTAAAACATTAATAAAACGTAGTTCATTGCGATCAGAATTTGTTTTAGTTATTATTTTGTAAGACATTTCAATTACGTACAATTTTGAGCCCTCATTCTGCGACTCGTGAAAAACAAAGTAAATATTCGTAGTTTGCATGAATAATTCATGTGCACTCGACCACCAAATGCAATGTAAATATAATTGGGAATGGATAGCTGTGAATGAAAACCTTTACTACATCTTCTGTATTGTGAGAAGACGATATAATATGTATTTTTTGTTCTTTCTCTACTTAATCTAGTCTATAGTAAATTCACTCAAGTTTGCTGATAGTAATAGTACCACCCCTTTTTACTTTTTTGCCTAACTTCGTAAGAATAGAGTATTGCAATCCTACAACCGAAATCTGTTTTTTTTGATAGAAAAACTTACTAGTAAAGAAAAGGGAGATAAATCTTCTTTCTATATGTAGTACATTACTTTATATCACAAGCTGTGTATTCGGAAACAATGTTTTTTAGGTGCTTGATACTGAAAAGTCGACTAACGGCAAAACGTAGTATGTATGTCTGTCCGTCCGTTTGTGGTCAACGATAGAGTCTAAAGTGTCCAAACTTGTTATTCCGTAACCTAAACAAACACGAGGCCCTTTGAGTTTGAAACGGGTATCTTGATTTCTGAGTGTGCTTTAAAAGAAACCTGAACATTTTAAAAATATTCTCAAAAAGAACTCAATTTTTTAAATAAATTTTATCCTCGCATAGCATAAAGAACTCGGAAAAATTTCACGATTCACATTTCAGTTAAAATCCTTGATTTTTCGAAAATCGCAATAAGTTTTTAAAAACTTTTTCGTCTTTCTATAACTAAAATATTAGAAATATTGATTTTTTATATTAATGGAATCTCTTGTTTAAAGACACATCTTGAAATATAGGCAAGAACAATATTTTGAAAATAAGAATTTTTTGCATTAACTTGCGTGAAACATAGACAATTTTGAAATAGGTATTTTCTCAAAAAAAGATCCATTTCTTCTTAGAATATTTCCCTCGAGTAAAGCAGAGGTCGGTAAAAAGGTCGTGATTATCTCATGGCGATTCGGTTTCTATTTTTTCGAAAATAGCAAAACAAGAACAAATTTAATGATAGAGGTTATTATTGAATACATTGCGTTCTTACAAAATGGATCTTTAAAAAGTTAATTTACTATTTTTTATAAAACGAGTATTTTTCGTAATTTCCGCTCGACGAAAATGCTTTTTATTTTTAAAGTTTTCCAGAAAACGGTTTCAAATTTCGTCTTTAACATTTTCCACGTATAAAACAAAGGAGCCGCTTAAGACATACTGTAGATCTGATATTCGTTCAATTCACTGAATTTTTGAAAACTGAAAAACTATGCTCTTTTCTACTGTAAATAACTACATATTGCAAGAAAGAATGTGCTGTTGAAGAACTAGTTCTTTTTGTATGTAGTTTCGTTCTTCAATTTGTGCTACTATGTATTTTAATGCACCGTACCTTTGCACTATATACCTACTTCTTTCCACTATATACCCATAATAGTATCACCTCATCCATAATTCAACGGAATGTACTTTTCAACGGTTAATTTTATCCAAGAACGCAACTCTTCACTTTCAATGTACTGAAATTTATGGATCAACATTATTAACTCGTAGATACTTTCTGCGTGAATGTAATGAATAAGTCGATTAATTTACAAAAACAATCAATCAAACCAGCAATTTCCCATGTTAAAAATATCTTATTATTGTTTGCACTTGAGAGTAAACATGTGAGTCAAATGAGGATTTTGCCGATCCTTTGACAACTCGTTTGAACCAATCTTACATTTGATGTTTAATTGTTTTTAAAATTTAAAACTTTAAACATTGCTCCGAAATTTTTGTCTCGTTTGCCATCATGGACCACGCGAACCCGCTACTTGTATCCACCTTGTCACAGTCATATTCTCCCGGGGATACGTCACTATTTTTGGGAGGACCATCACCACATTTACACTGAATCCATCCACCCCACAAATAAAAAATTTTAGCTTTGGGGAATGAGGTATGGTATTGATACTGATGATGAAGAATGAATGGAGAGTCACAAATACACACACAAACATCCATGCCTTGGGCAGGACTCTAAACCGCGATCCTTCAGGCGACAGCTACGGTTCTTCAGCCTTAGCGACCGTGGCTATTCGGGTCGACATACCTCCATTTTAATACCTCTTTGCTTCTTTGCCTTTCTCGAACCATTTCCAGTCTACATCTCATCTACTGTCAGCCACGCCCCCAAAACTCCTCTGGCCTTGAATTCATTCCATATAATTTCACGAATCCTCGCCAGATATGTGTGTTACAACAACTATAATCCACCATTCTGCCCTAGGTAGATTGATAGACGTGATAGACGTAGGTTCCCAGTATATCGCGTCCAATGCCCACGTACATATTTAAAAATCACTTAAATGACCCTTTGAGAACCGACGAGAATCTTCAACGTCATTCAACCCACGCGCATGCGATATTACCTGACATTACGAAAGTTGGTTATTAGTAATTTCTAGTGCGTCAACTGCTAAGGCTAATAGTTCTAAATGTTTTTTTTCGTGGGAGGTGGCAGTGATTTTACTACTCTTGACGGCGTGCTCCGGCTACCAAGTTTTCCCAACCAGGTGTCTCCTACCAAGGGGTCTCCCGACATGTGTGCTAGTGTGGTGCGTAAGTGTGTGTAAGTGAAGTGTGAGGATAGGACATGGAAGGGGAGGAAAGATCGCGGCCTGTTTTTTACGGGACTGCTCAGGCATTCACCATTCACCTGTTGGTCGGAGAAACTACCGTTCAGAGCAGCGGCCCGCTAGGATTCTCGGAATTCCATCTAGCTAGTGTCGATAATCCTACCACCGTCGGGATTCCAACCTTTGACCTCCCGTTCAGAGACCCTGCAACGTCATCAATTGAATCGGTGATGTTATAAAAGAAAAAAGTCCACCTTTTTCTTAAAAAAGAGTTGAGATATATACATTTTTATAGGCTGCCTGGATCAATGGTGAAGGTGCCGACGTTTTGGTCACCATTCTGCAACCTATAACTTCCTAATTACATTCCTACGTTAGATGAATCCTAATTAACATAAATTAACTGAACCAAGTTTAAAAAAACTTATTTTAAATAATTAATGAAATGCCTGAAAAAGGGTTATCTTGATAGGATAAATCATGCGCAGAATGGCGACCGAAGCGAATGGCGTGATAGAACTGTTTTAAAAAGTCAACCAAATCTCTTGCTCCTCATGGGAGTCCTCAATGTAAGCTTGGATTGGCTCTACGTAAGCAGCTAACATATGATAGAGTACATTTTGGTTACCTTGTGACACGTGAGTATATATATATTAATGCGCTTATCAAGTACTCATTCGTGTTGGCAAATGGGAAGGCACGTCCACATTTTCCTTTCAAGCAAATTATGTCTCAGCTGTTGTTCCAATCAACGGGAAGGAAATCAACGATGCTTTTAAAAAAAATAGTAAAATACATTTCACAAGAATATCTCCATTTTTACAAGAGCGTTTTGACATATCCACAGACTCAAGTGAAAATCGATTATGAGATGATAGATACTATTAAATAAATAAAAAGCATTTTTCATGTCCACATGGCACACATAATTCAAATTATTATATATTTATTTTATGACTACAATGTTTCATAAGTCCAAAAATAAAGAAATAAAACAAATTTTTGTTAATTATTTTATGAAGGAAATAAGTGGTAGCTCATGCTTAAGTTTCACGGTTGCTCAACCCCCAGATAATCCAATAAGATCTCATAATATCTTTAAAATATATATTTTCCTTTTAATGACATTCAATGTTCAAGATATTGCAGCAATATCGATGTATATGAAATCACCTTGAAATCATAGAGCGTCCAACTGCTGCTCTCTCCGGGGCCTGGTGCTTTGCCGGACATTCCACCGTTATCTTGACTCTTGGCTGTGTTGCTGGGTTTACTGTATTTACTCCTTGACCCTTTCATTTAATACGGCAAGCATAGGACTTTTTGGTTGGGCAACCAGTCGTGGCGTTGTCTAGCGCTGCGCGGTCACCGAGCGAGTCTCCGGGGAATCCCAATATTCTGTCTTCGTCCGACTCCCTGCAACGTAATTTAATGAATTACACTTGTTATTGAATGTAGACAGTTTATTCAATTATTGAATGCATTATTTATTATGTTTATATAATTTGTTTTCATTTGATATTATATTCATTTATTTAAAATGTACCCTTGATGAATTCTTTGTGTAAAGTTGGCCGTTCTGGAAGGAAGCTCCTTTCACGGTAGATAACATTTTCGCTTGCGGTGGAAAGCGCTGGTAGGAATACGAGCGCGCGCGTGTGTGTGGAAGGATCTTTATTACAAAATAAATCAGGGTAGTGAAATTTTCGAAATAAAATAATTTTATTTGTGTGAAACGAGTCGTGCAAAACGCTGGAGTCGAACTTAGGTGCCCAGTGGAAATGAAAGAGACCATGTGCGTGGGAGGGGTATCTACCTGAACGGACACGACAACAATTATGTTAGTAATGTTTCAATATTGTTTTTCATTTAACTTACTTTTAATTAATGTGAATTGCTTACATTTTTATTATGTATTCGTATTTTGAATTTGGGAAAGTACATTTCCGTCATTCGATGATGGTGCAACCTCCAGTCTGTTGAAACACCATCCACCACTGAAGTCCAAGGTATGAAAACGGTTCTGGACATGACAAATCCAAATTTGAAGTTTCAGAGCAGCCAAAGCAATAAATAACGACTAGCTCTACAATTTTCGTGTAGAACATAAATACTGCAGAATCCAATTGTGGTTATGAAGTGTTTTATTCTCAGAAGCATAGAACAAGAACTTGTTTCCCTTTTCAAATCAACGATTCAATTGAAGAGCACAACCAACAATACCTTCCAAAGTATCAACCGCGTTACTGGCTCTAAAGAGCTGATCAACAGTGTTTCGTCGCACCCACCGCTTAGTCGTTGTTTCCTGGCACCTCAACTGCTGTGGCCATTAGTCCGTAAGTGTAGTGAATGTTCTCCTCCCCGAGAGGTGCTGTTCCTTCTCATTGAACAGTGAGATACGGCTCCGTGTTACACGTCGGCGGCCCCTGCAGGGGGGATCATGACTGGCGGGAATGGTTTCTGGTGGAGACTTAAACGGACTCTGAGTTTCACGGCGGCACTCACGTTGTTAGCATGAAGGAGGAGGAAGTGAGTAGGCGATTCGTGTTGCGGGATTCGTCCGGTAACCCACCAGTTGGGCCACTGGCTGGTCGATCTTTGGGCAGGATTGGGCGAAGGGCCAGGTCAAAGGGCGGAATCGGTTGAAGAACTAGGTCAAAGGGCGGGATTGGGAAAATAACTAGGTCAAAGGGCGGGATTGGGCAAAGGGTAGAAGTGCAGTCGGGACCACGAACCGCCCTGTCAGGTTGCCTAGGTTCCGGCGATGGCATAAACGTGATTGCAGTGAGGAGACGAGAAGGGTATCCTAAGCCGCTCGAACCTAAGTCCGGGTGGCCCCCTGTTGGGCTCTTGGCTGCGTCCTGGCAATCGCTCGATACTCTAGGCAAAGAGGAGGGATTTGTCCCGGCACATCGTGAGTGGCGCATTGTTTCGATTAGGGCACTGGGGGTCTGTAAAGTCGGTAGCTCTCATCTGGCAGGGCGGCCCGATCCAGGCATTGAATGGGGAGGTTACAGTGAGTGGAAACTGCGTTCTGGGGGGCCACAATTACTAGCCTGTCGGCGTACTTGTGCGCCTGGGGGGGAGTAGGGTAAAAGCGAAAAGGTTATACTTGGGTTTTAATTTCTTGGATCATGAGGGTCTGTCCTCACGATGGAATATCTCACGACACTTCGCGTCTTTCTCGGTCTTGCCACTAGATGTCGCATGATCGCCAGTACAGTTCCCCTCAGGGGGGATAGTGTCTACGTAGGTAAGCATGGTCTCTGGTTGGGGAGAGTTGTAGACGACCACCCGGACCCTCCGTTTCACAGCGCAACTCACGCCGTTAGCTTGAAGGTGGAGGAAGTGAGCTGGTGGAGGCAGTTAGCTTCAAGGTGGAGGCAATGAGCATCAACCTCCTGGTTGCCGGTTCAACCCGGTAACCCACCAGTTGGGCCCCCGACGTGCCGATCTTTGGGCAGGATTGGGTAAAGGGGGTTCTTAAGAACGAACTGGAATCCACATAAATCCAATCAGTCCGGCGAGAAATTACCTACCGTCAGGTTGCCTAGGTAACTTGCCAACACTCACGTCAGGACCCTAATGTTCAGGCAGCGAGGAGAGAGGAAGGGAACCCCTGAGCCGCCTGGACCTTTGTTTGTGTGGCCCCCAGTTGGGCTCTCGGCTTCGTCGTGGCACTGGCCCCATACTCTTGGCTTGGAGGAGGGACTCGGTGCGCCGGCGCATGATAGTGGCGCGTCGTCGTATGATGATATTGAGTCCGGCACTAACCTGGAAAACTAGGAGCTCTGTACTAGCAGGGCGGCCCATCCCAGGCATTGAAGGTTGCCGTGAGGGCAAACTGGGTTCCGGCTGGACCCAGATGGGATCGGCCTGTTCCGGATATCGGCCTGTTGTCGAACACGTACGGTACGGATAAAAGCGAAAGCCGAGGCTCACCCCGGGGACTTGTTCCCCCGATAGGACATGTATTGTTGGGCCCACACTAGGAATCCAGTACTGCTCGATTCGATCGCGGTCATGCGACTTCTAAGAACGAGAAAGACGCAAAATGCCGTGAGATATTCCATCGTGAAGACAGGCCCTCACGCGCCAAGTAATAAAACCCGAAGTATATGTGCCCACCCCGGGGTGAATTCCCCCTAGAAGAACAAGTCGTCGTGTAGTATGGTAAACCATGCAGCTATCTATTACTAAATTTAGCAACTGGACACTTCGGCTTGTGAGGGAATTCCCTTCACTTCTCTCAGACAGACCTTCACGTCTCCAATTGGTCGCCTCAACTATTGGCGCTAAAATAGTACGCGCTTACTCGCCCATATTTTCGACAAAATTACGTGAAAAGTACGTAGATTTTCGAAAAATTGTACTCGACCTTATTTCAAAATCTATCTTTAGTTAAAAAAATCATTAAGGAAAAAAATAACACGTGCTATTCTCTTGAACGTTCTTCACAATATACAACAACAAAATTTATTCAAAAACAATGGAGCCATTCCTTTTAAAATTTGAAAATGTCCCAGGGGATTTATGTAAAGTAGCAACATTAGCCAGTTCAAGTGAGGAAAATCAATTTTGGAGAAAATCTGCTCTACGGTTTAGCCTGAAGAGTTTCGATTTTTCGGAATCAAGAAACCACGAAACAGGGATTCTGGCTACACCACGTCTAAAAAGATTTTTTTAAATTTCGCAACTGGATTTATCCACTTTTTCGTTATCAGGACCCTGATATAAGAGTTTTTTTTGTCAGAAATTCGCCGTTTTTTCGCACTGCATTACATAACTTTCTCTCTACTCCGTAACGAGAAAGTAACTAGGAAATGGTTCTCCATTACCTAAAGGAAATTGCAGATCTAGTTTGCGCAACGTTCATGAAAATATAGGATAAGGCCACAGGATGCAAATGTTTTCTTGTAAAATCAAAGTGTTCAAAGAGATATTAAGTTTATGCCGCGTCAGAAGAAAGTGATGTTATGTATAAAGCTTAATGGGAATGGAGGCAAAAAGTAGCTCAATGAGATTTTAATCACCCAATGAGATTTTAACGGCGCTTGTACTAAAAAGACGAGATCATACGCGGAAGGTAGTCATAAATTTGCGTAAGGCACAGGGCAGGCATTAAAACACACGGTTGGGTGGGAGGGTTTAATTAAAAATTAGTTTAATATAACTCCATTAGTTTTAGTAGAGATTATAAGGGTTTATTTACAACTCTGTATTATATTCGGATTCGCTTTTACATTCAATTTATCCCCTTATTAACCTTCTTCTATAAAACTTCATGAACAAAGCTCATCCGGCTGGATCGGATGGCCGAGATCGGTAAGGCCGGTGCGATCTCGGACAGATGGATCGCGGGTTCGAGTCCAGCCTCAGGCATGGTTTTATTTGTGTTTGTTCTTTCACCGCCTATTATCACCATCTCATGTCACCTTCACAGCTACCATACCGCTACATGCAATAGTGGTCGCTAATGACCTAGATGTCTACGTGACAAAAAAAACACCTCAGCATGTTCTACCAAAATGTTCTTCATTACCGTGTCCCAATCCCCACCTCCGTCCACATTCCTGAGCAAAACGTGTTCCGCATGTGATTTTTTGTGAAGATGTCTTCATATATTGACATTTTAGGAATGCGGTTTCTACGGCATGCGTTAAAATTATAAATATCAGCATTGCATGGAAATATGTTCTCGCCATTAGGTAACAAAGTTTTGACAAAATATGTACGAATTAGTAAATGAAGAGGCCATCGAACCATGGAACCACATAACTGTGCAAATTAAATTCTTGTGTTATGGAATGAAATGGAACATAGGATTCTTACGTAGCATGAAACACTGTGTCATACAACAACCCTCTTCGAACCTCTGTGTGTGCGTACACACTACCATACCGTTACCGGAGAACACTACTCCAATATGAATATCAGGATAGCATAAATATAATGTGAAGGCAAAGTGTACTACTAATTTTATTTCCAAGATACAAGTACGATAGTGCAATTTCCCTGTACTAGTATACAAGTCGGTTGACTGTGGATCCTATACGCCTTGGTTCTAATCGCAGCACAGTCAAATATTTTTTGAAGAATTATTGAAACATTTTTGCAGAATTATTGAAACATTTTTGCAGATCAAGTTGTATGATAATAGAGAGTTATTTCGGAGCATCATATCGTTGCGTTATGACACCTTCATTTAATATAACAATGTTGAACAAGTGTACTGTGACGTAACGTTGGATAAATAACAAAAAACGCTGCTCCACCAGAACTAGCAAGTGTAATCACGAAACTTGTAATATCGTGCACGTTGTAAGTCAGTTGGCCAGAACGAATATAATATGTCTGAGGGCAGAGTGAATGGTTAACTACTCCTGTATTTGCGTGATTCAAATGTTCTAGTTTGGTGAGGATATCTCGTCACACGAACGGAAACCATTAAGGCGTGGAATTGTGGGAATTTAGCGTTCACATCCCCTCTGCCGCCATCAGAAATACGAAGAAAATTATGGAGCCTCCAGCTATGTGATCAAGACCGTTCAGAGCCAAAACAATGAAGGGGAAGTAGCTCCCAGATATAACCTCCTACTTCGAAAGTTCGGATCCTCTCTGTAAACAGATCTCTATAAACACAAACTCTATGCCACATAATAACTTACAGTGGTTAATTTAAATAAGTGAATGCGTTTTGTTCAGAATGAGAGAAAACTCGAGATCTGGGGCACGATGCCCCTGCATGTAAAGTCACTTATGGTTTTGAGACCCAGAAACTCGAAAAAAAACTACAAACAATGAATCTGTGTCGATTTTTATTCAAAAATGCAAATACTTGGTTGTGTTATTACGCCTATTTTCACACTGTCTGTACAGACTTAATTCTCACGCTCAGTGAGTAGCCACGTTCGACGCAGGTGATGGCATGCGAGGTCTCCAAAAAGAGACCGCCCCACATTATATATATATATATATATATATATATATATATATATATATATATATATATATATTGTGACGTACCTGGTGGTGCCGGGTATCTTCACTGCAATATAACACTAAGAGAGGGTGTCTTTTACGTGAATGGGTCCTAGGATAAGTCGGTGCAACGTTGGGGAAGTTATTCATACATAGAAATACAATTATGGCAAGATTTATTTTAAATCAAAGTTACTATTTACATAATCAGACACCGTTTTTATACTCCGCCTTGGTACCAAGATTAAGAGTAAAATACAACTTTCATACCTTCGGGGCCCCGTTTGAATACCTATGAGGTTCGTCGAGCCGCTCGTGCCGACAGGGTTGTCGACCTTTGCTACTGCTGCGGGCCGTCGGCAGCAGATGGCGTGGTGATCATCCACGGCTGATGCTCCAACAATTCTTCCCCGAACAGGATCTTGATACCTCGGCTGCACACCTTCCTCGAATCACTGTCCATTAGTGGGTTTAATTACACGACCCCCGCCTACTCCGTATACTGGTCACAGTTCTGTACCGCACGCTTTCAAGAATGTTCCCTCCGCACCAACTAATAAGAGCGACGTCAATTATTTTACCAACACTAATCTTTTACTATACTGATACTTCTAATGTTCTGTTTACATGTCCATTACTTTGCGATTCCTAATCACATAACTATGTCGCGTATTACATGCGTCCATTCACTAGCGGAGAGCCCTCGCTACACGTCCGCACTGGTCGCCGCTCTGCTAACGTCCACTTCGCCGGCCGCACGTCGGCACATCCTTCGGCGGCGGCCGCCTCAATCCAACTAACGAACTTTTTGCACGTGCGCGCTGCCACGCTTGTACCCGCCGTTCTCACGCTCGCCTCCCGGCGGGCACCGGTGGCGGCGGCGACCGTTGCCGGCTGCCCGCTGCTCGCAGCGCCCGGCGCTCGCACCGCGCAGTCCAGAATAGCTATTGAATTCTTACACTAATGATTTAATTAGTGTAATGAAACACATATTCTGGGTTTCAATATATATATATATATATATATATATATATATATATATATATCCCTCTTTTGCGTTATGGAGTAGCAACCTTTTTATTTTATTTTTTTTTATAAGAAGAATGATTATACGCACAATACAATGATTCCAAGGCGATTAAATCCAAGAGGGGTGTTTTGTGGGGACGGAGGAGAACTTATGGGGGCGGATTGACCCGAGGGTAATTAAGAGGGGCAGTTGTTGGGAGGTTGAGGGGAGTTTATGGACGCGTATGAAAATGAAGAGGAACAGGTAGGGTTGGGAGGAGACTGTGAAGCGGGCCGGGAGGAGAGGCGAAGAGGACGGACGGAGGGGGGCGGAGAGGGCGAGGCGGGGTTGGTGAGCCCCGCCCCACCCCACAATGCCCACCCCGCCCCGCCTCGCCATCCTCGCCTCTCACCTCCCTGACTACCATCCCTGCCCAGCCCCGCCAAGCCCTCCCCACCCCGCCCCGCCATGCCCTCCCCGAAACGCTTGGCCTCCCCGTCCTGCACTCCCCACATAGTATACCACTGTATACACACCATACTACACTACCCTACACATCATTCCAGCATACGTTGATGCTGTAGTTGTTAAAATATTTCAATCAATAAAGTGTTGAAGGAGAGTTGTTTTTGAGCAGGGTGTAGGGTGGAAACCACTTGTGTGGCAGAGTGCAGGTCTGGCATCTGTTGAGAGTCTGTGGCTTCTTTGTCGGGGAACGGGCGCTCCTCGCCGCTGTCGTCCGCCGGTGACCTGGCGCGGCGAATGTGGGTTTCAGGCGCAGCCGCCTCGGCCACGCCCACGCCCGCGCGCCTCGCCCCGCCCTACTGCACTGCGCCCACCACCTCCGCCCCGCCCCTCTTCGTCTCGCCCGTCCCGACCACACTGCCTCACCCCGGCCGCCTACCCCGCCACTCCTCACGAACTGCACGACTCGCCCCGCCCTCACCTTCCCCGCCACCCGACCTCGACCGCCCTATGTTTCCTGCGATACGCCCGCCCCGCCCCCTCCCCACACCACCTCACCTTGCCCTCTCCGCCCCGCCTCACCCTCCCTGCCAGGCCCCGCCCGGCCCCGCCCCGCCCGGCCCGGCCTCGCTCTCCCTGCCTCTGTCCCTTTCGCCTCTCCTCCTCACCCTTCGCCTGTCTTCCGTCCTCTTCTTTTCCCTATAGCTCCCCTAAATCACCAACTGTCCCTTTCATTCTGCCCCATCCGTCCCGACAAAACTCGTCTCCCACCAGGAATTAATCGCCAAGCTCGATTTAATCGCTGTGGAATCGTTTCCGAGACGATTATGTGTGCTACCATAATCTGTTTGTTCCGTTATAATCTGCACCCTTCAATTTTTTTTGGCTTAAATCAGTTGGATGCAGAACTTGTATCCCGAAAGTAGCTCACAGAGTTTTGTCGACAGTTGATATCACTACATTCGACAGGGACTGGGAGATCTTTGAGCTCGAGTCCCGACGGTGGCAAGATTTTCGACATCCATCATTCGTAGACAGCTACGTCGATTTCAGCGATTCAGTAGATTTCAGGAGGAATAATCTAACGGTCAGCTGCTCTGATCGGCACTTTTCCATTGTTACTCCGATCAACATCGGGCGAACACACTAACAAACGGCCACGAACGGTGCGCTTTATTCCTTCCTCTTCCGTGTCCAATCCACACCCCCTGCACACACACTTCCACGCACTACCGCACGCTTGTTGGGAGCCCAGTAGCGAGTTTAGAGGTTGTCTCGGCTGGGCGGTGCCTCATTTGAGGAGATATCCCGTTGGGGAAACCCCGCAAACCGACGTGTAGGTCAGCGTTGGATTTCACCTTTCAGCGGGGGAAGAATGCGGCTCTTTCTCATTATAAAGACCTGCACTACGCTTAAGGGTCTAATGACCATAGCAGTTGGCGGCTCCGGAAACATGAAATAATAAACCAAGCTATGTGAGTGCAGCCCAAGCGGACTTCGCTTCCGCTGGAGTTGCTGTGGCGTGGCAGGGGTTGCGTTCGTATTCTATTGGCGCGCGAGCGGAAGTGGCTGGTTAGCGATGGACGCGGAGGGAAACCGGTCGCAGGGGAAGTGGGCCTTTTTCAGACCTTCTCGAGCCAGCGTTGATGGCAACTGCGCGTATCTGCTCGCGTTCGTGCCCACTACCTCCAGCAACACGGCCACTCTCCACCAGCGAGTGGGGCTCGGCAGGGGCTCGGCGGGGCGCGAAGGGACGAGGGAACACCGGATGGCCGCCAGGGCGGGCGGGGCAGGTGGGCGGGGGAGGTGGGGCGGGGCAGGTGAGGTGGGGCAGGTGGGGGGTCAGGTGGGGCGGGGCAGGTAGGGCAGGGTAGGTAGGGGGTTAGGTGGGGCGGGGGAGGTGGGGCGGGGCAGGTGAGGTGGGGCAGGTGGGGGTTAGGTGGGGCGGGGCAGGTAGGGCGGGGCAGGTGGGGGATCAGGTGGGGCGGGGCAGGTAGGGCGGGGCAGGTGAGGTGGGGCAGGTGGGGGGCAGGTGGGGCGGGCAGGTAGGGCGGGGCAGGTGAGGTGGGGCAGGTGGAGGGCCAGGTGGGGCGGGGCAGGTAAGGCAGGGCAGGTAGGGGGGTTAGGTGGGGCGGGGCAGGTGAGGTGGGGCATGTGGGGGGTCAGGTGGGGCGGGGCAGGTAGGGCGGGGCAGGTGGGGGATCAGGTGGGGCGGGGCAGGTAGGGCGGGGCAGGTGAGGTGGGGCAGGTGGGGGGTCAGGTGGGGCGGGGCAGGTAGGGCGGGGCAGGTAGGGCAGGGCAGGTAGGGGGTAGGGGGGGCGGGGAAGGTGGGGTGTGGAAGGTGGTGTGGGGCAGGCGGGGTGGGGCAGGCGGGGTGGGGCAGGCGGGGTGGGGCAAGTGGGGCGGGCGTCGTGAGAGAGAATTGATTCCTGAGGCGACACAACTGAGGCCATTCCTCTCGATTCATTAAGTGTTATTATTGAATTCATTGAAATATTATTACGTGTGCTGGGCGCGTCAGCTGTTATGATCATCTGTTCCGTAAGTGTAATTCATCGCGTGAGGTGGCGGTGATTTTCCCCCGCTTGATGGTGAGATCCGGCACCGACCAACCGTCGACTAGCGGGGTTTCTCCAATCAGGTATCTCCTCCGGCGAGGTACGGCCCTTGCCGGGACAAGCTATAGGATCCCGAGTGGTTTTCTGACGTGTGTGGTAGTGTAGTGCATGTGTGTGTGTAAGTGTGGGTAAGTAAGGGTGATCAATTGCAAATCTTTTGGGATAGTGTAATCATCACTGATAGAAGAAACGAAACAGATATTGTTCTGCTTGATAAAATATCTGTAACAACATACATCGCTACTGTCCCTACAGCTGATAGCCTTTTAACTACTGTTGCTTAGAAGAAGAGAAAATGCCGACCGCTGGCTGATGAATTAAACAAGATGTTAGGTTTGGGCGCAGTGGAAATGCTTCCAGTGGCGGTATCAGTAAATAGATTGATCACAACGGAAAGACATGAGACACAAAAGAAATTAACAAAGCAAAGAAGCTAACTAAGAGATTGACAACTAATAATCATTTGTGGAACATTCGGGAAGCTGCATATTTGACACCAGGAAGGCGAAACAACCTTGTCGTACTGAGGGATACAGCGGAAAAGCTGATCCTGGAAAATTACACAAGTTAATCGCGTAGCGTGGTCAGTTATGCCTATACGCCAGAAATAATGATAATAATAATAGTAATAATAATAATAATAATAATAATAATAATAATAATAATAATAATAATAATAAAGAGGAAGAAGATCACCAATGAGGCTGGTCATTAAATTTCACCAAAGAATAGGAAACAGAGGCATTGTAAGTGTTGCAAGAAGCATTGTAAAGAAAACTGTGCAAGAAACGCAGAATAACTTCGACTGGATATCTGATGCTATTTAACATAAAATATGAGACACAACAAATTTTTCAAGAAACTGTGGGGAGGCAAACCACACTATGGAATAAGAATGGACAAGGAATATAATGAAATGGAATCTAATAAGAATGGGCAAGGTGTAGATCTATAAAGATCAATCATTTATGTGGTTTAAAAGGAAAAGAATGAAGCCAGAATCGGATGCAGTTGTAATAGCTGCTCAGGATCAGTGCAAACACACAATGCGGTTCTCAAAATTTACGAGTGTGATTAATGCCGCATTTGGCAGGAACAAGTAGAAAGCATTGATCATATCGTTTCCACTTGTCCATTCAAGCAAAGGCCGAATACTTCAAAAGACACGACAGGATGCATAATTACCTTCATTAGCAGATCATACCGCCCTCGAAGTTCCAAATACATGATCCAAGAGGTAGGAACACTCACGAAAACCGGTGATGTCTTTTGAACTGTGTACAGTACTGTATGATCAACAAATTCAAATTGATCGCATGATAGCGGCAAACAAACCATGACTTGTTATCCGAGTTTTGGAGAAAACATTCTGCCTACTTGTGGGTTCAAAAAGTCGTACGATGGAAGAAAAATGTTTTAAATAAAAAAGTTTGGAAATCGTGATCCGCCGCGTGTAGGACGTAAAAGAACAGGTTGTCCCCATAGTTATCGGAGCTCTAAGATTTGTTCCGCAAACTTTTGATTGGTATATGATTTTGTTCTAAATTTGTCAAAGTGTATTGTACTAGAGGAAAATTTAGATTTTGTGCTATTATTATATCTAGAATATGATGTATAATGTTATTAGGATTGGCGAGACATACAAAACTCGATACGAGTCAAGAGTAAACAAATGTTGGTCATGGAAGGCATTTTAGATTTTTTACTCCTGTACAGTGACTGCATTCTGAGATTTTGTATTGTTTTTTAAGAATATATGGGATAACAAAAACCGGTAAGACTAGCATAAGGCGTAACATCACACGAAAATAAGATTTCAGCTTCTTTTTGCTATTTTTACCGGTCACCTTTCCAACATTTACCATTTCTTTTGGTAGAATTCTAAATGTTGGTAATGATTACTTTCAACTACTTCATACACGAGAATCAGCTTATGAGCGTTATAAAAATGCAAATGTTTCTATTTACAGGCGGTAATTTTGCTTCTAGTAACGTAACCACAGAGGCTCCTACAGGCGTGCACTACTTATAAGAGATAGGGTCGTACCTTAACCTTATAAAATACGTTATAACATCAAAGTCCGTCACGTTACTAACGTCAGAGCCATACGCGCGACTCTAAAACACTGCCTGTTATAGAACAGGGCTGTAAATTACCTCAATCTCTTTCGAAGTGGAACAGGAACTAGTAAGGAATAGCATTAGCGCAAAAGATTTTTGGCTAATGGAGAAAATAGATACGAATGCAATGGTCCAATCATATGAGTACAATTATTGTATATTAAATACAGATTTCTTGGATCACATACATGTCTCCTTCTGAGATATGCCGATGGCATTATAAACTGCCACTTCTAAATCGTAAAATTGCGTTTTTATCGTCACAGGTGGCAATAAATTATAATTATGCATTCATTATGATGTAAATCAAAGAAATATCAGATATACGAATCACATGTGGGCATATCTAATATACATCAGAGATGATCTGTGATGTCTTAATTTTGCGTTTAACGATTTTATTTTCTTACTGTCCGTAAGGTATATTGTCCACGCGATAAAATTGTTTTGAACAAACGTCCATACGCTCAAGATGCTACAAACTAGGAAAGGTGGCTCAGGGCATCAACGGATGTCACTGCAGATCCTCTGACGTGGAGGTTCTGGGTGTTGAACCCCGATGATGTCATGATTTTAGACACTAGCCAGATAGATAGGTCGAGTTCTGTTGCTGTCTGCCGGCCGGCTGCTCTCATCGGTAGTTTTTCCGTGGTTTCTCCGATCAACACCAGGCGAATGACGGAGAAGTACCCTAACAAACGGGCCACGGGCCGCGCACGATCTTATCATCCCGTTCATTGTCCTGTCCTCCCTCTCACACGCACTTACAATTACATGCACTGCACTACCACACATGCCGGGAGACCGGTCGGGAGCCTACAGCTTGTTCCTGCTGGTGGGAGATACCTGGTAGAGGGAAACCCTCGTAGCCTAGAGTAGGTCGGCGCCGAATACTGCCATCGAGAATTACAAGTTCACCGCCACCTCCCGAGAAAAAAGCATGCACTGCACTTACGAGAATAATGACCTTAGCAGTTGACGCGCCCGGAATCACTACTTGTAGTAATCAATGAATCAAGAAGATAAAAAGTTGCTAAGAGTCCCTAGTGACTGCAGTTGCCACCGTAGACCTGTTGCGTTTCCTTTTCACAAACGCGAAGGATATTGCCTTGGAGGGAAGGCTCCTACTGATTGATTCATTATTTCGACTTTCCGAGCGCTTCAATTGCTAAAGCCATTAGTTCGCAAGTGAACTACAATATTTTATCGCGGTAGGTGGCGGTGTTCCTCCACCATAGTGAGATCAGATGCTGAACTGCACGTCGGTTTTCAAGGTTTTTTCATCCATGTACCTCCCGCAAGCAAAGCAAGCTGTAAACTCCCTAACGTGTGGTAGTCTAGTGCACGTAAGTGTAAGAGTGTGCAGCGAAGGCTTGAGATTGGGGCAACTAAGAGGAAGGGCAGATCGCGTGTTGATCGGAGAAAACACAGACAACTACCGATCCAAGCAGTTGGATTCTCGTTCGGTGGATTCAACCTAATGCTGAATATTCACATCCGTCAGGATTCGAATCCTAGGCCCTCCCGGTCAGAAGCAGTGCCTCTGATCGGGAGGTGCGGGGTTCAAGTACCGACGTTGGCTGAATTTTCGACACTAGCTAGATAGTTTGATTGAGTTTTGTCACTGACCGGAGTAGAATTCTAGCGGCCGGCTGATCTGATCAGTAGTTTTTCACGGCTTGCCTGTCAATACCACACGAATACCGGAGGATTGCCCTAAAAATGGCCACGGACCGCACGCTATCTTCCCTTCCCTTTACACACACATTTACACTAACACGCACTACACTACCCACAGTCGGGAGACCGGTTGGGAGCTTAGAGCTTGTCCAGACTGGGGCGATGCACCGCCGCGCCGGTAGGAGATACCTCATACCCCGCTGGCTGACGGTAGGTCGGCGCCGGATCTCCAGCATGAGACGATCACCGCTACTTACCGAAGAAACAAAACATGCGCTACATTTACGTAACTAATGACTTAAGCTGTTAATTCGTCCAGAATCACAAACTTCCTAAATGGATTCCTAATTGTCTACTTAGAGCGTCGTGTTGTCCCTTTCCAAAACTAGGACAAGATGGCAATATTATGAACATGTCCATATTTGCATCTTTCATCCTCTATGTGCACACGCCTCTCCAAGCATGCATGACTCGCAAGCACGTGTGCTCCTGCACGATTGATCCCGCCAGGCCCTCATCCGCGCACGCACGCACGCACACACACACACACACACACACACACACAAACATAACGCCAGGGCGTGCGAACATCGCTCATAGGCACAAGCAAACACCGTGCATGCTCTGCCATTCGCTCACACAGTGAAACTCGTGATCGGCATGCGCTCAGACTACGCACTCACAGGTCGATTAAGTTGGCCCGCCTGCCTTACAAAGATCAAATTCAACAAATACCAGTTTGATATCATGCTGAACCTCCGCCCGTTTTGGAGAGTGAAGATGAGTGGTAAGAAACTGCTTTTGCAAGTAACGAGCGGTAAGCAACTAAATTTGCAATAAAATAGTTTGAAAGTCTGATACTAGTTTGGTTTGGTTCTGGTATGGTGGGCGGGTCAGCTTTATATTAAGATATCCCGACACCCGTTTTTTAGCTGTTAATGAGCGGTACAAATTAGTTTTGCGGTAATAACTTAGCAATAAAACAGTTGCAAATTCTAGTACTAGTCTTTTTTTATTCTGTTATGGTGGGTGGATCAGCTTGTTATCAAGCTCGAACGCCACTTTTTTTGAGAGGGGGGGTGAAGATATGTGGTAAGAAAATTTTTTTGCGGTAATAAATAACTAATAAAATAGTTTAAAAGTTTGGTACTAGCTTGGTTTGATTATTCTATAGTGAACGGAGTACCTAAATATGAAACCAGCCCCCCACTCGTTTCCGGGGTGAAGATGATCAATATAAATTGTTTTTGCTGAAATAAATTAGTAATAAAATAGTTTAAATTTCTGATACCTGTTTGATTCTGATGGAGTGGGCGAACTAGCTGAATATCATGTCAACTTACCATCCGTTTTTCGGGGAGAAGATGAGCGTTAAAAAAATGGTTATTCGGTAATAAAATAGTTAACAATTCTGGTATGAGTATGGTTTGATTCTGCTAGGGTGTGCTGGTCCGTAGCTTGATGGACCTGGAAGGGAGGTCCAAGGGCCCCTAGCGCACTAGGGGTCCTCTGCCCGGAAGGTCAGTCGCTGACGGATTTTTCTCCAGTACTTAGTCGAATTCAGCTGCTGTCTGGAGCAGCATTCTGTCGGCCGACTGCTCTGATCAATGGTTTCCCGTGATTTCTTCGATCAACACCAGGCGAATGGCGGAGCAGTACCCTAGAAAATTGGCGCGATCTTCTTTTTTTCTTCCTAGTCCTATCCTTACTCCTTACTTGCAGAGTTATACTTGCATACCCCACTCTATCACATATGGCGGGAGACTGACCATGAGCTTACGGATTTTCCATCTAGCGTTCCATCTAGCGTCTCTTAAGAGGAAATACTTGAAGGGGGTAAGTTGGCGAGTACATACTAACTGCAGAATAAATCCTTTTAGCTCTAGGATATATGTTATTACACTTGACCTCAAAATCTTAGATTTATGATGGTTATGTGGCTACTTGGTCGATACAGCATCCCATTTAAAAAAAAATTCAAACGATACAGCATCCCATTTTTTTTTAAATTTCAAACACAGGAAATTTTTGACCCAAGCTAGATAGCTAGGTCGAATTCAGTCCCTTTCTGGACGACAATTCTGGCGCTTCTCTGATTGGTAGTTTTCAGTGGTCTCTTTGACCAATACCAGCCGACTGCCACATCAGTACGCTAAGAAACAAACTGTACGGTGCCCTATCTTTCCTTCCTCTTCCTTATCCTGTTCTATCCCTTACAAATACACTTACATGCTCAACACGACCACGCATATCCGGAGATCACCAGGCGGCTTAGGGATTCCGGTAGAAGCGGTGCTCCGCTGTTAGGAGATACCTGGATCGGAAAAACACAGGAAGGCGATGCGTATATATTCGCTGAATATCCCCATCCATCAGGCAAAGAACCACGCCATCTTCGCGACAGAAGGATGGACTACTCTTACGGGACTAATGGCCATAGCAGTTGGCTCTCCCAGAAGCACGAAATAATTCATCAATTGACAAGAGATCATCACAATTTTAAACGTCGCATCAAGTTTTAAAACTACTGCATAATTTGTTTAAATTCCAAGAATGCAAATATTCATGACCTCTGGTGGTGAGGTTGCAACTTCCAAAGCAGCCTGTTCGGACACATCCCGGTCTCAAACCTGCTTCAGTGGACAAGGTCGGCACTCATTCTTTCCGGTAACTGCCAGCTTGAAAACCTTAATTAATTGCCATAACTCTAAAGGCGATTTCCAACTGCTGAGGCCAAGGTAGAGCACGCAGAAAAAAGAAGACTTCCCATTCGTTTGAGAGAACTTGACCGTTCTGAATTTGTGATGAAAAGTATTCACCGAAAGCTCAAGACAGGAGCTACTTATAGCCCAATAAAGTTTTGACAGCACCATTTTTCATCAGAACCGGTTTTCATCAGCAGATGCGTACTACACGTTAAAGAGACCGTCAAGTACTTCGTGATTTTTAGAAAATGAATCTAGTCGTAGATATGTGTATGTAAAGTAATATGTTGATAAAATGGCTAAGATGATAGTTTCTGAAAAGTAGTTATAGAAAAAACGCAGTGTTGTAGAAAAAAACAAAATTGAAATATTTCCTGTTAAATGAGAATCTGGGGCCGCTAGCATACAAATAACTATTTTTATGAATGAGGAATACATTTTAGTTTTGAGCTTAGTCATTGGGGTTAACGACCGTGTATTTATTATCTGGTTTCCACATGCGCTCTGCCTGTTTCGAGGTACTGAGTGTCAAGATGGAGGTGTCACAAATAGGAAACACATTGGTATTCCAGAAACGACTGGAGATTAGGAATGTGGCATCTATTCGTAAGAAAACATCGATTATTCAAAAAATTAAATCATCGATGTTAAAAAAACATTGTTAAAAAACCATCGATGTTTTAAAACATCCCGAAATTGTAAGACAGTGTTTAACAGACACTCAATATATTTCTCTTTACATGAATTTATTGGTAATGGCAGTAGCGAAATGCTTTTAGTATATTCTCAAATACTTCTAGAAAAACGTGTGTTGGGTGGTTTAAATGCACATAATGTTAGAAACGCTGTGAACTACTTTACTGACTTTCGGTCATAAGATAAGCCGCTAAGATTCATCAGACTGATATTAATTAAACGAAATTTGTAAGGAATAAAACAAAAAAGTATTTTTTTAACAAGTATTCCTATTAATTTTTTTTTCATATAAGTTTCTATTCCTGAGGATGTATCAGCCAGGCAACTGTATTTTGCTTGGTTTTTATAATGAACCCTCAGAGAACTAATATTTCGAACATGGAAAAAAATACCACCGGAGACGCCCCATTAAGAACATATTTACTATTTGTTAGAGAATAACAAGTTTTAGCATACCGAATAAATTATGAATACCGTAAGTTGCCCATTAAACTGTAAATACGTTGTGAGGACGAAACAATTTCAAAACAACGGTCGAATATAATTTTTTTTATATATAAGCATTATAAAAGACCTTTTCTGTTGCAAGAAATCGTTCATAATCGGGCATTTTACGTGACAAATTCTGCCGTATTAGCAATTAACGGCACGAATGGTTGCGTCATCACACATTCAGCCAATTGCAGTGAGAGAATCGTGCGGAGGTAGAGGTAAACGGCGGAGGAAACGTCGACCACCGATTTCTCGCACCGATGTCAAATACGCGAGATGTCACATCAAAAGTTGTTTCGCAAAATTCAGTTTTTTTTCTCTTATAAAGAGGGTAGTGGATTAAGACAGGCAAAATTGCCCTGAGGGATACAATTTTGTTTGTGTTAAAAATCGTAATTGAATTGTAAAAAAACAAGTTTATTGCCGGATTTAAATCAATTTACACGGAGTACTTCGTACAAATATAAAACATGTTTTTAACTTATACAATAAGTTAAAAACAGGTTTTATATTTGTACGAATTACTGTGGGTAAACTTATACAATAAGTTTATATTTTTAACCTCATTACGGCGACGAATATTGACTTTAATTATCTTCACAAAAAAAATGATAAACATGTTTCGAGAATTTTTCAGTCGTTTATATCGTATTTTGATCCTTGTAGACTTAAGGGAATAGAAGGGGAAAATAGAAAAAAAATACTTGTTTCTTTCGTTCTTTAAGAATATTTTATGTTCTGACGCAGATCATGAAGAAGACTAATTACAAGTTCTAGCCCTGTATATTCCCAACAGTTTCCCAAAATGTCAACCTTTTATCTTATAATTTGCAACCGATTTCACTCATATGTCGAGATCGTTAGAGCAGTGGTGCTGTAGCCGTCTCGGACCAGAAGACCGTGGGTTCGAGTCCCGCCTCGGGCATAGGTGTATTTGTGTATCTCTATGGGTGTGCCGTTCTTTCATCTTTCACTATCATCATCACCATAATTTCATTCATACCCCCAGGGCTAACAAACTTGGGGGATACAAATATGGATTCATCTAAAATGCTGATGCTCCCTCAGAAAGATACTTGCACCTGTGAAGCAGGATGCACGCGTGATCCAAGTTGGTCTATATATGAAAAAAAATGCACCTAACAGCTCAATACAAATAAAACAGTATTTTAATAGTTTCTGCACCTCGTTTGCAAGGTCGGTAAGGCGGATTCGAAAACACTCACCTCAATTGCATGTGATTTCCAAATGCATACGCCCGTGCGCTTTCCTCGTCGGTGTCTCGTTAGTTTCGGACAGTGGGTCAGTTTCGCCGGGAAGCGAAAGCCTGCGTGCATAGTATGCGCCGCCATCTTGATGAACGGCGGACGCCGGAACCAGTTCACAATGATTCACGCGCCCCCAGCGCCCGTCGCCTGTAATAAGATGTCCGCCACAAATCATTTTGGCGGTTCACAACGAACGCACGCCTCATGAAGAATGCCTGCACACATCCTTTAGGCCCAGATGGGTCTTTCAATTTGCGGAGAAAGCGAGCGCTGGGCTACTGGCCTTACTGCGTCGCCGCGCGGGAGCTAGAGGTCTTTAATATTTTCTGTTTCTTGACCTCTGATCTTAAGAAAAGGATATGGCATTACATGGCATTTAGTTGTATATGGCATGTTTTTGGGAACTGAAAAATTTATTTATGTTAAAAAATTCTTGTTTTTATACAATGTGTTATTACTTCTCGTATACGTTCGTATATAAAGAGTAATATGCGAGCTATAGAGAAAGTCATGTAATGCTGCGGAAAATCGATTTCCAGATTTCGGCGGAAACACACGTTTTGCGGTTCCCTAATACCGAAAAAGTATTTTCAAAACGTCCGTCCAACCGCATGTCCGCTGTTTGTCCGTGTGTCTGTCCGTTCGACCGTCTGCCCCCCCCCCCCCGTCTACCTGTCTGTGAACACGACTAGCGCCTAAACTATACAAAGGATTTTTGCCAAAATGGATATTCCTCGGTCCATCTCGCTCGACTACAGGCGCTGCGATTTTGAAAACATTCTTTAAAATTTGGGGGACATTACAAGAAGCCCTATACACATTTTCAAGCTACAAATTGTTTCTTTAAGAATAGGGTGAAATACCCTTGTAAAGGTGGCAAAAGTCAGATTTTCACAGTTAACTCTGAATTGTTGAAAGTTGAATAAGTTTGAATTTTTCCGGCGTCTTCTTAGAACTGCAAAATTAAAGATAGTTTTTTTTTCTTTTAAATCAAGTTTGTTCTCCATATTTAGTTCTTTCATGAAGGCCATGTGCATTATTTGAAACTTTTTGTTGCTTTTTCGTAATATTGCGTGCAATATGTGCAACAATAAAAAATAACAAAAACACTATTTTATCAAAAAAGGCTCCAATTTGTTTCTTAAACTTTCAGTAGTGATAGAGTTAAATGTACTCTGTGAGATGAGATAAACGTCATTTTGCTTTATTCTTTTGCTTTTTCTATTTTTTTTTCCACGAGCCTCTCACGTCATCACTTATATCAAATCCTAATATGAGACATCTTTAACACTTTCACTTCAACTCTGAGCTACCGACCCTTCAGAGATGATAAGTTTTGTGAGTTGATGGAAGCTAGACGCAACGTGATTGTCAAAAAAAAAATGTTGATCTGTGTAATTTTATTCTCAGGGTTTCGAACTACGTAAAAAACAAATTTTTAATACCTTCTTTACTCTAAATACTATAACTTTTCCCATTCGTTTATATGCTACACGTGGGGTATTTACTGAATCAATGGAATAGAATGTAAAAACTGGTCTGATATTCTCCATCACGACTATTTCCATTGTTATGCCCTACTAAACAGTGGAGACTATTCCTTTCATGTCATTAACACCGATAACTTTCAACAATATATTTGGCAGTGGCGATGCACTTTAAAAATTCTCATATTTTGGTCTTACTTTTTCTTAATATTTCATCTTAAGTGTTTTGATGACATTTTTTGTCTCATTATTCTTTGTTTTAATGGTATTTTTAAATCATTTTAAGAGCGTTTTATTGCTCAATTCTGACAATATTTTAAACCATCAAAATCCGCCATCTAGTCATTGTCAATGATGCAAATCCTGGTTTCTGGGGAGATCTAAGAGAGTTCTGATTTGGGATCCCTTTCCAAAGGGGAAGAGTCGGACGTTGTTGCGATCGCATTCTTCGCTTCGGAAACTGCAATTCATCTTCGAGCGCATTCCCCCGATTCGGCATCCGTTCCGCCTCCCCAGCTGGAGAAAGTTGCAATCGACGTGTTTGGCCACAAGTCTGGCTCGGGAGTGAAGAGTTTGAGTGAAAAGAAATTTTGAAAATTGCGAGAAAGGGTAATTGGGAAGTGATGATAATAGATTAGCTAATATTTCCTCGTATGATCCCGTTAGTATTCTCCGTTATCTAATTAGTACAGTCATTACGTTCATTGATTGATTGATTGATTAGTGACCTCGGGCGCGTCAACTGCTAACGACAGTAGCCCGGAAGTGTAGTGCATGTTTTATAGCGGGGTGTCTTCCTTCGCTGGATAGCAAGATCCGGCGCCGACCTACAGTCGGCAAGCGGGGTTGTCCCCTATTAAGTATCTCCCACCACCGTGGCACCTCCCCATCCGGAGCAAGCTGTAAGATCCCGACTGGTCTCCCCACAAGTGAGGTAGTATAGTGTAAGTGAGTATAAGTGTGTGTAAATTCGAAGGGAGAATAGGACAAAGAATAGGAATGAAAGTTCGCGCACGGTCCGTACCCCGTTTGTTACGGTTCAGCTCCTGGTGTTGATCAGAGAAACGACGGAAAACTACCGATCAGAGCAGTCGGTTGCTACAATTTTCCTGACTAATATCAAAAATACTGCCATTGTTTTTTCAAACAATACACAAAGATATTTGTTTGAAAAATTTTTCACGCCACTGATATGCACATTTCCAGCTAATTGTAAACATTATTGTACTTGTGAGTGAAAGTGTTTCAAATGAATTCACATGAAGTTTTTCGAAAACTCAAACATTTTGTGTGTAAAGGATCATCAAACTTCACTATTACAGTTACTTTAAAAGAGTTGTAGTTAAAAACAGTTCAAAATTTTTCAGTAAAAATGATAGACGAGGTTATGTTGGGCGAGGTTTTACTCTTCTTTAATATTCTTACAGTAATATTTTGGTTCTTCCATTATAAAACCGAAAAAAATGAGAAAACTTCAAAAACTACTTTGGGCGACGATGAGTGGTAGCTCGCAAAAGAATGGAGCAAGACTGAAAAGCAAGTCAAGACCAAATAAATTAAAAAACTGACTAGTACGAGAACAAGTGTGCCATTCTGTAACACCACTACATTCGTTCTTCACACCGTTTAGGGTAAATGATAGTTGACGTTTGAAATTTGTTTGCGCAACTTACTTTTAACTCGGCAACTAACTTTCTTTTTAATTGGCTAATCAGAAATCTTCGTACCTGTGTTCAGTATTACTATCTGCCTTGCTTCTAATTTTCTGTTTAGTGAATTTTTTTCTCTTTTCGTACAGGACCGTTTCCAAACATCAAGTTTAAAAAGGCATGGAAAAAAGAAAATGCTAGAAGAGTCGATTGTTTAATTTCAAACACAACTCTAGCCTTGGCACCTATGTTCATTCACTACATATTGACAGAAGCTTTCCTAAACTAATTTGTAGATGATATTTGGCAACTTTTGTTTTTCGGATGCAGTTGAAGAATCAGAAATTTGCCGTCTAAACGTGGTGGAATTTGTGATACAGACAAAAAACTTGAAAACATGTTTTCTAATTATTTTAGAAACATCTAATCAGCATATTGAAAAAAAATCCAGCCTAAAATTAGCTTCATAACAAAGCTAAAAACTATATGATAAATTGCAAAATAAGAAAATTAATAATAAATTATATTTCTTTACGTTTATTGCCACAAGTACGTACAGTCCTAAATCACGTCACGAGTATACGAACAGATGTGTTGAACCTTCCTTGTTATTTTGAAGCGATAATATAAGGCCGACCTAGGTGGTGAGAGTGTGATGAGAGTGGTGTGATGATGAGAGTGTACCTACCCAGCGCTTCGGTCAGAATGATCCGGGGTTCGTGTCCCGCCTTGGCCATGGTTGTTTGTCTCTTGTGTATGTCCCTCATTTATGTGTTGTCGCGGTGGGCTTTGCGTTCTGCTGACCACAGATCAGAGGAGCCGACAAGTGTGTTGCTGTGTAGTGTGTGGTCGTATGTGCGTCCCATCGGTATGTAAAGGGTAACCGGCTGCCGGTTGGGTAAAAGCTCTTGGACAAAATCTTTAAGTTGTTTAGACTTGCAACCCCACGCTTGGTTACTACCTTTTTTCCTCGTACATCTGCCTTCCTGTTTTTCGTTACCTCTTGTTTCGTAAGAGTATCTGTCGTTGTATATCTCCGCATTCGGAACTATAGTTTTCAACCACATTGTTGAATTTATAAATCCCTTCCGACACTTTTATAATCTCTTTTCGTGCGAATATTAAGAAGATTTCCATGACTTTAAAATAGTGCAATAGAAAGTTGGTAATGAAAAACGAACTGGAGTCTGGGGCTGCGAAAGATCAAGTGGTGGGAACCAGCTGGTCAGCACTCTCAACCCTTTCGCATCTGAATCTATCCTTCACAAAAACCCCTGCAAGTGCAAGAAAAGATGCAGGGAAAGGGATGCAGTTGTAGTGTTGGACTGTTTATTCAAAGTTATGCATTAATTGTTGTGGGTAACCTGCAATAATAAAGACACCAACTCTTGATGATCATGATAATGATGTTGAACCAGAGCTACCTCATTATTTTCTTGATTCATCCGTTTTGCATTCCGAAGAAGATTTTAAAGATCTTCCAGAAGATACTAAATCATCCGATCATGGGCCATCTGAAATCGAACCATCGCCCTCAAGCGAATAGAATGACACAAAAAGGAAAGTAGAAATATGAGCCTCTAAATTATTTATTGTTATTAACAGTTACTGTTAATAACTTAATTGTTGATTATTTTATTTTTCAGGACTAAAGAGATTGGGTTGCAGTTAAAAAAATTTCTACAATTACGAGCTTCCTAAGAAACAAATCTAGTAACTAATTACTGGTTCATCTATAATACTTTGCGCAAAATATAGGCTTTTTTAATCTTGCACTTCCCATTATTTCGAATGACTTGGGAGTTTGAACAAGTTTCCTGGCAAACAAATACCAGAGTTCCGCTAACTATCACGACTATCATGCCCCCCCCCCGCATTCGGTTTATCTCGATTTCCAAACATTGTCGTTTTTCTGTCGTTTAAGTCGTTTTTCTGTCTTCTTGATTCCGTTGTTATGATTATATAGCCCAGCAACATCTCCAAGTAGTCACGATTTTTCATCCACATTCTGTTTGTTTGCTGGTGTTGTACGACCAGATTGGATATGAACAATATTTTACATAGTACAACAGACGTTCCAGGTTATATTGTTTGAATCACTTTAGAGCCTGCTTAATTAAAAGATACTACTCGTAACACATTTGTCGTTTGCGAATTTTAGAAAATGAATAATTACCGTGAAAGGAGCTTACTACTTCCCTCCTCAACCTCCCTCCTCTCCTTTTGAACAGTCAAGTAGCTTTAATTATAATATCTGATTTCGCTCACTTATAATATTGTTTTTCAACACCAAAATTGTTGGCAGAAAGAACTTAATGATAAGTAAAAGCTCGTTAAAACAGAAAATTGTTAGCAAGGCTGATGGTTACATTGAAAGTGACAAGAAGGTTTCTGGTTTGCCGTTCCAAAAGGTAGTCGAGCTAAAAAGTACGTAAAATTGGTCATACTTCAACCACCAGTTGTTACCTACATGGTGCATATACAAAGAAATGTAAATAACAAAATTATAGAAAATTGTATGTAAAATATTTTGACAAAGAATTTTTACTACAAGTCGATAGCTTTTTAAATACAGGTCAAAGAGCACAAAATGTTATTTTTCGTGTTTTTTGTTATAACTCAAATTCCAACAGGTTTCTTTTTGGAAAATGTCAGGTTCATATCTAGCATCCCGAAAAACATGTAGGGGTAAAAAATAAAACCTATATCTGAGTTTGTCCCCTATCTACGTGCCTGATGTACACAAATGTAGTTTCAGACCATGCGATCATCATTCCCATTACTTATCATCATTTTACCCTTTCGATAACCTTCGCTTGTTTCATATAGTAGTAGTGCAGCCAACTCCCAAGCAAATGGGAAGGCACGTGACCCTCTATTTACTTATTCACTAATAAACGTATTTACTTTTTTCTTTGTCGTTCGACAAATAGTTTCTAATGTTACTGCAATAACACATACTTCCCCGCAACTTTCGAAAATTCAGAAAGTTCAATAAAATTACATCTCATTTTCTGATTCTCCTTTACTCTATCGGAAGAAAATCGTTAAACAAAAAGATTTGAGCTATTTTTGAGAAAATGCTGAAAACTGTTAAGGCTTCATGTAAAGGACCCCCAAAGTAAACATCCGTTTCAAACTCGCAAATTCTCAAGTTTTTTGTTTTGTATTCATTTCAATCGAAGAATGTAAATTTTGAAGAAAATCGTCTAAACGGTTTAGGCGGTAGCGTTGACTACTGGCGTAGTCAGACGACTAGTAGTAAATCGATTTTTCGGTGTCAAGGACCCCCAAAATGTAAAATTTGGCAACACAAATTTTTAGACGAGGTAATTACTACATTCAGCATCAACAGTCACCCACTTTTTCGATTTGTCGTTTCGGTGACTGATTGGTGCTTCCGGGCGCATCGACTGATAAGGTCATTAGTCCCGTCAGAAGAGTGCTTGTATTTAACCTGGGAGGTGATGGTTTTCCTCGCTGGACGGGGAGATCAGGCGTTAAACGACACGTCGACTAGCGGGTTTTTCCATAAACTTCCTCCAGCGGGGCACCGTCTCAACAGGAACAAGTTTTTAAGTTTCCAACCAGTCTCTTGACATGTGTGGTCGTGTAGGGCATGTAAGTATGTGTGTAATTAAAGAGGAAGGATTGGACAAAGAAGATGAAAGAAAGATTTCGCGCGGACTGTGACCTTTGTTTGTAACTACACTCTTTCGCCATTCGACTGGTGATGAACGAAAAAACCACGTAAAACTACCGATCAGAGCAGCCGGCCGTTAGAATTCTCCTCCAGCCAGCGACTGAATTGCTACTGCACCTGGCTAACTAGCGAGTGTCGAAAATCCTGCCACTGTAGGGACTCGATCCCTATGACCTTCGGTCGAAGTCACTGCAGTGACAACAATAGGGAGTTTTAGCGCCAAGAGTAAGGTAGCGGCGTTATGCACTAACAGTCACGTGGCGGACCTTGAAGTCATAGGGCTAAGGTTCGACCTTGTACCTTCATAAATAGTGCACGCCTGTTAGAGTCACTACGGTCACATTACATGCGGCAAAATGGCCGCCTAAAAACAGGGAAAGTTGAATTTTTCCAACTAAAAAAAACGATTCTCGTATGTGATGTAGTTACAATTATTCCTTACCAACTCCACAATTTTTTTTTTTTTTCTTCTTCAGCTTTTTCCCTTTAAGGGGTCGCTGTTTTTCTGGTTTTGGCGAAAGTTTTACGGCCGGATGCCCTTCCTGACGCCAACCCACGTGGGGATGATATGATATATGATGATGATAGGAGGTGAAAGGACGAACACAATACAACCATGCCCGAGGCGGGACTCGAACCCGCGACCCTTCGGTCCGAGATCGCTACGGCACTACTGCCTTAGCGATCTCGGCCACCCGGACCGGCTTACCAACTCCACAATGCTGGAAAGAAATAACGGGATATGTTGGAGAGGTGACAGGAAATAAATTCGCGAAAAAGGAATTCAAATCATATCTTCGAGATAGGTTAGGTCTTATGCTCATAACGAACGCAGTTTTAAGGTATTTCATATATTTTCAAGAAAAGCAGATTCCAAATTCCAGACTGCATACTCATCACGGAGGGCCACGAAATGTAAAACTCCAAGCACAATGCATATTTGTTATTATATTGACTCGTAAGTGTTTTAAATGTCTCACCACTAGTCTACACTTTTTGATATATTATGCAATTTCTCTGTTCAACGCTTGAAATGCTTCCTTTGTTATAATGCATAACGCAATGTCGCAATTGCTAAAACTCTTCTGAACGTTGTTCGTTACGATCGTATAAAGGCGTTAGTCACGTGATCAAAAGAGTTTAAGGATATCTCCTTACGCCTGGCGCTGAAACTCCTTAATAGTTGCCCCGAGGCATCGAAGTCGCTACTGAAGAGGAAAATTCCGGGGGACCTCCCGATCAGAGGCACTGCAGTGACATTTGTTGGTGTACTGAATCTCCAAAGCCGGTCAGTTCTTTTTTATAGTAGGACCTCTCAATGTTTTTTTTTTCTGTCGATATAACTCTGATGTTTGCCGCAGCATTGCATTTTGCGCCGTAAATAAATAATAAGACGAGAAAGTTACATATAACGAATAGGAAGGTAACATTTTTTTACTTTCTCGCTACCGCTTATGCAGCAATACTGCATGAAATAAACGGCGAATTTTCGGCAGGAAACACTTATTGTCGGACTCTAGTAACAAAACAATGGATAAATCTAGTTGCTAAATTTAGAAAGAAAAATGCTCTAACATCTGTTTTAGCCAGAATTCATATTTTGTGGGTCCTTGAAAAATTGAATGACGGCAAAACGTCACTCTCTGCTACTGTGAACTACGCTAGCTGTTAAACTTGCCAGCCGATTTTCTCCAAAATTTATATTCCTCAATCTATTTGGCTGATGTCCTCTACCCTCTATTTGAAACCGACATTTTAATTTAGGGGGCTGCTTTACACGAAGCCACTAAGTCATTTCCCAATTTTTTAAAAACTGGCTCCATCCTTTTTGATTAAATTATGTTGATGGAAAGTGTGAAGGGCATTTAAAAGAATGGTGCAGATCTAATTGTGGTTAAAAACTAATTTTTCAAAAACTGCAAATAAATTCAAAAAAAATTTGACATCTTCCTACAACTACAATTAACGAGAGAGATTTTATTCCTTTTAATGAAATCTTTTCGACAATTTTTCGAACATTAGGGTACTTTTTTGCCTCATTTTGCGCAAACGTAGAGAGCGAACGTACGTGCAGTTTAGCACCAATAGTATCGTCTGTGACGTAATGGTCAGCGCACACTCCTTCACCGCTGGACTTGATTCGATCCCTGACTAATCCATGCGCAATTTGTGGTGGACAAAGAGGTGCCTTTCTCAGTTGTTTTTTGTCGTGTCTTTCTCCTGATTCACGCCATCTTACCAGCGTACAATTTAATGAGTAAATTGTATCTCATGGTCTCAAGGACCTGACGACATCAAAGGCCTTTATCCTCAATAAATAATTAATAAATTTACATCGGTAAATGAGTTCCAGATTTGATTTTGAAAATATTGCTTAAGAAATAACTGGATCACACAATATTTTCACACACTTTATGATTGGTGAAGAAAATGTGTACCATCAACAGCAGAGAGAACTTAACGTACTATAACGCAAGGCTGTGCCCAGCGAGAAAATCCTACCCCTCTCCCCCGAAATAGTTAAGTCACTAGGTAAAGAAAGAAATAGTGTTTTCAAATTCTGACGTTCACGAAATTGTATGCCTCGTGAAATAGTGAATTGACAAAGTGTTATTAATGAAATGTGCAATGTTCTTAATGTACTTATTGATTATTAACGTTTTTTACTCTATTATTCCCCTTCCATTCAAATTCATTTCATTTCCCTTCCCATTCCATTCCTTCCAAAAATGATATATTGATTGTCAGTGATTACAGGTGCGTCAACTGCTAAGGGTCAACTGTTTAGTCCCGTAAGTGTAGAGCATGTTTTTCCGCGGGAGGTGGCTTGCTCTTGCTCAGCTGGATGGCGAGATCCGGCGCCGACCTACTGTCGGCTAGCGGGGTTTTCCTCAACCAAGTATTTCCCACCAGCAGGGCACTGCCTCAGCTGAGACAGCTGACCTTCGGACATGTGCGATAGTGTAGTGCTTGTAACTGTAAATGTGTGTAAGTATGATGAGAGGATAGGAGAAGGAAGAGGAAGGAAAGATCGCGCTCAGTCCGTGGCCCGTTTGTTATGACACTGCTCCGGCATTCGGCTGGCGTTGATCGGAAAAACCACGGAAAACCACTGATCAGAGCAACTGGCCGCTAAAATTCTCCACCAGACAGAATTCGCTGACCTAGCTGACAAGCTGGTGTCGACAATCCTGCCACCGTCGGAACTCGAACCTAGGACTTTCCTGTCAGAGGCACTGCAGTGACATCACTTGATGCCCTGAGCCATCCCTCCCGGTTTTCCCCTCCAAAAAAATCTGGTTACTGCAGCTTTGCTACGTGTCGTTTATTTTCTTACATGAGCAAATCCACTCCCTTCTTTCCGTTCCTCCGTGTGAAAGTGATCCACAATGGGAAACCGCGTTAACATATTTCTGCGCAGCCCTTTAGTTGCCTCTCGGAAGCCGACGCGGCTTTCGCTGCTCCGCGTCCGTCCGCGGATTCATTGTTGCGCTACATCTGCCGCTTCGGAAACAAATGAACGGCCGGCGCAGCAGGAAGGCCGGCGTTAGTCAGACGAAAGTTGCCCCACTGCTACTCGCCAGAACAAAACAACCGCGAGGCGCCGAGCGGCCGGCCGGTTCTTTCCTTTTTTCTTCTTTCTTTTTTTTTATTCCTGCTCTCTTTCCCTTCCACGGCGTTACACGCGTCCTGCGATAAAAGCTGATGCAGTGTTGCCAATCGGGTCACGAGGGTTTTATTACTCGTAATTAGGAACATGCACTGCAGCGGTAACAACGGTCTAATATCAGGCCTGCCACGCTTCCCGATGCGACAAGGTTTATCGCGTGATTCGGAACCATCATCAATATCTTTGTCGCCTTTGGCGCAAGCGGTGCATGTAGAGCCTGGGCCCATCGAGTCAGTTGCTTTGTAGCTTCAGCTCAGGTAGGGTTTCCTAAAGTTCTATGGGTTAGGTATTGTTTTCCGTACTATATTAATCACTGTAGATAGTTTATTGAAAATATTATGTCAAGATAATATTAACTTGTTCAAATTAATATTTAAAAACTTAATTACATACATACATGCAGATATAAGAGTTACATAGTTAAATGTTTACTATATAGAAGAAAATTTAGTATGCTAGATTAGCTTATGGGGTTGTGATCAATATTATAGAATCTGTATCCGAGAGGCCATTTTATATTTAAGAAAAATAAAGAAACCCTAAAAAAATTAAGAACTCAGTAGAACAAGGAGCGATATCACATTGGAGTTGTTCTGAAATAATGAGGGTTCCTAAACATCCTCATAATAACTCAGTACATTATTTATTACTTTTAAACATAGTACACTTACAAATAAATCCATACTGGATTAAAATAACATATTACTCTAAGAGAATAATATTTGAAGTTTTGTTTATTGCTAATAACTCAATTTCACAAAAAAATGTGGGATAGCCCCTTGTTCTACTGAACCCTTCCATTGTAACACATGCCGATAAGCTTACGAGTAGTGTACGATAGCTTGACGTTCTTGCCCTGGGTAAGGGAGAACTCTCCCCCCCCCACACACACACACACACCTACAGAAATCGTTGAGTGACTGGGAGTGACAGTTAAATACCGCCTTGGTCGCAAAGAGCTACAGGCGGGTTTTATTGAATAGGATTTATTGGTTAGTGATTCCAGGTTCAAATGCTCAGGTCTCCCACCACCTACCTCCCACGGGACATCGCCGAGCTCTTGGCTTCCCACCGGTCTGCCGACATGTGTGATAGAGTAGAGCATACAAGTGTATGTGTGTGCATGTAAGGGGTAGGGATAGAACAATGAAGAGGAAAAAAGATCGCTCACGGGCAGTGGCCCGTTTAATAAGGTACTGCTTCAGCATTCACCTGGTGCTGATCGGAGAAACCACCGATCTACGGCTGCTAGAATTCAACTGCAACATCCTCTGAACGCGGTCTATCAATTTGGCTCGAGTCGACAATCTTGCCTCCGTCGGGACTCGATTCCTATGACCTTCGGTCTAGTCACTGCAGAGACAACAATAGTTGCCCTGAGCTGCTACGGAATAGGAAAATTCTGATAATGTTATTTGAAGCATATTTCTGAAATGTTTAACAAAATCTACAAATTAACATTTTTTAAAAAATTTGATATATTGAAATGTGAATGAAAAAATCATACACGTAGGATCTTCGATCAATAGTTATTTCTTGAGCTTCAGTAAGCATCCCCACAGTGTCGAACATGCCGGGATATATAAAAATGTATAAAGTGACTTTTAGAAAGACTTATTAGTATAATATTTGCACAGACTGTATTAAATGTACAATGAATAACAGTCTATCGTAGCTATTAAGGAAACTGACCGATGGATGCATTTAGACGATTGCTATTGTTATAAAATCATAGCGAAGGGGATCGTGAAATGGGTGGTCGGTTATTATCTCAAAAGTCGAGAGAGATGACGATACTCCATTGACGTAGCTTCCTCAGCGCTTACAAGGTATCTTGCATCGCGTTTCAGAGTTCTCTTGCCTTCTTGGATATCGCCCAGAAATTCTGAACCTCACATCTGGACTTGAAGATGGTTGGTCAGCCATGATAATTTCTACATCAAGAATGGGATCAACGTGATCACGATATTCAGGTTTCCAAATGGAAAGAAATCGCAAGGATTCAACATATATTAAATGATGTCGTTTGATTTTTTTTCTTTGCAAATCTAGGTTCACATATATAATTGACTGATAATTCAACGACATGGATAATAAAACATAAATATTAATTCAAACTATTATGTAACGACCTCAACCATAATATTTTCTGCAATGGACTGAAATGCAATTTTGACTCGAGGTTCTTCGATTCATTTTGGATAATCACTTAAAAATTTACATAACGTTTCAATCACTGTACTATCAAATATATTCCAAAAGTTGATCTAAAATTAATCTTGTGAGTTCAACAAAATTTAAAAAAATCAATTATTCTAAAGTGTTAGAGAATCTAGTACGTGTTGAGAGAAATGTTTTCCGATTGTATTTTTTAACATTTACTTATAGAAAACAAGCACCTAAAAGTTTTAATTTTATATTGTAATACTTTATTCTTAAATTACATTTTTTGTGTGATAATAGACAGTGGTGCTATGTTATATGGTATAAAAACATCCATTTGAGAAAACACATCTTACAAAAAAATAAAATGTACAACACCAGAAGGACCAAAATTAATTATTTCACGATTTAAAAAAAATTTAAAATAGTTATGAAGTTAAAAGTAGAATTACATTAATAATATACTCGTAAGTCGAGATATATTAACGACAGAGTAGAAGTAAAAAAGGACTGACAAGGACTGACGAAGTGAGCAGTAGAAAGAAAGAATTAAGTCTTGAGAAGCCAGAAAAAAGAGAAAGAAGATGCCATATTTTTTGCTGCTGTCCTCAGTTGACCAAATTCAAATAAAACAAAAACTGACATTCAATACCGGACGTTCTGTCTAATAGGAAACATTTCCGAAGCGTTTTGACCGATTTACCGGCCATAAGAAGATGAAGTTGGCCCGATAACATCTGAAAGTATGTGTAAGCTGGCTGTTGGGGGGCGAACAAAAAGAAAAGTGTCGCGAGGCGCCAATAATTCTGACCGAAGCTCAGCAGAGAAAGCGCGGGCGATTCTCCGCTAGGGGCGCGGGGGGCGCCGGAACTGGCCCGACCGGTGGCTGGGCGCGGCGCGCGCTGCGAACCGGTGCGGCGGGCGAGGGAAGCAACGGGAGCACACGCGAATGCAATGGAAGCCGCAGCCGCGATGCAACGGGCGGGACGGGGGGGGAGGGGGCGGAGGGAGAGGCCGACGATGTGCGGCTGGGACAGGGGCGGTGTCTGGAGGCAGACGCGGCCCAGAAGAATTGATAACATGAGTGACACACAAAACTGGTGGTGCTCAAACAGCACCTACTTTCTCGCCCGTGTTTTCACGTAAAATTACGCGAAAAGTACTCAAATTTACGAAAAAATATTTCAAAATCTGTTTTTAAGACCAGATTTCATTGAATGAAAAATTCTCTATACTTAATATTTTATTTTTAGGAAAACTTTAAAAAATTTTGAACTTTTGGAATTTTCGGAATGTTAGAGTTTTAACAAACATGACACCTGGATCATTCTCTTGAACGAACTTCACATTATCCAAGAAAAAATTTAGGAAAATACCATGAAGCTATTTTTTTTGAAAATTTGTAAAATGTCCCCGGGACTTCATTTAAAGTACCCTCCAAAATTAAAGTATCGGTTTCAAATTCAAAGTCCCGCGACATCAGACAATATCAATTTTGGAGAAAATCGGCTGAATGGTTTAGCCGCTAGCATTTTTCAAAGTCTGACATTGGCGAACAGATTTGTCGTCAATCGATTTTTCGGTAACAAGGACTCACAAAACATGGACCCTGGCTACACCACGTGATAGAGTATTCTTTTCTAGATTTAGTAACTGAATCTATCCACTTTCTCTTGACCAGGGCCCTGTAATTCGAATTTTTCTTACGAAAATTCGCGTTTTTTTCACGCAGCATTACAGAATTTTATTTCTATTATGTAGCGAGGAAGTAGAAAGTCTTAGGAGGAATAGATCCCTGAAGACGTACACGGTGATTGGGATAGTTCCCACTATACCACTAACACAATCACTCACGTCCACTGGAACCCACAGAGCATGCACATAGTGGCCGCCGCAACCACTTAGCCATTGATTGATTAGTTCGTATTTCGGGACTATGCTCATTACTATGCTCATTAGTCCCGTAAGCGTAGTAAATAAATTATACAGGATGATAGAAGTATTCTATCGCCGCTTGATCCGGTGTCGACCTACACGTCAGCTTGCGAAGAATTTCTTATTTCATGTGACTATCAGAGCAACACACCGCCCCAGACGGGACAAGCTCGAAGCTCCCTACATGTGTGGTGGTGGTAAGTGTATGAGGTATGAGGGATAAGGATAAGGCGGGGATGAGGAAGGAACCATCGTTTGGTCCGTGACCTGTGTGTTAAGGTATAGCTTCCAAATGCGCCTGATATTGTTAAAAAAACGCAAAGAACTATTAGTGAAAACAGCCGGCCGCTACGCCCTCTTCAGCCGCTTGTGACTCGTAAGCCTGCCGCCTGAAATGAAGTCATATAGGAAGGGCGAATGCAGAACTTCTTTCTCCATAGCACGCAGCGAATGACGTTCGCCATTACCTCCACCAACACTTGAGCGTTCATAAGGGCGCAAGTGTAGAGTACTTTGAACTGCAGTGAAGTGCAGTAAAGGCCGACCTTAAGTATATACTTAAGACCGTAAGGCAGTAAAGGCCGACCTTAAGTAACCTTAAGTATATACTTAAGATTAATGAATAAATTACTGAAGGAATTAATTGAGTAATTAGTGATTCCGGGCGCATCAACTGGTAAAGTCATTAGTCCAGTAAGTGTAGTATTTTCGTCGCGGGAGGTGGCAGTGAAATCCCCCCACTTGTTGGCGATATCCGGTGCCGACCCACGACGGCTTTCGATGTTTTCCCCAACCAGGTATCTGCCATCAGCGTGACACCGCTCCAGCCGGGACAAGCTCCCTTCTAGTCTCCAGGCACGTATGGTGGTGTAGTGCATGTGAGTGTAAGTGCAAGTAAGGAATGAGGATAGGATAAGGAAAAGGGAAGAGGGAGGAAAGATTGCACGTGGTCAGTGGCCCGTTTGTTAGAGTACTTCTCCGGCATTCTCCTGTTGTTGGTCGGAGAAATCTCGTAAAACTCCCGATAGAATTCTCCTCCAGACCACTAGAAAGCGGATGAATTCGGCCTAGCTGCTTTGCTAGTGTCAAAAATCCTACGACCGTTGGAGTTCGAACCTAGAACCTCCCAGTCAGTGACATCAGTGAATGCCCTGAGCTACCTCTCCCGGTTTACCCAAGGGAAGTGAAATGATGTGAAGAGATGGGTACTCAGAAGGAATGGATGCATTTAATCTTTTTTTTATACTTGTCTATATATTTTTTCTATTTTATTTTTGTCCTTTTATTTGTATTTTTATTATTAACTTTTTAAATATTTGTACGAAATGTTTGTTCTAAATTTTATTTTTGTATTTCCTTTTCTTGTTAAATGTCACCGAGCGAATGCTCATTTACTGTAATAAATAATTATAACGACGCCATATCGCAAATTTGATCTGAAGTTAGGCAGGTGAAAGAGTGATACGATAGACTCCAATGCCAAGTGCGAACTGCGTAGAGATATCAGAGAAATTTTGAAACATAGAAGAACGAAGCAATCGAAAACACTATCGATCTTCTGGGCATGCGAAGCTTCCGTTTTGCACCATGTTTGTGCATCTGAGCATGCGCGTTTATGATTACCCCGGATGCACAAGAGTTTCTATTTTATTATTCATTCTCGCGTAATCTCTAGCGCTCTATGCAAATATTTGTAATTTCTCGTCGGGAAAGAATTAACTTAGAAAAATATATTATTATTAAATGTATTTTGTGACTAATGGTCCACATGAATGTTTCTGTGATGCGTTCCCGAGTTCGACCCTCGGACAATTCGAAAATAGAGCTGTAGCGTTCTATTTCTATCGTCTCTGTTCAACAGCTGTGTGACGAAAGAAAAATCTCACACAGACTAAGTACGTTAGATACGGTGATGGGAATACATGTGTCCTTTACTCCTGAGCATGATACCAAACAACAACAAATTCCAGGCTTGGGAACACCGCTAGTTGGCCGACGTCGGATTACTTTCATCCTAAAAGGCCAAACTATAGAAGCATTATCATTAACTGCTGCCTCCTCCTGCGCAGGTGGCTGTGCTTGTCCGTTGCATCAGCACCCACTCAGATTCTCTCCGTTCCTCTCCCGGCTTCCGTAGTTGTTCCGCTCGCAAATTTTCTCTTTACTCTTTTTATAAGTCGCGTGCGAAGGACAATTATCGCAGGGCGGTCGCTCTCTCCTTCCGAGAGCTCGATTTTACCTGTTTTGTCCGTATTTGCGATGTCGCGTATTTCTAATGAACACTTTTGCCCGACGGAAGGAAAAGAAAATTGCGAGCAATTTCATTCCTTAACGTATCTCTTCCAGGGACTCGGGGTTCACAGGAAGAGATTAGCTTATTAAGTGCTTTCATTCCATTGCTGCTGCAGCCTTTCTCGTTTTTTTTTACGCTCTGTGTTGTTTTGTTTCACTGTTTCTTCACAACGGCTTCTGCCGAGTGAGGGATGGCGTGTTGAAGAGGTCGCGGGTTCAATGCATGGCAAAGTCGTGCGTCTACAGCCGCTGGAAGGGTGATTGTTAGTAACGAAATAATTATCGTGAGACGTCTTACTATTGTTCGAGATGGGAACTGTCTTCGGGTGGCTCAGGGCAGCAATTGGTGTCACTGCAGCGCCTCTGACCAGGAAGTTCGTGTCCCGACGCCGTCAGGACTTATCTAGACAGCAAGGGTGAATTCATCTGCGACCTGGAGGAGAATTCTGGCGGCCGGCTGCTCTGATCGGTAGTTTTACGTGGTTTCTACTATCAACTCCAGGCGAATGCCGGAGCAGTACCCTAACAAACGGGTCACGGACCGCACGCGACCTTGCCTAACTCTTTCTTGACCTATCCTCATACCTTACTTGCCCATACTTACCCTAAGTATGGGCCATACTTACCCATACTACACCACCACACATGTCGGGAGGCCGGTGGGGAGCTAAAAGCTTGTTCCTGCTGGTGGGAGATACCAGACGCTTTTTAAAAAAATTAAAGGCGATGGCTCAATATAATGGCTTCAGATTCGGATACAGAGCGTTGACATACGTAGAGAAACAGATGACAAGTGTTTAGGTCTGTCAACAACCCTCGAAAATACAAAAAATACAATTTCATGGTGGTTTTTCGCAATTAAAAAAATGGAGAATGGTGGCGCAATTCTGGCATCAGATTCGGATTCAGCATGTCAAAAAACGTAAAGGAATATGTGACAAGCCTTTAGGTCTGACAACTTGTTTTTTGTGTGCCTGTTTAATCAATCGATCAAGCTATCAATTTCGTCGGGTATGCCAGAGAAATTATTTATTGAAGAGTTCTTTGAATTTATTCTCATCCACTACGACTATTTTCGAAAGGGTTCATGCTAAAAAAGCAGTTTTTTTCATTTTTCTTAAATTAATACGTAGGTGCTTCTGAAATTGCAACTTTATTTATTCAATTTTCTTCATCGTTCTATCTTTTCTCACGTTTCAAACACAATCTTAAATTACGTTTAGAGGGAAATAAAATTTCACTTCTTTCTTAGGTAAAATCACTAATTTGAAATCGAACTTTTCGAAAAAAATGTTCCGTTACACGATCTTTACGATACTTTAAGAACATTTTAAGAAAAAAATACTATCACCTATCATTCACAGTCATGAAGACAAAAAGAATAAAGACTACTGGTTCAAACCTATCCTCCGTAATTATGGCAATAAACTCTGTAAGTAGTATACCATTTGCACCGTCAACATGAAAGATGATAGCAATCTGAGTCAGTTCTGCTACGTTGTAACCGTATTCTGTGATTAACTCGGTGAACAAGTTAACTAGCAAGGAGTAGGGGAAGTCTTTTATAAAATTATATACATTTAAGCGACAAGAAGAATGTAATTAATTTTTTTTGAGAAATCTTTTATGAATCGCGGCCTCTACCCACTTTACGATCGACAATGAGTTCCCACTAAAGCAATTATTGCGCTTGGTTTTAGGGTCTTTGTCTTACAACAATTAGAACCATTAAGAAAATGAAGTGGATAGTTAAACATCACATTAAATTAGTTGTATAATATATTATAAAATAAACTAATGTAAAGGAACAGTATAATATATGACAAACCGTTTGTGATGAGCATTCAGCATAATTTAATTCTGTGCATTAAAATGTTCCGAACTAATCACCTAGAAACGACAAGGAAATAATTAAGTTAATGTATTGTTTAATTTTCGCAACGCAATGTTGTTTTCAGCTGCCTAAATTCATTGTAAAATTGGTTAAAATAGCAATAATTTTATTTACTAACGGAGACGAGAGGGCGAATGTTTACATTTTCGGCAATTACTACAAGCATCACTTATCGAACATTGTAAGGGTGTAACAATGTACAAGATCCTTTTCAAAGACCTATTTTTAGGAGGGATTTCGTTTAAGATAAACATCTATATCTTCAATATTGAACTTTTGCCATTGTATATTTTTCTTTCTTTCTTTTTTTTTTTTGCAATTTTCAAAATTACAGGGTTTTCCGGAAATCGAACCAGCACTAACTTCTTCATCATTATTTAACACATATGGTGAAAATATTTTAAGAAAATACTTGTTGAGCCATTTTTGTAAAAATAAATGTTTAAAACGTACCTTATTTCAGGTAAAATTACTTGATAACTACACATAATTTCGAAAAAATATACATGATCTTATTTCAAGACATGTCCTGGAACAACAGATTTAATAAAGAGAAAACCTCTATCTTCAATATTTTGAACTTTTGCAATTTTCAAAAAATAGACCCAATAAAAAATAAGACTTACGCTCCTCTTTTAAACGTTCTTTACTCCATCCGAAAACAAAGTGCAGTCAAAAAACCTAAAGGTAAAAGTAAAAATAAAAATATCCTTTTCAAATTCTTCAGCTCTTCAGTTTTTTAAATTGATTGGGGAATGTCGAATTTAGAGAAAATGGGCTGAACTTTTAGGCTTTTTTACCGGAGATTGATGAACAGACGTTTTGCCGTCAATCGATTTTTCGATATCAAGGACACACACAACAGGGATTATGACTTTGCAACGTGTTACAGAAAGTAATTTACCACATACAGGAAGGTTTATCCATGTTTTTGTTAATAGGGTTCTGTAATAAGAATTTTTCTGTCGAAAAATCGGCGATTTCTGGTGTACAATTACAATCCTCTCTCTTCTTACGGAGAAGGCAAAACAGTAACAATCTGCAGCTCGGAGAAGGGAAGGGTGAAAGGTTGTGTGTTCAGGAGAAGGTCAGAAGGGTCAAGGGGTAGGAGGAGGCACAGAACGAGTAGACTGACCTTGTTTGGAGACCTCAAAACGCTACAACACGCGATGAAAAATTTATTGTTTCAAAAGTTTTTGTTTGGTGCTAATTCATTTAGCAGCTGTGGTTTTATGTAATGAACTTTATGAAAATCATACACAGAGTAAATAAATAAATAAATAATTTAATTAATTATTTAAATATTAATTTAATTAATTAAAGCTTATTAGTTCAGAAAATTAATTAATATAATTAATTGAAGGTTATTTATTAAATGTTTAATTTATTAATTAATTAAAGAAATGAATCAATTAAGAAAGAAAGAAATCGAAGAGAAAATAACATATGATGTAAAAATATTTAGTGTAATTATGTACTAATGTAAATAGTAATAAATTTACCTAATGGGGAATGTTATGTACATAGAAGTATGTATACAAAATGTATTGCACAGTACATAATGTACAAAGTAGATTAAGTACAATTATGTAGACTAAGTCAACATTTGAAATCATTTTTAAACTAATATTTCTTATTCATATATTAATCTAAGTTTTGAAAACAAAGAACTGTTAACATAAATTCGTTCCAGGATAATTCGGAGTTTTCGTACCTTTATAACGTTTTGCACTTACCCACTATAAATCTCGTGAAGTTCGATCTCATAACGCTGGAGTTCAGAAAGTGTTTTAGAGCTCGCTATAACAAAAAAATCATTAAATACGAAAATCATTCGTCATGCTATGCTCACAACTGCTTGTTGTACGTCTCTATTACTTATGCATCATATGACATCACTTTAACTTAAGCAATATTATAAGTGCACGCTTTCAATTGAACCGAAGAAAACAAAAACATTCGATGTCCTGGAGCTTCAAATTTTGAAGAGCCAGCAAAAGGTTCTCAGTTCCGAACGTATTATTTCTTGACATTAATAACAGAAGGACACTCTACTGGCATCAAATTTCACGGACCACGAACGTTTATGCATAGAGGATTGAATTTACATTTACATTTTATTATTATTATTATCATTATTATTACTAGCAGTAGTAGCTTAGTAGAAGTTGCAGCAACTTGCTGAATGACACTGCACAAGGCAGATTATAAATCCCGAAGACACCGGACTCCCAAGGAGGAAAGGTTTCCCACCGTTATCTCAAAAGCGGCAAAATGTGATATCAAACTTTTCTGTTTGCACCGATGCAATTATTTCTGCTTCAGACTGCATGTAGCGCCACGTTTAACATCCTAAAACTATCAACGTCACTCTAGAACCATATAATGTTCTACAATCACAGAATATGTATGATTAGACCATTGTATTATTACAGTGCTGGAGCTAGACAATTTTTAGCCTGGGGAAAATTAAAACGTAAAAAACATTTTTTTAAAGCAGTATCAAGAAACTAAACGTATAATTTCATTTCAACTAATAACAAAACTTAGAACATATGAGTTTCAAATAATAGATTTATATAAAAGTATTTAGTGATCAAATAATACAATTTCCACAGAAAGCTTAAAACACTAAAACATTGTGTTTTGTGTAAGGTTTATTTAGTGTTTAATAAAAGCACTTGTTAAATTCATGAATAAAAATTATGGATTTCAGTAGAACGTACTTTAATGATTACGTCATTTGATTCATTTCAAATAGTGACGTTTTATGACTATAATTAACTATTTAAGGTGTAAATTTAATTGAAACTTTTATGAAATATCAGACAACTGTACCGCAACTTATAAAACTACGATAATTATTTTCTCGAGCTCAAATTTCTTTTTTAATATATCACTATTTTTTCCCCATCAGGCTTCTTGCGTGACCCAGAGGGATCACCCGGCCTACCCACACTTAGCGCCGGTACTGCATTCATATCCAAATTCTGGATTAGTGCAAAACATTACGTGTTCAAGCCGCTGATTAATTGACTCGACATCCATTTTATACGGATTGGTGGAAGTTTAACCTTGCCGCCCTGTTTTATGAAGAAAATCATAAAACCGTACCAGATACATTAGATCGTAATTACAGTTCAACGTCACGTGACTCGTAGGGAAGTAGGTCAAGACGTTACCTAGGTGATAAATCTCCGTTCAACCTGGATTGCCAGACACTCGACAGGGAAAGGGTGATCTTTGGCCAGTCTGCTTTGGAGCGTACTGAAGTGCGTTTCCCAAGTCTACTGAATCGACAGTGGAGGATATCACACGAGAAGACTAAAAAACGAACTTCAACTACATGTTGCTATCCAGCTTTATAAAGCAATGATACGACCCATGCTTTCCTTTGCTTCCCCAGTATGGGCTGCCGCATCCAAAACAAACATCAACAAGATCCAAATTTTTTCAAAATAGATTCCTACGCTCCGTCACAAAAGCTCCCTGGTACATTACGAATGCGCAGTTACATAATGAATTTGGCATTACACCAATCCCCGTCCATTTCTCCCTCTTATCCGTAAAACTGTATTCAAAAATATTAATTTTCCCTTCAGCTATTCACTTTCACATAGATAAGCAAAATCCTTATCGCAAACGATTAAAAAGAAAGTTACCAAGAGAATTTTTAGATCCCCCATAGACATAAACCGATGAGTCTTTTCCCATTATAAACTACTGTATATAACCAGTGTATTGTCTTGTATCTAAAACTAAATTTCTATTTATTCTGTTTGTCAGTTCTCAAATGATTTTTGTATATAAATAATATCAACGCATTTATCTTATGCGGCTGCAGAGGGCCAATGGCCAATCTATAATAAATTAAAAAAAGAAATTAATAAAAAACGAATTCTTATAAACAATCTCAAGAATAAAGTGTTCCATATGTACCTTTTTATGTTTTCCGCCTTCACTGATTTCTATCTAAGTGAATATTAATTAATATTAAAAATTATTCGAAAACGTTAGAAATACGACCAATTATAATTAACTGATTGATTGATTGTTAGTGATTACGGGCACATTAACTTCTAGGGTCATTAGGTTCATAAATGTGGTACATAAATTTGCTCGGGAGGTAGCGGTAGACTTTTCTTTGCTGTATGGCGAGGTCCGGGGCCGACCTACCGATGGCTAGTGAGGTTTTTCCCAATCAGGTATCTCCCACCAGCCACCGTCAAGACAAACTCTAAGCTCCCGACCGGTCTGCCGGCGTATAGTAGTGTAGTGCATGTAAGTAAGGGATGAGGATAGCACAAGGAAGAGGAAGGAAAGATCATGCACGGTCCGTGACCCATTTGTTAGGTACTGCTCCGGCGTTCACCTGGTGTTGATTGGAGACACCACGGAAAACTACCGATCAGAGCAGCCGGTCACTAGAATTGGCCTCCAGACGGCTTAAGTCGATCTAGCTAAGAGGCTACTGTCGAATGTCCTGCCGCCGTGAGTGATAAGGCAGTGGTGCCGTAGCGATCTCGGACGGAAAGATCGCGGGTTCGAGTTCGCGCCAGATATCATACCGTTACAAGCAATAATGGTCAGTAATGACCTAGAAGTTAATGCGACCTTAAATAACTAAAAGTTTGTAAAGATTATTGTCATGTTTTCGCCTGCCCAGTATGGATCAATGCTGCAAAAACAAACATCAACAAAATTCAAATACTACAGAACCAATTCCTCCAACAATCACTAATGCACCCTGGTTCATATCTAATCATCAATTACATAATGAATTCAACTTCAATCCTATCATGCACCACATCACCTACCTATTCCATAATTTCTTCTCAAATATACACCATATCCAAACCTTATCTTCATTCAAACTTTGCAAAAACCCCATCCATCCCACTCGCATAAAAAATAAATACCCATTCCACATATTTTGTAAATTGTTCTCAGATCTGGAATAGCTCTTATGCGGTGCCATTATGGTTTCCTCAACCTCTGTAGTAGTATTAATTTAGGATAAGTTTAGGATAAGTTAAGTTATAAGTCATCAATACATATGTAAAGTTATTAAAAACTGAACTATGTACAAAACAATGAAATAAATAAAAAATAAATAAATAAATAAATAAATAAATAAATAAATAAATAAATAAATAAATAAATAAATAAATAAATAAATAAATAAATAAATAAATAAATAAATAAATAAATAAATAAATAAATAAATAAATAAATAAATAAATAAATAAATAAATAAATAAATAAATAAATAAATAAATAAATAAATAAATAAATAAATAAATAAATAAATAAATAAATAAATAAATAAATAAATAAATAAATAAATAAATAAATAAATAAATAAATAAATAAATAAAAATCCTGCCGCCGTCGGAACTCGAACCTAGGACCTCCTGGGTACTGCAGTGATATCAGTTGATGCGCTGAGCAATCTCTCCCGGCCCGACCGATTCCAGAAGCACAGGAAGCGGTATTTGTGGAAATGAAAGAGTCGCCTCACCTGTGACCTTTGCAACGAGTGCGGCCTCCTTCGCAGCCAAGGTGAAAGTGCTTCCCTTCACGCACCGAGAGGAGCGGCGTAACAAAATGGCGCCTCACGCGTCCGCCTTCCGCAAAAACAGCCAGCTTCCATCCGCTCTGCAGCCCATTAACGTTCTTTAGATCGACCACGGTGAAGTACTTCCGAAATATACTTTAAACGAGAGTAAAATCTCTGTTCTACAAGACGGTAATAAAAACAATTTGACCCTTATCGACCTATTTTTTTAAATTGAGGAAGTTTCAATTAGTACAGATTCTTGTGAAGAAACTTCCGCGAGCACAAGTTTTTTAAAGTTATTGAAGAAGGTATTCGGTGAAAGTGCCTTCTTTCTTTATTTAATACGACTGGGAGAGATGGCTCAGTGCATCAACTGCTGTCACTGCTGTGCCTCTGACCGGGAGGTCCTAGATCCAAATCCCGTCAGTGGCAGGATTTTGGACACTAGCTTGTCTGCTAGGTCGAATTCAGCCGCTGTCTGGAGGAGAATTTTAGCAGCCGGCTGCTCTGATCGGTAGTTTTCCGTGGTTTCTCCTAACAGCAACAGGCGAATGCCGGAGCAGTACCCTAACAACGGATCACGTACCGCGCGCGATCTTTCCTTCCTTTCCCTTGCTATATCATCACCCTTTACACATACATGCACTACACTACCACACATGCTGGGATATATGTTGGGAACGTAAAGTTGTCCCGGGTGGAGCGGTGCCCTGCTGGTGGGAGATACCTGGTTGGGGAAATAGAAGGTCGATAGAAGGTCGGCGCCGGATCTCACCACCCAGCGGGGAGAGATCACAGCCACATTCCATGGGAAGAAACATGCACTACACTTATGGGACTAATGACTTCAACAGTTGACGCGCCCGGAATCACTAACAAATAAGTAATCAAAATCAATAAGTTGGAAATTATTCAATAAGCAGTAAATTTGTGAAAAATCAGGTGATATTAAATGTAACATACATCACCGGGCATTTTGAAGAGTAAGGTGTAAAAAACCTGCTGTGAAATTCGTCGGAACCAGAAGTAATAGGTCATGGCCCTGGAATTATGCTGTACAGAAATGCTTTGATTGTATGCACGATTTCCCTAGGGGCACGCGTGAAAACCGCCGTAACATAAAATATTGTACCTCAAACAATTTGATGATAATTGAATTCCAATGTAAACACCGTGCACTAATTTTCAACGCAGAAGGGAAGAAAATCCATGTGCCGAAGACAAACCAAACTGTTACAGAATTAAAGAGTAAACTAAGTTCATTACGTAACTCATTCAGAATTCTTTCAAATATCATCAGCCTTCATGCAGCTCGTTGCGTGTATTTTGCAAATGTGCATTCCCGCCTGTGATATGGCATAATATTCTGGGGAAGCTCATCATGTAGTACCCACACATTTAGATTGCAAAAGAAAATTATTCGAATAATGAAAAAATGCCATCGACGTGATCCCTGCAAGCCTCTCTTCATTGACCTTGCAATCGTACTATTGTCTTGACTCTTTATTTACGAATCTGTAATTTTTGTCAAAACTGACTTACTTAACGGCGGGAACATATTTTCATGCGATACTGATATTTATGATTACAACACACGTCGTAGAAATCACATTAATCAAGTGTCAGTATCAACAGCTCACTACCAAAAATCCACATTCAATACATATACGTTACTTTACAACGCATTGCCAGATGACATTACACATTTGAAATCGGTACACAAATTTAAGTTAAAAATAAAATCTTTTCTGCTGCAAAACTGTTTCTATACAATTAGAGACTATACTGATTATCAAAAAAAAGGTTATTTTAACAAAACAGTGATTTATAGTTAATTAGTTTACGTTTGTATTGTATAATTAATAAGAAATAATATGATTGTAACAAATATTGTACTTCAGCTTCCGGGTCAATGACCCCATCTCGATCAGGTTTTTGTCCAGTTTCCCTGATCCTCGAGCAAATGCTGAATTGGTCCCTTGTTTTGCTTCTGGACGCAAATATACCTTCACTATGCGCATGTTTTGTTGAACTCGCCTTTTGCTTGTAGTGGTAGAAGTAGAGGTAAGAGCGAGTTACTATTTTGTTAGTAATGCAGAAAATGAAATCTGCAGTTCGTTTACCGTTGCAGATAAGTTTTCTATAACTTGGGAACAATAATGTCTAGTTTTTCAAATATGGCTGCTGTCGCTCTTCTTTAAAAAATATCATTATTATTATTATTTTAAATTTGTTTTTAACTTTTATTCATTTTCAACTATTTATACTTAAAATGATGGAAAGGGACTCTGGAACTCAAGAAAACGTGCGCAGATTATCTTATCCCTAATACGTCACTTACAGTTTTTTACTGTTTTTTGACAAAATAAATCTAAATCTAAATCTATTTGGTATTCCCAATTTATGAAAACGAAAAAAAAAACACTCAAGACAAAATTTATTAGAAATCATTATTCTGGAGCAATTATTCATTACTTCCCTTTCAACAAATAATATTTAAATGTTCCCTTCACCATTACTAACTGCTATTATTAATATATACATTCTCTGGAAAAAGTATTGCAACACCGCGAAGAGGACGAGCAATGAAATAGGCGATAAAGGACGTTAGGGATGGAGAATCGTAAAAGTCGTAATTAACATTTCGACCGAGGCCCGGTGACGGTCCGATGACCGAATCCCGGTGCCGTAATGACACCGTGACGAAATGGCCCGCACGCGCCATCTACTCCGCGGCTTTAAAAGGCGTTGTCCATTGAGAAAAGGTCTAGTCGGGGCTTAGGTATGACACGGCGTCGCACTCGTTCGTCCACGGCGTCACAAGGAGGAGGTTTAGAAGAAGAAGAAGAATAAGAAGAAAAGAAGAGTAAAAAATAGAAGGAAATAGAGGAGGAAAACGAGGCTTATGAAGAGGAAAAGAAGGGATAAGAAAAAGCAGATAAATCAAAAGAAAGAGGAGTACAAGAATTAATAGATGAAAAAGGGTAAGAAGTAAGACAAGAGAAAAATAAAAAAGATAAAAAGATTTGTAATTTTAGGGTCATATTAATCCGGCTTTTGCCACTAAGCCATGTTCCCATGTCTGAACCTTGAGTTTATGTATTATCTATATCTGGGGATAAGGGAGGCATGTGGCAAAAAGGCTAAACTGAGACGATTGAAATGCAACGCTACAGCTCTATTTTTGCCCCGACCGGGAATCGAATCCGGGTTTGCCACGGGCAAGTAGCACGTTGTCGATGAGCCCCATTGGGAAAATGTTTGTACATTATTAATCCATCCCTAAAGCAGTTTTTTCGCAGTTGGGGAGGAGGTAAAATACTTATGTCCCTTGTGCTTAATTCTCTTGCACTACGCACTGCAGGCTGCCTTGGTTTCAACAGCATTGAACATTAAATGAAATAAATATAATACAATGTGTAATCAATATCAGTTTCTGATGCTGTAAACCTCATTGTGATTAATTTGCGTGCATTAAGTTGATACACAAAACTTCTTTCGTTGATACAAATAATACCAAAATATATATAGAGAAGTAGTAAATTTTGAAATGCAACGTGAAACTAGTCTCTATTGTTCAATCATTTTAAATTCGTTAAAATTAATTTTGTGTCACATTGACAGTTAAGACTACATTAATTTAGTACAATAATGTGTATTTAGAGTTCAATAGTAAAATTATACTTTTACCTACAATAAGAAATAACTAAATGTAACCAAAATTACTTACCCATAACATGAGTACAAACTATAATATCAATTTCAATATTATTTTGTTAATAATGTTTATTTATTTACAAATTTGCGTAATGCAATCAAGTTCATATGAATATAATAAATCCTATTATTCTTCATCCATTGACCATATTTGATTAAACTGAATACTGGGGATGAGTAAATTCCATGATCTATGGTTAATTTGATGTTGCATGGACAGCAACCCTTGTTAAGTAAATGGTTTCAAAAAATTAATAGTTCTCATTTAACTAACACACTAAACATAACATAATATGTGTTTACTTTCACGGTGTTAAAATCTATGTCCCATTAGGAAGGCACTTGAGGCCATAACCAGAAAAGCAAGCCTGCCTCTCGCTCTATAGGCGCCTCCACACGTTTGGTGTTTGGCCCAAGGCGAACGACCCAAAACCGACTCCAAGATAAAGTAGAATTACTCATAAACAAAATAGTGGTGCTAAAACAACACTTAATTTCTCACCTGTATATTCACGCACAATTATTCAAAAAATGCAAACATTTTAGAAAAATTGTTCATTACCTTATTTCAAAATTTATGTTTAAGAAACAGATTTCATTAAGAGAAAAATCTTTATCTTGAATATTTTAGTTATAGGAAGACATCGAAAAAAGTTTGAACTTTTGCGTTTTCGAAAAATCAGGGTATTTAACGAACATGACATCTTCACCATTCTCATAAACACCTTCACACTATTCAACAACAAAACATAATTTTTTTTAAATGGAGCAAAATTTTTGAAAATTTTGAAAAAATGCCAGGACTTCATGTAAATAAACTCCCAAAATTAAGTATTGCTTTCAAATTCAAGGGTACGTGACATCAGCCAGAACAATTGGGGAATATAATTTTTTGGAGAAAATCGGCTGCCCAGTTTAGCCGATAGCATTGTTCACAGACAGACAGACGGACAGACGGAAGGACAAACAGGCAGACAGAGAGTTTTGCCATCATGCGCTTATCGGCATTATAGACCCACAAAACATGAGTTCTGGCTACACCACGTGTTAGAGGATTCTTTTCTAAATTTAGAAATTCGATTTATCCACTTTGTCGCTACCAGGTCCCTCTAATAAGAGGTTTTCTGCCGAAAATTCTCCGATTTTTCGCGCGACATTACATAACTTTCTCTCTATTGCGTAGCAAGAATGTCATTATTAACGAATGCAAAAAAACTTGTAAAAATGGGAACTATGCTATTTTATCTGAAAGAAATTCAAAACGTCCAATTTTCGGAAAAGTTACATTGATATGAAATAAATTTATGTACATTTTATGTTTCGAGGTTTTTTTCTTCGATCAACCGCTTAACCGCAAGGGCACCACGAAATTAAGTGTTAATGGTGTGCACCAGGCATGACAAGAATGCGGACAAGGTAACAGGGTCGCTAGAACTCGCGGGCACTGTGTCATGAGAAATTGGCGCTATATTTAAAAGTAAGGGTCGTAAATTTCTCTGGAGGGTCGGTATGGGTGGATACCTGGCCCACGACATTCTTTGGGAGAAGTACCTTGTTATTGTCACAAATTTAGCTATATTTATTCCCATTTTGTCTTTAAACCAAAGAAATGATCTATTAATATGAAATAATATACCAGTCGGATCACAAATTCTCAAATGAGAGTAAAATTAAACATTTTGAATCGAAAGTATCTTGATTTTGTAATCGTGTTCACTTAAGAGTGATAAAATAGCATTGAATTTTAACAGGCCAAGGTTTCTTCTGCTAAAAGCACTGTCCGACTGGAAGCGAAAATTGATAACTTACAGAGACCTTGTAAATTTATTTCTCATTACTACTAATTACAATAAACAACTGAATAATTTATGTGCACAAAACGAAAGGAAGTAAATAATTCTCCATTCAAATGTATTCCTACTCCTTGGCAAAAAATGTTTATACAATAAAAAATTTAAAACGAAAATAAACATGAAATAGTAATAAATAATAAAGAATATCCATATAATTAAAATCTAGGATTGTTCAATACTAAAAATTGGGCAAACATGTTTTTATGAAGATATTATTTCCCACCTCGCGCCGCTTCAGTCTGCGGGTATACCCCATTCTGGATTTGAAGGGGAAATAAGAGTTGAGTTAGGGGAAGTTGTCCTTGCATGGATATTTTTAGTTTTTCTTTGAATATTTTTATTCTTTCTCCATAGATTCTTTAGAAAAATGTCAAAATATTTAAAAAGATATATTTAATAATTAATTATTCATAATTAAGGCTTGTGGATGTTTTAATTTTCTTTGTAGATGCTATTTAGAATTTCTGAGATTTAGAATAAGCAGGGTACGTTTAATATGCTTTTACGAAATTTATATTGTGATTGTTCTCCCATTTGAAGGTGGGTAGGAGTGAAAGATATCCCCACCTAACCCCGCCTCACGAGGGATCATCCTGACCCGATGTCCCCCATCACCTGGACCCCACCACTCACCCATAAAAGCACTTAGGACTTCACCCGGACATAAAACTAACCCAGAAAAGCCACAGAGATATCAAAATGAAACAAGCGAGAAATAAATTATGCCAACTCTGACTACTAATCAACAAACACATATCCCTGACATACACAACTCTACAACAATATTTAAAACTATAATGAGGCCAGTAGTGCTCTGTGCATGCCTAAAATGGACTAAAGCAGGCCCCACAAATGTCAATAAAATCCAAGTAAATAAAAACAAATGTATCAGATTATTCACAAATGCCCCCTGGCTCACAAGAAATAAACAATTACATTCCGAATTGAACATCAACAAATGAATAAACCAAATAGCACATATATCGCACAATTTCTACCAAAACCTAACAGACATACCAGCAGCATCACATTTCAAACTAGCACAAAATCCAACTCACACCCGAATAAAAAAAATCGATTCTCGTTTGAAGCCTTTTTCAAAGTCATTATACATAACCCGCAGATTTCCCCCTAGAGTATCCTCTTCCAATATATAGATTAAATTAGCTTGTATATTTTATCTAGCATAAGTCGAAAAACACATCTGTAAAGTGATTGTACTGGACAATGTATTCCATTTAGAACTAATACATAAATGTGTTTATAAAAAAAGTCCTCGCCCGCATTGGATGCGTTGTGCGGCGCGCTGCGAGGACGGCTGCTGCTGGCTCGCCATGGAGAGAACGAGGACGGAAACATCGCCTGCTTCGGCTTCATTACAAGCTGCTTCTAATTATTTAGTAGCATATTTGTTTAGGTAATTATTAAAGTACTATGAATAAAAATAAAAACACATTTGTTAGTATTTTTTACTACATAAATACTTTTGTTTATGAAGAGTAATGCTCCCTATATTTGATTTAAGTTTTTGCTTTTGCGAATTCTACCAGGAAATTAAAAAAAATTATTATGTAGTAACAATTGGAGATGTGTGTTTAATAAGTACTGTTTAGGAATTTCGAATTTAGTTTTTTTTAGGGGGGGCGGTAGTAGTTTTCTATTCCTTGAAAATATATTTCGCCTCCCTTTGTCTAGTGAGTGCATCTTCCTCGTAAGCGTCATTTACGCTAACCGGGGTTTAAGTTAAAGCAAAACAGTAAGTACCGTTTTTTTATATAATTTTTGAAATGTTGGGACTTCATGTAAAGCTCCTTCAAAAATCAAAATATCTTCATCAAATGAGTATTTATGTGCTTAATTTTGTAACAGTAATAAGTTTTGGAGCTCAAAGCTCAAAGAGAGGATGACTTTACAAATAAGTATTAAAAAAATACTTAAGAGAGTGTTATCATCATAATTCAATCGCCATTTTAAAGAGAAAATTATGAAGATTTATAAAAATTAAAATACCAAAAATGTTTTTTTACTGCAAAATCGTTCTGCGTCCCCATAACTCTTAACTGGTAACGGTGATCTCTCAGACACTACCGCTACTTTCTATTGTTAATTTGACCGATTATATTATCAATCCATTATATATAGAGAAATATGTGCTGTTAAACCATTCTAATATTCATTGCTCACTCAAACGTATTGTCACTAGTAACATAGCCTTCAATGTGACTATAAATAAATAACAACACATTTTTCAGGCAGAAGTAAGAGGTGTCCTTGGTAGGCTTAAAGCCTTTTCTTACGAGTAAAACTTTAAGCACAAGAAATATCATCAATCTCTTCAGATGTAACGTGAAGAATATGTACAAGGGTTACTCTTTTGTTGGTCTACTCTACTATTTTGCACAATTTTACGGATTCTGGGTCATAAACAAACTAGAAGCAAACGATAGCGAAACTCTTCCTAGTTTTTCGTCGTCCGCGTCTTGAACTCATTCCATGGGGAAACTCGCGTCATTTGAGGTGTTAAGAGGGTGAAAGGCGAAACTTCGACAAGAAAACACAAAAGGACAAGTGAGCGCTACATATTGAATAAGAGGTTTGTGTAACGAACATGTCCTCTACCAAGTCCATGAAGAACACCGACAGAGTCGGTAAGCTCTGCTTCTAAAGAGGTGGCAGAACCAGTTTCTCTTAACGATCTAATCCTTGATTAATTCCAAACCAGCGCTTCTGAGAATTAAAAAAGTCGGCGTGCTCAGAAAGGTTATTAGTTGACATAGATGTAACATGCTTTTTGCAAAGTATGAGGGAAAGACAGAAGCGACACTTGAACACGCAAAATGGTGTACGCGGTTTTAAACTTAATGGAACTTTCATCTGCAATTTATCTGAGAACATGGCCTTGAAAACTACGTGGCTTTTTAGAAAGGTCAGTGGCATTTTTCTCAAATTTTATTGCATTGTATTATTCATGAATTTCTTGTACCCATTTCATCTCAAGTATAGAACCTAGAACGACACTGAATATCGGATTTTTAGGCAAATCATTATTTCATTATTTTATTTTATTTATTTAATAGGTAATTATTACAAACAAATTAGCTTACTTGATCCTATGTGGCTAGGCCGAAGGCTTTTAAGCCATTACAATACCTACATCCTTTTCATTATATTTCATTATTTTGATCTACATATTGGAATGATAATTAGGAGTATAGTTCATACGTATCGGCTATAAATTATAACTTTTGATAATGTCCGTTTAAATGACAAAATTTGAAGCTGCCAAAACAATGTTTTAATATATTATTCCCATTTTGTAATTTTCTGGATATAACAACGCGTTCATAATAATATCCCCGCAAAGTAAATAAACGTCATTGTTCTTTTTTGTATTTATTATACGTACGATATATAGACTACGAATAGTAACAAATTTTCTTTGTATTATTCCTGCAGTATGATATACTATGTATACATATTGTAAGATATTTTCGTAGTATTGTCGCTGCAGTATTTGACTTGAATTCATAGTAAAATGAAACATCTCGACTAGGTTCAGTTTGAAAATATAGTACCCTGTAGGGTGCTGGAAAAATAATTCGTCCTTCATTTAGATATACAGTAACTTCTGGTTCTTTTTTACCAAAGTGCAGATGTACTCGATTGAGAGGTCAATTTCAATTCAGATTACCTATTTAAAGAAAAAACAACAACTGTTACTGAATATCATTCTCAGAATTTTTTTGCTTCATAAGTGATAAATAGACAAATAACTATGAAAATATTCATATTTTTTGTGTAATGCTACGCGAGACTAGGCATTTTATCTGTTGTATCATTTTACTAGTGTTCGTTCTAGATTCTTGTTTTTCAATCAAATCATTTCCACTCAAATTAATTCCATGAAGAATGTTGCATTTTTCTTCATATTTTCGATATCACTTCACCTAGTTTAACAGCCTCTTTTGTGTGTCGTAATAGCCTGAATGAACACAATTTGTGAGTTTTAAAGTCTTCAAATTCCAGTTTTAGTAATGAAAGTAAACTCGTTGTACTAAGTAATTGAGTAAGTACGTTATATATCCAAGAATATATAATTTAAACTCTGTGCATTGAAAGTTAAAGTCAGATGCATGCTGCGAGAAAGATGCTGTGATATAACCTTTTTGTGGTTTAGGTTCTGACAGAGAAAGGCACCTATGTTTTCTAAGTATCCTGATGGCTATTCTAAAGATAATGAACAGAAAGGATCAAGGCTCACAAGCCCACGTCCCAAGAGAAGACGGCGGTCTCCTGCACAAAAAACGGCACACTTTCGAAAAATATGCTCTTAGCTTATTGAGCCACCGGCAGAGGTGGCTCAGGGCATCCGCTGTCACTGCAGTGCCTCTGACCGGGATATTCTAGGTTCGAGATCCGACTGTGGCAGGAGTTTTCGACACTATCAACAAAGCTAGGTGGAATTCAGTGGTTGTCTGGAGGAGAATTCTAGAGGTCGGCTGCTCTGATCATTAGTTTTATGTGTTTTTTTGTCGATCTGTATCAGGCGAATGCCGAAGCAGTACCCTAACAAACGGGCTACGGACCGCGCGCGATCTTTCCTTCCTCTTCCTTGTACCTCATCCCTTACTTACATACTTACGCTTACATGCACTACGCTACCACACGCGCCAAGAGTCCGGACGTGAGATTATCTCGCCTGTGGCTGTGCTGGTGGGAGATACCTGTTTCGGGAAAACCCCGCTAGGTGCCGGTAGGTCGGTGCCGGATGTCACCATCCAACGGCGGAAAAGATCACCGCCACCTCGCGAGAAAAGAAATATGCATTTCCCTTTCGTCACTAATGACCTTAGTAGTGGACGTGCCCGGAATTACTAATCAATCAATCAATCAATCTTATTGAGCCAAAAATAATCCACAAGTATGATAAATGTATTACATAAAAGTAATCTCTTCTGCCTCTTCACATACGCTATTTAGAGGCAGTGGGTTGATGGTTCATAAAATTAATCCAGTGGGATTCTCAAAAAGTGGTCAAGAATGGCCAAGGGAGAGATACGAGTGTTGCTCGATTTAAATACAGTGATTTCAGTTTTCATCATCCGAACGCAGTTATCCAATTGGGAACTTCGTTACGACTTCAATTTTAGGTAACGAAGCTCCCGGTTGGATTACCGCGTCACAGCTGATGATTACTCACAAGTCACAATATTTAAATCGGACAATAAGCAAAAGTCTGCCCAGAATTTCGCCTGCACTGAAGCATAAACGGGAAAAGAACGATTCGTAGTTGGAGAAATTGCATTTTTAAATCCGGTTGAAAATTCAAAATGTCCAGGGAGGAAACAAAAAAATCTTCGAAAATAATCTCTAAAGTCAATTTTAAGTATAGTTAATTAAGCAATACAATTTTTGTTTTAAAAGAATTATATTCATTTCTTTTGGAAAAAGTGGACAAATTCCATATTTCTTGAGTGTTTTGCTGTTTCTGAATGCAAATTTGGAATAGAAATATGTTTTCAAACCTCTTTTGAGTACTGATTGCAGCTAAACCATTCGAAATATCGAAAGACATTACACAAAATATGCTTCAAAATGACTTAATAGCTTATTTTCAAAGTTTCCTGGTCATCCTGTATTTTTACCCCCAAGCACGAGAATTTTACTAGACCCAGGCATGGGGACACCTTTAGCTGGTCGGAAAGTCGGACAGTCGACCGACAGGGAGGAAAAGAGAGGAAAAAGGAAGGAGAGAAATAGTAGGGAGAGAGAGAAAGATAGAGAAAGAAAAGAAGAGGAGAGGTAGAGAACTGGAAGGATAGATATTGAACGAGTGAAAGAATGAGTGAAAGATATAGAGATGAAGTGATGGGGAGAGAAAAAGAGTAGAAAAGAGTAGGAAGATATATTAGAGAGAAAGAGGACGCGAGAAAGAAGGGAGAGACGGAAGGGGAATAATTTATGGTGAAGAGGGAGTGGAGGAGTAAGAAGGAGAAACACGAAATGAAAAAAGAAAAGAAGAAGGTTGGGCAAGAAGAAAATGAAGAGATAGGGAGAGGAAGTGTAAGGGAGAGAAAGAGAGTTGGGAGAAATAAGAAGATAAATTACAGGGAGAGAGGGCGTGAGAGAGAGAGAGAGAGAGAGAGAAAGAGCGAGAATGAGAAGATAAGAAAGGAGAGAGATGATAAAAAGAGAGAGTAGGAGGGAAAATAAAGTACAAGGGAGGAAGAGAAAAAAGGAGGGCTGGAAAGAGTTGAAAGCAGGAAGGGGCGATACAAAGACAGAAGAGAGAGAGAGAGAGAGAGAGAGAGAGAGGGAGAGAGGAAAAGAAAAAGGAATAGGGGGATGTAGAGGAAAGAGAAGATTAAATGTAAGAGGAAGCTGGTGAACAAGAAGGCGTGAGAAGGAAAATTAGGACAGAGGATGGGAGAGAGAGGGTGAGAAAGAAAGTGAAAATGTGTGTGAGAGAGAGAAAGGAAGGGAGAGAGTGAGGGAAAGAGAGAGGAAGAGGCATGAGCATATGGGCCGGAGGAGAAACTTTCTTCACCTCCTATCTTCTCTTCCTCCCTCATGCTTTATTTTTCCTCCTGTTCTTTCTTTTTACCACCTCTCTCCCTTCTTGTCTCTCACCTTCTCACTCTTTTTTTCACCCTCTCTCTCACGTCCTCTCTCCCTCTAATTTATCTTCTTATTCCTTCCTACTATCTTTCTATTCCTTCCACTTCCTCTCTTCCTCTTCAAGGAAGAGAAGGACGGGGGAAAAGGTTGGAAACAGTAAGAGGGAGAATTAGAAATTAAGAAATTAAGGGAGAATTAGAACAGAATTAGAAAGAGGAAAATAAAGAGATAGAAGACAGAAACGAAAACAAAAGGAAACGAGGGAATTAGGTCAAGAAGTAGAGGAAAAGGAAGAGCAAGGAAGTGCAAGGAGGACCTGGAGAGCAGGAAGGCAAATGAGGGGGAGAGAGCGGGAAGTACAATCAGGGAGATGAAGAGTTAAAAGGAGATAGAAAAAAAGAAAGGGAAAAGGGGGAGGTAGGGTAAGGCGAATACGAAGTGTGAGTGCGAGCGGGAGAGCAGGAAGGCGCGCGAAGGCAAATTAGAGCGAGAGCGAGGGAGGAGGCGGCCTGGCCTCGTGTTCGCTTGAATGCGCCTCCGGGATGCAGGCGGGCGGGCGGGTGTGCTCCGTGCATTCGTCGCGGGGGGGGGAGGCGAGGGGGGGGGCAGGAACCGGGGAAAGCGCGCGCCCGCGCAGGGCGTGGCCCCTCGCAGACTCCCTCCCCTCCCCCCTCCCTCCTCCTCCTGATAGCATCTCGCACCTCCGCGTCCGCCGGGGCCTCTTGCGGCCGCGAGATCACAGGGCCGCCGCGAACCCAGTCATCAGGCACGCGACGCGACTGCGGTCCAGGTGGACACACACGCGGGTCAGGCAAACGGTGCGGGGAGGCACGATTATGGGTCTGGCTCATAGCAACAGCTGTGTCCCTGCGCAGCCCTGACAAGGAGGCACCAGGGTTCGCCTCCTGAAGGTGGCCGCATTTTCGGCGCTAGCCAGAGAAATAGGTCGGGATCTGACGCTGTCTACAGGAGAATTCTGGCGGCCGGTTGATCAGATCGATAGTCTCTAGTGTCTCCAGGCGAATGCCGGGGCAGTACCCTAACAATTGGGCCACGAATCGACGGGGTCTTTCCTTCCCCTTCCTTGTCCTATTTTCACCCCTTACACACACATACACGCTCACATGCACGGCACCACGATACATGCTTGGGGATCAGTCGCCAGATTAGAGTTTGTCCCGGCTGGAGAGGTACCCCGCAGGTGGGAGATACCTGGTTGAGGGAAAATTTCACTATCTGTCGTGAACGTCGGCGCCAGATATCCTGTGGAGATCGCCGTCTCCTACCGTGACAAAAACATGCACTATTCTTACGGGACTAACGGCCATGTTAGTTGACGCGCACGGAAACAGAAAACTATCAATCAATCATAAGTATAGGCAGGAAGTTTGTGCAAGCCTTAATTATACGTGTAAAAATGCCACTAAAATGTTTAAAAGTCCGTAGAAATGCTTAACAATTGCCGTGTTAGTTAACAAAGATATGTATTTCGCAGTGACTCTCACATCTCTTTGCCTCCTACAGTAAAAATGTGAGAAACTTAAAAATAGATTACCTACTTCTGCAGATTTTATTTCGCATTAAGAACAAAAAATATAGTTAAAATGTTGATAAGATTTTCTTTTCTTCAGCAGCATCTCCTACAAAATAATGTTGTCTTGTATTTCGAAAAACACCTTTTCATATCACGATGTAATTGGAGCGTATCCATATTCTTTATATTTCTTTATATTCTCTAGATACTTTTGTGTTAAATACATTATTTTGAAGAGCGACCCAGAGAATATATTTTCTCATTTGAAAATCATCTTTGCGTTTTATGATTTATCCATTCTATGTTTACTCGATACCTTAACTAACTTTGCTTCGCCGTCAGTCATCTAGATTTTTGTATTAGACTGCTTGGATTAAAAACATTATGCTTTGCATTACAATAAATACGATTTACTTAATACAAATTAATCTGTCCTCTCAGATCAAAATTGAAAAATGAGTTATTTATATATACATGCAGCTTCATGAACTTTTCAGATTAATTTACAAATAGCAAACAATGATTGACCACAGTATCTCATAAGTAGAACAATCATATCTAAAACCTTTTACTTCAGTGTTACAGATACGGTATAATCCATGACTAGTCTGACCAGTTTTAAACCGGCTACGAGAACGAATGCACTTACGAGGCTGGAAGCACCGACCAGGAAATACTACTTGTAGACTCGCCGTGACGCATATTTTTAACAAAAACAAAAAACCTAGATCCTGAGTACTAACTTTTTTTGCACTTTACATTATAAATGATAATTTATAATAAAGTTTTGGGTGAAAAACAATCAAACAAAAGCCACTTTGAAACTATACGTTTGCACTTATTTAGAAAACTCGGAGGAAGATTCTGAAAAGACACCATTTTATAAAGCTGAAAGCAAAAGAGACCATCAAGAAATACATAAGATTTTCCTTAATGTGTTTGGCAGTACATTTTGGATCGATTTAGACAAAACACAAAAAATATTTTTGATCTGAAGTCTGTACAAAAAAATCGTAAATTTTCCGAAGGAACAATAAGGGTCTATCTCTACTAGCGTTTACTTATGGCATTGCCACTTTGATTTGATATCCCATGCACGTATGTACGTAGCTCAGCAATTAAGGTTCGTATTTTGAAATCAAATAGTTATTAAACATTTAAAAATATTAAAAAATAATGTTATCTCATATTCAGTTGTGAAGGTTCTACTCTGTAATAAAGAAATAGTAAATGTCGCAGAAGAGAGAACAATTATTCTGTACTCAGAGTTGTTGTTTTTTAACCTTATTGGTTTGCTCGTGTTTTACTGTGATCTATTGTTTCTTATTGTTTGGGCGCTACCTAACGTGAGCCACGGCTATATCCATTTAAATGCCGGTTGCCTGATTGATTGGTTTCCGAGCGCGGCAACTGTTAGGGCCGTTAGTTCCGTAATTGTAGTGCGTGCATTCTTCGTGATGTGGCGATGATCTTCCCCCGCTGGATCATGAGACCTAACGAGGTTTTTCCTAAGCAGGTATCTCCCACCTGCCGGGACAAGCTCTAAGTTCCCGAACGGTCTCCCGACATGTGTGGCAGTGTAGTGCATGTTAGTGTAAGTGAAGTGTGAGGTTATGACAGGGATCGAAAGGAAAATAGGAAGTATACGTAAGCTTCCGCGGCTTGAATCCATAAATTCTCGGCTATCCGGGAGATGCTGCCCTGAGGAAGCCTGCGACATGTCAGGCGAAACGACGGCACCCCAGCCAACGACGCGGCGTCTCCCGGATAGCCGAGAATTCAGGAAAATAGGAAGGAAAAATCGCGTGCTGACCGCGGCCCGTTTGTTAGGGTGCTGCCCGGTCATTTAAACGCCGCTCCTCGACCATGTTCCTGAGGCCAATGGTTCTCTAAAGTTTATAAAGCCTCTACTGCTGTCTTAAAATAATCGGGTAACCTGCCCGTGTCCGTCGAACTGTTTGTCTCTCTATCTGCCTGTCTGCCACCTTTTCCGATCAGGGATAACGTAGTTTCATTCCACGCGTGTCGGTCTTCTGGTGTGGAATCGACCATTTACCGGATCTTTCCAGAACATTCTAAGAGAGATGTTTTTGAAAAAAGGTTTGAGGGTTTTTAAAAACATCTAAAATGCGTTTTAAGCGCGTTTTTAGGCAACTATGAAGCTGATCAATTCCATCGATTGCCGTCGACAAGGCATATCTACTAGGACTATTTTTAGCTGGATATTATAGAATTTTCGGGAAAACTTCAATATAAAAACACGTTTTTGTGAGGAGTCACAATTGTGAATCCGGAAAATTACTATTCTTCTTTTCACCACAAGGTGAATCTTAGAACATGAATAATAAGATTGGCAATAGATTAACCTAATTATGTAATAAAATATTAACTAATAACACTAATAATGTTTCATGAAACTATCAGAAGAGTTCCTAATCAAAACGCATATTGCTCAATGGCGGAAAATGTTGAGCTTGTTATCAAATGGTATACTTTTTATATGTTCTACGCGGTCCTTCTTTCAGGTTTCTTCAAAACGCATTTATTTTAATGTGTTAATATGTGTTTTGAAGAAATCTGAAAGCAGCAGCGTATAGAACGTATTAAAAACTACACGATTTCACATCAAATTCAATTTTTCCAGCAGTGAACAACATGTGTTTCGATTAATTGCTCCTTTTCTGTCTACTCGAGTACAAACCAGCCAGACAACTAGCTCTATAAGACATGTTTAAAATGTATTTTTACCTTAACCCCCTGTATATTAACCTTAAAAGCACAAGTAAAAATTTTCAACATTAAAGTACTAGCCGCTGGCTGTGTCGTCCGATTGCATCCGTGATCTAGTTTCCCCTACACCGGCTTCCCAGTTAATCCCCTTTCACTTCTGGTTACGGGTTCGTAGGCTTCCGCGGCCGGAGTCAAATTCATTCTTGGCTATCCGGGATGAGCCGCGTCTCGGTCAAATGTTCTGACGTTGGGCTAGCCAACAATGCACTTTTGGCTACTCCAGAGACGTAGTCCTGTTGCATCTCGCCCGGTGTTTTGCGAGGGGAGGGAGGAAAACACGTGTTTAAGCTCCCATTAACCCTTAGACTCTGTTTGGGGTCTTTTTCGACCCCAGACACAAATATTGTTTCGCAACATTCTGAAAATTATTCACATGAACTACTTTTAGATATACTACTTACGTCCAGTTTTACGTTGTAATCTTTTCAGTTTTCTAAATTTGTAAAATATTTTTTGTTGTAACTAATTTGATTTTTGTTAGGTTGAAGTAAAAAATGTCACATTTGGCATTGCAAAATCCTTCAAACGTGTCCATTTCTGTTTTGAAATATTATGTTGCGGTTTTTGAGTGATAATTTGGGGTATTTGTCTATTACGATTTAGAAGGCATGTTTCAAACATTCTCATACTGGTAAGATAGACACCTATGTGTAGTAATGAGGACATGCTAGAATTTTTTCTGTATTCTTTGTATAACAATATTATTTATTTAGTACAATATAATAAATAAAGCGAATAAATATCATCGCTTTCTCAATTAATACTTCCAAATTCGTTCATCAAATCCTTGTATATTATTATGTAAAACGTCTGGGACCAAATGTGACTCCAAACAGAATCCACGTGAGTATCGGAGAAAAAGAGTCGAGGGGTAAGGAAGAGTAACGCCAGGAGATATCTTTCAGTTGAAAAGCATTCAAGTGAGTGAAGCTGATTTATGCGTATCATAATAGTTATTTACGATATTAGTGTCGTAATACATCTGATTACAATACGAGATTGGAAAATTGCCAAACGAGTCCGTTAGGACGAGTTTGGTAACCAATTGAGTATTGCAAGAAATTTGTTGTTAATGTATATAATAAGTAATTAAAACATGTTATTATTATTGTTATTATTTGAAAAATTGTTAACAAAGTTATTTTCATAACAAATTATTTGAATAATAATTGTTATTCTCAATAGTAGACCATGGAATAGTGCTTGTCTCAGAATAACCCTACTCGTATGCCATTACCGCACTAGTGTGGTAATGAAGTTCATTACCACACTAGAGCGGTAAAGTACTTCATTACTAAACGGATTATAATAGCATAATGTTGCACATTACCTAACCAAAGTGGATAAATGTTATTAGTATTTCCTGATTGATTAGCAATTTTATAGCTCCGTTAGCAATTTTATACATAAACAACATTCACCTAAAAATGGATCCGAAAAATGAAAGGCACGCTTAAAAACGCTGTTATAATTTTACTTTGAATACACTCCCAATAAAATACTCATTTATCTAAATAACTATTGTCACTTACTGTATTATTATTATTATTATTATTATTAATATTATGTAATATGTACTGATAGTTTACGATCTTCTGGATCAAAGTACGTACGTAAATCATCAGAATGTTTTTGTATGGAAAGTGAATCATGCGTGATCGATTTATTTCACTTCTCGTGCTTCCGATATCGTCTTATTTTTATGTAATGGTAGCAATTTCACTTGCCGTTTACATCCTGTCTCCGGAGATTCCTACAACCTCGAAGATCCAGGCAGGGCAATTTGGACGATTTTTTTTTTTTTTTACTTTTTGTAGAATTGGAAACGCATTCCCGCAGTTTAAGCATCAGCTTTCCCCGACTCCGCTTGCACTGGTCCGGGGCAGGTTGGCAACACCCACAGCCGCTTAGTGGGCTTCTGCGCTTGGGAGGACTACGAATATTTGCTACATATTCTAGGCAAAATATTGAACCTTCCTACCATATCTGCAATTTACACTTAAGTACTATATCTGGGGTCTTTTTGGACCTTAAGCGTTCTGACAATTGTACATGTTAAACCGCAATGTGTATGGCATATACTGAGTGTAATAATTGTTTTTATATAAGTATATATTTTACAGTGATTTTCATTAACATAATAAATATAATTTATTCGTCTTAAATATTTCATATAAAGATTAACCTCTACCTCCATTGTTGATACATAATGTTTCAGAAATGTTTATAATAGTGAAATTTATTTCAAGATAAATAAAATATTGACAGGTTTTGAAGTTCCTGACAAGATATTTTAAGTGAGAATAGGAAAATAACAATCTATACCTTAGGTCAAACCAGTCTCATGTAACGAAAAAAATTAATAACTCTGAAATAAAATTTGGAAAATACGTGAAAATGGTTTGATATCTACTTAATAAGTGCACGAAGGTATATAAATCACTGATTTTATCCTGCAAGTATTCAGGAAAATACTAACAAATTAATGACGATGGGGTTCACAAAGAGCCCAGATATGGTAGGAGGATCAACAGTTATGTATGTTCCGATCATACGGTTAGAGTGGAATTTATTTGAATCGAAATTTTGGTTAAAGAATTTCATGTACCGATGGCTGGCTGGTTGGTTCGTTGTTAGTTATTCCGGGCGCGGCAACTGTTAAGGTCATTAGTTCCGTAAGGGTAGCGCATGTTTTGCTCTGGAGGTGGCGGTGATCTTCCCCCACTGTAACCGAGATCGGCGCCGACTTACCGCCGGCGAACGGGATTTTCCCCAACCAGGTATCTCTCACCAGCGAGAGGGGCACGACCCAAGACGGGACAATCCCTAAGCTCCCGACCGGTCTTTCGGAATGTGTGGTAGTGTAAGTATGGGGTGAGGTCAGGACAAGGAAGAGGAAGGAAAGACCCCCCGTGGCCCGTTTATAAGTGTACTGCTCCGGCATTTGCCTGGTGTTGATCGAAGAAACCTCGGAAGTTCCAAAAAATCTCTCGATGATACTGAATAAATCTTTATTGAAAATTTCTTTTAAACCTCAATTGCATTGCTTTTTATTTTTACTTGATATTATGTTAGTACTTTGAAAGCTACCTTTATACATTTTTAAACAAATAAACTCGTTTTGTTAACAACTTAGTCTCTTATAATGGAAATAGAAGGATAGGGAAGAGTGTGAGGTTTACCATGCGAGAGTTTTTCGCGAGGGTACGCGGAGGTTGTATGGGGAAAACTTGTGCTACGGCACAACAAATAGAACAAACTTTTAAATTCTTCTTCTTCTTTGGTCCTGATCTTCCACAGACGGAAGTTAGGTGACCCATCTAGATGACTCCCACAGTATTTTTACATTCTTCTCTGTTCTCTGCCTTCCGCATTGCCTCTTCCAGGCTCATACCAGTGAATGTTTTACATTGGTCTATCCATCTCATGGCTGTTCTTCCTCGACCTCTTTTTCCTTCTACTTTACCTTGGACTATCCGTTTCTCAAGCCATACTCCATTCCTTCGTACTATGTGTCCCAGGAATCTCAATATCTTTTGCTTGCAAATGTCAGCCAATCTCTGTTGAATGTTTAGTCTATTTATGATTGAGAGGTTAGTCTTTCTTTCTGTCCATGATACTCTCAACAGTCGCCGGTAGGCCCACATTTCAAAGGCATTAATTCTTTTTATATCTGTTGTCTTAATAGTCCAGGTTTCTGCTCCATATAACATCACAGAGAAGGCTAAAGTCTTAAGTACGGCACAACAAGTAGAAAAAACTTTTAAATCAGTTAAAGTCAAAAGGCTAGAAATAAATGAACAACAAAAATCAAATCCGCTAGCCTACAATACTAAGTGATTTTTTTTTAAAAAGACACTAAATTAGAGTAATTCACGAATGAGTGCACGAAGAGGATGAGTGGTATGAGCCGGTCAGATGGCCGAGATCGCAGTAGTGCCGTAGAGGTCTCAGACCAGAAGACAGCGAGTTCGGGTCCCGATTCGGCCATGGGTGTGTTTGTGAATGACTACATGTGTGTCCCGTCCTTTCATCAATCACAACCATCATCGTATCGTCCACACCCCGAGGTCTCACAATCTTGGGAGATAAAATTCGGGATTCAGCTAAAATGCTTTTTGCCTATACGCGAAAGAATTACAAGTATAACTGCATAAATTATATGTCCAAGAAAACGAACGACGATAGGAGCGAGTTTTTTTATTTACTGTGAGTGCAATTCTACCGCGTTATCCAGGTATTACGTTAAATATTTGTTCGTTTCCATTAAAAAGAATAATTTTCAGAAATTCGATAATTTCTTTTCCATTTGAGGTAAGTATTGATGACGTCTAATAGGTTCTGAACAAGACCCATTTTAGTAGACCTTGCAGAGTATATTTATGATCACCTTAGTTTCTAAGAGAATCATGTATGAAATAATAAATAAGAAATGTATGAAATAATAAATAAGAAATGTTTGAAAATGGAAAATATTCAACGTATTCCGGTTAAAATATTAGAAGAAGCTGACAAAACCATGAAAACATTACTTCGTATCTGAAATAATTTGCATGTATGAGAAAACAACTCGTGTTAATGTTGGAAAGGGGAAAGACGATTGAGTTCTGACTCAAACATTTTGCTGATTTTCAGAGCGGGTAAATACAACTCATGATTACATTTTTAATATTTGCAATATGCTAAGACCAAATGTTTTACACGTAACACATTTATTAATGTTAAATATATATTTTATGTTGTTGCGTTAGTCAGCAGGTGTCTAACCAACATGCTTATGGTCATACTTGTCTATGTTGAAGACGTGACGTGTAAAGAAGAATATCGATATTTAAAATTACAAACAATTTATTTGATATCGTAAAAAATGAAGGATTTTTGCTAAAATAACAGCTCTCGCTGGGCTGTCACGTTCAAATAGGTGAAGTAAACATATCTGTGCAATATAAAGCGACTTCTGTGTTAGGATGATTGATGACAAGTATGAGGAAGATACTAGTTTCTAATTTAACTCATTGTACTACAAATAATAATACGATTGTCTAAGAAGTAGAAATAATTATTCGTTTATAATTTTGTTTCATTCGTTCATTAATCATATGTTTTTGATGAACGTAATCTGTGATGTACATATTTGGTCATGTTTAATCGCCCGTCTGGAAGTACCTTGAGTATGCCTATGTTATAGATACATAAACGATTTCGATCAGTTCTCAGAGCTCTGAGTGTCTGTTGTGAACTTTTAATTACACGATCAAGTTTTAATTGCACGCATGAGATAAACATAGTGATAATGAACGATTGTTCATGGAATTAATGATCATATTTAGTTAACTAAACAAAAAAATAGAAAGAATAGTGTTAGTCAATCGACAACTGCCAACGATCACAATCTAGACGCATGATTTAAATGATGGCAGTATCTGAAAGTATATACATCAATGCCCCATTGTAAGCTACTTATTGTAAATAATACACCTTTTGATATTGAACTTAAGGTGTAGGTTTGGATATTCAATACGTAAACATCTTTTGAGCAGCATTTCTATGCACCGAAGTGAAGCCTACTAAATCGTTTCTAATGATAAGAAATGATATTTATTACTCAAAGATGAAAATATTAGTTTTATTATTATCTGGCTCGGAATTGCTTTTCTTGAGGTACATAAGAACGCAGGAAATGATCCAATGCTTTTTAGTGTACAAATAATTTTTCAATTTCTCCCCCCCCCCCCAGCAAGCTGACGCCCCTCCCTCCAAAAACCCCTCTGCTCCTCATAACAAATCCAAAAAAGTTAAATTATATTGCAAAGAGTAGAGTTGTACTTGATCAATGCTGTATTTTTGCATGGAAAACTTCACTTGGATTCCTCAAAAGTAAAAATATTTTCTAATATTTTTGTGTCTATCAAGAAAAGGAAAAAAGCTAACTGTCAAAGACGATTGAATAATTACTTCAAATGTTGTTTTGAAAGAAGAACGAATTGTGCCAAGAATTTCTCTCTATAATATTGAATAACCCTCCAATAAAAATTTGTTTCCAACATCACTTGCATTGTTTTTATTTTTGTTTGATATTCTGTAAGTACGAAGTTACATTTATACATTTTTAAGCAAATGTTACATTAACAACTTTCCTTCTTAATGGAAAGGATAGGGAAATGGATAGGGGTTTAACAGACGAGAGTTCCCGCAAAGGGTAAGCTAATCTTTTTCGTTTAAGAAGACAGTATTACAAAAAAATATACAACTACACATGGCTGGCATCGATTTTGATTGGTTATTTGCTCCGTATCGGTCTGTTATACATTACTAATTATAATGAGTTTTAAGTTTTCCCGATGGTTATATAATGTTTTGAAAGTAACTCCCAAGGGCGGTAAAATAAACTTAAACCGCTTTGGAGCTCGATAAAATCATGTGCTTCAAATTGAAAGCATTCCTTCTTAACTACTCAATTAACGTATATTTATCTTCCCCGGTTAGAAATAAAAGCATGATGGTGCTGAAAGTTATATATGTGGAGCGAAAAACGATATTCTCAACTTGAATCTCGAAGCCGTGTTGCAATCTTACAAGAAGCCATAATGAAAACTATGGGAGTCAAGAGACTTTCTTCATTCTTTCTATATTGCATCACGAACATTTCCAAAAAAAATACCGATGAAGATTTTTTTCATGTTTATAGTGCAATTGTTCATTTATCGAATGTAAGTATTGATATTCTTGTTTCTGTGGAAAGTTTATGATACAACCTACAATATCTAGACAATCTGCAGGATCAGTAACGTACAGAAACTGCAGCTCTATGTGAAATAAAACTAATTACTTGATATTCTAGGCGATTAAATTGCACGGGTGTACCTCTCAGTTCGGTAATAGAATTTAATAATATTCCTAAGAGCAGGGATATTCTTGCTCGATCGTCTAGTTTTGCATGGACAACTTTAAGCAGTTTTCTCGAGAGTAAAAAGCTTTTGTAATATTTTTGTGATCATCAAGAAAAGCGAAAAGTTAACCTTTAAGGAAGATTGTATAATTACTTCAAATGCTGTTTTAAGGAAGTAGTGTGAATTGTTTCAAGAACATGTCTATAATACTTAATAAACCTTTATTCAAAATTTGTTTCAAACGTCAATTTCAATGTTCTTTATTTTTATTTAAATTTTATAAGTACAGTGGAAGTTACCTTTTAATTTTTTTCAACAAATAAACACTTTTCGTTAACAACTTCCTCTCTTAATATGGAAAAAGAAAGATAGAGAAGAGGGAGGAATTTAACATGCGAGAATTCTCGCACAGATAAAATAGTCAAATTTATTGCGAGTATTCTAACAACAAGATCGCGCGTAGCAATTGTCCGTAGTTTTCTCTCCTTTTCATAAATTCATGACCTACGAAGGAGGAACGTAATTTGTATCCTTTTGAATAGCCGTGCCATTGCGGACGTCTGATATAACTTTGTGTTATGTATATGTCGCACTCGGAAGTTGAGCGATAAGGAGAAATAGCAAGTAGCAATCAAATTTTACTTCATAGCTGATTTTTTATTCCCGTTGACCTTAGAATGGATTAAAAACCTAGTCAAGTTTCGTGATTATCTCTTGCTGCGCGACAACGCTCCAGCATGTTGATCAGCAGCGTATTGCGAGTTCCATCGCGAAAAGCAAGTCTCAGCAATTCACCATTTTTTGCCATCTCCGATCTAGTTTCTCTAACTGAGAAATACACTTGGATTCGACTCGAATGAGAACATCCGGACGGCAGTGACCCAGAAACTGTGTTTCCAAGACATTTCCAAACTAAGATTACTCTGAATGGCACCAAGAAGATATTGAGAATTCTTGATGAACGTAATATATTAAATGGGTCTTATTTTGAGTGAACAAACAGCAAAACGCCTTTGAATTGAAGCATCTGCGGGGTACAGGTCATTTTATCACATAATTGGGCGTAAGAATTCATATGAGAAATTAATTGCTCAAAAAATACAAACTTTATGAAATGAACACAAAAATATTTTTAAAACTGGTTTTAATTTCTATGTAATCTAAAATACACACACACAAGCAGAAGTAGAAGACTCTCAGGTTGTATCAACTTAAAATGTAATAACTTACGAGTAGGAAATGTCCATGAAACAAATATGAAAGTTAGTGCTTAGAAACATAGTGCTTCTATTAGCAAAAAAATATTAAAATGTACTATTATAGAATACTATTTACTACCTGTTGTGTACTCTCAAAACTTCAATTTCGTATATCATCATTCAATTTTAAAATGAAAATAAAATTAGGAACACTAACGTGACCCAATGCTTTTAATTATTAAATTATTTCTCCACATGAATTTCTCTTCAAAAGAATTAAGAAAGATCTGAGATCAGTGGTCACAATTTGTATATTGTGTCTTGAACAAGGAATTCATTGAAGAAATTATAGATCTTCGAGAAATATACCAACAATTAGTCTGGGAAAGTGAATAGAATTTTGTAAACAATCTTACTCTGAAAACATCTGGACTGCTCTGCGTCCGTTCGTGTCAAATGTTGGAAACCACTTCGTGCAGATAAGAACCTAAGACGTTCCAACCGAGACGAGATCTCGATCCGCTCTCTTCGACCACTCGATCTTGCCGGGAGCCCGGCTTTAAACCGGTCTGGGATTTAAAAAATGACATCCTCCAAAATACCCGTACTAGTGCAACGCATTTGTCCTCCTTTTCGGAGAAAACGATTTACAGGGCGGTACAAGATGAAGGATGGGGTTGGAATAAGATGAACACAGGAAACGTCGCGTTGAGATTTGATATCTCGAATCTGAAACACGATAGGAACAGTTCGAATAATCAAATAAGTCGACTATAAAGAATTCATATATACATGTTCCACTCGTAAATACTGACTCTTTTATCTATTTTTTATGTTATTTATTTATTTTACGCAAAACATAGTAAAAACCAGCGTATGACGTGCTATGGCGAGAATTGTATTCGGTGGACTACTTTCTGGGACTCCTACCTTAAACTATATACGAATTGAATTAGGAATACAGAAATAAATTAGTGGTTTTGGCAAGAATTGTTAACAAAATATTTGCTTCTATGTAATAAAATATATTTTCATGGGCAAATCAGCTATAGAATTGGATCTTATCCCTCATCATGTTCTTCATGAAGGAATACACTTTGGCCACGAGGCAACCTAGAGAACGATAATTTGATTAACAATAATTCTAACTGAACTCTAGAAGACGTACACAGATAATGAAGTTACATTTGTGGACAGAAGAAAAGAAAGGAACTATCTCAGCACTTGATTAAAGGAAAGTGGACGAAAAACCTGATCGAGAACCTAAGGTACAATACATGTTACAGTTTTTTTAGAACTATACAGTCCAAATTGTAAATAAGTCATTAAATATCATTGTTAAAATTATTACTAATTTCCTTTTTGGTGCTCAGTATAGTCTCTAATTGTATAGAAGCAGCTTTGCAGCAGAAAATATTTTACTTGGAACTTAAACTTTTGTAATAATTTTAATCGTTTATTGTCATGTGGCAAAGTGCTGTAAAATAATATACGTGTATTGTATGTGAATTTTTTGTAGTGAGCTGGTGATAGTCTATCAAATCGAATAACCTGAATCCTAATGGTGGTTATTTTTAAGCTTCTCTAGATTATGTATTGTGAATTAAATGTTTTTCGACTCTTTTTGAATGAGTGCATTCAGCATACTGAAGTGTACCTGTCTAGTTACTCTAAACCTCACACTAGCCGGTAATTTTTCGAAATGTTCTCTAAGGAATACCTGAAGCATTATAAACTTCAGTCGGATGAATAATTCAAAACGTGAATCAGTATACAAAGTATAGCACTATACACGAGACACTCAGACACAGTAATGAATAGAGGCGTATCAAATGTCACGGGCTCGAAAGATGTATCCTCCCCCATCAATTGCTTGTACTTCGATTGATCTATAGTTGTCGACGACATTAGATCATTGTTACACCACTTGCATTATAAATTGAATCTTTTTAATTAATTCGCGAACATCCTTCTCAACGAAGCTCGTGGCCTCATAGATGTGCTTATGGGGATTCATTTGATAAGGCAGGAGGTGTAACAATGACCTAGTGTCATTAGCCACTATAGACAAATCGAAGTATAACTTTGATTCATCGCGAAGTTCCCTATTCATGAATAACAGCGGACATTTTACAAATGCTTAGGGCTTGAAATGATAAGATTTGATGTATTTCTTAATTGCTCATCGCGGAGACAGATCATTTCAGATTTGTTCCCGCTTTTCCTGCCATCCCAATTCATTTTACATTCTCGCCTTACTATATATTTACATACAGCTTTACGTACATATAATAAAGAACTTATGTTGTGGCGAAAATCGTCACTTCTTTCACCAGAGTAACTAATTTTGTGGGCCGCTGAAAAAGTGGATAAATCTTATTTCTATGTGTAGAAAATTACTTCCTCTAACAGATGAGGAGGTAGAATCCATGTTTCCATGTCTTGGTTCTGAAAAAATGGTTTATACCAGAACGTCTATCTGTCTGTCTGGGGTCAACGCAAACGTCTAAACCGTTGTGAGGACAGTCTTATTTTTTTCATTTTCAGAATTCTCTATCGCCAGAACCAGGGAACGCGATTTCTAGAGGGTAGCTACAACAAACAAATCGAGCTCTCTCAGCCCGTCAATATATAATAGAAGCATTTCGATGCCTCATCATTGTTCATTGTGCAATATTGTATCTGTAATATAATACACGCAAATAAAATTATTGTAATTATTATTATTATTATTATTATTATTATTATTATTTTTATAAAACGTCTGTATTATTTCATAGAAAATATAATTTTTCAAAATGTTTACGTGTAGTAAATATTATATTTTTGGAAGTGGCTGTATCCCTTCTCCGTGGGATACAGAGTGTCGGTGCCGACCGGACAACAAGGAAGAAACTGCGGAAAATTAGCGATCAGAGCAGCAGGTCCGTGGAATTCCCCTCCACTCACATGCTGAATCCGACCTAGCTGTGTAGCTCGAGTTTCGAACCCAGGAACCTCCGGGTCAGGGCTGTAGCAACCAGGGATGTTGTCGCTGAGTTCCTTCCTTCCCTTGCTGGCAGGGTGCCAACTGATCGTGACGTCTGCCTCCCACTTCGAAACCAGAAACAGATTTGAAGATGAACGACAGAAAGTAACCCAACAGACAGCAGTGAGCGTCCGGGCGGCTCGGGCAAGCGCTTTGCAGATTGAGAGATCGCGAGTTCAATCTCGGTCAGGTGTCAGGTGTCATGTGCCAGGTGTCAGGTGGCAGGTCTCGGAATCGCTGAAGGAAACCTAGCCCCGCCCCCGTTGCCTCGGCGGAAGCCACGGCCCTCTGTGCAGCATGAGACAAATCGCGCGGATGGCCGATAACACGGTTTCCGGAACCGGAAGCTCGCTGCCGGGTGGCCCCGGTGGAGGCGGAGTTTATGAACCCCGCACCTGCGAAATGTCGCTTGGAGGCGGCGGCCGCGACGCCTCAAAGAGGAGCGCCGTTGGCCGCCGCGCAATTTACGAGTTTGAGAATCGCCCCTCGCCGCTTTCACCGCCCCGCCCCGCCCCCCGCCCCCCCGCCCCCCCGCCCCCAGCCGCGCCCCCGCCCCCAGCCGCGCCCCACCCCGTCTCGCCCGTATCGTAAAAATAAGAATAGCCCTTTTTGCCAAACTTCATTGTCCTAATTATCACCTTTATTTACGCAAAGAGATATGAGAGTTCTATTTTCAAAATAAGACTTTTACATTCTAGTCTGTTTTGAGAAAAACAAGAAAATGGCATATCATTTGTTTAAAACATTCTACTGTTAAGTGTTTAATATTCTGCTGTTAAGTATTTGAGTGTAGTTCACTAGTGAAAGTAAAAACAATATTATAAGATAAGAGAATATCTAGTCATTATGAAGAAGAAGTTGAGCTAAAACTCTGAAAAGGGCCATTTTGAAATTTAATTGAAATAATTTCTTTTTTGTATTTTTGGTGAAAACATATATTTTCGAGAAAACAAACTTGTTTTCATTACATATTTTTACAAACGTATTGATTATTTCCTTTTGAATTCAATATTTCATGTGTTATTTTTCATCAGATATGAAGATCAGCGACACATAACTACTGACTCACAATACTCATCATTCTCAGTATCACATTAGCATATTTCTATAGAATGATAAATTGTCATTTCATTTAATACGATTTAAAACGTAGTGAATCAAGGATCTCTGACTGCTGGATTGGAAAGATCCAACTTTGCAACGAAACGAATACTATGGAAAGATCGCGTTCTCTTATTAACACGTTACTATGAAGCCCTCTGGAGTGAACAAAAAACGCGTTTTGTTACAAATCATTTTATAGAACGACGATACAGACTTTTTCACCGAAGGTGGAAAAGTCACGGTATATGAAACTAGACCCCTCATATACTAGTGGCCTACATCAGGAGACGTGCTACTGAACTAAACCACAGGAAATGGTTTTCCAAGGCGCAACTCGCACACTGGCCAAGAACAACAAATAAAATACTCTTGTTAAACACTGATATAAATTAAATATTACTTGTTCTCTCTTATTATGTGGCATTATAAATAGCCGTTTCCATTGCATGAAACCGTTCATAAAAGGGCGTTTTATGACACATGTGGCATTTTATGGCACGGCCCATCCTCCCTTCCCGTCCTCGCCGCCCGCCCCCACCACCCGTTATCGTCACCCGTCCTCTTCATCAGTCCACACGGCCCGTCACTGTGTCCGTCCTCAACACTCATCCTCACAGCCTGTCCTCATTGCCCGTCCTCACTATCCGCACGCATTCCTCGACATCACGGTCCCTCCTCAGCGCTCGTCCTCTCCACCTGTCCCAACCACCTGGCCTCACCTTTGTTAGTGTACTGCTCCGGCATTCGCCAGCTGTTGACCGGAGAAAGCACAGAACACTACCGATCAGAGTTGCCAACCGCTAGAATCGCCCTCCAATCAGCCGCTGAATTCGACTTGACCATGTTTTTTTTATTTATTTTATTTTCTTCTTTTTTTTTTTAGTTAATCGGCCGACTAGGACCACGCATGCAAGCATCCTGCATTTGCCGTGGCTCAGTTTTTATTTATTATCGCGGTGGCAGGTGCTTGCAACAACTTTTGGGGGGGACCAGCATTTTAGCTGGATCCGATTTTTATCCCCCACGGTTGTTAGCCCTGGGGGTATGGAAGATGAAATGATGATATGATGATAATGGGGGGGGGGAAAGGACAACACATACAGACATACACAAATACATCCATGCCCGAGGCGGGACTCGAACCCGCGATCTTCTGGTCCGAAACCACTCCGGCACTACTGCCTTAGCGATCTCGGCCATCTGATCGGCATTTTTTTTTTTTTTTGACTTGACCATGTAGTTAAAATAGACGAGCCGCCACCGAGGGAACATAAACACTAGGGACCTGCCGCTCAGAGTCGCTGCAGAGACAGAGGCAATGCTGGTTGTGAGCTCACTCAGCCGCTGGAGGTGCTGGGATTCCAATGCGTGGCCGGGCTAAGAGGTAACGGAGCAGAGAAGTGAGGATGGCCAGTCGTCCTTCCTTAGCATGCAGATTGATTCGACTCGGAAATCGCCTGACTACATCCCGCAGTCAGTTTTCCCTCACCTTCGCTTCCTCAAATTCCCTTTTATTTTTCGTTTCCTAAAAGGCACAGCCCGAGCCCGTACCGTCGCGTTCACCCGGTGTTTCGGAAGGAGTAAACATTTTAGTTAGGTTTGCTCTCATATCTGTGGCCACGGGGTATAAGTTCTTAAGTCAATTTTTGGAGAAACTGGGATAGGTACTGAAACTACAAGTACAAAGTACGACAAAAAAGCTTTGAGAAATATAACTTCACACCACTCATCAATAACGGCTGAGTAATAAATACCTTGTTTTGCGCAAACAAAGATTTTTGACTTCAGAACTTTAACCCCGTGACCATAGATATGTAACGCATATATAGGTTCTCGTCCCGGTCCAAAGAAAACCTCGAACACAGATGGACATGGCAGACTATTCGGAATTGTATGTCAGTGAGGTAAAAATTTACATGTTTTCATGTCTGTTTTTTCCCCACAAACTTTTAAGCGGTGGTTCGTTACGTTGGCTGTGCTCTAAAAGGACATGCAACTGTTTCTTGAAAATTGTCAGACGTGGATGAATTATTTTCGATCAATGTAATTCTCAGCAGATCACGGGAAATGTAGAAATCGATCCTCAAACTAAGGAGGAAAACTGAACGGAATGCAATCGGGGTATGCCGCTTTCGGAAAGTAAGTAAACGGTTTCGAAATTGTTGCCCTTTGAAGTTATAAACATTTTTAATTTGAAACACAAAGTAAAAAACACACTATTCATATTGTTGGAAGCCACTTTCTTTAATAAATTAACCGGGAGAGATGGCTCAGGGCATCAATTGATGTCACTGCGTCCCTCTGACCGGGGGGTCCTAGGTTCGGGTCCCTACTGTGGCAGGATTTTCGACACTAGCCTAATAGGTAGGTCAAATTCAGTCGCTGTCTGGAGGAGAATTCTAGCGGCCGGCTGCTCTGATCGGTATTTTACCGTGGTTTCTTTGATCAACATCAGGCAAATGCCGGAGCAGTAACCTAACAAACGGGCCACGGACCGTGCGAGATCCTCACCTTCCTTCCATCTTCTTTCCTTACGCGCGTTCTCACCTTACTTTTCCTTGTTCTATCCTCACCCTTCACACACACACACACACTTACGCTCACACGCACTACACTGCCTCACGTACCAGGAGAGCGGTCGGGAGCTTAGAGCTTGTCCCGGCTGGGCAGTGCCCCGCTGGTGTGGGACGTGGTTGGGGAAACCCCGCTAGCCGACAATAGATCGGCGCCGGATCTCGCCATAAAGCGCTGGGAAGACCATCGCCTCCTCCCGGGCAAAAAACATGCACCACACGTACGGGACTAATGACCCTAGTAGTTGACGTGCCCGGAATCACTAAACAACCAATCAATCAATTTTATAAATTGATGCGTCCTCTCGTTATACGCCCTTGGACACGGTCTAGCTTGCGAGACTGGAAAGAGGAGGCGCCCTGCTTAACTCGCCGCTGCTCGTTGAGTTCACGGGGACAGCAAGCAGGTTTGCTTGTTTTCACTGCCCTAATCTACAAAAGGATATATTTGTAGACATTTTATTCCAAGTTTAAGAGGAAGATCGTCCACTACATATTGTTGGTGAAAAGCACGTTATTAATGTTGTAAATAATAATTGCAACAATAGTTTTTCCATGTGTACTTTCACAAAAGCTTGTAGAGATAGTTGTTTGCTTTTTTTTCAGTTAACACGACGCAAAAACGAAGGCGTACTGGAGACAGTATAATTGACTATTCTGACGGTTGAGGCCAGTTTTCGTTGCATTTCTGTGTCACTCGGGAGGGAGAATTTTTCAGTTGGAACGCCACTGATGTTAATTCAAAGTAATATGCTTCGATAATCAGAAACAAGTTTTGATTTTAAAAAGATCTTATAAGCACAAAATACTTCTTTTAAAACTTTAAATTATGGTTCAAGAATGGAACGTAGCCTAAAATGAACAGTATTTCAGTGTACTTTCACTCACACAAATGTGCGAAATTTCGCACGCATTCAGCTCAGGACGCTGTTCTTGACGCCATTGTTCGGAACTTTTCCCATTTCGACCCGACGTTGTGCAAAACCCTTTCACGACTACGCTCGCTTTTGTGAAGAGTATTGTGCGATTTAAATAGTTGTGATCTATCCAGCTGGACACCGTTATCCAATGAAGAGCTTCAGAACTATTAATTAAAGTCTCAACGAAATGCATGATTGTATAATCGCGCTTAGCTGATGATCTGTCACATGCTAGTATACTTAAATCGCCCAACAGGTCAGGAGGTTGCAGTAGATTGCTGTGAGCTACACCGGGCTGTGGAGTGGGTCTGGGGTGGCCAGGTCTGCTTTCACAAAATAGCGGACAAGGAGGGCGGGGTAAGTAGTAAAGATTTTATTTTAATTTACAAAAAAAAAATGTATTTTCTTACAAACACTTTTACACATATTAAAATAATCACTTTACTTAAAACTTTACTTAAAATTCAATCATCACACGTTATAACAATATGTAAAATATTAAATTACATTTTTGTTTAAGAAATTGTTATAAATTAATTAAAGTTTTATGTTTATATTGCTTCAACGAAATCTTTGGTTTGGCAAATTCGCGCTCTCCATGTTGAGGCTAGTACTCATTCAACCCCAAATGATACATTATTGAGTGTTCTAAAACATTCCTATCCAACTAAGAAAGAAGTATAATATAAAATAAATATAATATAAATAATATGTAATATAAAAATAATAGGTAAGTGCGAGTTAAGAAAAATAGTATGTAAATAATTTCATATTCTTACAGTAAATGTATTGTGAAACAACGGAGTATAATTAATATTTTTTCATAGAATCGAGTTCCTTGAAGGTATTTGATGTTGATCTCATTCTAACTTACGAAAGACAGGCAAAACGCGATTCTCCTCTTCTTACTCTCTTAGACTGTACAGCTTTATATTACATACTATTTTTACATAAAAGTTTTGAAGAAAAAAATCTTCACTATTTTCTGAAAAATAAAACAATAATAAACATAAATGTGAAAAAATTATGAACATAATGTGAAAAAAGCGGACTGTCCGTTGAAATAGTGAGCCCCTAGCAACCATAAGTGGGCCGACAGTGCGTGGCGGAGCGTGGTGAGAAGTGGCGGGGTACGGCGAGGCGTGGCTGGTTCATTACTAGTACTTCCGGGCGGATCAACTGCTTAGTTCAGTATTCCCGTAAGTGTGGGGATTGTGTATTGCTCGGGAGGTGGCGGTGATCAATCTCAAGACTTGATTTTAAAATTATTTCAAAATTATTATTGTAACATTTTATCCATTTAACCTCTGATGTTGTCTATTTATAAGTTGCTTTAAATAACGTTTGCTTTCCACTAACTACTTACAACTTGTAGATTATATTACATTTAAATTCTTAGATAACATTACTTTTTAGTAATTTTTCTATTTAATACATTACTCTGTATATTTGTGACATGTGGTCAGGCGGAAGTGCTGGCCTAATGGCCCGAGCCTCGCCATATTAATAAAGGCATATTATTATTATTATTATTATTATTATTATTATTATTATTATTATTATTATTATTATTATTATTATTATTATTATTATTATCATTATTATTATTATTATTATTATTATTATTATTATTATTATTATTATTATTATTATTATTATCATTATTATTATTATTATTATTATTATTATTATTATTATTATTATTATTATTATCCCGCTTTATAGCGAGATCCAGCGCCGACTTACCGTCAGCCAGCGAAGTTTTCCCCAAACAGGTATCTCCCACCAGCGGAGCACTGCCCGTCGGAATAAGCTGTAGGATCCCGTCTGGTCTCCCGGCATGTGTAGTGCATGTTAGCGTCAGGGGGTGAAGATAGGACGAGGAAGAGGACGGAAAGATAGTGCGCGGTCCGTCACACGTTGCTCAGGATTTCGCGAGTTGTTGTTCGAAAAACGTACAGATCAGAGCAACTGGCCGCTAGAATTCTCTTCCAGACGACTGAACTAGACCTAGCTGACACGCTGGTGCCGCAAATCCTGGCACCTTTGTGAGTGGATTCCTGCGACCTTCCGGTCGGAGGCACTGCGGTGGCATCAGTTGACGCCCTGAGCGTGGCGGGGCGGGGCGCGCAGAGGTGAACGGCCAGCGCGTGGCCGAGAGGTCGCAAGCGGAAGCCGCCCACGGGACCGCGTGCTGGACCACCCAGCGGCGGGCGGGGGGGAGGGGGAGGGGGAGGGGGAGGGGCGCGGCGGCCCGGGACCGGTTCAGCGCGCGGCGGCGGACGCCCAGGCGGCCAGACGGCGGGGGCGGCGGCGGCGGAAGAGGTGCTGAAGGAGACGAGGCGGCGCGAAAGCCGGCGGGGGCGGGGGGGGGGAGGCTGACACAGAGAAAGGAGCGACTGTTCGCACGGCACTATCGGCGAGTCCTGCGGTGGCGGCGGAGGCAGTGCGGACGTGAAAAGAAGCGATTGTGGTGTAGCGGCTGCTGACACGGCACAGTCGGCGATTGTGACGAAGGCGGCGGACGGGTAGAGGTGGCTCAGGGCATCAAGTATGTTGTCACTGCTGTGCTGCTGACCGGGAGGTCCTAGGGTTCGAATCCCGTCGATGGTGGGATTTCGGCACTACCCGGCTAGGTCGGATTCATACACGCGCACGTTTTCTTGAGCCCTGGAATACATACTCGCTCTTCTTTACCTGTATTAGTTACTACCTTCTTTGCTAAGAGATAGCAACGAAGCTAGAAGGTCGACTTCAGTGGTTGTCTGGAGGAGACTTCTAGCGGCCAGCTGCTCTGATCGGTAGCTTTCCGTTGATTCTCTTATCAACACCAGGCGAATGACGGTGCAGGACTCTAACAAACGGGCCACAAACCGCGCGCGATCTTTCTTTCCCATTCCTTCTCCGATCTTCACCCCTTTCTTACATATGCATACTAACATGCACACACTTGTCGAGAAATTAGAACTTGTCCCGACTGAGGTGGTGCCCCGCTGGTTGGAGGTACCTTGTGGCAGAATACGTCGCTATTCGACGGTAAGTCGGCACCGGATCTCGATATCCCGCAGGACAGGATCACCGACACCTCCCCAGCAAAATAGCATGCACTACAATTACGGGACGTATAACCTTAGGAGATGACGCACCCTGAATTACTAGTAATCAATCAATAACGAAAGCGGCGGACGCTGCTGGCACGGCATAGCCGCGATGAATTGTGTCCGCAGCGGCGATGTCGGCAGCGGCGGGTCCGTATATTGAGGTCGGACGGACACTGGATCGATCGTCCCAGCTTCGGGACATTCCATTTCTACAAAAGAATCGATTCCGAAGTCGAAGGATCGGAATCGACACTGGAATCCAATCTATTCCCAATGGATTGTATTCAAACGAGTACCGTATCTTGTACTCTATATCCTCTTTCAAGATAAAAAAAAACAACGTATCGAGCGAAAGTATTATCGCAACATAACATTCAAAATAGCTCCACTGCATAATGGTGCTCTATATTAAAATGAGGAAGATTGACTATTTGTTATAAACCCCAGAAACATGTAAGGAGGATCAAAACCTACTAAGTTTTTTTTGTGTTGAAATTATTGAGGTTGACAATAGATTGTGAAACCTTGCAAAACAATTGTTTGTACAATAGCGCTACCACAAATTAAGGATTTGTAGTTCTTTATGAATGAAGCCCAGAGATTAATGTGTTTATGATGCCAGCAAATAATATTCCTTTAAATATTGAAAATAAATAATCCTATTTCATCAGTCATAAAAGCATAATTAAACTTGTCGGAATACGATATTACAGTTCTGGCATTCATTTTCTTCACTCAGGGTGAATGATATTACTTTGCAACTACTCATATTTTTTAAACTTCATGACTTCATTTAAAGATTTAAAATTGATGTATAAGTTGTATTGAGGAAAACATCTCTAATTGTAATGTTGATGGCTATTACAGATTCGAAAATGAATTTGAACTGCACAATTTTCAAAATTTCATTTGTTGTAATGAAAATCTGAACTATACGGAGTTCCAGCTCAAAAGCTTCTGATTTGTGACACCATCCATCCCTACGGTAATCCCATCAGGTAATTCTTTGCTATCTGCATCCGGAATTTCGGGTAATTTATAGCTATCTGCTTCAATCTTGATAGTCTTTGGAACAGTACTAACAGTATTTATTCCTCACGTGTCTGCAAATAACTTTCATCATTGATTTTATGACCAAAAATTTGAAAGCCTATTGTACAGATGATTCCTATACTGCCGTATAAGAAGGGGAAACAACTCAAAGAAATTTATTGGATCCGACCTTTTGGAATCAACTTCAGCAAGCAAGGAATCGAAAGGAAAGGAATCGAATCACCCGCCGGGAGCTCCCACGGTGTAAGAATGTTTTTGCCCCGTAGTGTCCCGAACGTGTGCGATCGTAGTTGTCATTAGTTTGAAGCTAGTTTGTTCGTACCAGGCGCTTGTCAAATATTCAACCATTTATTCATGTATAAATTAACAAAAACGCCTTTGTGAATGTAATGGAGTGTTTATATAATTACACGTAAAGAGTTAAAAGAAAAGTATTGTATTGTTGAACTAGAAAAACAACGTTTAGTATTAAATTTAGTTTTTAATATATTTTTTTTTCATTTTCATAATTTTGCAATGCGTAGAAGTTGGTTAGGTTAGGTTCCCTTTATTTCGCACATTTTCTTTGCTTTGTTATTTGAATATCAACCCTCATTGGTTCCATCGAAAGATAAAATTGTCTCAAAATTGTTTGTGCATTTTCTAATTCAAAATTTTAAGCTACCTTCTTTGTCATCTTCTTTGTACCCGAAGAGATACATTGTTGGCAATATCATAATTTGTACAGATCAACCCCTAATCTGAGAGTCAGACATCCGGCTGCGATTAATTTAGCAGCAGATTTTTATCACTTACTCCTCAGAATGCCTGTTGAGGTATGTTACATTTAATATCATCTGATTCCTCAAAATATTTACTACGTATTGAATAAAAGAAAAAAGTACTTCGGCCGTTAAACGTCTTCGATATCTAAACTAGTGGTGTTAAAACAGCATGTATTTTCTCGACTGTGGCTTCACCAAAAATAACACGAAATATACACAAATTTTCGATAAATTGTAACTGACTTTATTTCAAAATCTATCCTCAAGGAATAGATTTCCGACACTAGCCTAATAGGTAGGTCGAATTCAGTTGCAATCTGGAGGAGAATTCTAGCGGCCGGCTGCTCTGATCGGTAGTTTCCCGTGGTTTCTCCGATAAATATCAGACGCATGCAGTAATACATGGGCCACGGACAACGCGCGATCTTTCCTTCCTCTTCCTTGTCCTATCGTCTCCCTTACGTTCACATCCTTTCATGTACTACACCACAACACTTGTCGGGAGATCAGTCGGTAACTTAGAGCTTGTCCAGGTTGGGGCGGTACCCCACTAGTGAGAGACACCAGGTTGGGGAAAACCCCATCAGCCGACGGTAGGTCGGCGCAGGATCTTAGCATCTAGCGGGAGGAGGTTACCGCCACCTCTTGAGGAAATATCATGCACTACACTACCACACATGCGGAGAGATCAGTCGGGAGCTTAGAGCTTGTCCAGGTTGGGGCGGTACCCCACCAGTGAGAGACACCAGGTTGGGGAAAACCCCATCAGCCGACGGAAGGTCGGCGCAGGATCTTAGCATCTAGCGGGAGGAGGTTACCGCCACCTCTTGAGGAAATATCATGCACTACACTACCACACATGCGGAGAGATCAGTCGGGAGCTTAGAGCTTGTCCAGGTTGGGGCGGTGCCCCACTAGTGAGAGACACCCGGTTGGGGAAAACCCCATCAGCCGACGGAAGGTCGGCGCAGGATCTTAGCATCTAGCGGGAGGAGGTTACCGCCACCTCTTGAGGAAATATCATGCACTACACTACCACACATGCGGAGAGATCAGTCGGGAGCTTAGAGCTTGTCCAGGTTGGGGCGGTGCCCCACTAGTGAGAGACACCCTTAGGGAAAACCCCATCAGCCGACGGTAGGTCGGCGCAGGATCTTAGCATCTAGCGGGAGGAGGTTACCGCCACCTCTTGAGGAAATATCATGCACTACACTACCACACATGCGGAGAGATCAGTCGGGAGCTTAGAGCTTGTCCAGGTTGGGGCGCTGCCCCACTAGTGAGAGACACCAGGTTGGGGAAAACCCCATCAGCCGACGGAAGGTCGGCGCAGGATCTTAGCATCTAGCGGGAGGAGGTTACCGCCACCTCTTGAGGAAATATCATGCACTACACTACCACACATGCGGAGAGATCAGTCGGGAGCTTAGAGCTTGTCCAGGTTGGGGCGGTGCCCCACTAGTGAGAGACACCCGGTTGGGGAAAACCCCATTTGCCGACGGTAGGTCGGCGCAGGATCTTAGCATCTAGCGGGAGGAGGTTACCGCCACCTCTTGAGGAAATATCATGCACTACACTTACGGGACGAACAACCTTAGCCGTTGAAGCACCCGGAATCACTAGTAATCAATTAATCAAATACTCCAGACAGCGGCTGAATTTGGCCTCGCTATATGGCGAGTGGAACTGGTGCCGTGATGAGTGGAACTGGTGATGCGTCATCGATAAACCATCGATGTTTTAAAACTCGCTTTAAATTCGTGTGCATTAAAATTTAATTTGACAGTAATCGTGTTTATCAATCCGCCGAATAAGGAAATGAGAACGGGAGACCCTACTCCCAATGCGCATTTGTTAACCACATCTGAATGTACGAAATAAATATGAAGAAAGAGGAAATACGAGAGCATGGAGGTCATCTCGGGTGAGAGTTTGGTCGATGAAGGAAATACAAATAGTGTTCGTTTGGTTCCAACATATGAACAAGTGTGAGTTTATTATTTCGTATAGTAACTTTTACAGTATTGTGATCATGGAAATTATTCATTCAGAAACAAGCTTTCGAAAAAGGAAAAAAAAAGTCGATCCAAAAACATCGATAGTAAAAAATCATCGGCGTTAACACATCGATGTTTAAAACATCTATGTTTAAAACATCGATGTAAAAAACATCGATGTTTAAAACGTCGATGGTAAAAAAATGTAATGCTGCTTTGGTTACGTCGTTTGCTTGCTTGCTAGGCCCCGCTTGCACCCACAATGATATAGGCAGGCAGGGCGTCGCAGTTAAAGCAGCAAACGCGTATTACATTACAAATTATTTAGATTTTATGGGTCCTTGGGAGCTAAGTCCCTTCAGAAGACTGCAGGATGGTGGATCAGCACAAGTGAAAATGAAAGACAGAATATGTTTTAGCAAATGTCGAAACAAGAGTCCTTTACTTACATAAAATGAAGTTATACAAAAAATGAAGTTACATCTAAGTTACGTGGAGACCTCCGTCCAACTGAACGATAGCTCGGAGAGTCTCCTCCGGGCAGGGCCCTTCCGCTTATTTTATAGTAATCAGAGCTTTTGTAATCATACGCTTTCATGTGGATTGCACGTGGTCTCCCCTCCCCAAACATGACGCGGCCAGAAGGCGCTGAATAGGCCCTCTGTGCCTATGCCTCTGCGTTTGGTCATATCGTCTGTCGTCCGTCACTTTAGACGCTGATGGCGGTCAGCTGGGGTCACATGTCGCAAGAGCCCTCGTGCTTAAACATTCATATTTATTGGTACTTCCCAGTTGACGGGTATTTCCCAATTGAATGCGTTATGATCAAAAGCTCCCATAGAATGAAGTATGATTATACTCATTACAGTTATATTACAATTACAATTACAATTATTACACCTTCAGTCCGTACAGTTACAATCATTACACCTTCAATCCGTTCAGTTACAATCATTACAAAAACATCGGCGTCAATACATCGATGTTTAAAACATCTATGTTTAAAACACCGATGTAAAAACATCGATGTAAAAAACATCGATGTTTAAAACGTCGATGGTAAAAAAAACATCGGCGTCAATACATCGATGTTTAAAACAACAGTATTTAAAACATCGATGTTAAAAAACATCGACGTTTAAAACATCGATGTTGCTGCAAAAACATCGATGTTTCTCCAAAAGCATCCGCAAGTGGCCGCGTAGCCCTTCCCGGCCTGAGCCACCGGCGCGGTCCGCGTGTGCACGCGCCACGACCTGCAGCGGGTGCGGCCTCCGCTCTCGCTACTTGCGACGGCGGCTCACGCGCGCGCTGGGCCCCGGCCGCGCATGCCAAGCGCCTGGCGGCGTCATCCGCGCGGCCCCGCCCCGCCACATTCCTCATCGCCCCGTCACCCGCGCCGCTCAACGGCGTCCAGCAGACGTTGCTTTTCGAGTTCAGCAAGGCACGTGCGCCTCACGCGAGGAAATGCAATGCTTCTATTCCTCTAACCAGCGGACTACAAGGTACTGAATACCGGGATTTTGCCATTCCTCTTTCAAATACCTTTACTCCTTTATACCGGTAAAATATCTCTATAGGACGTTCATGCCGGTATAGACGTTCATAAAGGTTATAGCGGTATTTTCCATGAAAAATAATGTGCCCCACAACATGTGCACAGAGAAAATAACTTCCATTCGTTAAGCATTTTGCAAGATGCTTGTTAATAAAATAAAAAATCGCGCACACACGCACGCCCATACTCGCGTACACGCACGCGCCACACACACACACACACGCCTACTCAGGTGCCCCCCCCTCTCTCTCTCTCTATGTCTCACTCTTTGTTTCTCCCTCTCTCTCTCTTTTTCTATGTCTCTTACTCTGCCTCTTACTCTGCCTCTCACTGTCTCTCTTTCTATGTTTCTTAATCGGTCTCTTACTATGTCTCTCACTCTGCCTCTCTCTCTCGCTCCCTCTCTCTCTCTCTGTCTCACTCTTTCTTTCTCCCTCTCTCTCTTTTTCTATGTCTCTTACTCTGCCTCTCACATGTCTCTCTTTCTATGTCTCTTAATCTGTCTCTTACTATGTCTCTCACTCTGCCCCTCTCTCGCTCTCTCTCGCTCTCTTGCTCTCTTCGCTCTCTTTCTTTCTGTCCGTCTTTCTCACTCTGTCTCTCTTTCATGCTCTGTCTCTTTCATTGTTTCTTGCATTGTCTCTTTCATTGTCTCTTTCACTCTTTCTCTGTCTCTCTGACTTTCTCTCCCTCTCTTCTTAACATTAATGTTGAAAATTAAACCTTCGTTGTTAATAAATACATCGACAAAAAACCATCGATATTTTTAAACAAGGCATTCGAGGGGAACAAAATTTAATTTCGGAGAGGCCGGGTTTATCAATTTGTAACGAATATTTAACAGAAAACCAAATTGAAAATAAGAGAACAATAAATGCTTGATGAAGGTAGTGCAAATAGCGTTTGTTTGGTTCATACACATAAGCAGGCAACGGTACTGTCAGTCATTTTTTAACTTTGACACAAACTAAGAATATTTAAACTTTTTTGTGATTATGGACGTTTTATATTCCCATTGAAAATGTCGAACACGTCAAACATCGAGCACAAAACATCGATGTTAATAAAACATCGGCATTTATATATTGATGTTAAAAACATACATGTTTCATATTAATAAAAACATAAATGTTTCTATACAACTATCGGTGTTTTGAAAACCGATATCGATGTTGCATCTCTAGTAGCAAGCCACGCAGCCGACAGGACAGCAGATGCGACAGTCGCGATTGCGGTGGCGGCGAACGGTACTACGCGGTTGACCAGGCACATGTGATCCGGAATACGTAACAATAATATCGTCATTTAATGTACAAGAAAGTCGACAGTTCTATTAGTCGCTTGTTTATGGCGATTCGATTATGTTTGATTATCGCACTGAAATAGGTGCCATAAAAAGCTTCATTTGACACTCAAATGGATTTATTATACATGTGTGTGTAATGGGTGATTAGGGATGTAATGATTTCATCACAACACTCTTTTTAGGAGATGAAAGGGAAGCGATCTTTGAAAGTTTGTCTAACATTTACCAAGACGTTCACTCAAAATTTAAAAAAAAACAATTTGGATAAAAATACCATCAGGGGGTGCTACAACAGCACACAATTTATCGCATTATTTCTAAACTATTGCAATTTTTGGAAATTAAGAGAGTTCAACGAAAATAAGACGCGCCATTTTTAAGCGTCATTTGCTCTATTCGAGAAAAAACATTTATAGAATTGGAGCCTTATATTTGAGGAAAATATATATTTTGCCTTTAATTTAGGGGAAAATTCGAGAAAAACACTCTTTTTATAAAAAATTGATATTGATTTCCACGATCTTGTTTGAAGAACTACTTATTTTGAACAAATTACATTAAAAAAACAAGGTCGCATTCCAAATTGTCCAGTTTGATTTATTTGTCACATTTCATGTATCTGGCTCCATGACACGTACATATATCAATTTTTTTTTGAAGATAGGCGTAACTTGTTAAAATAGTACATTCAGCTTATGATTAATTTCAAACGTAAGCTAGTTTACTGTGAAGATATCAAATTTTCAACCTCTTACCTTCCAGCTCTTTAGGAAATTTAAACGCTGATGTAGGGATTAGACATATTGCAGAATTCCCTTTTGCAACCAAAAACACCCTACCATCCCATTTCAGTTATTAAAAAATTCCAAGTAATACAGTCATACATATGTAGAAAAATAAGAGAACAAAAAACACAACTCTACGTATTACTCTTTCAATATTTGACATCTGAACAATTTTCTTCACTTCAATTAATTCCATTCCATGTGCCAATTCATAAACATGTGAAGACTTGGATAAACATTTTCCTTACTAATATTTACGCATCTTTCATAAAACATATCCAGACAATAGAAAAGAGCTCTAATAACACTATTTTCGAATAATTGATATTTTTGTGCTATGCTTCATTTAAAAAAATATTTTTTAGTATTTTTTTCCGTTTTCTGCGCCCAAAATATTTTGATCCAAATCAAGTTTTCGGAATTCCATAGAGAAATCAATTTTTGTTTAAAAATGGAGATTGCCGAGAAAAATTGCGAACATATTTGAAAAAATTGATTTGAATGTTTTCGAAAATGGGCCATCTTTAGTTTCCGTATGGTAAAAAAAAACGAAAATTTTGAAAAACCATTATTAAAGATACTTTCGATCTGCAGTGCTAACAAATATATTAAACTATTAAATTCATCTACAATGTGACGTATGCACGCGATATTTAAATTAAACTATAAATTTAATTTAAAATAAAGATTCAGAGCATTTAGAACTATCCGCACAAGAAGCACTATCCATACATATTGGAAAATGATTTATCCACTTTTCTGGTATCTGGGACCTTCAAAATGACTTTTTCTGCCAAATAATTGCCATTTTGCCGCAGTTGTACAGTACTTTCTCTACTCTAGGTCAGTAGTACGAGAAAACGTGAGAATCAAAAACGACATTTTTTTTCAAATGTTTTTTAGTTCGTTCTCGTTTCACTGGAATTGCATTTTGATTATGGCGTTTTAAAAGTCAAAACTTGAAAAAAACAATGATATATATTTTTTAAACATATTTTACTATCCAGTCAAACAAACAGATTTACAGAGGCATGTAAAATATTTCCCGCAATAAATGAAGAGAATTCACTGTATCGGAAATGCGAGAAAGTTGAAGTTTAACTTTGTTAGATGGAAATGAAAGTAACCGTGTGGCCGATTTTAAGAAATATGTGTCATTATGAAGGGTTCATAAAAATCTACGACTCGCACTTACAGTACGTACTCCGAGGTAGAAGAGCCAGGACAAGTTGCAAGACGCTCGCTGCATACGTAATTGAGATTACTTTGTTAATTGTCGAGAGGAAGTCCTGCTTCCGCTGCTACAACCGGACGCCGTTCAACCGAAGCACCGAGCTGGGTAATCAAGAGGAAAAAGTATTAAACTCTGGTTGCTCCCTGCAGTCATCGTTAAGCTTCATGACATACGAGCAAGGAATTTCGCCTTTCGAACAGAGTGCACTCAAGTAATTGAAGGCAGATGACCTGCAATTGGCCATTTGTCTGTTCAAGTAATTGTACTCGTAGTTGACAATCAGAGAAAGGACTAATTGTTTTGTTTTCATTTGAGATAATTTAGTTTCATTTATTACTTTTTGTTTTGTTTTCATTCTTTGTAGCAGAATATATTGACGTGTATTTGTGGTACTAATAATGTAATTGAATATTGTGGAAAATCATTTCACAGTGGACTGGGATGCCTAGTTTCTTCCAATTGATTATTAAATGTCAATATCTGATAATTTATTTACTGTTTAAAAAATAGCAGACAAGTATATTAAAAATGGACTTGACAGTAAAACACCTTATTGTATGAGTAGTTTCAGTAGCATTTTTATTTGTCACCATGCGAAGAAAGCTTTTACAATGCCGCTTACAAACGCACTTTACGATTTGAACTTTTGATGACTCCAATTAATCATTGCGAGATGACGAGAAATCTGCGTTGGTCAGGAGAAACTTGTAGATAAAAAAGCTAATGACATGTAGTACTTTTTAAATGCCTGTTCGAATATTCTATATATAAAATTGCCTTCATCATATAACTTCAGTGGTAAGTAGTAGATTATAAATTATTGTTGTATTCTTTTTCACTACAAAAGCATATTTTTAAATTTCTTGTTGATTGATTAGTGTTTCCGGGCGCGACCACTGCTAAGGTCATTAGACCCGTAAGTGTAGTGCATGTTTCCATCGCGGAAGATGGCGGTGATCCATCTGGAAGGCGAGTGCCAGCGCCGACCGACACGTCGGCTCCCAACATTCTCGCCAACCAGGTATCTCCCACCAGCAGGGCTCCGCCCCAGCCGAGAGAAGCACTACGCTCCCGACGCTTCTCCTCACATGTGTGGTAGTACACTGCATATAAGTGTGTGTGTAAGTTAGGGTAAGGAAGGGAGAATAAAGGGGAACAAATGATGGCGCGCGGTCCGTGGCCTGTTTGTTGGTGAACTGCTCCGGCATTCACCTGGTCGGCGAAACCACGGGAAACTACGGGATTAGAGTAGCTGGCCGCTAGAACTATCCTCCAGACAGCAGCTGAACTTGACCTAGCTTTCCAGCTAGAATCGAAAATCCTGTCACCGTTGGGGGCTCGAACTCTAGATCCTCCAGGTCAGAGGCACTGCAGCCACATCAATTGATGCCCTGAGGCACTTAAGCCGTCCTCGACCGTTCTATTCATTCATTATGAAAAAGTAAGTAAGTAAATGGTAGAAATAAATTAGTACATATAAGCTACATACATAAATACATATATTTATGTATTTAATTATAAGAAAACATGAATGTCTAAATATTTAAAGAAAGAGGAACAGAGCTTTCGGCCATGCATCATCGTGCTAAGCGTCTAAGGCCAACCCTTCGCTACACAACAGGACACCAAAATGTTTATTGAAGGAACTGAATTACGAGAGAAACCGTCTCCGGTGAATGGCAGCGGTGAATTCTGCTTGATGGCCATCACCCTGGCTCAGTGCGAGCGGCAGCGTTTGATGTGAACCTGTCACGTGCCCGATCACCTGTCTTCAGACAACGAAAATTGATTTACGTAAAGGCAGCTCCGTAGTTTAAAAGATTATGTAGATCATTTTTTGTCACGTCTATCCTGCCGACGGATAATGGAGTCATGAATATGCAGATCGCATTAAAGTTTCCGTTATGCAGAAAATCTGTTACAAGGTATAAACATTTTGCTACGCCAAGGAATTTTTCGAGTACATGCTATCTCATGGTCACGTAATAAAATACTAAGTGTGCTATACACCGACTGCGTTTCACCCACTTGCTCATATTACGTTACCTGTTACTCTTATGGGAACTTATTATAATTGTATTGCAATTTAAATACTTCTAATATTTCAGCTATCCCTGACATTAGTTTTCTCACCAAATTATTTCACAAAGCTCTCTTGTAGTTTCTAACATAATTTAATTGCTATTTCAGAATGAAAATTACCATGCATTTATGACCAAAATAATCTAAATACTGTCGAAGCCTATCTGGGATCTCATTCACATGAAAGATACCAATTATATCTAGGGAACACTAGTACGAATTTTAAAATTAATCATCTTTCAGGTGCTGTTGATTCTCTCTAAAACAAGTTATTGTATAGCAATTTTATTAATGATTTAAGAGTAATTATGAAAAATTTTAATTGTATAATGGTAAGACCAATGAATGAACCTCAGTTTGTACCAGGATGGTTGTTGTACTCTAGAAATGACTACATTTCTCAGCAAATCGCGAACTGTCAGTCACCGTTATTTATACTAAAAAGCCTTTAAAGAAAATTTTGCTTAGATGTTTTTGAAAAATCTTCGTAGTTTAGTTCAAAAGTTGCGAGAAAATCCAAATATCTTGAAAAAATTGTACATGAGATTATTCAGTAACCTAATACGGAACAATGGATTGCTTTAAGAAACAAATTGTGAGCTTCAGTAATTAAGATAAAACAGCATCGAAACAGCATTAAGACAGCATCGAAATAAAAATAACTTTTACCATTTTCGCATTTTCAAATTTTTCACAAAAATAGATATTTTACGGTAGTCATATTATGTTACATACTTGGAAATTTAAATTCAAAATGTTGAAGGATCTGTTTCAATAACTTACACCCCAAAAGTAATCTCAATCCTCACCTCTCATTGTGTCGTTGTATTATCATTATTATTAGGATTAAGAAGAATAATCGAAAAGACCGTAATTTTAATGAAATCATTCATTTGATGGTCATGATTCAATATTAATTGGTATATTATCTTTCTTAATAAATTATAGACAATCATATTTCAATATTTATTTCGCATGGCTAAACATGTTACATCAAATACTACGTTTCGTAGAACTTTCTTTTTCATCTTCAACTAAAAATCTGAAAATAATTAACAATTGTAAAATAGATCAAGCTTCTTAAATGTAGCATATAAAACACTTAGATGACATTTCTAAGTACTATGTCATTCAGGTGGATATAAGAGAGTAAATTGGCATGCGTCCATTCCGAAATGCAATCAGCTAGACGAGAACAAAAATTATGATAATGACCACGTTAATGTTAATCATAATTATGTCATTAAGACTTAAAATAATAATTATTTCATAATTTATAGTAATCGATGAATTTCAGATTTCGTCCGTCCCCTCCACCATCCTCCAGAACGAGGGCCCAAGTGCCACTGATGCTGTGATTGGTTGCTTCTTAGTGATTCCGGGCGCGTCAACGGCGTGTCATTAGTCCCGTAAGTGTAGTACATGTTATCCTCGTGCTGTGGCGGAGATCTTTTCCCGATGGATGGTGAGATATGATGCCCACCTAACGTCGGCTACTGTGTTTTTCCCTAACCAGGTATCTCCCACAAGCGGGGCGCCATCCAAGCTGGGACGAGCTCTAAGCTCCCAATATGTGTGGTAGAGTAGAGCATGCAAATGTAACTGTGCGTAAGTAAGGAGGAGTGAAGATAGGACAAGGATGAGGAAGAAAAAATCGTGCGCGGTCAGTGGCCCGTTTGTTAAGGTACTGCTCCGGCATTCGCCTGGTGTTGATCGGAGAAACCACGGACAACTACCGATCAGAGCAGCCGGCCGCCAGAATTCTCCTCCAAACGGCCATAGAATTCCACCTAGGTATTTTGCAGTGCCGAAAATCCTACGACCGCCGAGTCTCGAACTTAGGACTTCCCGGTCAGAGGCCAGCAGTGACATCAATTAAGCCGCCTTTGTCGGTGTTACTGTGTTTGATTCGCACGGCGTCCCTTGCGTGTTTTCACCGAAGGTTGTTCGTCAACTGGGTAATCGGCCAGGAAGGAAGTGCGCGACCAAAATGTAGTTGAGACCAGTTCTTCCGCAGGACGAGGGTCGTAAAACAGAAGACTAACGAGTGCGAAGTGATTTACATGGAGAATCGCGACTTTCTCCTGTGTAAGTTTAAAACCTTAAGCACGGATGCCGCTGTTTCAAGTATAAAGGGAAATGATTCATTACACAGGCACATAAAAAAACGAGTCAGACTCAAAGACTTGATTCTTGTTTCTTTCCGTATGTCGACGCGATGAATCAGAATCCGAAGACAGACACTTTTCAGTCAACACTTTTCAGGATTTTTCAAATCGCGAAAAAACACCATACAATTTTTAATTTTCAATTCCACGATGTTTTTTATCAGCGATTTAAAAAAAACTGGAGGGTGGGGACGTAATTTCCCTTCAGATTCGGATTGAGCGCGTCGGCACACACAAAGAAGTATGTGTCAAGTTGTGGATCTGAGAACTTGTGTGCCCGTGTTATTCGATAGGAAACAGAAAAAATGATGTACAGAGAACTATTTACGTAAATTAGTTTTCTACTAGGCGCCAGTTAGCGTACAAAATCTAAAATGTAATGAAATCATAAAAGGATACAAAATAATAAATGACGTACATTCAAAATTATATAAACCATAAATGAACTGTATCAATTAATTCGAACTAAAGAATATTGAAAATCAGGAGTATGTAAACCTTAAACGCGCAGACAATATGAAAATTTGACAGTTTTCAAAAAAAAATATGAAAATTGTCTAAAGTGTAGGGTTGCTGAATGAACTAGAACATAAAGAAGAAAAATTCAATTAGGTGCAGATTAAAGCTAATAGCTGTAGTTGATGTTTAAGGTTTGATATTTTTTATGTGGTTGTTTTTCAATTCACAAAATATCGAAACTGTCTACTGGTTACCCATCGGCTGCGGTAGCTCAATGGCAACACCGTTGTCTCTCCTGCGTCGTCATCCGGGATGTCCTCGGATTCGATCGCCGACAGTGGCAGTATTTTCGACGTCAGCAAAGTACCCAGGCGGAATTCAGTCGCCGTCTGGAGACCTGTTGTAACGGTATACCGTTCCATCTGTAGTTTCAGGTGGTTACTTCGACCAATACCATATACCAGGCAAATTCTCGAGCAGTATTCTAACAAACGGTTCACGGGCCACCAGTGATGTTTCCTTCCTATTCCTTTTCCTACCCTCACCATTACTTACATGCACTCACACTTGCATGCACTACAGTACCACACATGACGGAAGACCAGTCGGGAACTTAGAAGTCCTGTCTGGGGCAGTGCCCCAATGGTGGGAGATACCTTCTTCTTCTTCTTCTTCTTCTTCTTCTTCTTCTTCTTCTTCTTCTTCTTCTTCTTCTTCTTCTTCTTCTTCTTCTTCTTCTTCTTCTCCCTCAAGCATTAGACCGGTTGGTCCGTTGCGCCTCCTTGATCTAACCATCTTCTCCTGGGTCTACCAACGCTTCTTCTTCCTTTAGGGATGTACTGAAGCACTTGCTTTGGAATACTTCCATTCTTTCGAGGTGTTTTTTCCATTGTACTCTGCATTCCTTAATTTTTTCGTTTAAGTTGTAAATTCCTATATTTTTCCGGATGGTCTCGTTTTTTAATCTGTCCATTCTTGTTACTCCCAGGACTGATCTTAAAAATCTCATCTCGGCTGCTTGAAGTCTACTGTGTGTTCTGGAGTTCATAGTCCAGTTTTCGCTTCCGTAAAGTCCGCAAGGCACTGCCATAACTTTATAAAACTTTAGCATTGTGTCTTTACGGACCTTTCCTTTGAGCGCTCTTTTGATGGTGCCACACATCATATTGAATCTTTCTATCTTCCTTACAATATCAACTTCGCCGAGATATGATACGTCACATCCTATAAATCTAAAGGTATTAACCTGTTCAATAATTTTGTTTTCTAATATGAATTTACATCTTAAAGGTTGTGAGCCTTGGAATGCCATGGATTTGGTTTTATTTGTAGATATACTTAGATTATATTGCTTTGTTATTTTATATAGTTCATATAGTGCCCTTTGCAGATTATCTTCTTTATCTGCAACTAAAATCTGGTCGTCAGCAAACATAAAACTTTTAATAAAATTTGTTCCTTTAAATTGTCTTCTATATTAAGTTTCATGTGGGAGATACCTGGATGGGGAAATCCCCGTAAGCCGACATATAGGTCGGCGCTGGATCTCGCCGTCACTTTCCGAGCAAAAATGCACTACACTAACGGGACATAGCCTCAGAAGATGACGCGAACAGAAACAAAAACAATATTTACTCAATCATTGTCAGAAGCTGTATTGTTTTTTATTGTGACACCATATGGGCCCCTCGGGATTAGTGACAAGTAAGATGCCAAGATCAATTAAACCATTTTAAATCATTACATAAATTTTAAAAATATTTAAAAATATTTTTTCTCAAAATTTTGAAATGTACATGGTGACACCTATTGAGAGGTTATGGAAAACAAGATGAAGTTCTTGCATTATCGCAACTTTTTAGGGTGAAAATTTGAACTATCTACAGCTTCGCGCAGCCTGCCCGTACGTAGGCAGTTAAGGGAGATAACGCTAAGGCAGTTAAGGGAGATAACGCTAAGGCAGTTAAGGCAGTACGTAACGCTAGACAGTTAAGGGAGACGTTGTCAGCCCTCAAGCATGCAAACTAATGCTTACCATAAGTTTATTGAAGAGAAAGTCTTGCTTTGCCGTACGCATACCGCAATGATGTCACGGCCATATAAAACTTACTGATATTGCGAAGTTAAAGAAAAACTATGGCGGCGTTAATGGACATGGGTGCCGCCTCGCTTAAAGAGACTGATTCCAAAAGTTATATAGAGTTACTCGGGACTTCTCTATACCTTTACTATATACTATCTTCTATACCTTTTTTGTAGCAAATATGGAAAAAATACTGAGCATGAGTCTTTTGCTGCTAAAAGCGTGTACAAAGTAAAAAATAACTTCAGACCTACCAGAACTCTTAAAAAATGAAAATTGTGTATCTAAATAGCTCCACCTAATTATTCCGTATTTTTTTCAAAAATTGCTACAAAGTTTGTTTTGGTATTTTTTCTCAGATAGAGCAAAGTACTCTTGTACAAGTTTTCCGAACGTGACCGATTTTCTTTGACCCCTCCGCATTTTCAAAAATTGCAAAGTTACAAATAGCGCGATAAAATATAAATGCTGCTGAAGTACCACTAGTTTCACTACAAAAAGTAGCTAAATGGACAGACCTTGGCTTGCTTACGTACTCTTTCGACCTGGGAGGCTTGGCTAGTTGACCGCATAGGATCTTGCGAACATTCTGCGTTTGAGTCGTTGTTAGCGTGTTAAAATGAAAGTGAAAGGAGTGGAGTATCGTTGGCTGGCGACGCCGCCGAGAGGCAAATCAGGCCCTTCCTCGTCGCACGGAGAAAGCACTTCGCTGCGCACGAGCTGACCCCGCCCCTCCCCCTCCTCATCCTCCTCTTTATTCCTCTCCTCCTTCTCCTATCCTTCCTCCATATTCTCCTCCTCATCCTTCTTCTTCTTCTTCTTCTTCTTCTTCTTCTTCTTCTTCTTCTTCTCCTCCTCCCCCTTCTCCTTATTATCCTCCCCTCCTTCTCCTTATTCTCCTCCTCCTCCTTCTTCTCCTATTCTTCCTCCACATTCCTTCTTATTCATATTCTCCTCCTCATCCTTCTTCTTCTTCTCCCTCTTCTCCTTATTCTCCTCCTCCTCCTCCTTCTTCTCCTATTCTTCCTCCACATTCCTTCTTATTCATATTCTCCTCCTAATCCTTCTTCTTCTTCTTCTTCTTCTTCTCCCCCTTCTCCTTATTCTCCTCCTCCTCCTTCTTCTCCTATTCTTCCTCCACATTCCTTCTTATTCATATTCTCCTCCTCATACTTCTTCTTCTTCTTCTCCCTCTTCTCCTTATTCTCCTCCTCCTCCTCCTTCTTCTCCTATTCTTCCTCCACATTCCTTCTTATTCATATTCTCCTCCTAATCCTTCTTCTTCTTCTTCTTCTTCTTCTTCTTCTTCTTCTCCCCCTTCTCCTTATTCTCCTCCTCCTCCTTCTTCTCCTATTCTTCCTCCACATTCCTTCTTATTCATATTCTCCTCCTCCTCCTTCGTGTTCTTCTTCTTCTTCTCCTCCTCCTCCTTCTTCTCCTTATTCTCCTCCTCCTTCTTCTATCCTTCCTCCACATTTTCTTAATTCTTATTCTCCTCCTCATCCTTCTTCCTGTTCTTCTCTTTCTCCTCCTCCTCCTTCTTCATCTATCCTTCCTCCACATTCTCCTTCTTATTTATCTTCTCCTGCTCCTTCTTGTTATTATGTTTCGGGAATCGGACATCATGGGGCCACGTGATACGCGCATCTCACTGGGACCCAGACTTGATTATCGGGGTAGGTGCACATTACTTTTCTATAGGGGGGGGGGAATCAGTATTTTAATGCTGATTCCATTTTTATACTTCTGGGTTGCTAGCCCTGGGGGAAGGGGTGAAATTATGATGATGAATTATGAAATAAACGCACACGAACATACAAACACACACACAACACAACTATGCCCGAGGCGGGAATCGAACCCACGATATTCTGGTCCGAGACCGCAATTCTACAACTACTTTAGCAATGTCGGCCATCAGATCGGCATTATTATTATTATTATTATTATTATTATTATTATTATTATTATTATTATTATTATTTTCCTCCTCATCTTTCTCGTTCTCCATCTCCTCCTCTTCCCCTCATTCTTCTGCTCCTTTTCTTCCTTGTATCGACTGTAATGGTTCCGGTAATAGCATTGAGGAAAGTCTATCTTGAATTACAAAATAACTGATTTATATTTTTTCTCTATGATGTGAACATTGCTTTTGCAGCGTCTCACATTAAACGAAAGTTCTATGGTTAGAGTCCGAAGAGTAGCGAATTTTGAGAGAGTGCGAGAGTGGCTACTGAGATAGATCGGGTCAGCCACTGGCTGGAGAAGTAGTCTAGCGACCAGCGCGCGGTGATGGCTAGATTTCCGTGGTTTCTCCGCTCAATGCCAGGCGAATGGCGAATGGCGAATGGCGAGCGCAGAAGTTTCGTAACGGACAAGCCTTCGACCAGAAGCATATTTCCTCTCTCCTCGTCATCGCATCCTCTCCCCTCTCACACATACATACACACACACACACACGCTTAGATGCGCTGCGCTATCACACATGTCGGGAACACATGTCGAGAACTAAAGAGCTTATTCCAACTGGTGCAGAGCCTCGGGGAGACACCTAGAGGTGGGAAACTCCCTACTGCTTGCATGCAGGCCGGCGTTGGGATCATCGTCATGTCCAGCGATAGAATGTGCTCTACGTAACTCTGGGAACATTACATAATCACGTGAAATGCTTCCCCCTTTTTGTTTTCATTCTTAGTCTCTCTCTTTTCCATCCTCTTCTCCTTTAAATTGTCCCTTTCCTTTTTCTGTTTTTCCATTTTTTTATTATTCTCATTTTCTCCATTTCTTTCTGCTTTCCCTTTTTCTCCGTCGCGTTCCTCTCATCCATCTTCTTTTCTTTTTTTAGATTGGTGACTATGGTCCCCAAAACATTGTTTTTAGGACAGGCAAATAATTTTACAGTTTTCGCATTTACATTAAGGAAATTATTTCTTCCAGATTCTTAAGAATACATTTTTTATTTCATAAAAACGTCGACAAATATGAAACATCAGGAGGGTCACTGTTGTCGTCAACCTCTTCTGAAAGTGAAACAAGCCTATTTTTAACTGAGATGTCTGAAATATAATTTGGAGTAACATAAGATAAGCGTTTAGAATTGTTACTAACAAGCTTACTTCTTGCTTCACAATTGTGAGAGGTACTTACTAAAGCTCTAGAAGGGTGCAGTTCCAGTTGTTTTAAGTTGTGTAATGCAGTGAAAAAATTGGCGATTTTTCGGCAGAAACACTCTTATCACAGGATCCTGGTAACGAAAAAGCGAATAAATAAAGTTTCTAAATTTAGAAAAACTCCTCTTACACGTAGTGTAGCCAGAATCCATGTTTCGTGGGTCCTGTCCGGCTGTGAAGAACGCTTGCGCCTAAACCGTGCAGGCGATTTTTTACAAAATTCATATTCCCTAATCGATCAGGTTGATATCCCACCCTCTCGAATTTGAAAGCGATATTTTAATTATGGGGGGCACTTTACACGAAGCCCCTGGGACATTTTGAAAATTTTCTCAAAAATGGCTCGATTATTTTTTGTTTTTGTTTTTTGTATTGTTTTGTTTTTGTTGTTTTTTTGTTGTTGGATAGTATGAAGGTCTTTCAAGAGAATAGTGCAAGTATCATGCTCGTTGAAAACACTAAGTTTTCGAAAATTGCAGAAGTGAAAAATTATTTAGGAGACTTCTTGCAATTACAATTATTAAGGCAGAGATTCTTTCTCCATATGAAATCTGTTCTTTAAAAATGGATTTTGAAATATGATCACATACAATTTTTCGAAAATTTGAGTATTTTTCGCGTAATTGTTCGTGAAGGTATATTTGAACGGCTGTTACACTGCCGCATTACCTCTGTAGTTTGTCCTTGCGGATGATTCCCGCGTTGTATACCCCAGCGATGCCAGAGGACAGGGCATGCTAAAGCGGTTGCATTTCATGAGAGTGATGTTGGTTTGATTATTGCAATTGGTGTGCCTGTCTTTGTAACTGTTGCTTTTGTTGATGTAGAATTTGCAATTTGGCTCGACCATCTTTGCTCTTTAATCGCGCGAATTTCGTTTTCCACTTGACGCATTGGACGTTGGAACGTCTTCTGTTAATGAGATGTTTCAGTATCTGATAAATTTGATGTAATTTTGAATTCCAATATTTCTCATCAGCAATCATCGTTTACTCAGCTTCCTTCGCAGATGCTGCAAATACAGCTTTACATAAAGCATTACAAAACGTCTCCTTTATAACTCCACTCCTTCCTCATACATTCCCTTCCCTGTATTTCCTTCATCATTTACATAATTCCTCGTTCACATTTCCATCTCGTGTAACTTCCTAATTTTATTTATTACTCTTATTCACTATATTTAAACTATACCTAATGATTCCTATTTCTACATGTTCCTTCCACTTTCTCTCCCCTCCTTTTCTCTATTCGCCATTAAATCCCGTAAATCTCATTCGCCCTCTATCTCTCCACACCTTCTCAAATTCGTTCCCCCAACCTCCGGAGCAGTCCTCGATCACAGAGTCCAATATTTGTCTTGCGTAACGTAAGAGATAGCAGCACATTGCGCATAGACGGCGAATTTTGCACTTAGCGCGTTGGATGCGGTGATCGCAAAGCAAAAACTGCCAGTGGGACTTCTACTTTCGCTTTGGAGTCGCAAGAGAACCACCACGCCCACTTCCTCCCCGAAGCCCAGCCGTCCCGCCACCCACGCACACCGACCCCGCTGGCCCTAGTCCATACCCGCCCTGCCCCTTCATGCAGCGTCCACGTACCCTGTCCCTACCCTCCTCTAACCAGCTCCACACAAAAGCCCAGCCGAGTCCCAACCCGCACCGTCCCGCCCCTCTCCACTCCACCATGTCTCCCCGCCACCACGGCCCGAACTTCCCCGCCCCGCCCCGCCCACGCACACCGCACACCCATATCAGCCGCGCCCTCCCTTAGCCTGTTCCACACAGGCAACCCCGCCCACTCCACCAATCCCCTCCTCGCTACTCTCACCCACCCCGCCCTCTCCGATTCCACCCCGCACAAGTAGCCTCGCCCAGCCCCGCCTTCTCGTCTGCGCTCCCCCCAACCCACTGCCTGCGCCCGCTGGACCCCTTTGAAGCACACCTATTCCCGTCCCCCCAGCCACTGCTTCAACGCCCCTAGACTGAGCCCAGCAATCCCCGCCCCGTCTAGCCTCGCTCTGCCCACCCCCGCCCCGTCTCCTCTCCCCACCCCCTGCCCTGTCCAGCAATCCCCGCCCCGACTTCCCATGCGCTCCCATCCCCACCCCTCCTAGACTCCCCCCTCCTCCTCGCCCCACGCCTTTCCCCTCACCCCTCCCAGATCCGCCCCGCCCAGCGCCACCACCCACCCGGCCTTTCCCCCGGGCGCCGGCCGCAGCTCCTATCTGCGCCGCATCGCCGCTCGCCGTAAGTGGCGCATTACATCGCGCCCCGGGCGGCTTCCTCCGCTCGCCGCTCTCCCGGCGGGGCGCTGCGATCGCGCTCGGCCACGCGACGCTCGACTTAGGTGACTCAGGGAGGTCCTAGGGACTGGCAGGATATTCGACTCTATACTTCGGGTTTTATATCGTGGCGCGTCAGGACCTGTCTAGCCGATTGGATTATCTTACGGCAATTCGCGTCTTTCTCGGTCGTGCCGCTAGGAGTCACATGATCGCGAGCGGATCAAGCAGAGCGATGTGTCTAGCGACATCTAGCCGCACGACCGAGAAACACCGTAAGATATTCCATCAGGAAGACAGGCCCTGACGCGCCACGTTACAAAAATCGAAGTATTGATAGGTCGAATTCAGCCGCTGTGTGAAGCAGAATTCTAGCGACCGGCTGCTCTGATCGGTAGATTTCCATCGTTTCTCCGAACAGCACCAGGGAATGCCAGAGTAGTACCTTAACAAATGGGTCACGGACCGCGCGCGATCTTTCCTTCCTCCTCCTTGCCCTATCTTTACCCCTTACTGACACACGCAGTTCCACCTACATGCACTACACTAGCACACTTGTCCGGAGTCCATTCGGGTGCTTAGAGCTTGTCCTGGGTGGGGCGGTGCCAGACTGGTGGGAGATAGCTTGTTGGGGAAACCCGCAAGCCGACGGGCCGGATCTCGCCATCCAGCGGGACTTCCGCCCCCCCCCCCCAGCGACAAAACCTGCACCACACTTACGGGACTACAACCGCAGCAGTTGACGTGCCTGGAATCACTGATCAGTACATAATCAATCAATCCAGCCAACCTGCACAAAACAAAAACCCTAAACACAAGTTCAATATGAGAGTGCAACCGTTGTTTTAGGTCAAGGGCGCGCATGAACGCAAACATCAAGTCCGGCGCAACAGACTTGCCGGCGGGTAAGGCGGCGGGCAAACACTCGCAACGGTAACCAAGACAAGAGGGGACGATTGGCAGAAGTTGCCGCAGTTTCATCGAATACGTTAATAGTTTTGTCTGAAAGCTTTTCACTTTCAGAAGCTCCAACAGTTGATCCAAATATAAATGAACTCATACTGCATTTTTATGTCCTAACAAAAGAAATACAGTTTGACAATTCTTTTTACAAATTCGTTATGTATTCTATATACTCATTCTATTTACGTTATTTGTTTCACGAATTCGTTACAATCTATTCTATTTACTACGAACTTTTAAAAACAGTCCGTACGATTTCTATATGTGTATATTTATGCTGTACATAAAGAACAATTGAAATGGATTAATCCACTTTGAAGTAACGAAGCTTCTTCTGTCTGTTGTCGTTCATTTATCGATCTGCTAGCGACGTTTCTGCCCTCATCATCTCGCTTGTCCTCCGCAGCTGATCCTTTGAGTGTTAGTATCTGCTAGGGCAAAGCAATGTCCGTCATTTAGGATCAAGAAAGAATGGACCCAGGAAACTATTCGTATGGACACTTATGCAAGGCCTGTAAGCCCCTACGCAATACGCTCTTAAAAATGCACATAAATTTGTGTTTTATTCTTAACAACCTAATTTCTTAAAAATTTCAATAAAAGTTTACTCTTAATGTTAAATAAAAATATTTATTTAAGGAACTAGTAATTGGGCCTTAAAAGCCCTTCATAAGGCTTGAAAATAGAATAAAATTATAATAATATAATCAAAAAATCGGGATGATTTTCAATTTGCAAAGTGAAGGCCTTATTGATTAATGTTGCCTCAGTGTTTTGTTCACTGTTTTAATTTTTGTATTAATATGCAGGCCTACTATAAGAGAACGTAAAGTCCAAACAGCAAACTGTCTAATTAAAAACATCTATCACTCTACACACGGACTAATTACTCAGAAATTATTAGAATTCTATTTAAGTTCATTTCAAAGCAGAATATTTTCAATAAATATTCTATAACAAATTATATGTATGAATACTAGTATTAAAAGGCAGTAATGAAATAAACCAGCCATTAGATTGTTATTTTCGTTCGTGTTTCCTTTTAAATTTCCCCTTCTTAATGCTATGTGGTTCTGCCTCAGGGAAAGAAGCGAAAGTCTGCTGTTTTTAAACAGGGAAGAACGCATGTTAACAAGACTTTTACAAGATTCAAAACTATGCCGCAATTATTCGGCTCTGTCTCAGAAATTATCATAATTTGCATCCTGATTTAGTCAGAAAAGTAAAGTGATTCTTTCGGTTGGACATTTCTAAACAGCAAGTGGGACGTTTTTTTCTTTAATTGAGCTCTAACTAAGCTTCTTTCACTACGGTCACGTCATACCACGCCAGCTTAAACTGTGGGAGAGGCCAAGGGAGGACATGTAGCGATGATGTGATTACTGTTCCGATCTGACGTGTTTTGTGAAAGGAATTCGCCGTACTGAAGTCCGGGAAATTGATATGTGGGATGAAAGTGTGGTTTGAATGTAGATAGGGCCGAGAGATCCGGTGTACATTGGTGTCCACAATATTCAAAATTGTGATATAGGCTATTATGAGATGCGTGGAATTAATTTTACTTAGTGAGTAAGAAAAATTCTCAGATAGCGCTGATGAAGGCTGGATGAAAGCCGAATTTTTGGCCCTTTAAATGACGTTTATTATTGACCTAAATTCAAGAAAAATTTCCTTACAATTAATCAACGAGGTCAAGAAATCACGGACGTATTAATCAGAAATATAGCTGATCACTCTAAAATTGAACACTTTACATTATGTTCAAACACACTACATTACTTTGCGAGTGAGATCATCTTTTTTTAAGCAAAATGGTTGCAACTATTATTAAATGTTATAAACGGGTTTTGAATCAGTTAAAATAATGCGTTTTGTGGATTTTGAGTTATCCCTAACAAGAAGTAGACAGAGAGAGCATCTCGTCAGCATACAAGCGAAAGGCCATTAACCTAAAGAGTTTAAGCTTTGAAACGGAAATCATTGAAAAAATGCTAAGTAGTTCCTTCTTTTTATTATTATTATTATTATTATTATTATTATTATTATTATTATTATTATTATTATTATTATTAAAAATAGTAATAAAATTAATATTGTGATTATTTTTTGAGAACAGCAGTGGAGAATTACGAGAAATAGTAATACTGAAATAATACAAATGCTTTATGATGTAACTTAAATTAATTACAGAGCATAGCCTCTCAGCCTCGTAGAGAACGACAATAAACATTTGTCTCTATCCCAATCATTACTATGCAACAACCGTGGCACATTCAGACGACATGTAAGGACTGAGCATAACCACGGGATATACGAATATATCTTCCACATTATTAATAATATTAATACAGAAATGTAGTAAATCTATTTGGTTATAAATAAATAAACAAATAATTGTTGCGTTTTTAGTTAAAATGCCTATATTTATGGTTCATTTATGATCACCTAAGGCTCATGTTGAGGCTCCTATTTCTAGTTCTATAGTATTGCAGGTGCTTTTCTAACCGCTTACACACTTACATTAACGTACACTACACTACCGCACACGCCGGGAGACCGGTCGAGAGCTGAGCGTGTCCCGGCTGGGGAGGTGCAGCACAAGTGGGAGACACATGGTTCGAAAAATCCCCGCTCGTCGGTGAAGGTCGGCGCCGGATCTTGCCCGTCAGCGGGAAAATCTCTTTTCTGCTGAACACTAAGTTAGTGTCACTAACACTTCTCCTTCTTCTTTTCCTTATCCTTCTTCTTCTTGTCCGAAGACGAAGAAGAAGAAGAAGAAGAAGAAGAAGAAGAAGGAAGAAGAAGGCGAAGAAGGCGAAGAAGAAGAAGAAGAAGAGGAGGAGGAGGAGTCGGTAGTCGCGTGAAAGAAATAATTGGTGTGACAGTCACAAAGTAAAAGTCAAAATTTCAACATCATCAAAATTATGAATAATGAAACAACTTGAATCTCCAGAGTTGACAGTACCGCTGCTTTCTATGTCGCTTGGGGACAACTTTCTTTTAAACACGTCAGTTGACCAGGAGATACCGCAACACATTCTGTGTCAGTAGGTGCGATATCTCTCGGCTCTATCACTCACAGCCGTATCATTGAAATAATGACAAATAATCCTCTCAGTGATGTTATCTCGACCTGTTCCCGGTTCTCTTCACAGAATCACAAGTCCGGTGGACTGTCTTCGTATATGGTGACGGACGATCAACCGGTTAGTTGGCAGCGCCGAAGACATTTTTACTTTCCCGCTGCGCAGGAGAGAGAAAGTGTAATACTGCGCGGAAAAACAGGGAATTTTCGGCAGAAAAACTCTTACTGCAGGGAGCCGGGAACGAAAAAGTAGATAAATCCAGTTGATAAGTTTAGGGAAAAAACAGTAATTTGTGGAGTAAGCATAATACGTTTTGTGGGTCCTCTCTTCTTCTTTGGTCCTATCTTCCATATACGGAAGTTAGGTGACCCATAACGGGTTTTCTTGGGATAAATTATTCAGGGTGGTTTCCCGTTGCCTTCCCTGATATGATGATGATGATGATAGGGGGTGAAAGGAGGAACGCAATACAACCATGCCCGAGACGGGACTCGAACCCGCGAACTTTCGGTACGAGATCGCTACGGCACTACTGCCTTAGCGATCTCGGCCACCGGATCGGCTTGTGGGTGCTAGGTACCGAAAAATCGATTGTCAGCAAAGCGTATGTCTGTCTGTCCGTCTGTGAACAACAGTAGCGATTAAACCGTTCAGTTTTTCTCCAAAATCTACATTCCCTCATCGATCAGGGAGATGTCGCGGACGCTGGAATTTGAAATCGGTATCTTAATTTAGGAAGGTAAGTACTTTACATGAAACCCACGGGACATTTCAAACATTTTCAAAAAAATTGCTTCGCTTTTTATTCAGTTTTGTTGGATAGAGCGAAGGACATTTAAGAGAATGATGTACATCTCATGTTCATTAAAAACCCTGATTTTTCGAAAATTTGCAAAAGTTCAAAATATTTTCGGAGTCATCATACAAATAAAATATTAAAGATAGAGAACTTTTCCCATAATAAAAAGTGTTCCTTAAAATAGATTTTAATTCAAGGTCATGTACAATTTTTCGAAAATATGAGTACTTTTGGCGTAATTTTGCGTGAAAATACAGGTGAGAAAGTTCGTGATGTTTTAGCACCACTAGCTTATTCCTAAAACGCTACAGCTCTGTCAAACTGACGACATATAAAAATATTAAATATTGGTCTGCTTCGCCTTCTTCCTATGTTTATTATAGTGTGATAAATATTATTTTTTATTGATTTATCCATTTACATACATTTCTAAATAGAAAAATGCCACATACTCTATGAAAACCGTTAAAAATATTATTGTAGGTGTCGTTCTGGAGAGGGGGAACCGTTCAAAAGAATGAATGCCACATCGACTACAAAAGATCCATGATTCAATACATGGATTATCAAAATCAAACCATCGATCTTGATGACACATCGACCCCAAAACATCGATGTGTTTATCTCCCACCTGCGTTGCACCGCCCCCGGTGGCACAAGCTGCCACTGTCAAGACTCGAACCCTAGACACTGCAGTGACGTCAGTTGATATTCTAAGCAACCTTTGCCGGCTTATCGACGAAATACTGTATATTGATTAAGATGGCTAAATACAACTAAATAAAAATAAATGTGAAACATTGGGGACTCGAGAGATCAGAATATGTAAGTAGAATTCATTTGGACGTGATATTTTCATTTTTTTTTTACTTTTGAAATTATTTACATACGACATTGTTATTAAGACAAGTGAGCACAAATGTTCAAGAGAGACGATGATAAAATAGCATCGAAATGGTGCATAACAATGAGAAACAATGGAACCTGTGGGAGGATGAACAGCTACAATTTATGGTCGTGGAATGTTTGTACTTATGTCAACAAATTAATTAAGTGGAGTAAAACGCGGACATTTTAAAACATGTTGGGATAAAAACATAATGTGGAATATCGCAAGAAATGGTGGAAGGGCGACCCGAAAATATTGCCATGGAAACACGAGTGGCTGATCGGGAATGGAATTCTCCTCGTCGCACCGCCAAGAGAGCACTTCGTCTACGAACAGGAAAGTGTATTACTCGCGCAACTTTTCGTGAACGATGACCTTGCTTCCCCCTCTCTGGCACAATAAACAGATGAAGGCAAAAGCTCGCAGCGAGCACTGATGACAACATTCCAAATAAAACTTCACTGGAACGAAATGGAAACAATTTTCTTTTGAAGAGGAGAACTTCTATCTGTTATTTTCTCCAAAAATCTAAAGAAATGACCGAATCAGGTAAGATCTATCTCTGGAGATACCTCGAACTCCTGAGAAAGTTAGAACGCAAATTATTGAGAACGTTGCGGAGTCATGTCTGATTCTCCAGAGATTGGCATTGCTTGATAGAATCTAGTGGTCGTGGTAGAATCTAGTGGTCGTAACTAATACCCCCGCTCTACCCGGATTTCTTCAATCCATCGTTCAAGAAAAGTTGCGCGAGTAATAGCACTTAAGAATTTTCAGAAAGATTTTGAAAAACTATTCTATGTCCAAAGTCAAGAATGTCAATAGTAATGAAGTTAAATGAAACAAATTATCAAAATTAAATTCAATAAAAATTACTATAGCCGTCTTAGATAGGGGAAAATAGCAAAGTAAGATTAGATTCCTTATTTTTGAATTAGAAAAGAAATAAAATTCAGAAGTAATGTCGATTCATTAATGAAGTTCTTGTCATTTAAAGAATAGCAACCATCATATCAACTAATTCCTATCATAAATAAAGGTAATTACCATCTTTAGTCTCGTATGAGCGATCTATTTTCAGCCCACAAGAACAAAGTAGATGGAGCCCTGAGAGTGCAAGTATTGTAACTCCCAATCATTACAATAAAATCGGGCTAGCCAAATCAATAAATTAAGAGTAAAAATAACTTGAGAGAGAGAGAGAGAGAGAGAGAGAGAGAGAGAGTGTGTAAGGGCATCATGAAAGGGCGTTCCAACGGGGGGGGGGCGTGAAAATATGTGGTGAAAATTTTTGTTTATGATGGGAAAGACTGCCGCAAGTCGGCCATTTTAAACTCATAAACTTTTAAGTAAGTAAAGTTCAATATGGAAACGCGGAGTAAGAAATTACAAAAAAGGGGACGAACAGAAGGAGGAAATACATTGTGATTACGATAAAACTGATGGTAGAAGGAATGATAATAATTTATTAGAAATTAGCGTGCCTAAACAAAATATGAAGGAGCCGGTACGTAACGATACTGCAGATGGCGGGGATTTGGCGACGTCGCAGCGAGAGGATTCGGCAGCGCAGCAACAGTACGAACCACAGCCGACCACATCAGGAACATATAACTTAATTTTATATATGTTAATCGAAATGCAGGAAAGTAATAAAGAATTACAGAATAAATCAAATTTAAATAATAAAGAACTTCAGGGTAAAAGTTACTCGTAAAATTGAGCAAAGAATAATAAAAAAATTCAAATGAAATTAAAAACCACATTAAATCAATAATTTCAGAAAGTCAATTTAGAATTATAAATCAACGTCGTAGAGTTGCGAGATGATATTTTTAAGGTACGCAAAGAGGCAGAAAATGGATACGCGAATTTAGGGGAAAAAATTGACCACTCCAACAAACAGAACGAAATTTATCAGAATAATAATACTGAAACAGAAAATATTAATCACGCTGTACAAAACATTCACGAGACTATTGTTGAAGTGGAGTTTGTGCACTAGGAACAACTCATCAAGATATTTAATATAGAAAGAAAGCCAAAACAGATTACCGAGACCGTGTTGCAACATGGTGCACGCTTGAATAGTTTAGAGTTAGAACTTGAAAATCAGAAACCTGAATAACCAATAAAATTTGTAATTTAATAGCAGAACAAATAATGGGGAACAATGACACTGAAAAAGCAGGATTTAAAACAGGAAATATATTTTCCACGGAATAATGGTTCCCTATCCTCTAACATAAGCTTTATAAATTTTCCTGCTTCATTAAAATTCCATGGAGAATCATGGAAGCAACTCTTTTCGTTTATTGAGAATTTATAAAACTTTTTAAAAGGAAGCAGTAATCCCTAAAACATAATAATAGACGTAGTCAAGCTGGCATTGTAGTTTAAAGCTCAAAATTGGATCAAATCTTTCCCTCAGCAATTTGATTATTCGGCATGGAGAAACAAATTTCTTAAGAGATATTGGAACGAACAACCAATTCAAGGTGAAATATCGAATAAAGTCACAACGGTATAACCAAAAATGGGAAACAATTAGTGGTGGGTTTAGGCATGGGCACTGTGTGCTCTTGGGTGACAAATTTTTAGGGGGTAATTTTCTTTAATCAGGCAGTTTTTGTTTTCGAAAAAATTTTTATAGTTAAGAATTACAATTACCCTTGTTAATTCAACAAAGCAATTTGCGCTCGGACAACTAGCCAGAGAAAACAATACCATGAAATGTTTTAGATACGATAAAGATATGTAAATTCATTTTTTAATACTATAGCTTTCAGCATGTCAACGCAAGTATTTTTTGTTGTAGAAATACGTTTATTAAATTACCATAATTGAAGTAAATAATAAACAGTAAATATTTTATTTTCAAAATTTTCATAGGTAGTTTTTACTTCAGTTCGACGTACCTCGGTTAATAATCAAAGAAATCACTTGAATTTTTGTTTGCCGATATGTAATTGAGCTATACATGAACACGATTTAAATTAATTAATCAAAAATTGCAACTTTTAATTAATAATTAAGAAAAATGTACTCTTGTCCCAATTTATGCATTCATATTTCTAACTTAATATCATATGTTACGAAGCTTGATCTACGAAAAACGTTCAGTGAGAAAATTGTTCATTAAGGTATAAAGAACATTTTGTAAAAATACTTCGATCTGATGCTGATTGTTGCATTACAATGTTTTGATTGGAAATCTATGAAGCGTTACTGAAGATTGAAAACGACACATCGGCGAAAGCGACTACTCGAAGCGAAGCTAAAGGGATTACGGGTCAAATGAATATCTGGAGACTTCGTTCACTCAATACCTGTGAGATTTTTTACTCAGCAGATTCAATTCAACAAACAAAGAGCTACAATGCGTCGATAAAGGCATTGTCGAATCTACTGATCTATATAATGAATTGATCAGACATGTGCGAAACGAATGTGACGTTTATGAATGAAAGTTATAGAAATGCCCATAACCAAAGAACATGGATAGGCGAGGTCGCAAAGGCTGAAGATGCGTAGCTGCCTCGTGCCTGAAGTGTCGCCGGTTCGAGTCCCGTCCAGTGCATGTTTGTGTGTGTCTGTATATTTGCCATTGTCCATTCATTCTTCATCAGTAGCAGCAGCATTTCATACATCCCCGCATGGCTAACAAGCTTGGAGTGTAAAATGGATGCAGCGCAGAAATGCTGACGCCCCAAAATATGCATGTGCACTTACCCTTGAGACAAATGACCGGTCCTCGGTGAGTAGTTACTCGTCCTTAGATGACCGATTCGCGACCAAAATATTTAATTATATCAATCCGTAACTGGTCGTAGACAGAGACGAAAACTTCAATTCGACGAGAATAATGGGGAAGTTACTACACCCTTGACTCGGCCTATGGAACAGCGACTTATATCCGCAACTCAATAACAGGAGCAAAGCTTATATCGACAGATGTATCTGACATCGGCGTTTCTAAAATCACAATTGAATTAAACAATTTAAAAATATGTAACATATACAAGCCTCCGTCGGTGCAGTGGAATGATAATATTTTTGCGCCTGCTACCCACCCAACGCTGTATATCGGAGACTTTAACAGTCACCATACATCATGGGGTTATCGCAGGAGTGATGCTAACGGTAGACACCTGATTCAATGCTGCGAGACGCAAGGAATACACCTGATACATGACCCAAAAGACAAATGCACATTTAAATCTGCCAGATGGTCCACCGAAAGCAACCCCGACTTATGCTTCGTAACCTCTGGAAACGATGATAGACCTATACCTGTAAACCGCAGGGTTCTAAACGACTTCCCGCACAGCCAACATCGCCCAATTCTTCTTGAAATAGGCTTACAAATCCCAGTAATCGAGACTAAACATTTCCCACGATGGAACTTTGCCAAGGCTGATTGGGAGAACTTTGCTTCTGACCTAGATAGAAACATACGTTGGATACCTCCTTTTCCCCGAAATTATTATAAGTTTGCAAAAATGATACTGTCCACCGCCAAGAAACACATTCCTAGGGGGGTACACAAAGAATATACCCCATGTTGGAACGAAACCAGCGAGGCACTGTACGAAGATTTCCTGAAGACAGGGGATAAAGAAACTGCTGATAAACTTATGCGAAGCTTAGACGAAACCAGGAAAAGAAAATGGATTGAAACAGTAGGTAAACTGGATTTTAAATTCTCTAGTAGAAAAGCATGGAGCCTCCTTAAAAAACTAGGCGGAAACTCGCATCGTTCTAAAGTGATACATGCCATTCACCCAAACCAAATTTGTAATCGTATTGTAAACATGTCTAGAACCCCAGCAGACAAGATGCATACTAAAACCATAAGAAGTGAGTTTAATACTCTAAAAAAACAATGTAAAGAAACCACTAAACTATCACAACCTTTTACTGAAGATGAAATCTCTACTGCAATTTCAAGCATGAAGAAACGGAAAGCGCCTGGCTTTGACCATGTTCACCCAGAGTTCCTAATCCATTGTGGAAAAAATACCAAGAAATGGCTTACCAGTTTCTTTTCTTTTATACTTCACACTGGCATCCTACCGAAGGAATTCAAGAAGTCAAAAATTATTGCTGTCTTAAAGCCAGGAAAGAACGCAAAATACGCGGAAAACTATAGGCCAATCGCTCTTTTAAGCGCAACTTTTAAACTGCTGGAAAGATTAATCCACAATAGAATCAGCCCATATATTCTCGAAACACTCCCCAATGACCAAGCTGGATTTAGACCAAATCGCAGCTGTGAAAACCAGGTTCTCTCCCTAACACACTACATAGAATCCGGATACGAAAAACGTCTTAAGACCGGCGCGGCATTTATAGATCTCACCTCAGCTTTTGATTCAGTCTGGAAAGAAGGCATGTTATATAAACTTCTTAAAACCTTGAAGTGTAACAAAATTGTACAATTGATCGGTCACATGCTATCAGACCGCACCATTCAAGTAGTGACTGAAAATAAAATAATTAAACCCAGGAAACTACAAAATGGATTGCCCCAGGGCTCCATACTGTCTCCCCTTCTATTCAACCTTTACATTGCGGACCAGCCAGAGACAGTATCCAGAAAATTTGCATACGCTGATGACTTGTGTATAGCTACTCAACAAGTTAACTTTAATAACCTAGAAGACACTTTAAACGCAGATCTTGAAATATTACGACTATATTTCAAACAATGGCGATTGATCCCTAGTCCTTCAAAAACTGAATCATGCTGTTTCCATCTAAACCACAGAGCCGCATCCACTGCATTAAGACTGACCCTTGATGGTATTCCTTTGCGACATAATCCGACACCGAAATATCTAGGTATAATCCTGGATCGCACTCTCACATTTAATAAACACTTATAAAATCTCGCAGCCAAATTAAGATCGCGAAATTGCATTCTTCAAAAAATCGCTGGAACAACGTGGGGATCCTGTGCGACAACACTGCGGACATCTGCGCTGAGCTTGGTGTACTCCACAGCGGAATACTGCTCAACAGCATGGATGGGAAGCGTACACGTAAAAAGGATTGATACAGTCCTAAACGCTACGATGCGGATCATCTCTGGAACACTGAAATCCACCCCTCTCTACTGGTTACCAGTCCTGAGCAATATTATTCCTCCTAGTATCCGTCGACAAAATAACCTACTCCGAGAGTTCAAAAAGATTTCCTCAAATCAGTCTCTTCCTGTCCATGAGGTAATTATGCCTGTACATCGCAGACTCAAGTCCAGATCCCCTCCTCTTGTTGCCGCTAAACGGCTCCTTGAGGAGGCGTATGATGGCATCGCTGCATGGAAGAGAGGATGGATCGATAGTGCCCCAACTGCATGGCACCCCCTACTGGACCCCAATTCACCGCCTCCCGGTTTCCAACTGCCGAGGAAGCTCTGGGTTACTCTCAACAGAGTCCGCACGGGGCATGGACGATGCGGAGCTAACCTTACCAAGTGGGGTTTCAGTACCAATCCTGCCTGTGACTGCGGTGCCTCTCTACAAACTACTGAACACATTACTTTCGATTGTCCCAGCCGTGCCTTTGGTGGTACCAGGGAAGACTTTCTAAGAGCAACTCCCGAAGCGGTGCTCTGGTTGGAGCAGCTCGATGTCCGGCTGTAAACCTGTGTAGTGACGTTCCAAAAGTGCAGACAAATTTTAGATTCTAGACTTGAACTTTTGTTACAAAAGTGCAGTATTTGTTGTTTCATTGTTCTTTGTTTATATTGTTTTGTTCATATTTAAATGTGTATTTCATGTTGTAATTTTTGTCGATGTAAATGCGATCTCACAAGTGAATGCCATAAGAAAATAATAATAATAATAATAATAATAATAATAATAATAATAATAATAATAATAATAATAATAATAATAATAATAATAATAATAATAATAATAATGGGGAAGTTGAATTAACTGGCCGCGAACACTTCAATGCCAATACGTTCTATGTTGCTTTAGATAACTTACATTGTAACTTGATGGATTGAGCTTCAACTACTAAGGTCATTAGTTCTGAAAGTGAGTGCATGTTTTCGCTCGTGAGGAACTGGTGGCTATGGACTTTGCGCGCTGTTTGGCAAGATCCGGTGCAGACCTATCGTCGGTTCCAACCAGCGGGGCACCGCCCTAGCCGGGACAAGCTCTAAGCTCCCAACCGGTCTCTCGGTGTTTGTGGTAGTGAAATGCTCTAATAATGACAGATTTTAAAGTAAAGTCAAGGACGTTAAAAGAATGCCGCAGGTCATATTCTCCAAGAAAACTTTGATTTTTCGAAAACTGCAAAAATTCAAACTTATTTCGCCATCATATAACTACATTTCTGATGACATTCCTTTCTTAATACAAGTACAATGTGCTCATATGAAACTGATATCATAGAGTAGAATATATCAAATATATCAAAGAGTGTAGGCTAGTGGTGAGACAATTAAATTACGAGTTAACAGAATAACAAATATACATTGTGCATGGAGTTTTAGATTTTGTGGCCCTCAGTGATGAGTATGTAGTCAGGAATTTTGAATAGGCTTTTCTTGGAAATATAGGAAATATCTTAAAACAGCGCTCGTTATGAGCATAAGACATAACCTATCCCGAAGATAGAATTTGAACTTCTTTTTCGCGAATTTCTTTCCTGTCACCACTTCAACATATTCTGTTAATTCTTGCCAGCATTATGGAGTTGGTAAGGAATAATTGTAAGTGCCTCATATACGAGAATCGGTTTATCAGACTTGGAAATATGTAACCTTTCCTGTTAGTAGGCGGTCATTTTGATGTTTGTTAGGTGACAGTAGAGACTCCAATAAGCGTACACTATTTATAAAGGAATAAGGTCATACTTTAGATCTAAGATAAGACGTTATGACTTCAAGGTCCGTCACGTGACTGTTAGTGCATAACGCCGCTACCTTACGCGTGGCGCTAAAAACTCATTATTACTCGCGCAAATTTTCTTGAACGATGACCTTGCTTTCCCCTCTATATCACAATAAACAGTTGAAGACAAAAGATCGCAGCGAGTACTGATGACTACATTCCAAACACATCTTCACTGGCGCGAAATAGAATCTATGTTCTATTGAAGACGAAACATTCTGTCAGTGATTTTCACCAAAACATCGAAAGAAATGACCGTAGCAGGTGAAGATCCATCACAGGAGATGCCTCGAACTCCTGAGAAAGTTAGAACGCAAATTATTGAGAAAGTTGTGAAGGCATGACAGATTCTCTAGAGATTGGCGTTGCTTCATAAACTCTAGTGGCCGATTTCGTAACTAATACCCCCACTCTACCCGCATTTCTTCAATCCATCGTTCAAGAAAAGTTGCGCGAGTAATATGTAATCGTGCGCTGGAATATGGTGAATATTTGGCAGAAAAAAATTATTGACGGGCTTAAAAGCGTATGTAAGTTCCTGAAATAACTCATAAATAAATTTCAGAGGTTTCAATGAAAGTATGTTACAAATGCAAAATAGCACGCAAAATACTACACAAAGCGATACACAACCACATAATAACAGTATACAGAATGTTTCTAATCGCTTTAGAAGAACTTAGAAGTGTACTAACTCTCAATGATTTCACTAAATTGAACTCATTGCAATCCAAAAATAAACAAAACATTATTTATTTAAAGTTATGAAACTGATAAAACAGGTCTTCAAAATTCAGGTTAGCGCCAAATTGCTTGTGAATTTTTTTTTCTGTAGTTTACAGAATTTCGTATATTGATTTCAAATACAAACACCATTCTTTCTCAAATAAGGTTTTTTTCCACAAAGTGAATTTGAGTATATGGGAAGAGAATTAAATTCGTTATAGAAATATACATTTGCGAATGAGAGTTAAATAGATGATATACAAAATTTTATATGCAGAAAGCCACTCCAAGAATTCACTAACTTTATACTTCGTGGTAAAGTTTTCGTTTCTCAAAAGCTCCACTCGCCACTTCTCCTTTTGTAGGACCCTTGCAATACGCCTCCGCGAAGCATCCAAGAGTAGCTCACAAGCATATCCACGACCCATAAACCCTAGTATCCGCGTTCCATTTCTTTGACATCTTTGTGGAATTTTTCATTCTGTTCTTCGATAACACCACCAACATTTTTGGGAACAGTATTCCTATTGAGAGTGCAGGAAATTAACTTTCAGGCTCATTGAACAGACCATATCTTTGAATTTCATTAACATGTTTATCACTATGGGCTTAAACTTTGTGTGCATATAGTTTCCATGAAATTTCTGTACAACTCTTTGATTGTTGTCCAAGCCCCTTTCTAAAAAAATTAATTGATTGTTTCAAATACGTCATCTTTAAAGAGTTTTCGAATATCTGGACCCATGAGAACCCCTTCTTTTACTTTAGCTTCTGAGAGTCCCGGACATACACAGTGTTACCTAAGCATTGAAAAGACACCACTTCTTGCAGCAAGGCCTTCACAAATTGTTTCATTAGTCCTAGGTTTAGGTGATGTGGTGGAAGAAGGACTTTTCTTCGATCCACCAAACATTCTCTTAAAATATTTTCGCTTCCATGTTCTAAATTTATCGTAGACGGCCACTCTCTTTTGATCGAGTGCTGAATCCTATCTCTCCTTGTTGACGTAGGCGGCCAAATATGTTCAAATTTGGTTCCGCAATTCGGATTAAATCATTTATAACAATGTTTTGGGGCGAATTATCAGCAAATGGCAAATGTCGAACGTGGTGGACTATTTACAGAGAGAAACGGAATTCATTTCTCGTACGAAACTCTTTTAACTGCTTGAAAAACTGGCCAAGAGAGCGCGCCACACACCAGACACTGGAGGCCAACGATCAGGCAGAATTTCGCGGAAATCAGGTCTTTCCGTATAAGTAGCAATTAAACCACATTGAAAAATCAGAAAAGCCGAGAAGTCTCGTGGCAGATCGCCTCAAAGATCCGCAAAGCCCACAACATACCTCACATCCTTCCGCAGTTAACCCAATCAAACAATTCAATAATAACCCCAAATTACAAAATTTCATCCTTCCCCACCATCACATCCTTCGAAACCCTCCCCGGTACTCACGCAAAAAACATCCCCATGACATCCCTCAACTTCACCACCTAGGGCAGAGAAGCAAACTAAAAACAGACTAAACGACTAGTACCGACAATGACCTAAACAACGACACACCCGGAGAAAAAATTCCCTTCCCTTAACATATCCTATCCCATCCCATTCCTATCCCCCCATGACCAGACACCCAAACAAAATAACCAATCTTACCTCTCCCAGAACCCCGATCCTCCTTGTACGGGGGAGTGGACTCTCAAACATAAAAAATAACTAAGCAACGAAAACAAAAGTTCCTAAAGTGAAGAGTTTCTAAAAAAGGGCCGGCACTTCCATAAACAACCGCTTGGTCCTGCCTGCCTCGCTAGCGTAAACGCTATGTAATACTGATACGCGTATTGACTGCAATGAAAGTGGAGTACATTGCTAGATTGGTAGCGTGCCAAGGCTCACTGAAATTGCATTTTCCGTGAACCAGCGATTTGTAGCGCGCCAGGAACCAAATGCGCCTAAGCATTTGCGCCACGAATAACGAATAGAATCAGTCAGAAAAACGTTTGCCTTTCGCCCAGGCAAAGAATCCTCTCTCATGATCAGAACACGGCCAGGCGTATAGCATTTTTCCTTCGCACAATTTCTGCAAAAGCTCTCTCAATCACCTAAGCTATATTACGCAGCCTTTACACTCCTATTCTACTCACGCAGGTGAATTTAGCGTAGCCTCCCTGCCCTAAAGCATGGTTATTACTTTAAGATCGCTGCAAAAAATTTTCTTTTCATAATGGAGATCATTGATACTAATTTATCTTAGCTACCTTCATATGCACAGAATGTTCTACAAGTTATAAAGTGTACTTGTTTCCATTTGTACTTGTCTCCACCCATTTCCTGGGTGAAAAAGAACTACTTTGAGGTTCCTTTTTGATGAATCAATAAAGAGCTTTTGTGTCAACTGTACTTTCAACACACCAAACAGTCCATTGATATCACTGCGGAAAACCAGATCATTTCTCGAGAAAAGTAAGGTATAACGTTTCTTTCTTTATGTGTAAAACATGAGAAATAGGTTTCTGGAGTCAATACGTTATTTTCTTATAGCCTAGAACCACAAAGTGTTTTCGAATCTTTATAAAGACCTCAGACTCTAACCAAGACATTGAGTGATACTTGTGAAAATAGTTTGGGCTCTGCACCGCCTACAGCTATGGATTAATCACTGTTCTCTGATTCCTTGTTAGTGTCATTAAGTTTATTTTGTAGTTTAACTGGCGGTGATGGCGCAAGAATATCTGGCCCATGAGGTTTTGCAGATTGAAAGGTAGTATAAACAATATTCTTGTTTTTTAGATTGTATCCATCTACATTACATGAGAAGTAACAATCGGTAGTGTGATTTGTGGAATTCATCCGTAATATTGGATTCCAAAACTGGAAATATTTCTTCATAACTAGAGACCATTGTTGGAGATTCTTCAAACAGATTCAGATACCTTATGGGGAGCTCATGATTCGTCTTGATTGCAGTATCGTCCAGAAGAGTGCATAAGAAACGTTTTTGTAAATTCAGTAGTGTTGATTTGTTGTTTCCTTGTCATCGATACAGATGATTCGCTTCGCGATGTTTACCCCACGCTTTGCGATGTTTCGCACAGTGCGAAAAAATAAGCTGCTTCGCACTCTGAAAGCAAGCACGAGAAACTGCATTTCAGGCACAGCGTGCTAAAAATGCTTTTTGTGCATGCCTATTTTAGTAAAATTTAATGCCTTTGTGCCTATATATTTAATTCAAATTGAATACCCTTTTGCATGCACATTTTTGGTAAAATAAGTGCCTGTTGGCGTGCTTATTTTAGTAAAGATAAATACCTTTTTGAAAATCTATTTTAGTGAAATTAAATGCAATTTGCACGCCCATTTTAGTACAAATAAATATCTTTTGCGTGTGTAATTTAGGTAAAATAAATGCATTTTTGCATGCGTATATTAGTAGAAATAAATTCCTTTCCACAAGAGTGTTTTAGATCAAATGAATGCCTTTTTCACGTCTACTTACATAACATTAAATGCTTTTTGCATGCCTATTTTAGTAAAATTAAATGTCCTTTTGCCTGCCTATTTGAGGTAAAGTAAATCCCTTCTTGTCTGCCTATTTTAGTCAAAATAAATGCCTTTTGGCATGCCTATTTTAATAAAAATAAAGGCCTTTTCATGCCTATTTTAATAAAGATAAATGCCTTTTGAATGACTAGAAGTTTAGTAAAAACCAATGCCTATTTTCGGCCAAACAAATGTCTGAACGTGTAGATTGTTTGGAGCAATTGGCAGTGGTGTAAGGGCCTCTCCCTCGGGTTGCCCCAGGCGGCGGGGGCGGGGGCGGGGCCGGCGGCGGCGTCGGGCGCGCAGCTTCTGCGCGTCACCAACGTCCTTGAAGCATCATGATAGCACTCTTAAAAATCAAAATATCCGTTTCAAATTCAATGTCTCGCGACCTCTACCAGTCGGGGAAATATCAATTTCGGAGAAAATATTTGTCAAAGACCAGGATTCGAATCACGTCAAGGTACAACTATGTTCTTTAAACTTTTTGCTCGAAAAGAGAAAACTGTGTTTATACAAGTTTGATTTTTATTGAAATCTCTGAAATATCAAAAAATGCATATTCTAAAATTGCTCATTGGAATGTCTCAATCTCCTTCTTCTGGAGTGAGTTTTTCAAAGTATGGCTGAAGAATTAGTATGATACATTTTGCATTATTACCTATCCGTTACAAACAATACCATTGTACGAAAAAAAAGGTCATATCTTCAATAGTTAGAAGTTAAATTGTTGATATACCTCTAATCGCAACAATTCATAAAGACTATTAAGGGAAAGCAAGTTGTACCACACATTATTTAGGTCATCTTGTTATGCTGTTTTTTCTGAAAGATTATTCTTACTAAATAAAAGAGTTTCATGCTAAGAAAACGAAAGAATGGTAACTTATTTCCACCAAAATATTTGACGTTTGTATAATTTGACTTAGTTACGTATTTTACGTAAACACGAATTGTTTAATAATATTTGTACACAAATAAAATTATGTTCTTTATTGCTTTAATTGTGTTTTTATTCATATTTTCATTACAGTTAAAACTGGTACAATAGACACTTTGGAGAAAAACTGACAAAACTTAAAGAAGTAAACTTTATGTATTAAAAATATATACGTTCATTTTTATATATTATGATTAAAAATTAGTTTTCTTAATTTAATATCAACTTGTCATACTACTCTGTGTTAGCACATCTTGAGTTTTTCGTGAGATTTTTATACCTGATTTCATTTTTTCTTTTTTTTGAGATTGAAAACATGGCACTGGATCCACTAACGTATTTTGCAACAGTACTGTTTGGTAACATTTCTTGTACGGATGATTGATTAATTGCTTTTCAATAAAATGATTGTGATATTCTTCAAGTGTGAATATTCCTATAGATCGCACATATTGAAGAAAATGCGAAGAATCTACCTAAGGCGTTGATGTGTGGATTTATAAATTTGGAGTTGATTATTGTATTTATGATTAAATATGAAAACTGTGCTGGTCAGGCGAGGTAGTGCTTGATGTAGAGGGGTGTAAATATTTGTATACACATGTTGAAATAAGTGCGAATAGTGCTTCTGCCTAGGCTGTTCATGTGAAAATTTACATAATTCATCATTAATTTTTCGAGGATTGTGGTTTTACAACAGAATTATTAGATAAAATGTGTTCTACAGGTGATAATTATGATATTCCTATACATTGCATGTATTCAAATAAGTGCGAATACTGCTTCTGCCTAGGTTGTTCATGTAAAAATTTACATAATTCATCATTAATTTTTCGGGGATTATGGTTTTACAACAGAATTATTAGATAAAATGTCTCCTACACGTGATAATTGTTATTCCTATACATTGCATGTATTCAAATAAATGCGAACAGTGCTTCTGCCTCGGGGGTTGACGTGTGTTGACGTTCACGTGCAGAAGGGCTTGGCGTGGAGGGCGATGGGCGGCAGGGGCGTGCGGCGCCGGCGCGGGCGCGGGCGTCCGCGGGGCGTCGCGGTTGGCGGGGCGGGGGCGGGTGCGGGCGAGCGGCGCTGCGTGGGCGGCAGCGCCGGCAGCGGCTGGCACGCGCTCACCTCCACCACGCGCACCCGCGCGCGCGGCACCTGCGGGCGGAGCCACCTGTTGGAACTCGCTGCATCGCTCAGCTGTTTCATACGTAATTGCTCGTTCTACAAAATCACGAGTTGGGCACCGCTCGTTTATGTTCAACTAACTCTCTCGTCGGCTGCGTTCCACTACTTCTGAGGCCGACCGCAGGCGCGCCACCTCCCGCGGGCGGAGCCACCTTTCAGACACACTCGTTACTAGGGGGCGGATTCACAGGCACTCAACACTGGCGATGTGGAGGTTGTTAGCACCCCAGCCTTTGAAGGATACCGAACCTGCGGAAAAGCGGATACGGGAAAGCGTCTACGCTTCTGAGTACCTCTCAGAAAGTCAATTGTTCTGCGAACCCGGGCGTGGTCACACCTGGACGATGAGCGGAAACTTGTTTTATTTTTTCTAGTGCCTGGGATACAATCAAATATAATTATTTATTCCGTGTTATTTTCTTTTCTATGTTTCACAAAACTGTGGCTACTTCGATGGATATTATTAAGGGAGACGACTCAGGATTTTAGGTTAATTTAGAAGCGAAAAACAGAAAATGCAGTGGTGAAGAGGGGGAGAGCGTAGAGAACGTATTTGCGGAAACTGCATTGAATGAAGGACTGTGAAAAAGTGACTTAAAATTGAGGTTGTATTGCGTTAGTCGTAAGATGTTATTAATTGTTCCTCCTTAAACATATTCTGGTCCCCAAAGACAATTTGATAATTAGTCTGAGTATTGGCACAGAATATACTTGGGGGAATGCTTTCTTAGTGGTTCATATTCCATTAAAATATTTTTTAATTTGATAATTAACTTATTTTTATATTAAATCTAACGATAATCCATAACATTTCTTGTTTGTATTACCAAAATACATATGTGATATTTCAACATTTTAAGCAAGTTTTTTCTGTTGGTATATGCGTAGTCCCTACATAACCAGTTACGTGACAAAAATAACCTCCCCAGTTACGAGTTAAAATAGTCAAAATATGCATGCATTTATGCAACTAAAATCAGTAAAATATGCAACAAAAACCTTATAATATGCCCAAGGAATCTGACAGCTGAAGATGTACATCGTAGTTTGGCAAGACATTTGCATAATAACTAATCGTCTGTTTGAAAGGATCTATTGACTGATTTGGTTACATATGTTTATTTAAATATCGTTTCCATGCATAGATTATAACTAATGTCGCTAGGGTGGATAGAATCTATCATCCAAGTACTATGACTTACAACGTGGCTATATATATATATATATATATATATATATATATATATATATATATATATATATATATATATATACACGATTGTACATAATTGTAATTGTGTATGTACTGAACTTGTTGCTACCCTACTATATTATATGTCTGAACCAACATTCACACATAAGAATGGTGTCAAATAACATGAGAAATGTCCATAAAACTGCAAGCACTTAAGCAATCCAAATGAAACTAAATATATCACGAATAAAAGGCATGATTCAGTTCCAAATAAAAATGGGCGTTGCTTGTTATGAAATCGATGATATAAATAGCAATAAAACGGACTAGCAGACACCAAAGAAAAATATATTTGTATATAGCAAGTTTTAATTTATGTAACACAACATTAAAAACATTGACCCATTTCTACCAGAATTTTATAATCACAACTCAAGCAGGCAGCGCAATAAAGTTAACAAATTGAAGTAGAGATGACTCACACATCTGACCTCTTTCCCACAAGCAGAATGTGCGATGCATACACATTTAGATACTATACGTTTAGGGTAAATTTTGAAACTTTTTTAAATTGTACAACATTAGAAGACATTAGCCAACCTCATGACAAGAAATGAAAATTATCTATATTAGCGTTAGTAATTTTTAACGATTTCATTTCACATTTATTACCAACAAAATTAACGACCATATACCTAAAACATAGAACACGTTTATATGTAACAGCGCAAAAACAACAATTTAACTGACTAGCAAAGAGCATTAGGGACCAGAAAAAACACACAAATCCACGTACAATCATTCAAAAAGCAACACTATTAACAGACTATCTGCTAAAACACAGGACAACACAAATTTCTAGAATTTAAAGTTATTCACTCAAAATCACACAAAACCATTAATAAATCAACGACACAACAATAAGAAAGTAAAGTATCCAAATCTACCTAACAAAATCATACTACACGCCTCCAAAATATTGCCATTACACTAATACAAATTCACACATTATAAACATTTTTTTCATTAGTAATAAATTATATTTTGTTGTATCAAAAACATCCAGCAATTCTGAAAACAGACATCAACATATAAATCCCAAAGTGCAATCGTTCACAGAGCCTTGCACCGTCAATCGTGGTGCAACCACATTTACCACGAGATAAACCAATACGTCACCTTCTCCGAGATCCGCTCCATCTTGGCGAGGCGCGCGCGCTCTTCAGCCCGTTCGGCCAACAAGCGCGGGTTGGGGGCGCGCGGCGACTGCCCGCGCCAACATCGCCAGCCAGCGGCGTGTCGCAGCCGTCCCAGCGCCTCCTTCAGACGACGCCCGCGGTCCCGCTCGCCCCCTGCCTCCAGCGCACGCCGCACCCACCGCTCCACCTCTCAACACGGCACGCGCACACACCCTCACGGCACCTCCCCCCCACGCAGCACACAGCCACCCAGCGCCTCCCCTCGCCCCCGCCTCCACCGCACCCACCGCTCCACCTCTCAACACGGCACGCGCACACACCTCACGGCACCCGCCCCCCACGCAGCACACAACCACCCAGCGCCTCCCCTCGCCCCCCGCCTCCACCGATCCACCTCTCAACACGGCACGCGCACACACCCTCACGGCACCTCCCCCACGCAGCACACAGCCACCCAGCGCCTCCCCTCGCCCCCGCCTCCACCTCTCCACACAGCACGCGCCACACCCCCTCACGGCACCCCCCCCCCACGCAGCACACAGCCACCCAGCGCCTCCCCTCGCCCCCGCCTCCACCTCTCCAGACAGCACGAGCACACCCCCTCACGGCACCCCCCCCACGCAGCACACAGACACCCAGCGCCTCCCCTCGCCCCCGCCTCCACCTCTCCACACAGCACGCGCCACACCCCCTCACGGCACCCCCCCACGCCGCACACAGCCACCCAGCGCCTCCCCTCGCCCCCGCCTCCACCTCTCCACACAGCACGCGCCACACCCCCTCACGGCACCTCCCCCCACGCAGCACACAGCCACCCAGCGCCTCCCCTCGCCCTCCGCTCCACCTCTCAACACAGCACGCGCACACACCCTCACGGCACCCCCCCCCCACGCAGCACACAGCCACCCAGCGCCTCCCCTCGCCCCCCGCTCCACCTCTCAACACGGCACGCCTCCCCTCACGCCCCCCCCACGCAGCACACAGCCACCCAGCGCCCCCCTCACGCCCCCCCCCCACGCAGCACACAGCCACCCAGCGCCTCCCCTCGCCCCCTGTCCCACCGCTCCACCTCTTCACACAGCACCCCCCCCACGCAGCACACAGCCACCCAGCGCCTCCCCTCGCTCCCCGCCTGCACCTCTCCACACAGCACGCGCACACCCCCTCACGGCACCACCTCTCATCACAGTTTAGTGTTGAGTGTAATGCCCGTGCTACACGCTCATTTTTTTATATTGTTGATTTGGCAGAAAAATGATTGTCCAATCGGGATGTAAATTATCCAAAAAAAGCTGCAGTTACTTAATTTTTTGGTTAATTCTTTTCTAATTGCACTAACTTGTGCTCTTTGTGGCGTTCGGAATTTTTCCTTGTCTGCTATGCGTGTGGTGCCATTGAGTGCTTGTGTGTAGTTTTGACAGCTCTAATGTGTGGTGAGAAAATTTCATATATTGTGTTCTAATTTTGCCTCGGCTTGTGCTCAGGCCGAATATAACGTCACTGTATTTGTAACCACAAATTGCGATGAACAACTGTTTTTTTTTATTGGTTCCTAGTGATGACGAGCTACTAATATGCTAATATCATTAGTGCTTTAAGTGCTGTGCATGTGTTTGGCTCGAGAAGTGGAAGAGATCTTGCCCTACTGGATAGCGAGGCCCGCCGCCGACCTACCTGTCGGCTTGCGGGGTTTTCACCAATCAGATATCTTCCATCAGCGGCGGCGATGGTGTAACGGTTAGCGTACCGAACTGTTGTACAAGTGTTGAACAAGTTGGTGGGTTCAAACCCGATCGAAGCCGTGGATTTTTAAGGGCGAAAAAATCTTTCGTACGCCTTCCTTTGGGGGGGGGAGTAAAGCCGGCTGTCCCATGTTAGTTACTTGCATGTAAGAGATCCTCAAGCCTAAATGACGCCTCTGAGCTAAATTCAAGTCGCCTGTTTCTCGCCCAAGAAATACTTCCTTTCTCTGCTAGTTGATGAAAGGAGCGTAGCGAAATTTGCGGACGGAAGAGCGGGCCTCATGGCCTGAGTCTCGCCACGTAAAATAAGGCTTCAATTCAATTCCATCGGCGGGGCAGTCGCCTGGCTTTGATCGAAGAAACAACGGAAAACCACCGATCAGAGCACCGACTTGGTGAATTATTCTCCAGACAACGACACAGCCCGACCTCGCTACGTAGTTATGGTCGTAAATTCTGCCATCGTCGGACCGCGCGCCACGAACGTGCGGTCAGACGCCTTGTAGTGACATCGTTTGATGCCCTGAGCCACCTCTCCGGGCAGTTGTTTGATTTTCAGATCATTTTTCGTTGCCCATAGGATATATTTTATCACAGTTACAAGCAGAGAACAAAATGTCTGGGTAAAACACTGTTGCTCGTTCGTTCAGTTTCTATACGAAAACAGAACCGAATTGAAAATAATATTATTTTTCCATTCATTTTCTTCGCGGAATATAGTATAAAAATGACCTTGTAAAACGGGCTTATGAATTATCGAAGGAGTGTCGTTACCTTGAAAGAGGGGTCTCACTTCCGCTTCGAAGACCCCTTCCGGTTCCTCGGCTCCACGTGGGCCTTCCGGCCCTTCTGCTGTAACACACATCGCAGGCAGTGGTACACAGGAGGCCCTTTTTCATAAATTATTCCATTTAAAAAAATGTTGTGACATTTGTTTTTTGTATGCCGGCATTATAAATGACCTTTTGCAAGAAATTGTTCATAAAATGGCATACTTATGAAACACATGATGTATTAGCATTCATAGCACGAATATTTGCGTCATCACACATTTAGCCAATCACAGCGAGAGATGCGTGGGGAGGTAGAGATAAGTGGAACAGTCCACCAGCGTTTCTACGCACAGATGTCAAATACTTGAGACGTCACAAGAAAGTTCTTTCGGAAAATAAAGTTTTCTTCCTTTGATTCTCTTATTAATTTATAATTCTGCTGTACAAAAAAAATAACATGCAACACGTTTACAATGTTGTTTAATTGCATTCGTGCAAATTTGAAAACTCGTTCTAACGTTTCTCGTTTTCAAAACATGTACTCTTACAATAAAGCTATGCGTTATAAACTAGTTTACTAAAGTAGTATTATTGGTTTTATGCGAGTTCTTACACGAGATGCGAAGTAATTTTGTGCCGGGGCTGCTTCTTGAAAAGTTAGGAAGTCAATGTTTCGAGACGGCATTTAGAGTAGCCATCTCCTTCGTCTGTGCCTTCAGCCGTGTGGACAGATTCCTCGGGCGAAGTCAAGAATGAACCGAAGCGCAAAGTTCTCTGATTGCATCTGCTGCCTGACCCTTCCCATCTCTCAGATTCACGCCCTTCCGTCTCCGTCCGTCGATCAACACCAGGCGAAAGCCGGAGGACTATCCTATTAAACGGGCCACGGACCGCATGCGATCTTCCTTCCTCTTGTTCTAACCTCTCCTCTTCCTTACTTACACATACTCCTCCATGCACTACACTAGCACAAAGGCCGGGAGACCCGTCGGGAGCTTAGAGCTTGCCCGGCTGGGGCGGTGCCCCGCTGGTGGGAGATGCCTGGCTGGGGAAACCCCGCTAGCCGACGGTAGGTCGGCGCTGGAAGTCACCACAGAGCCGGGGAAGATCACCTCAGCTCCCGAGTACTACACTTACGGGACTAATGACCCTAGCAGTTAACGCGCCTGAAATTACTAACAATCAATGAATCTAAGCTCCCGAGAAGTCTCACGGTATGGAAGGTATTATAGTGCATGCTAGTGTGTATATAAGGGGTGAAGGTAAGAAAAGAAGATGAAGGATGATCGCGAACGGCTCATGGCAACTGCTCTGGCGTTTGCTTGGTATTGATCCAACAAACCACGAAAACTTTCCAGTCAGAGCAGCTGGGCGCAAAGAATTGTCGCCCAGAGAGAGGGTTAATTCATCCAGCTATGTAGTGAGAGTTGAAATTCAGCTACCGTCACTAGGGAAGGCAAAAAACAAACATCGATGTTTTGAACCAGTTGTCGCTGCTTAGACGGAGAAATTTCTTTATGGTGGTTTGTTCAGGATGTTATTTCAATTATTCAATTTTTTACAATTTTATTTACTTTTTCAATTACTCACTTTATTACAATTTTAATAAAATATCTATTATATTTCATGGGCAGGCATAAAGTTAAAGACGATAAATATTTACGTCTTTACGATAAGTATTTTTAAATCTTTTAGTTATACGAGACCAAACAACAAAATATAAGTCACTTAAGCACAATAATTAAAACGGGAATAGGGTAAGAATATACCACCTATTTTATCATTTTTAAAACATCGATGTTTTTAACAAGGACGTTTTTTCGATGTTTCTATCGACACCGAAGCCTTTTTGGAGATGTATCGATGTTTGGGTAAACTTGTCATCGCTAATCGTGAGCGCTAGGAGCTTCTGCTCAAAGATCCTGCAGGGGCAACAGTTGTGGCAATGACACATCCCAGTCTGTGTGTACTCCGATAAAGTGCCCCCTCCGATGGCTCGAGTGCAGGTAGATAGTTCTTTATCTCGGCTCCCACACACGCTATCGCTAGTCGCACAGCTCTTTCTCACTATCAACAGACACGCCTGCCTTCTACATCTCCTGCCACAAACATACTACCAGCTGCGACGGCTGAGAAGCGACATCGTATAATCGTTGCACCATAGTAACGAGAGATGAGTTAATTTATTAGCGTTTTCACTTACTAAATTCATCAGTTCCGTAAATGTAGTGCATGATTTAATCGCCGGACGTGACGGATATTGCCTCAGTGGACGGCGGGATCCGGTGCCAACCTGTAAGGCCGCTTGTGAGGCTTTCCCTCATCTAGGCATCTCCCCAGACGAGACAAACGTTAAGCTCTCGACTTGTCTCCCGACATGTGTGGTAGTGTAGTGCATGTAAGTATAAGTGTGTGTAAGTAAGATGTGCGGAAAGGACGAGGATGGGGAAGGAAAGATGGCGCGCTGTCTGTGCACGGTTTGTTAGGATACTGCTGAGGCATTCGCTGAGTGTGGATCGAAGAAACCTCGGAAAACTGTCGATCAGAGCAGCTGGCCTCTAGAATTCTCCTCCAGACAGCGACTGAATTTGACCTAGGTATGTAGCTAGGGACGAATATCCTGCCACCGCGAAGACTTGAACCTAGGACCTCCTGGTTTAAGGCACTGGTGGGAGTCGCGTCGCGTGAGAAATATGAGCTCTTTCCGCAGTAAATACATGCTGTATACGGATATTCCAGTGAATACTATAACGACAGATTCATATGCAATAACGAATTGAAAACGTTCAGAACAAACGTTCAGAGAGCTTTTCGCTACTCAAAAGAAATTTTTCACACTTGAAGGGCCAGCCACACTCTGAGACATTCCAAAACGAACTGAATAGCAGTGCCTTGCAGGCCAATGGCGGCGCGGCGCCGTGGACCCACGAGCAGCGATCTATGCGCCTGGCCACGTCGATCACCACGTTCACGGGTTGAAATGTTAGAGTCTCGTAAACTAATCGCAAAGCAACAGTCAGTTCACGACGGTCTCCTTCTTCGAAAACGTTGCAATAGTTTTGACGCAAGGTTACTTTAACGAACGATGGCAGATAAATTAATTCTTATACAGAGAAATATTAACTTTAGCGTCAGGATCCCTACAGCAGCAGAGCTCACACTGTAAACCAATGAGAATCATCTTAACACACGTGCATTTGTTTACATCAGGATTTTTCTTAGGGTGAACGGATAATAGATACATGAACCCATCAAGCCGACGATTAGTATGTCCTGTTAAATTCTTGTGTGTGTATGTTTTGGGTGAAATATTGTTCGCCACCAAATGGACGGATATTTTCCCGAAAATTGCGCTTTCTGCATCAACGACCTACGTACAACAGGCGCGCCACGCGGGTGGTCCCTGATGCACCTGGGGTGTGACTTTTAGTTTGTCCGCCAGATGTAGGTTTAAGTTTCCTATATCCGACCAATGTGTTTGGGGGACAGCGAGATCTCTTTAGGCGGGATATTGTTGGAGGGATTTTAATTTTGCCGGCCATCTGCCCAGGGTTTTTTTTACATGCCACAAGAGTGACGTAGATACTGTGGATTTTCCACCCTTCAAAACTCCACGCACATCGGCCGAGATCGAAACAGCGCACTGGAGTTTCATAGGCTAGTAAGGAACTCATTGCTGTGGTCGACTGCGTGCCTTTAAAAGTGCCGCCGGAAATTAGTTCCGGCGCCACTCAAGAGAGGCCGGCGGTAGCAGACGCCGCGGCGCCGTCACGCTCGACCAGGCTCCGGAGCGGACGGGCGCATCCGTATCTGAAAGCTGGCCAGCGGATCCGCAGCCCGAGCCGGCTATAAGAGCCGCGCCCGGGGGGCAAGTCACAGTCAAGCGCCTGCCTGCTTCGAGACGTGATTAGAGAATGGTGAACAAGTGTGACGATACGGTTACGGATACGGACTCCCTCTCTCGTGAAACAGTGAACGGTACAGCGGCTGCGATTTTGGACATCTCCCCGGGAAATTGTAACTTGGACATTCTCCGGTACAGGATAAAGGAAAATTCTTTGGATCAGGCTTTCTGGTAAATTGTTTGGATCAGGCTTGAATTTGTCTACCTCTGTACTGATTGTGGTTGGAATAAATCCATTTTAGAAATTGCTTTCTTTTGGATACTACACTCGTCACCCAACGAGGTGCACAAAGTAGCTTTACGTGTGGGCAATGGCTCCCTTCGTGTGCAGCGATGCTCACGCGCGGCGTCCTCTGCAGGCGGAGGGCGGCGCAGAAGAGGCGCCAGCGCTGCTCCGGGGCCTCCGCCGCGAAGATCTCCTGCAGCTCCTCCACCTGCAGCGCCCGCAGCACCTTCAGGCTCCCGGCCGGCACCTTGGGCGCTGCGCCACACACTCTATTCAGTTCAATTCAATTCAAGGGCACGGGCCTCCGCCGCGAACATCTCCTGCAGCTCCTCCACCTGCAGCGCCCGCAGCACCTTCAGGCTCCCGGCCGGCACCTTAAGCGCTGCGCCACACACTCTATTCAGTTCTATTCAATTCAATTCAATTCAAGGGCACGGGCCTCCGCCGCGAAGATCTCCTGCAGCTGCTCCACCTGCAGCGCCCGCAGCACCTTCAGGCTCCCGGCCGGCACCTTGGGCGCTGCGCCACACACTCTATTCAGTTCAATTCAATTCAAGGGCACGGGCCTCCGCCGCGAACATCTCCTGCAGCTCCTCCACCTGCAGCGCCCGCAGCACCTTCAGGCTCCCGGCCGGCACCTTGGGCGCTGCGCCACACACTCTATTCAGTTCTATTCAATTCAATTCAAGGGCATGGGCCTCCGCCGCGAACATCTCCTGCAGCTCCTCCACCTGCAGCGCCCGCAGCACCTTCAGGCTCCCGGCCGGCACCTTGGGCGCTGCGCCACACACTCTATTCACTTCTATTCAATTCAATTCAAGGGCACGGGCCTCCGCCGCGAAGATCTCCTGCAGCTCCTCCACCTGCAGCGCCCGCAGCACCTTCAGGCTCCCGGCCGGCACCTTGGGCGCTGCGCCACACACTCTATTCAGTTCTATTCAATTCAATTCAAGGGCACGGGCCTCCGCCGCGAAGATCTCCTGCAGCTCCTCCACCTGCAGCGCCCGCAGCACCTTCAGGCTCCCGGCCGGCACCTTGGGCGCTGCGCCACACACTCTATTCAGTTCTATGCAATTCAATTCAAGGGCACGGGCCTCCGCCGCGAAGATCTCCTGCAGCTCCTCCACCTGCAGCGCCCGCCGCACCTTCAGGCTCCCGGCCGGCACCTTGGGCGCTGCGCCACACACTCTATTCAGTTCTATTCAATTCAATTCAAGGGCACGGGCCTCCGCCGCGAAGATCTCCTGCAGCTCCTCCACCTGCAGCGCCCGCAGCACCTTCAGACTCCCGGCCGGCACCTTGGGCGCTGCGCCACACACTCTATTCAGTTCTATGCAATTCAATTCAAGGGCACGGGCCTCCGCCGCGAAGATCTCCTGCAGCTCCTCCACCTGCAGCGCCCGCCGCACCTTCAGGCTCCCGGCCGGCACCTGGGCGCTGCGCCACACACTCTATTCAGTTCTATTCAATTCAATTCAAGGGCACGGGCCTCCGCCGCGAAGATCTCCTGCAGCTCCTCCACCTGCAGCGCCCGCAGCACCTTCAGACTCCCGGCCGGCACCTTGGGGGCTGCGCCACACGCTCTATTCAGTTCTATTCAATTCAATTCAATTCAAGGGCACGGGCCTCCGCCGCGAAGATCTCCTGCAGCTCCTCCACCTGCAGCGCCCGCAGCACCTTCAGGCTCCCGGCCGGCACCTTGGGCGCTGCGCCACACACTCTATTCAGTTCTATTCAATTCAATTCAAGGGCACGGGCCTCCGCCGCGAAGATCTCCTGCAGCTCCTCCACCTGCAGCGCCCGCAGCACCTTCAGACTCCCGGCCGGCACCTTGGGGGCTGCGCCACACGCTCTATTCAGTTCTATTCAATTCAATTCAATTCAAGGGCACGGGCCTCCGCCGCGAAGATCTGCAGCTCCTCCACCTGCAGCACCTTCAGGCTCCCGGCCGGCACCTTGGGCGCTGCGCCACACACACTATTCAGTTCTATTCAATCATGCCATCCATCAGGGAGGATGCATGAGGACGCGTTGTAGCAATTGACAGCACTATCACATACGTGCATCTGCCAGCTGCGCAGAAGATTGAGATAGCAGTCGATTGTTGATTTAGTTGCTTTGCGACGCGTTGATTTAGTTGAAGAAGTCATCAATAGATGGCAATATAATCGAGAAGGAACTCCTCCCGTTGTCCCTTAAAACTCCAATAAAAATAATTCCTCGCTTTGATACTGGAGCGCAAATAGATATGGGCAGTGAACTCAGGACAGGAGAAAAAGCTGGATGTTCCTCCTGAGAGCTTTTTCGCTTCGATTAAAAGCGTGCGTAGTCGAAACTCGAGCAAACGCAATAATATATGATACATTTTCCCTCTAAATACCTAAGCAAAGAATTATATTTGTGAATTAGGGGCAGAAGATATGTAAGAAGGACTTTCCCCTTCCCTCCCATGAGAAACCACCGCTGATAACTACAGTAGTGCTCAGAAAACCGCATCACCTTTCTTACAGTTGTAATCTGCAATATAATCATGAAAATACACCACTTGATATGCAAATATCGAGGGAGTTATGGAGTTAATAGAATCAGAAACACCATATAAACCACCTAAAATATATGATTATTAATTTATACAAATATTTGTTTAAATTTTTGAGATCGGATTAATAAGGAAAACAAAGAATGCCCATTTTCTCCAGGTGATGCGCTACTCTATTTATTCCTTGCTTCTCACGTTTGCCCGGAGCGGCGCGCGCGTTGATTCGGGTGGGCGTCGTGCAGAGCGCGCCGCAGTCGCCGTCCTTCTCCTCGTGCCGCTTCTTCTTCTTCTCCTCCCACTCCCCCCGCCGGCCGCCAGAGCGCTTGAGCGCGCCACCGTCGCAGCTGCGACAGCAATGGGATGTCCGCAAGGCCTCATTCACAATTCAAAATGTAAACGTAAATATAATGTAGCCGCAAAATCTAGAAATGAGTTATTAACCGAGACCATTCACAATGCCTTGACGTTACCGTAGTCGTATCCCGTAAAACTTAACGAGTTCACAAGCATCAAGCTTTTACGTTATAACGGCATTCTTCCGAAGACCAATCAGAGAGCAGCATGAAGGAAACACATGGGTTTTTAGATTGTGTTCAGGCACTTTGTGGTTATGTCATTTCATTAGTGTTATGCACTGAACTAGTTTGATGCGAATAGTGAATTCAGAATAAGAATTTGAGCAATTTTTCTTGTGATTTCAACTTGACGTGACAAATAAAACAATTACGTTCGGCGAATTACTTGTGAATTTAGTACAATAGTATCCTTTTTTATAAAATAAAGGAAAAGCGAGCACTAATACAACAGCTACTCGCATTTATATGCAATAAAGACAAATCGATAGGAAAATCGAAGAGAAAGCCAGAAACCATGGTGAAAAGATCCTTCCGCCGTGTTAGAAACGAATTGACAATCGATGAAGCTTCAATATCCTGAAATCTGATTGGCTGATGCCGGTCCGGGTCAAATTGTTTTCTTACCAAATTGAAGAACAGAGATTTTACTTTCATTTCAATTATTTTTTAGAGTACTTCAACATGGTCGATAACGAACATACTACCTTAAATATTTTTTTCTTAACGGTAATACCTTCGCAACTGTTATGCAAAACAACAGTGGTTTCGTTTACTCTCTTATTGGCTGTTATCAGTTGAAATTCATAGTATTGCAACCTCCTGAGCAAAATCCGAACTAAAAGCTTCTTTTTTTATTTAAAGTCGCATCGACTTGTACGTCATTAGCGACCATTATTGCTTGTAACGGTATGGAAACCGTGAGATTGACACGATATGATGATGATAGGGGGTGAAAGGACGAACACAATGCAACCATACCTGAGGAGAGACTCGATCCTTCGGTTCGAGATCGCTACGGCACTACTTCCTTAGCTATCTAGGCCACCGGATCGGCTAAAAGCTTTTGCTGCAACCATTTTGTACGATAAGCGTTTCACAGCAGCTAATCAATCATCATTAGGAAGTGTTTAAATTTCATTAATAAATAATTCGTCATTATTATGCTCCATATACCACGTTATTTTTATACGAATATGTTACTAGCGGAACCCGGCAGACGTTATTTGCTCTTCACTTCCCTCTTTCTCCTTCCCTCACTCGCTTCGTTTCTCCCTCTCTCTCCCCGTCTCTCCCTCTCTTCGTCCCTCTCTATCTCTCCCTATATTTTCGTCTCTCTCTCTCTCCGTCTCTCTCTCTCTCTCTCTCTCTGTCTCATTCACATTTAGTTGCAGATTCTGCAAGTCTCTAAGCGGATGGGTGTGACTGAGAAGCGCCGGACCAGCAAACATGTAACAGGGATTGTGAGGCACGCCACACTCCATAAATGCGATCTCTAGACTACTTTCACCAACACTCATACATTACAGAAAACACTACGCAACACTACAGACCCAATCCCACCTACCTCCTTATGCGGGGTCTATGCTCTCACTTGTAACGCTATATACATAGGACAAACAGGCCGAAATCCACACAGAGAATCAAAGAACACGAACAAGTATGGGAAAAAACTACCACAATTTCACACATCGCGGATCACTTAAATTTAAACAAACACACATTTGATAAACACATAAATTTCCGAATTCTAGAAATTGAAAACAGGTACTGGAACAGAATAAAATTAGAATCCCTACATATACACAACATCCTCATAAAACGGAGCATGACTTGTCTTCACCAACAAATCACTGAACTCTCTTCACCTCTGCTAAAACACCCCTAACCCCCCCTCACTCCACTTGTCTTCGCTCGCCCGGCCCCACCTCACGCCTCCACCAGCACCCCCGCGTCTTACGACCCTTCGCCCGCACCCCACCCCTCTTCCCGCTCCCACCCGCTGCCGACCGACGCTCTGTTCTTAAACAACACACACTCTAAAAACCGCAGAACTTTGTTTTCAGCCCGGAAGCTCCAAGGTATGTACGACCCAGTTTGCTTACGCATACAATGTCTATATTTTGTATACAATATTTTGTACTAACTTTTACTTAATTTTTTATAAAATATGTATTAATGAAATTTTATTTCGATAATTCTAATTTTAGCTCTGAGGATGATCGCTACGCGGTACAAACGATCTCTAGCAAAATAAATTGTTGATACCAGACAACACCTTTAATTAACCATATTTAATTATTAGAAGGTATCTACCTCACCAGCGATCTAATAATTATTCGATATTTTAAAATTAAATTGAATTGGTCCACATGATTTTATCAATATCGTCATACAGTAAAATACATACATCCGTGAAAACACGAACTGAAAATTTCTATATCTTGATTTGTTCTTAAAATGTTCAATTACTTTCAATTGTTTGCGCTGTATATTTTCATTGGTAATTTCTCTAGATCCTCCTCCAGAGTTCATGCTCTCACCATATTTGTTTTCTGCAGTGTCCACTGTCCTTTAAGAATCTACATGCAGCGTTGATACCCTTCCATGCCACTAGCACTGTCCGAACCCCGCCCCACTCACCGAAAACCCGACAAATAACATACGAGATCCTTTCGGCAGCGGCATGGCGCCAACGGAAAATGAAACTGATCGTTTGTCCGCCGGGAAGATGGTGGTGGGCCCGATTTTAGGTCCGCTACTTCCATCTCTGATGAGACTTCTTGGTTAATGAACTTGGGTTGACGATATTTCTTTCCACGTTGCCTAGTGTTGAAAATTCTGGCACTAAAGAGATAAATTATTTTCCAGAAGGGAATTAATTTTCAGGAAGTTGTATTTTCTTCGTTCACCATAGCCGAGATTCACAGCTCACTAAAACCGTGTTTTCTTGAACTTATTTGTAAATTACGTGCAACGAGACCAGAGCCGTAAAGTTCACTATAACCGGAACAGAGACAATTCACTATATACGAGTTCACCATAATAAAGAACTCAATACATCCGAGAGTTCACTATATCCGAGTCCACTATAACCGAGAGATCACTTTAACTGAGTTTTCTATATCCTAGTTCACTATACCCGGACCAGTGACAATTCACTATACCCGAGTTCGCTATAACCGGACCAAACACAGTGGACTGTAACCGATAATTGACTATATTCGAGTGCACTATAATCGAGAGATCACTTTAACCAAGAGTTTGCTATATCCTAGTTCACTATACCCGGTCTAGTGACAATTCACTACACCCGAGTTCGCTATAACCGCACCAGAGACAGTTCATTATAACCGATAGTTCACAATAGCCGATAGTTCACTATAGCCGATAGTTCTCTATAACCGATAGTTCTCTATAACCGATAGTTGGCTATAACTGATTCGCCTGGTACCTGGCGTGCGCGGGTGGCGGCGGCGGCAGGGGCCGGCGGCGGAGGGCGCGCAGGGCCTGGCGCAGGAGGCGCTGGCGGCGCTGCGGGGGCGGCAGGAGCGCCGGCAGGCCCTGCAGGCCCGGCAGGCGCGGGGTCACGGCCGCCTCCAGGCGCGCGAACTGCGCCTCTAGCCGCGCCTCCACCTCCGCGCCCGACACGTCCACCCACGGGTGCGCCCGCTCCACGCGCCTGCGCCAGCACCGCCGCGCACACTGGGATGAAACGCCTAAAACGCGCTGAAAATTCAATATCTCTTGCAAAATGCAAAATAATGGCTACATTGGGCTTTTCGACCTCACTAAATACGAATGTGATATCAAAAAAGAAAAATTCTAAATGGCGGATGCAATATGGCGGAAGACATTTGGATAAACGTGGAAGAATGAAACAAAGATGAGTATATAGAAATTTTCAAACTTACTGATTACGAATATGATATGAAAAATGAAAAATTCAAAATGGCGGATTAAGGATGGTGGATGATTTTGAAAAAACGTGGAAGAACGCAATAAAAATTATTATATTTGAATTTTTACTACGAATTTCAAACATTTGAACAAATAATATTTTAGACAGCCATCAGTAAAGCATTTACTTTTAGATGCACTGTGCTAAAAGTGAGACTATGCTCAAATGTTCAGGTTACAACAAAACACTTTTGTCTGATCGCGTACAACTGTTCTTAGCCCTAGATTACAAAGGTCTGTCAGACGACGCAACTAGTGCCAAAAGTTTACCCCTCCCCTCTGCCTCTCACTCACTGTTTCGCAAACTCTGTGTAGCTTCATTGTTTCTTGTGACTAGCCGGTAAAATACATGTATCGTTGTGCCCATGCATATTTCTGGTATACACCATATAAATACGCGTCGTCCAGTAGACTACGCCTTTCTAGTTATGTCTGTGATATTTTAGTGCTTTACGTAACACGGCACCAAATTAGTGATATTTGCATTGAAATAAAATGAAAGTCAGCTTCGCTGACCAAAATATTGTATGACAAACGTGCTAAAAGTGGTTTTATTTTTCTCGTAGGATGCCGGACTGTCGGCCTCGTCGGTCTTGTGACGCAACATCTCTTTTTCGCAAAATAAAACATAGATTTTACAACTCGTTTCATAAATAACTTTTTTTCGACAGTCATTAGTAAGTTTGGTTCTTTCACGATATCAAAATGCAATTTTTAATATTCAAATTATCTGTGAATGCCACAAAGAAAACAAAATGCCTTCGTCTTACTGCTTCAAAAGATTACATTAGACTGCTTTGGCTTTTTGCTGCGAAATAAGTCTATTGTTAAGTTAAGGGGTACATGTTGGAAGAGAAAGTTGTATCTTCTCACTATTTTTTAGTATGTTTTCCTTTATATATAATATTATATATAATTCCTTATATATATTATATATATATTTCCTTTATATATAATATATATATATATATATATATATATATATATATATATATATATAATATTAATATCGATTTATATACAAATTTTACGAACAAGGACAATATTTTATACTTTTAAATTAAGTTTAACTGACTCATTATCGGATTTGTGCCTATTTTCACGATTTTATAGAATGATCGTGATGCATATACTATAAATATCATCAAGAAATTTGAAAGGGGGATATTGCGGGATTTTTATCTTATCACCACTTTTTCACTCATTTTAAAATAAATTTTCTTGTTTACCGGCACAAACATTCATTTAAAAAACGTGTTTAACATGAAAAAAATAAGTAAACAAGGGCTTATAATTCAGTACATACCTTCTGTAACACGTTTCATTTTAAAATTTGAATACTTATTTTCACAGAAAAAAAAAATTGGTTTCAACTCCGCACTATAATTTCCGTCTGGCTTGAATGAGGCCGTAAACACTATAGCCTTATGTTCAGCCTCAAATGCAGCTCTCACTTGTAAGCTCCGGCCGTTCGGGATTAAATAGTTCCAACAATAGTGTAGCCAACCTAAGAGTTAAAAATGCTCAACTATAAACTTTTCTTTTCGAATTTTGGCCAGGTTTACGGCATTTTATCCCAATGTGTGACGGTGACGGCGTTTAGTGTATCGTACTGTTATACCGAAGGATGAAAACGAAACTGGATGCAGGTGGGTTATGCATTTTGGAGGAGGTAGGTAAACGGCTAAGGTAACCTTACCACGGAAAGCAGACGGTATATGCCCTCCTCGGCAATGATCGATCACATCTGAGAAGGGGATTCCGCAAAATCGAAAATAGAGCCATGAAGGAGAGAAAGAGTGAGAAAAGCATTTTGGAGCATAACGCATTTTAAATTATCATCTCACCTGGCCACTAGAAGTTTGAAGGCAAACAGTCTGTCTTCTCTAGAATCCAGCATGTATATATACGACAGCTCTTCTATTGGGAGTTCGTGCAGGGGCGAAAACTTACTGATGATATGCGATGCCGAACCTGGAAGATCAACTAGCACAGCCTCAGCTTGTTTGGGGATTCAATTACTTGAAAAAAATTGAATAAAATAACGAATTCAATACTCAGGACTCAAAGAGTTTCATACAACGAATGTAAAAAAGACGCAGTTCAATAACGTAACATGTTAAAATAAACTGTGTTTTCGGCCCAGAAGCTGCAAGCTCTGATGATGATCGCAACGCGATCGAAATGATCATAAGTTGATTAAACAGTTTTGATACCGGACAATATCTTTAGTCATTTATCATAATAAAAAGGTATCTACATCACCAACAATCCAATTAATAACGTAACATGTGTATGGAAAATATTTACTGGCGAGCCGCCACGTCCTTGGAGCCTTGATGCCGCATGACGTCAGATGGTCGTAAGCAAGTGACTCACTGATAACGAAAATTCAGTCGGTAGGCGCAGTATGGGAATAGCCAGAATAACACAATCAATTATTTACATGTTTAAATCAAAACAGTTTCATTGTTTTTAAATTTTTGCTGAGTTACTACGCCTTAGGGTCCTCTCATTTAGCCAAAGGCTTCGTAGTTTTCCTTCGACTGCTGCACACGAAGAAAATTATAGTTATATAGATAACGTGCGTCGTGTAATAATGTTCTGCAATGTTAAACCTGGATCCTGCTATTTTTACCAGGAGTTACATGAAGATACCATGTACCATCCTGGTACATTTAAATACCAGGATTTTAAGTCTACTGTAATTGGCGATGTATGATTCGTGTAATAATAAATACGCATAATTATTTCATTTGATAATTTAAAACTAACACTAATATTACAAATAACTATATCGGTGAAACAATAGGCGTAAAAACAAACTCCAAACCACCTGAACCCCTGCAAAGGCTTCAACACCAAACCAATTCGATTTATTAAATACATCATTAAAGTTATCCTATTGGAAAGGTATTTGATGATTCAGTTGATGTTGAATATCATTGATGCGTTTTCTATTCTTTGAAATCCCCACTTTTGTCAGAATTTCGCAACTGTTTTTTTTCACTTATCAATGTTTCTCCCTACCAAGATCCCTGCGCCTCTCAGGTTAACCAAATATAATTTATGGTAATTGTGACAGCAGTTACGTCACAATATAGATAAGATATTGTGCCGTAATTAATGTGTAATGTTAACAAACATTTTTAGTCCATTGTGCTAAAACACGTCTCCCTGTGGCAACGCCTCACCTTCGATCACCTCGGGCTGCAGGTCAGAGATCAAAGGCAGCGCCTCTTCCCCGATGCGAATGTCCAACGGGAAGCACACTTGGTAGTCGAGGTGGATTTCTTGGCTGCGACAGCTGCCGGCACATCAGCGGTTGTTAGCGATTTGGCAATTTTTTACTTGATTGATTAAAATCTGTGATTCCGGGCGCGACAACGGCCGCATTAGTCCCGTAATTGGCGTGCATTTTCCCCTCAGGAGATTGCAACGGTCTTCCCCCTGGATGGAGAGATCCGGCCATGTACCAGGATACCAGATACCATGTACCAGGATGGTACATGGTATCTTCATGTAACTCCTGGTAAAAATAGCAGGATCCAGGTTTAACATTGCAGAACATTATTACACGACGCACGGCAACTATATAACTATAATTTTCTTCGTGTGCAGCAGTCGAAGGAAAACTACGAAGCCTTTGGCTAAATGAGAGGACCCTAAGGCGTAGTAACTCAGAAAAAAAAGAAAGAAACTGTTTTGATTTAAACATGTAAATAATTGATTGTGTTATTCTGGCTATTCCCATACTGCGCCTACCGACTGAATTTTCGTTATCAGTGAGTCACTTGCTTACGACCATCTGGCGTCATGCCGACAGTTAGCGGTTCTGACCTACTCAACCAGGTATTCCCCCAGCGAGGCACCACCCAAGAGGGTACAAGCACTAAGCTCCCAATATGTGTGACAGTGCAGTGCGTTGTATATGTGTGAAGGGGTAGAATAGGTCAAGTAATAGGAAGGAAAGATCGCGCACGGTCCATGTCTCTGTTGTTAGGGTACTGCTCGGGCATTCGCCTGGTATCGAAACCACGGAAAACTACCGCTCAGAGCAGCCGACTGCTAGAATTCTCCTCCAGACAGCATCAGAACTCGACTTTGCTATCTGGCTAGTGTCGAAAATCCTGCCGCCGGGACAGGAACCGTAGGATCCCCCGGTCAGAAGCCTAGCAGTGACATCCGTTGAAGCTTTGAGCCACATCTCCCGGTAGAAGTTTTGCCTAGCGTAGAGTAAAACGTTGGAAGAAAATCACGCGTCCAATACCGTGAGAAACTAAAAAAAAGAGTTATTTTACTACGTTTATGCAGTAAAGAGAAAGCATTGAAATACTGCAGCTGAAATATCGAAATTCATTTATCGACAGAAAATCCGTGTTGTCGGTCCCTGGTTACGAAAAAGTGGATAAATCTTGTTCCTGCTTGTAGTACATTCTTGCCTCTATTACTAATAAAGCGAGGACAGAATCCGCGTTGTGTCTCCTTGATACCAAAAAGTTGATGGACGGTAAAACGCTCGCCTGTCCGTCTGCGGTCAACGCGAACGCCTAAAACATTCAGACCATTTTGTACAAAAATATTTCCCAATAGATCTGAGCGAACTCAAACCTCTGCGATTTTGAAACATATTTTTAGTTTTGAAATTACTTTACATGAAACCTCAATAATATTTATGAAGCCTCAAAGTTTTCAAAATTTTCTCAAAATGTCTTCAAATTTATGTTTTAACTTTGTACTCTGATAGCGTAAAGAATGCTTAAAAAATGACGCAGGACTCATTTTCGTTGAAATCTCTGAATTTTCGTAAATTCCATACGTTCAATTTTAGGCGTATTTCTACAACTACGTATTGAAGGTAGAGATTAAAAAATCTGTTCTTCAAAGATAAATCTTGAAATAAATTCTTGCACAACTTTTCAAGATCTGTGAATCAGCACTGTTATCGTCACTGGACATCGATGTATGTACGTATTTTGCATTTTAGGGTCGGGTTATTCCGACTTTTGTCTGCTAGCGGTCTTTTGGCGGCGATGGTCTAACGGTTAGCGTATCGGAGTGTTATACCCAAGTTGGCGGGTTCAAGCCTGATCGATTTTTATGGCGAAAAAACCCTTCGTACACCTTTCTTCGGAGGGGAAGTAAAGCCGGCTGTCCCATGTTAGGTTTACTTGCATGTAAAAGATCAAGCCGAAATGACACCTCTGAGCTAAATTCAAATCGACTGTTTCGTCGCCCAAGAAATACCTCCTTTCTCTGCTAGTTGGTGAAAGGAGCGTAGCGAAATTTGCGTGGTCAGACGGAAGAGCGGGCCTGATGGCCCGAGTCTCGCCACGTAAAATAAGGCATCAATTTAATTCAATTCCCAGGCCTGGGCCCCGTTTTATTTAAAATCTACGCTTGTGGCGTGATGGAGGGATGTGTCGAACACGATGTTTTCCCATCACCGTATATAGACTTGGCCAGGCTCTGCTTTTCTTTCGTCACACTGCTACAGAAACTAAGACAATTGGACTCAAATAAATCTGCGAATATTAACGTCCAGAAGGCAGTCATCCTTAACACGGCTTTGGTCAGAGTTCATGGATGCATATATTTTGTAAAATTGTTGATGCGAAACCGTGTATTTTGTGTTAAGAGAAATGTTGTAGAAGAAATATGTACTTATGCTTTATGGATTATTCCGTTGTAGTTACGAAACGTTTTGTGTTTATTTATAATATGAAGTCGCTCTTTGATTTGAACCTATGTTATTACTGTAAAACCAGAAAACTGTACATAAAGGAAATATTATTAATAATAATAAAGTCGGCCCCGTGGCGCAGACGGTTGTTGTAGCAGCCGTTGTCTGCGCCAAGGAGGCTGCAGGTGCGAATCCTGCGTAAGGCATGGTCGTATTTGAGATTGTCCCTTCACCCCTCAACATCATCCAATCACCTCATTATTCCCACTTCAAGGCGTAACAACCTAGCAGTATTGAAGGACACAGCTGAAAAGTTGATCCTGAAAAAATTACACACGTTAATCGTGTAACGTGGTCAGTGATGGCCTATAAGCAAATAATAATTATAGAAACAAGACTAACATCTATGAAAATTGACTCTAAAGTAACTATTTATTATGTACTTGTGAGGCATAAGTAGTATATAGTTAAAAATAGAAAATTTTAAAATTATTTGTTTCCATTAAAAGGGGTGGGGAACGCGAATTAAATTGATATTCATTTTAACGTACTATTTTCGGGTGATTAGTTTTCCTTTATCAAAAGTGAAATGAGTGTGAGTAGCTGCAAAATATATATTTATAGGCCTATTTACTCACATCCTCATGATCTGGATCTTGAAAAGAAAGCCACAACGGTAAAATTTACTTCAATTCCTTGCGTCCAGGCATAACCCCGTTGACTCTTTATTAGGATTCAGAATTTGCTCATTTGATCTACAACACCATCATTAGCCGCTGCATATTATTCACCTTTTCGTTGTATACATTAAATAACGATTAAAAATGTTGAACGTGAAAAATGTGATTCTCACAAACCACTATTTAAAAGAAGCTTAAAAATCCGTCCACAGAAATACGCGTTTCACGATTATTCATGAAATCGATACAATATCGTTTTGTGATTCCTATTTCACCTCTAAAGACACTGAACAAATACTTAACAACTGCCTTCTGCTACAAAGGAGCGAGAGTCACTGTATGTGTTTCTATTCATGGCCTACTAGAAATACTAGCCTGGGCACTGAAACGTGGACAGCAACATAGGTCAGGATAAGCACAATCATTGCGTAAACCAATGGTGTGAAATGTTTATCAATATAGCGGCGTTAGTTGATTGTTCAGTCACCGTTTTTCGTACAAAGTAAGTTTTCTTCAGATAACAAAATACGAAAGTAAATGTGAACGAATGCTAGTGACATTACTTGCATTTTTTTTAACTTTTGCAGTTTTCAGAGTCAGAAAGTTCAACGAATATTAGACTTGCGCCTTTTTATAGACGAGCTCTATCCGAGGAAACAATATTTTAAAAACCTTCGAACAGTTTAAAAAGAAATACTAAATTGCCTTTACTTCAAGCAAAAATGACTGAAGGTTTTTGGGCTAAAAAATGCGATTTAGTTTTCTTACACCATAAAATTCTTTGAACTTTTCGGAACAAGGTGATATATTTTGGTTATTGATTTCGGAAATTTTAAGCATTTTAAATGAACATTTGAATACCTACTTCATGTTTTAAATGCCACTCGGAACCGCCGGAGCACCGCGATATCTAGTGACAAAGAGTTCAAATAAACCAGCGAGTAAACAATTACTAACAGGATGCCGACCGCATTACCAACAAACAAGGAGCATGCAGAAAGATGTGGCAAATGCAACGACCTAGAATAGAGTATATTCCAGCTTGTTGGGCAAATGTAGCGGAAAGTTCAAGTCAGAGGATGAAGCTGTAGGCTGCGAAGGAGGCAGTCTAAAGTGGTTTCGCAAAGACTGTGTAGGGGTAACGAAAGGAGAATTCGACATCCTAAAGAGAAGTGCGTGCAGTCACATGGCTCTTCCAGTCATGCAAAGGCCGGGTGTACCAAAAATCAACCACAGGCGAACTCAACAAACACAGGGACGAAACGTCAAGTAACAAAGAGCAAATATCGAAGGAAATTGAGACCTTCACAGAGACATTTGTAGAGAAAATCAAGGAACTGAAGGATCAAGTAACTAGACCGCACAAGAGTACATAATTGTCATTCGATTCACTTCAAAACCACCTCGTGGGAAAACAGACCCCACAAAACTGAGAACCGAAGAAAAGAAATACAGGGATACAGAGGAGGAATGAAAAGTAACGGTGTTCTGACTATTTTCGAAGGATCGGAGGAGGAAAGACACAGAATTTAAATGATGGTGGTTTTTTGAAGAAGAACCTAATGTATATGGTGCAAAAATAATCAAGAAACTAAAATGTGGCCATGTTCAAAAGAGGGTTGGGAGTAGATTAAGAAAATTAAAGCAGGAATACAAAAGGAAAAAAACTTGAAAATAGGAAACCTTACTGGAAGGGGTCGATTGACTGACATCATGTACAAAATGTACTGTAGAAATATTATCATTTGGCAATAAGAAGAAATGCTGGCCAGAGGCGGGATTTCGGATATTTTATTGGAGGGGGGGGGGGCAAAGGGTTCCCCCGCACAAGACGGTAAAAAGTGGCATATGAGTAGTTACACTATAATTCTAACATAGACCTAATATTTTTGAAAGATTTCTTAACCCTCGCCCCACCACCCACACCCCTCTAAAGCCATAAACGTGTTGGTTTTTTAATTTTAATTTTTGCGTCAACTTAGCACTATGAACTAATTGAAAAATATGAATAATAACAAAATAATATATACTATCAGAAAAACATTTTTTTATATTTTTTCAGCGCCAAATTCAAACACAGTTTCTTTGAAAAAGTAGCAAATGATTTTTTTTACTGTCTTAGAACTCTGGAACACGCTTGAAAAAAATCTCAAAAGTTCTTCTTAAAACACAAAACGCATTTTTTCAGATTTTTTCGATTGCTGAGGTCTAGTTAAAATTTAAAAAAATGTTTACCATTTCATTCCTATATTACAGAGGCGTCGTTTATCAGACGCCGCAACTAGTGCAATCATTTGAATGGGTGAAAGCCAGAACGGTTACCAGTGACCTTTAATAATATCTGAGAAATCTGTTTAAGTCAATATCACTGTAAAGTCGTGGTACTTGGTTTCATCACTAAAATCACGGCATTTCAATTGTACATTAAAATTACGAAAATACATTGCCACTGACATATAACCTAAAATAAACATGTTTTTTCTCAGAATTTATAAAACGTCACCTTTACCGTTCTGGTTTTCATCCATACATTTAGCAATCATAATGGGACGACGACTATCATAGCAAAGGTCGCATGACGAGGTACTACTGTGAACACTTCTCAAAAGCCGTGTGTGCACAGCACCAAGCAAGTGCGTGCTGCGCGAGCCAAGTTATTTAGGAGTAACTATAAAACATTTAAAACATTGTCATTCGATTCACTTCAAAACCACCTCGTGGGAAAACAGACCCCACAAATCTGAGAACCGAAGAAAAGAAATACAGGGATACAGAGGAGGAATGAAAAGTAATGGTGTTCTGACTATTTTCGAAGGATCGGAGGAGGAAAGACACAGAATGTTCTTTAAATGATGGTGGTTTTTTGAAGAAGAACCTTATGTATATGGTGCAAAAATAACCGAGAAACTAAAATGTGAACTTTTGTAACTTCATATCATACATGTTCAAAACATTTAATTTTGTGTTTCACTGTAAAATGAGTTTTTCTTTATTTTTACGCAAAGTGGTCTGTCAGACTACGCCTTTGTAATAACAATTGGTACAGGTCACCTTTGTAATTAGGGTTAAATCACAATTTTGTGTATTTATTCATTACACATTTGTAATGAAAATTGTTCTGTTGTCCAAACAAATTGAAACTTTTTTGATAATGATATCATCATGATTAAAACAACATATTCGCTTGTATAATAACAGAAAATTGAAATTACTCTAATTACATTGAATATAACAGAAAATATACCGTGGATATAACAGGTTCGCTTTTTTCTTGGCATCAAACAAATATCATGCACTACTTACATCTTAAATTATAAAGGAAAAACACACTTACAAAATATAATATAAATAAGAGTTTCACTCAGTTTTACTCAAGAGTTTTATATCATTTGTATATTTTCACTTCCCCACTTCTTCAAAAATTGTAAACGCGATGTTTTTGGTTTCTACCCACTGAATGTTTACCCGAACTACCGGATCACAGAAATGTTAGTCATTCTATGACAAGTTTCGATCCGTACGTTTCGCAGCATTGCCAAATTTCTTCTTTTAAAAAAATCATTTTTACACGGACAATGGCCTTAAGTTTTCTGTTCGCCAACTACGCTTCCATAGATTACAAGTTATGGTGGAAAAAACATGGTTTTATTGCATCGCGGACCCACGAAACGTTTCATGAGAAGCACCTATTTTTCTGCATTCGAAATATTAAAAACCTTAGGAAATTTGTAATGGAAATATTTTATGTAATCATTATATATGTATGTTCCTTGCAATCCTAAACAATATGGTGCATTACAATAAAATATGTTTTCAGACTATTACATTCAATTTAGTGTATGGTAGGTATGGGTGGTGTGAATACTTATACAAGGAGCGTTCCGAAAGTAATGCAATTATTATTTTTTAAATTAATTTATTGAACATATTTTCACAAACACTTAAAATTCTTCAAAATACTGTCCTAGGGCCTCTACACATTTTTTCCAGCGACTCTGCCATGAACGGTAGGCGCTCCGGAAGGCGTTTTCGGCGACCTCTCGCAAGGTCTTCGTCACGGCTGATTGGATCTCTTCTATGGACGAAAAACGGGTTCCTTTCAGGGCCGCCTTAACCCGAGGGACCAAAAAGAAGTCTGCTGGGACGAGGGCAGGACTGTTGGGAGGATGGGGAAGCGTTGGCACCCGATGTTTGACCAGGAACTCGCGGACTCGTAGCTCGTTATGGCAAGGCGCGTTGTCGTGATGGAGTTGCCAGGTAGTGGAAATGTCTTTTCTCGTCCTGACGACCCTTTTTCGGAGTCTTTCCAGCACATCCACGTAGTAGACAGCGTTAACTGTTTGTCCTTGAGGAACGAACTCCATATGGATCATTCCTTTGCTGTCGAAAAAGACATTGTTGTCGGTTTTCCTGGTTGACGGACGCCCAGAACGTTGTTCATCGTGAACCTCTTCCCGGCCCTCCTTAAAGGCCTTTAACCCCTTCGAAACTTGAGAGTCGGACAGAGCAGAGTCCTCATAAACCTCACGAATCATTTTGTAAGTCTCCTCAAGAGACTTTTTCAGTTTAGCACAAAACTTAATCGCGTAACGTTGCTCGGTCGGCGATTCCATTTCTATCCGTGACACGGTCGGCGCGCAGAGATTCACAATAACCGACGTCTTGCCGCTTGCACAGCTTGCAGAGCACTGAGGCCGGTTTCATAGCAAAGCTGAGTCCCCCCCCCCACCTACTGCAAGTGGTCCGATTCCACTCCGACCAATAGGAGCGACGCGGGAAATTCAATTGCATTACTTTCGGAACATCTTGTATATTGTTAGAATTTATTAGAGTACGCTTTTTTACTATGGGCAAAAATGCACGTAAAAAAGTATCAGTAAGCTGTTCTTCAGCGTCTAATAAGATCATTCTCAATTAGTTCCAAAATTCTGTGCCGCAAAATCTTCTACAACTACATTTTATTGTTCCCCGGATTTGCTTAACACTTCTATATTTTTTGTCCCGTAATTTTTGAAGGGATTAAAACTCTACTAAGCTAGTCTAATTGTGTTTACTTCTACTTCTGCATTAGCTCTATTTAACGTTTTGTATGCTAATCTACGCAAGCATTAAAAGGAAACTGTTTTGAATGTTTTTGAGAATTGGGTGTTAGTTACGTTTTAATACAAACCCATATATATTTGAAAATAGATATTTGCGCGCTTAAGAATGTAAATGTGAGAAGTCTAACGTAAGAACGTAAATATGCTTCTGTAGCATTACTCAGTTTGGTTGGTTGATTGATTGTTAGCGATTCTGAGAGCGTCAGCTATGGTAATTGGCCCCGTAAGTGTAGTGGATGTTTTAGCTCGGGAGGTGACTGTGATCTTCCGCCGTACGGCTAGATTAGGCGCCAACCTACCGTCGGCTAGTTCGCCCAGCCCCAAGCAAGCTCTAAGCTCCCGACGGGCCTCTCGGCATGTGTGGTAGTGTAATGCATATAAGAGGAACTGGATGTAAGAGTGAGAATAGGACAAGGAAGGGAAAGGAAAGATCGCGCGTACGGTCTGTGGCCCGTTTGTTAGGGTACTGCTCCGGCATTCGCCTGGTGTTGATCGGAGAAACCACAGAAAACTACCGATCAGAATAGCCGGCCTCTATAATTCCCCTCCACACAGTGACTAAATTAGACATAGCTGACAAGCAATCCTGTCACCGTTGCGTCTAGAACCTAGGATCTCGCGATCAGAGAGACAGCAGTTGATGCCCTCAGCCATCTCTCCCAGTCTCAGTTTGGTTTTCTCCCTATTTCCCTTTAGTTCAAGTTCAATAAGTTCCAAGGCAATACTGTTCGCAGGTTTTTACAACCGTATTTTAAAAAATTTGTTAATACGGATGCAAATTAAATGAAATCTGCCGCACGACGATTCACGTTTGCATTCAACATAACCTACTTAGATCTATTTGGGTTGTGTTGGATTAATTCCCAGCATACTAAGAAGGCCGCGCTAAAACAAAAGCATGTTTTTGGAAATATCTTAGAACCTTCTGGCCGGATTTGAAACATATCATCAGTTCCCACCAGACAGAGACCGAGACGCGCCGAACGCCACCTCATTCGTTTCGTGCACGGAACCATACACTCAGCTACACAAGTACTGCATAGAGATTATTTTTTTTTTCTCAAAATATACAAAAATGTAAATCTATTATTGTATAAATTTGAAGATCTGCGAAATGAAATGTCTAAATATATATATTTTTTAATTTGTCCCAACATTGGAGGAGGGGGGGGGGCAGTAGCCATACACATTGATCACAAAATGCGTAGTTGCAAAACATCCAAATTTCAAATCATTAGCTTTAAGCAATCAAAAGTTATAATAGTTCGAAATGGAGCAATAATTGTACCTAAACAAGGTCCAAAACGTTCCACCTCTCGTTTTTAACACAAGTTATATTATAAATTTAAAACAATGAAAATAAACTCACCAAAAGCACGTAAATTATAACTCGGGTCACATTAGCATTCTTGATATTCACCCATCCTCGCAAGACTATTTTAGTAGTATACAAATCAAATAGTGTACAACAAAACATGTTATTTGAATGTTGTTCAGCACCTTCTCTTAAATTTTAGACAACCACAATAAACACTTCCAAAACTTTTACATAATAATTTTTTATTTATTTATGTATTCTGTTTGTAACAAAACTATGATACTAAGTGAACAAGAATCTTAATAGCTACAGGCAGGCATCTCTACCATGGCCAACTAGTAGTTCTAAAATTTGACATGTCTCTGCCATAGCCTTTTCTTTCAGAGGCCTATTGTGTTTGAGTCACAATGTCTGAAGAGTACAATTTCTAGTCTATTGTCTATCATCACTTATGGCACCGAGAGACCAGAAGTGTATCTGCATACTCAAGCACCCATGGCAAGCACAGAAATTGCGCCTGTTAGGATACTTCAAATGAGGGTTATTTGTTTTTGTGAGTATATATTAGTGTGAAAAAGATTCTGATTATTTTCAAAAAATTTCATAAACAATTTAACTCAAAAAAATTAGACTTTTTCAGTTACTTGTTTGAATTATGGGAAGAGAGCATAACAATTCATGTTTATTGATATTTATTTACATTTGTAGTAAAAATGTAATGACAAAACTCTTATTTTTAAAATATATTAACCACAAACAACTCACAAAATAAAAAAATTACTACAAAAACTAAAGTGACAACTATTCTTAATTACTTATTCATATACTTTAACAATGATACTCATAAATGTGATAACATTACTACTTTTTTGTGTAGCCGAGTAGAGCTCTTTCCTTGATTTTACTGATCCAAGTTCCTCAATGACAGAATAGACGTCAATTTTCTCAGTATGTTCTCTTTCAACACTCAACAGAGCCAGATCCTCACTACCATTTTTGTCTCGCTGAAGCTTTCAAACAGGATAGAATCAATTTTAACTTGCTGAAGTATCTCACAGCTTGCAATAGAATTAGCAACAGTTAACATACTAATTTGAATATCGATAAATACATTTGATAAGTTTTGTGTTCATGTTATAGCACAGACCCTCTATTTCGAGCAAGACGCCAAATTTTTCATCAGTATCTTGTAAGTGAGTGTACCTTAGAGTTACAATAATACTGTTCAAAAAATTACGTTACATCAGCTATTGGAACTGGACTTCATAATTCCGTTTAGTAGAATATTTTCTACATTAAATTTTAAGTCAATCATATTTTTGAAGTATATTTAAAAATATTTTAATTATGAAGTTTTAACTTAAGAGGAATAAATAATACTTCCTTTAATAAATGAGAAAAAATAGATCACAATTGTCATGAGAGATCAACTGAATCCTAAAAACAACTGAAATGTTATCAATTTAATTATGGGGCAAATCATATTTTGAGTTTTTTGATTTTCATATTATAAAATATAAATGCTTTGAAAAATGAAATTAATAGATTACTTCCCCTCAAAATAATAATGTACATACTTGAATTTTAACTGAATTTTATAACAACTGTATAAACAAAAATTCAATTACAACTTCATTTCTTGCCTAACAGACACACCTTTTTTTCATGTTCGCTAAATCAGCTTTGGGCTGCCATTTAAACTTTAGCTTTTTATCTACTATTTTTGGTAATATGTTCAGTATTTGTCATGCTATCTGATAGCGTTAGTGTAGTCTAAATCAAGTTATTTTGTAGCACCACAAAATAAAATCCATTGTTGTATAAAAGAAAATTACATTGCATTGTATTGACTCAGAGCCTTAGAAGCAGCATTCTATTGACTAAAATATTTTGCTTGCTTTGAATGTTATAATGTTACTTTTTTATATTCACAGTTATATACAAATTTCAAGCTTTCTAGAGGACACCGGAGAAAAGGAATCAGTACTTCTGTTACTCATACTGACAAAATAATTTTGGATTAATAGAATTAAGATAATAAATATTTTTTTGAAGTACCATAATTATTAATTAACCTTCAAAACAGTGAAGAGGAAGATAAAATACAACAAATGAGTAAGAATAAAAAACCAGCTTTATTACATTCACTTTGTACACCTACATCTGGTAATTAGAATTTGTAATTTAATTTAATCAATTTTCATACCTGTGGTCACATTTGATTTGTTTGAATTAAATCTTTCACATGATTTTGTGTGTTTCAGACACTTCGACATTTAATCCTTTTCTGCTGAGGTCATATGGCCAGGAAACACGCGTAACCTTCTCTCACATCTACACTCGGTGAGAGAGTATGACACACGTCGTTAAGTGTCTTCCTGATTATGCTCTTTATTATCATCTCCAACAGCTCTTTCTGTTTCAAATTACTTACTTGAGTGCATCTTATGAAATTTAAACAATGTTTCTTATATACATACTTATTGTAGATTCAATAGTAATAAGAATTATTGTCTGAAAAAAAGAAGTAAATAGGTTTTCTTATTCATTTCTTGATATCTAAGGCATGAAAGAATTTATCTTCTATTTTTTAAAATTTTTTTTAAGACTTTGAAGATTTCATTAAGCAGTTTTATCTGCAATAAATTTAATTATTTTAGCCATAATGTTACATAAATAATTATTTTGATAGTTATAGCTGGAAGACATGTTGGGGTATATTACTATAAAGCCAAGTTTGATACAGTTTACATTTACAGTTAAGTTACAGTTCAATGTTATTTAAAACTATATAAGTTTTCAATCAATACCCTACTATACATAAATCTTCAATTGCTTAGCAACAGTAACTTTTAAATTGAAATTTTGATTTTTTGATGAATTTTAAATATTGTGCAGTATGTATTTCTTATGTTAATACTTAAAATTACAGTTTAGATACCGATATTAAATTGTTCTTACATTTGTAGACTTTTATGGTCATTTTAAAAAATTCTGGTAACCATTGATAGTATTTGAGAGAAAACTCAAGTTGTACAAAATTTGTGCAAATAAATTTAAAAACGAAAAAGCATCAAACTTCTTTTCACTGTAATGTGAATTACCCCAATAGGTTCTCCAACTATTCATTCAGAATTTTATTTTTTTACTACAAATAACAATATATGTTGTGTTAAATATATATCAGTTTTTGATCACTTATGAAGAATAATGTATATTATTCCCTGAGCTTCAAACCTAACAAAATGAAGAAAGAGCACTCAACAAGTAACTATCGATCTGCAGTGCAATTCATTTCGAATATCTGTCCCATTGATTATCACGTATCATACCGCGTTTAGAATATATTCCCTACATTGCCATGACTGCAAAGCCAAATATATTGGTCAATCAGGCAGAAATTTTAAGACTAGAATTAAAAAACATATACACGCTTGAAAACATAACTCTTGTAAACATCATGAATCAGACGAGGGTACATCAGAAAGTGAATGGACAAGCACAGTTCTGAGCCTCTCTTGAAATGACGTTCCCACACTTAAAAGCCAATGTTTAATTGTTAAAACAACATTTGTGTTCTGTCTTATCCAGAATTTTTAATACCGTCATACTAAAAATGCCTTTCCATTTTCACGTTAGTCAGGTTTCTGGCCTATCCAGTGAACTTTGTATTGCAAAATAGTCAGTTCTGTTGTTTTTTTCTGGTGGAGGCACGTTTTGAAGTCATTACTCAATACAACATATATGTACATTAATCAATTACCACTTTTTTACCAATTCTTTATGTCTCTCCTTCTAAATAACCATCTTCATAATTCTATGCAATTAAGCAGCTCCTTTATTGTTCTTCTCTGCCTCCTCTATAAGCAATGAAACATCAACATCCATTGCATCCCACACTGAATCGTTTTCCTCAACATTATGAGAACCGTTATTAACACTCGATTCATCTGAAACAACTAGAAACAAGAAAAATATTGCCAATTGTAATTATTTTTTACAGGTTAATATTTAAATTACTAAATGAACCTTATCAAAATATAGCTAATAATTATTGCAATAGAAGAATAATACATTTCTCTGGTGCCTAGAGTAACACCTGAATTGTCAGAATCTCAGGTACATTGTCATAGACTTTCCATTGATTGCTTCTTCTTAAGAAGAATGAAAGTTTCCCAACAACAAAAACAATAATTTAATGACAAGACTTCAGTCTTATACAACTTCAGACATCTACTTCTTTAAATACAGAAATTATCACTGCTAATATCCTAAGCAAATCATGCATACATTTGTATAAAACCCGCAAACTGTGTAACCTAGAAGGCTCTCAATCTAATCTTCATTACCTCATGAAGCATTCCACATGTATACCCACAGTCTTGTAACATGATATCCCATTGCTATGTGGAAACAAATAACAATGATAACCCACTACATTACACTGGGCAATCTTTGTGCTCATACATCCCTACACTCCGAAATTTGAGACATCACTTGCAGTATAGACAATCCCAAGGAGCCAGCCGGTACATATCACAGCGAACCAATGAAGGCTTTGATTGATTTTGTAATTCCGGGCACATCAACTACCAAAAGCATTGGTCCCCTAAGTGTACTACGTGCAACCGCCACCCTCCCGCGAGATGGTGGATAACTTGCTGGACAGTGAGATCTGGAGCGGACTTAGTGTCGGCTAGTGGGATTTTCCCCAACCAGGCCCCTCTCACCAATAAGACACCGCCACAGCTGGGTCAAGCTCTAAGTTCCTGACACGTCTTCTGCCATACGTGGTAGTGTTGTGCACGTTAGTGTTAAGTGTACATAGCACAAGGTAGAAGAAGGAAAGATCACGTGTGGTCCATGGCCCGTTTGTTACGATCTTCCTCCATCATTCTCCTCGTGTTGATTGGAGAGAAACCACACATAACTACTAATCAGAACAGCCAGCTGCAAGAATTCTACTCCGTATAGCAGCTGAATGTGACCTAGCAGACAAGCTAATAATGGAAATCATGCCACCGTCGAGACTCGAACTTAGGATCTCCCACTCAGAGCTACTGCAGGGCCAACAAAGGTCAACACGTCCCAACATTTCTATTATAATTTGAACATTAAGTCTTAATTTATTCATTCATTTTATTAATCATTCCTCATCTTTTTAACTCTAGCAAGTTTCAAAATAAAGTCATCTGTGGGTCACAGTGTGTATTATATCATGTTTCGAGATGTTGTGAATTTGGGAAAGCTGAGCAAGAGCCTTTATGAAGAGTCAAATGGCAAAGATACAATCTGTATCTAAATAAATCAATAAAATCAATTGTAAGAAACAATGGTACACACATAGACATGTCTGAAATTTGTTTTATAAGGGCTCACTTTCTGCCTTTGAACAAGGCCTAAATTTTTTCTTGATCCTGACTAGATAGGCAACTCATGGGACAGCTTATTTCAGCCATAACATGGTGAATAGCGAGCCTACTTTCTGAGCTATTCCTTAATATCAACATCAACAGAGTAAGTTCATCACAGCTAACACGACACATTGAAAGGAACGGTAACATTTGTAATAAGTAGGTCGATTTTAATAACCTAAACATTGCCAAAAATGATGATTAAAATGCTCTTAAAATATTTTTAAAATGCCCTACAAGCAAAGAAAAATGATATAAAAAATGTGACCAAAATCAGTTTGGAAGAACAACTCAAGCTGTTGGATACGTTACTGATGGTACGAGGCTGCTTCTAATTGTTCAAGTGAACACAACTATCAAACTTTTGGTTTGGACTGTTCTTTACCATGAAATCCCTGTCATTAGTTATTCCAAAATTAGCTGAACCAACAAAGGCACTGATAAGCTATCACAGAAACCTTAAGATTTCATATTCACAATGGCTGACATTACAATTTCTGAGTGAAGAAATAGAATACACTACTCACGGGTTCTGTAAACATTAGTTGCATGTCGTAAATATTATTTGAAGCAAGTACCATTAAAATGATATTAAAAAAGATAAAATCAATAAAAAATACATTAAAAATGACGAAGGTAAAAAATTACTTATTAGTCAAAATTGACAAAAATGCAAAAATACATAAAAATGGGTGAATTCCTTTTGTCATAAAACTAATTTCTATATTAAACAGCATTGTTCTAAAGTGAAAAGAAAACAAGTGACATTTCATAAAAATCTGTCCTCTAGTAAGGTCAACTCTAATTTCTTAATTTTCAGGGAGCCGTTTGACAGCATTTACATTATTAAGAAACAAGGTTCATTTCCATCAGCACTCAAGAGTCATCAGTTTAGAAGATATAAAATTTTGCAAACATTTTTTCATCTCACCTCAAAAGAGAAAAGGAAAACGTGTCTACAGTACCTCACTACTGGCTTACAGAAGAGATTCCATACTATATTGACTCCCTTTCGAACTAAAATTAGAGATTCTCATTTGATGAATTAATTCTTCCCCTTAATGATTGCAAATATGAATTTTTCAACTTGATTTTAACTTCTAAATCTTATTCACCTTTCCTACACAATGAAAAACATATTTTTTTCAATGACTTTCCCCAGATAGATTTTTTAGCACTAAGTGATGAGGTTTGTAAGGCACATCTATAATCATTAAAAATGATATTAAATTAGAAGAGGACTCCATAATAGATTTTTTTAACATAATGCCATTGCATATTAATTCCATAATGTCTCAACCCTTGCAATTCCCAAATTCCAGACTATTTACCAACATTCCTTCACGATTTCAAAAACATTAAAAATTAAGTTAAAAAAAACTATGAACAAGGTAGATAACAATAACTTTATAAGTGCTTATGACAGTACTTTGACCAAATGTAAATAAATTAATAACGTTAAAACCATCATCCACTTAAAGCAGACCATCATATACACTCTTCCCTTCCACCTATTTTATTAGTCGATCTGGAGGCTCACAGCGATGTCGCTCCCCTTTCACCAAGGAGACCCAGGTTCAATTCCTGTTGAATCCCAGACAATCTCCTGTGAAATTTGTTTCAACAACACCAGTTTGGCTGCTTCACAAGGGCTAGTCCAACCCCTGTGAAGTGTCCTAAATCCTAATTCCTTTCAATTCTAGCAGCTGAGAAGGGACGCATAGTAGGAGGCACGTACGTAGAGATGCTACTGAACGGCCCTCTTGCCAACTGACTGCGACAAGATGTGACAGATATGATATATTGAAATATTAATGGAGGATTACTCCGAACGTGCAAAGTGCTCAACACCCCCAAGGGGCTAGGTGACACGTTGCGTCAATTAAAAACGCAACAAATTTAGAGAAAAAGTAAATAAATAAATAAAAACTCTCACTTGTCCCTTCTCCTTTCTCATATTCTTCCGACAGTTCCCAGCAAGTCACATCTCTTCTAAATCCCATGCTGCAATTACTCACATACCTTCTACATCGTCAAAATGATTTGAAGTTAAAACAAAATGAGATTTCCTACTCCATTGACTTTAAGATTCAAACATAAAAGTAAGCGGGTATTCATCTATGATGAACCTTCCATCCTTTGCAATTTATTTTATGTCATGATGACTTATTTTATTATTTTAGTTCGTATTTATTTTATTTTACTTTAACTATTTAACACCTAATTTTATGTACCATGAATTGCTTTGATTTGCCAAATGTTTCGATACTTTTCAATGTTTTATCATTCCAAACAATCAAAGCAACAATTAAATTAAAATTTTATTTCTGTTTGTAAAGAAGCAAATGTGAAGTTGATTTGGAATGCTAAATGACAGGGCCAAATTTTATATGCCTCGAAATGTTGCTTATAATTAAAAAGAAAAGAATAACAATAGTGGCAGGATATAATCTTATTGTCTCATAATTGGAACTGCTCAAATTAATAAGACATAAGACGGACATCATATTGTATCATAAAACAAAACTATATTCGTGGAATATAACAACAACAACTAATCTGTAATCAAGTAACCAGGGCATTCGAATTTCATCAGCTCTCAAACAGAACAAAAAATAACCACAAATCAGTGACAATAATTAGTAACACAATAATAACCACACAACTGAACTACGAGTTATATTGACACCCTATGTTCAAAAGGAGATATGTCAAAACAGACTACTACTTTTTTGGGAGGAAAAAAAAGTGTGGTGAGGAGGGCAGGAGGAAGAGCAGGAGAGAGACAAAAGACATGTCATTATGATACTTTGTTACGTGTGTATAGGATATGTATATAGCAATTTTCCACCTGATGTACATTATAATACCCTAAATATACACACACACAAAATTAATAATTACAATAAATTAATATTTGCAAATAAAAAACATTTAAATTACCTTTTTCTGTTTTGATTCGTCTCCTGCTTGATTCAAAGTCCTTCCTTGAGGGAACATCAACTCCAGTATGTATTTTTCGACTCATTTCAAAAAATTGATTCGGGTGATATATAACTTCTACTGTTGCAGAGGGATGTGTTATCTCAAAATACTTTGTGCATGCAAGTTGGTACTGCTGCTGTGATACGAAGTCCATAATGGATTGAATTCCTTAAGAAAGAAAAATTACAATAACTAATTTAGTCAAATTTCATGAATATTTTTGAAATTTATAAATTCAAGAAATCAATCAATTATAATCAATAGAACTGCATTTGGTAATTATTGAATCTGCCAAAAAAATTATAATTGTAACTTTCTGTTCTGAATATCATCATGAAAGAAGAAACTCACTTAAAACTATAGGAGAATTACACAATGCAAAAGTAAATAAGAGGAAAGGCAATGGCAGCTGAAAGAGACAATTTAGAAATTCCTCAAGAAGAAAAGAAAATTGTTAATTACTTATTTATGTAAATATTTCAAGACACTTTTCCAAAAACACTTGTTACAAAATAAATAAATAAATATATATATATATATATATATATATATATATATATATATATATATATATATATATATATATATATATATATAAATTCCGTATTTACTAAAATAAAAGACAACTTACATTTGAAAAGCTCACATCAGAATTTTTTAAATTTTCAATTAATTATTATTATTATTATACAGGCATCTTAAAATTGAAAATTGTATAATTGATAAGAATACTAGGGAGAAGAATGTTATAATTAAACGTTTTCTTAGTTACTAAATATTTTCTTCCTTAAAATCATCACCATCGTTTTTGTTTGTGTTTGTTTTACTCATTTTCACATGTAGTATAATAGGTCTTCCTGTCATATTGCAACATCTTTTGATATTTTAGGCGCCTATGAAAGTTTCACGCTTTGAATTTGTGATCTTAAGTCTTTCAAATGATGCTTCCTAGGAACCGTCCCTTCTGAGTCAACAGATTTTCTTCCTGTCACATTTTTATTCACGGCCTCAGATTCTTTAATAGGTTTTTTCACATTCTTTAATTAAACATTGCAACTTGCAAATCTCTATTCTTCCGCTTCATGGCTAACACTGGAGATAGAGGCAAGTTTCCAATTTTTTATTTACTTCAAACATAAGGACGATTTGTCCACGAATTTACAAAAAGTATCCATACAAGAAGTACCTAACTCATTGAATTAAATAAAGTACAAAGTATAATATTATAAAATCAATATCCGTGAAAGTCATTCAAATTGAAGTAATGTATCTTCTGCATTCTTCAAAGAAACTGAGTTAAAATTACTGTTGAGTACATTATTAGCCTTTTTGGCCACATTCAGTTCAAAAGGCTGTTTGCAGTAAAACACAATTTATAGAATTTAATGTCAAAAATGTCAATACTCATAGAGTTAAATCTGCATTTTTCAAATTTATTTTCTTGAGAAATAATGGACAATGGACCACGCCAACAATAATTTTATACAGGAAATTAAGATCAGCTATCTCCCTGACACCTCTAACACATGGTATACCCTGAAACCCTGTTTTATGGGTCCTTGAAACCGCAAAATCTCTTGATGGCAAAACGTCCGTTTGTCCGTCAGTGGTCACCTGGTCAGTCGGCTAATGCATTACACAACTTTCTCTACACTAGGTATAATATGTACAAATACGAGGAAGTAAAAAATTTAAAAAAGGACGTAAAAGATGGGAAGCACTCTTCATATGTCGTAAATTGCGGGAAAGAAACCGTTAGCCGATTTTCTTCAAACTTGATATTTCCTGATAGATCTGAATCAACTCAAGGATTTTACAAGTTTGTTACATACATTTGTAGTAATGTACTACATACTGGAACAGGCTTTATCCACTTTTTCTGTGTCAGTACGACATTTTCTGTCCAAAAATCACTGTTTTTTGCTGCAGCATTACATAACTTTCTCTACACTAGGTATAATATGTACAAATACGAGGAAGTAAAAAATTTAAAAAAGGACGTAAAAGATGGGCAGCATTCTTCATATGACGTTTTAAATTGCGGGAAAGAATGCATTGTAAATGTAGGCTTTACAAAGGGTCCCAACAAAAATTATTTAAAAGGCAAGAAAACGTCAAATGTGTGAACGTAAAAAAAAAACAACAGGCTTTTACTATAACTTTTGTGAAAGATAGAATTCTTCCAAATGGGGAAGACGAGGCAGCTTTACGAAAGCATCAACACAACGGTGACATGCCAAATGTGAAGAAGAAATTACATGTCTACTAAGATGAAACAACTGCCTCACCTAACAGGGGAATGCCGTAGTTCTCAAGTTGTTGCTTCAAAAGAGGTTGGCTATTGTGTTTAAAGGGGCAACCATGACAATCTCCTGCGCCCACAGATCCACTCAAAATCTTCATACAAGAGAATGCAGAGTAGGCAGTTCGCTTACCTTCCTGCCCGTAGTTGTGGCGAATATTATACAAGTAATGACTCTGAAACTAAAAAACCCACACATTTTTTAGTTAATACAATCCTCATTCATAACAAAAAATTATACGTACTTAAAGTATTAGGAGTAATGTAAGAATAAATGATCAGTAATGGGATTTAGATTTAAATATTATATACCTTTATTAGCACATACACAAATTTCACCATAACACAAACCAAATTCAAGTCCCATCAAGGAAATATAGTAATATGGATGTATATAATAATCAGATAACACAAATTTTATTACACAAACAATGATTATTTCAATCCTATGGAATTTGTGTTAATTGAGGGTTCACTATACATTCTGATTTTTATTGAGATTCTCTATTAACCTTGTAAAATTCAGAGAACAAACTTATTTAATCTAAAGCAAGATGATAGTATCACGGAGGTTTTGCACAGGGCATCATAAAACGAAATGATACACATTACAGGCAATCAGATGACCCTGCACTATTTAAAGTCTTAAAAGAATTTTGCACAATTTTTTTTCTTTTTAAGACTGTCATAAAAGGAAGTAGTTCTCAACTGCGATGGTGGAGTGTTTTGCAAAAATTCTCATGATGTCACATCAGCTTGATTCACATTTGTTTGACTAGATCTATCCATCTGTGTCACTGCATTATGGGGAAAATAGAACTAGCAGCACATTGCTACCACAGTTGGGAACAAATTCCACTGACTGTGCTTCTCGATAAATCTAGTGCAGAATAGTTTTCCAATATAAGTATCGTAAAGCTACATTTCATGCACATGCAGAGATGCAAAAGTTTGTTCATATTGTATGTGATGTTATAGAATAAATGTGAGAAACTTTTGAGTGTACAGAAGGGTCCAAAGTAATCACTAGGCCAAGGACTTTTAGGTGCAAAAAAAACCCAGAAAATATTAATTTTTCATGTACTTAATAAGTGAAAAATATGAGTTAAAGAGACAAAAACATTTATTTATTACCCATTAGTAACCAATATCGAGAGGACTTGAAGTAAAATGTGACATCACTCTCTTTATCAATTTCCACATTCTGACTGTGCAATCTATGGAAGTTTGAAGGCTGCTCATGTTCGAAGGTCAGTTATTACTGCAAGTGTTATTGCCTGAATTGACAGTAGTGTTAGAAATGGCCCTCAGAAAATTTTGACATTTCAAGAACCAGACACACTTCACTAAATCAGGGAAGTCCCACAGTAACATACAATGTGAGACCAACCACTGCATTCCAAACTGGCATGTCTTTCACCATATATCTGAAACTCCAACTTAAAAATACTCAAAATTTTAATTTAAGGCACAATTTCGTGAAATATGTAATATTTGTTTCAATAAAAATATTTTTTTTATGCAACTTAATCAGAATAATTATTTTTATGTGATATGGTATAACTAAGGGGTGGTATTTGAATTAACATTGAACTTTCATTGCTCAAGATTCGTGGGGAACATATCTATTTACCTTAAACTCCAAGCCCTAGTAATAACTTTTTGCCAACGAACATGAGGGTGTTTCATAGAAAGAAGAAATACTTATAACATGTAACATTTAACCACAATAGTGAGACTCTTCCTCATACCCTAATATTTTTAAGACACAAACTCTCTTATATTATACCTTATATAATATAAATACGGTTGGCGACATAATAGAGATACATTTTTGTTTTATCAGACTTGTCAGGTTGCTATGTCTTCTTTTGTGAAGTGGGGAAAGTTTCAAGATGTGTCAAAATGTCTTAAGGGTGTTTCTTATGGACAAGACTACAAGGTTGGTTAAGAATGTGCTGGTGAAGTTGGGTAAGAAGAGTGAAAAATGGGTTTGCTGACAAACTGTTGTACCAATCAAATCCTTACTTTTTCAGGTGTCATGGTCTTTGTGAATTCATCCCTCCAAAATCGTACTGCATCATCCAAACCAAGGCCAATACTCTTCAAGAAGAGTCCATACTGCATACGAGTACCATGTTTTGCGTGATGAGTTTTTCGTATAGACTCGTGTAACTGCCTCATACATGGCGGGAACGACACTCGTGATAACTGAAATATCAATAACAAACATATGAATAATACATGTAAAACATCCGATAACCACATTGTTCTGACATTTTTTTCTTTAATAAAGGCCATGCACTAATTCACAACTACAGTGGCATGCCATCACAGACATGACAGCTAAGATAGTTTCTCAACTTTTGTAGTAATAACATATTTCAGTTAGTGTGTACCTGTGTGTTTTCATCAGTATTAATAAAGGCAAAAGTATGATTTTTAAATTTAAAATGTCTCACTCTCAATTTTTCATACATCCTCAATTATCATTAACTTTGGAATATTTTTCTTGTATTTCTAGATTTGTGTGAAAATCACAAATTGTCACTGAACCCACACAAATAATTTTAAAGTTAAAGGAATTAAGTTATTTGTTATATTATAAGAAATGTATTGACTTAGAAATCACATAATTATTTATTTATAGGAATCATAATTCAGGCATCAGTAATCAACTGATCAGTAATCAACAAGCCTACTGCACGTATGCATTATACATATAATAATAAATTTGATAACTATACATATTTAAGACTTTTCAAATCAAATGCTTCTTTTAACAGGGCACATTATAATATACATAATTGTTTTCAATTCCGAGGGCAAAATGCTGAAAATACTTAGCAGTCATTACAGAAAAATTTGATCAGGTAACATTCAGTACCATTTCACTGTTAGGTCCAATAAATACTTAAATGAAAAGCAGGATATAACAGGAGAGAGAGAGAGAAGAGAGAGAGGAGAGGAGAGAGAGAAGAGAGAGAGGAGAGGAGAGAGAGAAGAGAGAGAGGAGAGGAGAGAGAGAAGAGAGAGAGGAGAGGAGAGAGAGAAGAGAGAGAGGAGAGGAGAGAGAGAGAGAGAGGAGAGGAGAGAGAGAAGAGAGAGAGGAGAGGAGAGAGAAGAGAGAGAGGAGAGGAGAGAGAGAAGAGGAGAGAGAGGAGAGAGAGAAGAGGAGAGAGAGGAGAGAGAGAAGAGGAGAGAGAGGAGAGGAGAGAGAGGAGAGATAGGAGAGAGAGGAGAGGAGAGAGAGGAGAGGAGAGAGAGGAGAGGAGAGAGAGAAGAGAGATAGGAGAGGAGAGAGAGGAGAGGAGAGAGAGGAGAGGAGAGAGGAGAGGAGAGAGAGGAGAGAGAGGAGAGGAGAGAGAGGAGAGGAGAGAGAGGAGAGGAGAGAGAGAGATAGGAGAGAGAGAGATAGGAGAGGAGAGGAGAGAGAGGAGAGGAGAGAGAGGAGAGGAGAGAGGAGAGAGAGAGAGGAGAGAGAGGGGAGAGAGAGAGAAAGAAGAGAGAGAGAAAGAAGAGAGAGAGAGAAGAGAGAGAGAAATAAAGAAAAAAATTATTATTTGGGACAACAGACATACCTCTCCTCAGCCAATGCTCAACATCAACTTTTAAAGATTTTACTTTACTTCCTCTATACTAGAGATGGGCTTAACAGCTTTTCTTCAATAACTTTTTGTCCGAATAACAGTCCACTCGTAATAACGGTTATTAATAACAGTTGAAAAATAACAGGTCCATGATCAGCAACCTAACGTGGCTGATAGCTAAGAGTTAAATCAGTTGTGGTGATTGCTAAGAGTTAAACCAGGCTAAACAAATAACATTGGTAGCACCGTAAAACTTGTGCAGCTACCTCACGGCGCTTGCTTAAGCTTCCCGAAACATGTTTGGACAGAAAAACAGCTGATATGAATGAGCTTGGATGAAGGCAGAATAGTAATTGATATGATGAGTAGCAAATGTATATAAAATATTACTAAAATAAAAGTGATTCGTGATCAGATTGCAAATATTCTTTTGAATACGCAACTTATGCATAATAAAGTGACGAGTGCCAAAAATAATAATAAGAAACTGTTTTTGCTTACCTATAGCTAAAGTAGTAATGACTGTTGAATATCATATATTACAATGCAAGTTCTTTGATCATAACTCATTTGATTTCATCAGACTTAATAACTGTTATTTCGGGTAACAGTTATAAAATTTTAACTGTTAAAAAATAACTGTTTATCTACTACGAGCACATCCCTACTCTATGCTACATATACAAGAAAGTAAATGACGGTACAGAACTCATACATTCTATCAGTTCTTACTTTAAGTGTACAAACATAGGAACACAAATTTCTCCAGAGATATCAGAAGAACGATGAAGACAAAAATTCTTGAAATCAAGCTAAGAAATTCAGATATAAGAAATGGAAAAGATGTACATGGAGTAATTTTCACATGCATATTAAAATGAAATGATGAACAGGTCATGATAATAGATACCCATCAATGCATATACAGAACACATTTTTGGGATTCCACAGATAACTGGTACAATTCAGGAAGGCAACGCTCAAGATACAGTGACACTTTCAAGAAAGAGCCTGGCAACACTCGGTCAAGAGAAGCCAATAACATACAAGTGTGGACGACACTTACCCAACATTACACGTCGGTGAATCTGAGATTTTAGGTAAGTGGCAAGGACATTAAATGTAACCAATGGTACGAGAAAGGCGAGACTCGTGTGTAAGGATACCTTCACATGGAGCAACGTGGCAGTGCCAGGCCCCTGTATACAGGGCCACTAAGAGTGGGAATACAAAGCATCTACCAAAATTCTCATACAAAATTCCCGGTTATACTGCAATTTTCCAACTCTGCCCTTGGCAGGTATCAGCTGTTGACAGTTTAACCCACTAGAGCTATTGGGTGATGTCACTATGATGATGTTCAAGCTCCCGATTGGATGAAACTGTCAACAGTTGATACCTGCCAAGGGCAGAGTTGGAAAAATCACAGTATAACTCTTGGTTTTCCCAGAAAATTTCCCAGCTATTGAAACTCCAAAATACATAGACAATAAGAAAATAGTGAAAGTCTCATTCTTCATCTACTCCATTATTCCAATAAAGTGAAATAATTTGTATTAAAGATGTTCTGTGCACAAACACATTAGTCATAATATTTTTTATTTTTCTCATTTAATGGTAAAATATTTGAAAAGTTTACCCATTTTTTTTAACTTTTTTTGAAAATTAAAACTAAAATTTTAAAAATTTCCAATTTAGGAAAACATTCCCACAGACTTCCAGGACTGAAAAAAATTCCCACCGGTTGCTAGAAACCCGGGAAGGAAGGATTCGTTACTCACAACACTGTGGGCACCAGCAGCCATAAGGTAGTCAACTTGTAAACACCTAGGCTAGGCGGCTCATTTGAATGGCCTGTGAATCATGTCAACTCTGCTATAGAGTGATTTTTATAAGAACAGAGCTTGGTGGTGCTGGCAACATAACTGAAGGTTCTGTGGACATTGTGTCATTCAGCCTATTGGACTCTCCTTCCTCCATTCGTTCGTTTGCAGTTGGCTAACTTGTAAATGGGTTCAAAGCTTCCTTTTGTGATGTCCTCATCTGGCCTAAATATAGTGTGCCATGAGAAATGATTGAAATTAGGAAGTGCAGCGCTATGTGATCTTCGGTAAAAATTATTATGTTTACTTCAAAACCAAGTCTTGAATGTAAGATGCGTATGGGTGCACATGTTTCCAGCTTCTATGTTGTAAGGTGTCGGGCTGTGATCGAGGGCGCTTCATGGTCCCGTACTTTGCAGTATATATTTTTTTTCCATACAATTACATGGTTGTGAACCATAAGAACCCATGATGTCTTAACGGGAGCCGTATACAAACAAACACTTTACAAACAGGCGCGGCTGAACAGCTGTCGCGGCGGAGGGATACTTCTCTGAATAACATGTGACGTTCACTTGTTTAGCAAACTGTCACTTCAGCTCATTCTTAGGCGGATTATTCTATGGCAGCAGAAGAGCACCCCTAACCGCCACAGCAGCACAAGCGCAGCCTCCATGTAAAGCAATGCTTTGCCAGCAGATGCTTCACATGGAAGTGCCACCAAGCAATTCTGGGAGAAAGTTCTCAAACAGTGTGAAACAACTCAAATGTAAATCATAACCAGCGAGTTATTAAATCATAAGCCAACTCTAAAACCTGTTTACAGACGTTTACTTTTGAACATTTTTTTAAGTCTACAATAATTAATAATAACAATTCTATCCAAAAATTAACGCAAAATAAGGTGTGTAAAAAGTTGGCACTTCATCTCTTTCCTGCATCTTATCTCACATTATATAAGTGACTGCAGAAGTTAAAATGCTGTTTTGTGTAATGTTACTTACAGGATCTAAATCTTCCGGTGACACGACCCCTTCAGCTTTCTTATAATCATAAGTTTCAGCAAAATCCAGTTGGTGAAGATTGAGTAGAGGCTTTAAACGTTCATCTTCTTCCAAATCAACAATGCTGCTAGCTGTTATCTGTAACACATAATGGATTCCCTCATTACAATTAATAGATTATCATTTCCACCAACTGTCTTTAACAAAGATCTTTTCATGTTTCTTTCTTTCCTTTTTTTATTTTTATTTTTAACTAGAACCAAAAGAAAAGCTTTCCCTACCTGAAGATTTCGAAGTAAGTTGGACCTGAAAATAGAGCTGATAACCGATAAAAGATCTCGGCTTGGAATGTAAGCATATCCTCTAGACAGATACACTTTCCGTGTAGTGATTAAATCCAACACATCTGTGAAAGGAACTTTATAAAAGTCAATTGTCTCAACTCCTGCATGAGTAGCTCCAGCTGTTGATGACAGTAGTCCCTTCAACACAGAACTTTTTTCTTCATCAGTAATCTAGAAAATGAAAGATAAATAAAAATACAAAATACATTACTTGTCAATGACTCATACTACAAGCTCTCCAAATAACACAATTTTTTAAAAGCAATGTTCAAAAACAACATGGTATCAGTTTCCTTGAAGTATCTACTATTACAATTAACATACAGTAGAACTAGAGTAATCCAAACTAATGGGGGTGTGGTCTGTTTGGATTCAGAAATGTTCAGATTATCAGAAAAAATGTATCATACATAAATATAAGTACATCTTTTATGATTACTTAACAATACAACGTAGTTTGCAATGTGAGAAAATGGCAACGGAGCCTAGCTATCGCATCATCAAACAGATTCGGCTCCTTACAGTAAAAGAAGATTACCAGCTTTGCAAGTTCCTCCATGTGAAAATTACTGCTACATAAACATGTTAGTTACCTGAGCAATAAATATTTCATTGCGTATTGACAACTTTGTTTCAATAATTATTCTTCAGTTCTACAGTAATTATAAAATCCATTCATTACACTACAAATAAGCATTTTATTTATTTTCTTCCATTCTAAATTTATTAAGATTACCTGAAATTTCAAACCTCTGGGGTTTGGATTAGCGATGTTCTACTGAAGTTTAATACACACTTCATTACAATACAAATGTCACCTACATTTTAACTGCTGTCCACACTAAATTAATAAAATAAATGCACAAACTCTTTCAAAGTTAGGTGCAAATTCAATATGCTAGAAAACACAAAAGAGTGTGAACGGTAGAATGATGTTTACATAAACAAAAATTGAAATTTGAAAGTAATAAAATCAAAAACAAAGGCCAATATTGGTATAAATGAACTAAGTACTATTACACAACTCAAAAGCGATTGTGGCCCAAATGTTTCAAAATATCTGTTCAAATAAAATCCAATAATTTGAAGATAAGGACGAATCAACATCTGGTCGAATTATTGTTTTTTTAACTCATGACAATTGAAGACAACCCCATATATATTGTGAATTTGGTTTGTAGATGAAAACTTCATTCGTGCTCCCTCAATTTTTTTCAACTTTTGCAATTGTGGAATATGTAACTCAAATTGTGAAAAGAATCAAACTAAATTTAGCATTTTCCTTCATCTGTGCACTTCTCAGATCCAAGGAACAAGCAGCTTATGATAAAGTTTTTGACATTGTACTTGAACAGTCACAGCATTTTGGGATACCCTTATTTGTGATGACTAAGGTTATGAGTCAGCTAACATTAATGTTGCTAAATATTAAGTTGGATCTGTCAATAGATGATGTTTTCACTTATATTAGTATATATAGAAGAATTCAAAGTGAAAGCTTACAAATAATATAATGACAAAAATGATCCCAGCATAAAGTTAGCATCGCTTGTTAGCTTTTGTACTGGCAGAAGATGTTCTGGACTCTATTGATTTATTGATGGATGAAGTTACTAGTGATTTCCTCCTCATGGCTCAGTACTTTGAGGTTAACATCTGTTTTATCTTTCTCATATTACATAACATTTATTCTGTTTTTAATATGTAATACTGTTCCAGACTATGATTGGAGAATAATGGCTAGAGGTAGGTGAAACACAGTTTCTCCATGATTTCCTTTATAGAACATATCAATTTGGAACTATTTTGAGTTCATTTTTGGAAATATAGATGCTTGAAATTGTGGTATTAAGAACTATTGTATCCCAATATGGTATCCTAACTATGTAAATTAAAAGGAAATTGAAAATATACAAATCAATTTCAACAAAGGAGTGAGAGCTGTTTTAAATAAAAGATGTAATGAAAATGTTAGCAATATGTTAAAAGAATTAGGATATTTATCAGTTGAAAAGGAAGTAAAAAGAGTTGTACGGACTTCTATTTGTAGAATAGAAAATAAACTTTTACCAAAATATTTGGATTGTTTAGTAAGAAAATATTGTGAAGTTCATCAGTACTCTACATGACAGGCTAATCAATTCCATATGGAAATCATACAAAGCTGCAAAGCTTACAGATCAAAATTTAGTTCTTTTGGCAATGTACAATGAATTACCACAACAAATAAAGCAATGTGGGTCACTTGGAAAATTTAGAGAAAAATCAAGTATCAGGTTGGAAAGTATTGAATACAAAAATTAGTATTAGAATATTGTATTGACAAATTATTTTCTTGAATTGCTAATGAGTATTTAAATTGAACTCTTTAATTGTTATTTTCATCAGAAAGAATTATTTCAATTTTGTTCTTTAAAGAACTGTTAAAGAATATTGTTATAGATTGAATAAATTATATTGTTAATAATGGTTAAAATTATGTAGTTAGATGGCTATGTTAGGAAAACATGATATTGATATTAAAGTTAGCCACAGCCTATTTGTAAATAAATTCTAAATCAGAACATTTTGCAAGAGTTGATACTCACGGGTGAATAATGAAGCTGATTTGCCTCCAGAAAACTGCGAACTCCTTGTGCATTCAGGGAAAGAAAGCGTAAGCGAAAAAGTTCCAGTTCTCTATTTAAAAACCAGTTTCTTAAATTCTCGGATTGGCAATGAGCAAGTCGAACAATAAAATGGGAAAGATGATCCTTAACACGATCATTTGTTTGTATCCCTGACTGTTCATTTCCCATTGATATCAGCTGAAAAACAAAAGTTGTCATTTACCGAGAATTTTGTTCTTTAAACCATGTATGTTCAAACGATAAAATGAGTGAATTGAATAATCAAACAATATTAACAACATGGTAGAACCATGAAATTAATTTAAACATTACTGTATCAAAACTAACTGGTCGAAGATAACATTTCTTTGGACATGTATTACAATATATTTTAAATTAGCAGTGATAGTCAGAAAAAGGGCTGGAAAAACTACTTTGTTTACCTGCATTTATGTATTTTGCAATTTTCTGTGAATTAGTAAAATCAACAAACATTAAAAAGCATGCTGAATATTTTCATTTTCCGAACATATATATTTAGTTTATTTCAGCATTTTTCATTTCAGTCTTGTTTTTACATATACTGAACTACAAGCACAAAGCACCCATCTCACAAGCATTAGTACGTTGTAATGAGGCCCTGAACCTTTTCCCTTTATACGCATACCAGTTCACCAGCCAAAAGTTTTTGAGCTCATTCTTTTTCATGAAAAATTTTGTTCCCCAGAAAGGAGTCGGATCTCAAAAATGTGACCAGATGAATGTGTGATACAAGTCAATAAACATTGTGTGGTACATTTAAACATTTATTTTACACAAAATGCACATATTATTCCTACAATTTAATAGTAATACTATTACTATATAACTAATTTGAGGCAACAGTCCCCAAATCCCTGTTAATCCACAATACTACTACTTTAATAGTTGTTTAAAAACGCACTAATAACTGCTTCTTTGATGGAGGCCAAAATTCAGCAATATCATTTAATATTTCATTTTATAAATTCTTTCCTTCATCCTCAGAAACTGTTCACTAAAACTTAATTGTTTCGGAATATAAATGGTGATGGCTTTCAAATATGTTTATATTACGTATTGACAATTGCTCATTGAATAAGAAAGCTACACAACACAAAGCAAATGAAGCCATTAAACTACTCAATAAACAAATACTAAATTAAAACTTTCATTTAAAAACTCACTCATTACTGCTTCGTTGATGAGAAAGGCCCAAATTCAGCAATATCATTTAATAGTCCATTAAATAAATTATTTCCTTTGTTTCTCCTCCGCCATATAATTTACATAAATAAGAATAAGAGTAATGCATGATGAGTTCTGCATTGCACCTTGTTACGTTTTGCTGGTCTCCAAGCGCTTTCTATCATTTGAGTATCACGATCAAGAAGGTTGAGACCACATAACACCCTTGGATCATGTATCATTCTCTTTTCCTTGAAGAAATTAGTAACTTTAGTAACTTCTTCCTCAGTTTTGTAGTTTTCAGCAACTCAGAGAGAATTCACTGTGGTACTGATTATTACAAATTACAACTATTTAAGTGTTTCATGAACAAATCAAAAGAACCAATTAATATGTGGGAGATGGTATTGAGTAGTAAACCAGTGCATTTTCCCCACCAATAAAAGAATCACTTCTAATAATAAAAAGAACAGAATCCTTTGGCTAGTGAACTGTTATACGTGTAACAGCAAAGTTCAGAGGCCTCTCTTCAGTGATTATCTTAACGATTCATTAAGACTTTTGACTCATTACGACTCACCAGTTTTGCAAATGTTTTTAAATTTTGTTTCTTCAATTCATGTAACACTGCTGATTTCTTATCATCCACATTTCTAGATGGCACTCGAGGTAAAGTCTGTTCAAGAATCCTTAACACTAAAGCAAAAATTCTATTAACATCACTCAATACAAGGAAGTGTAATACTATATTTAAGTATTTGACAGCAGCTGGACCGAAAACGAAGGAAATGATTAATACAGAAATACATATTCATAACATAGAGACCAAGTTGAAAAAATTATGATTGTTGGATTAAAAACTCGTGACATTTACTTCTAATGACATACTGGTACATTTTTATATCACAACAGAAGAGATTTCAATTTAAATCCACACACTGCATGTAACTATCCACACACTGCATGTAACACTCCACAAACTGCATGTAACTATGATAACTTCATTAAGAATTCTTATTATCTCTATTTCAATATTCTCCAAACAAATTTAAGAATAAATAGTACTTATTGTTCTTAAAGTTAGAAACACAGGGTTTCACACATAATATCATTTTTTTTTCTGTAATGCAATTTTATTTTTTGTACACTTTATATTAAAAAATATTAAAATTAAACAAGACAGTAAATAGATGAAACATATTACAATATCGGGACTTTTGAAAACAAATCCAGACATTAAAGAAATTTAATACAAGAAAAACTATTTGTTTGGCTGTTAAATGTAAGGAAAGTACTTAAGAGAACCTTTCATTCGCTCAACAGCTAAATCATACATCTCCGCAAGTTGAATTGTAGACGTAGGTGGAAGAACGTACAGTTGTAGATCATGATTATGTTCCCCGAGCCCTATACTTTTTTCAGCTAGTCCATCCATCGCTGGCACACGCTTTTTGCGACTGATATCCATTTTAGTAGAGTTTAATAATAAAACCGCACACTACTTTGCAGCACAATCAACACAGACAAGCACTTATAATCGTGGTTTATTCAATTTATACGCATTTTCGAATTCTTCAATGACTTCTATTTACTATTGCACATCTCTGGGCCTCTCTAATCTCTAAGTTGTTTTGCAAACGTTTCCCGCCAACATTGCCTCTTGGCAAAGTGAAAACATCTCGTCCTCTTCCCCCGGTCACGGAGTGTTGACAAGGGAACGTTCTGCCGCTGAAGGCATCGCACCGTCGCACTAGCAACACTAGCAACACACATACTCTCTGCATCGCACCGTCGCACTAGCAACTGACACAAACCCTGGCGCATGGAGGAAAATATTTCTCCATGCCCTGGTGGATACAGAGCTTGAATTGAAGCATTTGCGCCCTTTGACAGACGCTTTGGCAGACGCTTCCACTTGTAAACATATGATCTGAAGCTCAGAAAAGTTATTACGAGGAATTACACAAAAGGAAAAGTTACCCACAATTCATGTGCCGAGTTGATGCGCATCGCCATATTGAGAACGAGTAAACTGCTGTACGAGCTGTCAGCTTTAGTGGGGCGGTGTGTTTTATTTCAGTGTTTCTTATTTTATTTGGTGCGTGTACCATTAGCAAAGACGCACGTAGCCCAAGGGGACATTCGTTCTGCATTTGCAGCAAGAATTGAAAAGCTTTGCTGTGCGCGTTTATAATGAGTGTTCGTTTAAGAAAAGGAGGTCGTTGGTGCTCGGCGCCGAACTGTAAAAATAATTCAAATACAAATAAGAACATCAGCTTTTTTGGCTTTCCCAAGGACGAGAAACGGTGAGTAAAATACCTTTATTGCCAGTAGAAGACAGTAATTAACGAATTTAGTTGTGTGTAATGTGTACACTTTCTACTAAATTACTTATTTGTAAACCCATAAAATAACCGTAAACCACACTTTTGCAGGGCGAAGAGATGGACTATAAATTGCAGGAGAGAAGACTTGTTAAAAAAAGATGCTTCATATTTAAATAAAAATTGTACAATATGTAGTGATCACTTTGAAAGTATTATGTTTGGTAATTTTCAAAAAAACAGGTTGAAACCTGATGCTGTTCCAACTTTGTTTGATGTTGCAAACTCGCCAAAAACTATCGCACTGAAGAGAAAAACACCAAGAAGAATGACAGGAAGAAATTATGAAACTTATGAAGTGGCAAAGAAATCTAGAATTGAGACGATGGTAAGTATTAAAATACATGAGAAAAGGTCTCGGGGACTGTCACGGCATTCGTAATTCATTGGATGAAATGTTGCCAACTTAACGATCGTTAGTTTTTTCAGAAGTCGTTCTGTCCAAAGAGGTTCTGTCAATATAGTGGCATTGGGGCGCACATGTGCATGCATATGCAAATGCATTTCCATCGTTTAATCACGGTCTATTAACAGACTGTGTAAATAGACTGAAGTACATATTACAGTGGCAATGAATTGGGTGAGCTTAGTGAATATTGTGAAAAACGAAGAGAGATGTTTACAGTGGTGTCGTCAACAAAGACTTGTGCCTAACAATGTTCTATGTCCGTATTGTGGGGCATTGCTGACGGCTGCAGGGAACAGGGGAAAAGGGTTTGGCGACTTTTTGTGTACTCGACGCAATCACCAAAGGTTTAAAGCTCCAGCCACAAGAGGTACGATTCTAGACAATGTCAAGGTAACTGTCGGCCAAGCTTTGCAAATTATGTACTGCTTCTCACATAATTATACGTATGAAGATACTGTACATGAGTGTTCGCAAGGAAAGACTTTATCGAAAAGGACAGTTGCAGAGCGTTTCTCATATTTGCGTGATGTGTGTATGGACGCGATGGACCGCAGATATATTGGTGCTCCTAGAATTGGCGGACCCAACTCGGTGCTTGAAATCGACGAGTGTAAAATAGGCCGTCGAAAATACAATAGAGGTCGTGTCGTGGAGGGAAATAGGGTGTTAGGTGTTATTGACAGAGACACTAAAGAAGTACGGTTAGAAATTTGCCCAGGAAATCTTACGGATGCAAACACATTGCTATCCATGATTCAGCGACATGTTCAACCGCAGACAACAATTATTACGGACTTGTGGAGAGACTATGAAGATCTAAAGCAACAAAACTCTGATCACTTGGCTGCGAACCACTCGATGAATTTTGTAGATCCGACTAATAATACTGAATCGCAATGGCGACCATTAAGTCGTCGGCTGTCGAGGGGTGGTTTACGGCAAGATAACTTGGACTCCCATCTCGTCGAATATTTGTGGCGGAAAGATTGTAAAAGGCTAGGGAGGGACCCTTTTCTTTTCCTGATAGAACACTGCACTATTGCCTACCCCGTAAGTAAACAATATCCAAAATGTCATTGCTCATACTGCACAGATAATGATTGCAAAATATTTCATGCGAGTCAATAGGATTTGTTTGCCCCCTTTAAGGTAAAAGATTGCCGTGTAGTAGGGTTTTTTTGTGGATGAAGTATATTTGCTAGGTGAATGTAATCAAAATTAAACAAGTTAAACATGTGTAACAAATTAATAGTTTTAGTGTTCTGTGTGATTAATTTTCACATATCTCATGGTTTTCTTATAACTTCCAGATTACAGTGTTTCAATTTTGTGCTTCAGAACTAAGGAGGAGAGCAACTGGTACATACAGTGGAAGCATCACTCTATGCCTCATGTAATGTTATATCATTAACTCTTTGATAACAACGCACAAAAATTTCTAATGGTTAAGATTGGGGAGGGATTCTGGATTTGTATCTGCTTTTGGGTTTCTCTGCCATTAATGTACATCTCATTCTTATAATAAACCTGAAAAAAGGTGGATATGTACTGATCACCACATGAATTTTTGTGCATTTTTGCAATATTTCTAACGCCTGTGTGATTTCCACTGTTATTGGAGGTTGAGACATTTTTACATATGTTGTTTTTTGTCAGACCAGTAGATGTAATGTTTTCATTCATAGCCATTTGTTTTCTATTGTATTTTCTAATCTAATGCACAGCATTTCTTCACACATACAACAAATGGAATTTGCGTGGTCTTTCGTGAACGAGGGCTCAAAACTGCTAATTTAAAATGTTTCAAAATAATGTTAACATATGAACAACAATAAACAAGGTTTTCTTAATGTTATAGTATCAGTCCAGACAGGGCATGATAAGAATGATTATATTAACCATGATTATACTAGGGGGTGGATTTTATTGAAGTGTCTTTTTTATTCTTTTCACTTTGGAACAATGTCATTTAATATAGAAAGTAATATAATGTTATGACAAAATGAAATGGCCCATTTTTATTTCTTCATATTTTGTTGATTTTGATAATAGTAATTTTTACCTTTTCCCGTTGTTTTTAATGGATTTTCCGCTAATCTTAATATCATTTTAATGGTACTTGCTTCAACTAATATATTACAAAATGCAACAAATGTCCTGCACAGAATTCCTGAGTGGTCGATCTGATTTTTTCGTTCAGAAATTGTAATGTCAGCCGTTGTATGTGATCTAAGGTTCCTGTGACGCCTTTCAGTGTGATTGTCTGTTTGGTTGATTTTGGGAAAACTAGAGAGAGATTTTCTGGAAAAGGACGGTCCACTCAATACCAAAAGTCTGCAAGCTGAGTGCACTCGAACTGATAAGTAACACTTCCAGCGCGAGTTGTTCATCTGAACTGGTTTTGATCACATTTTTTATGTCATTTTTCTGTGCTTTTAGGGCATTTTTAAAACAATTTATTAATCATTTTTGGCAATGTTTAAGGTCATTGAAATCCACCCCGTAGTGATTACTATAAGCAGGATCCACTGTATCGGGGGCAGGTTTTATTAATTAGTAATTTCAAAGAATTTAGATATCTAATGAGATGCAACAGAGCTAAGACAAAATAGTGTGAAGACATAAATTGTACATTCTATTTGTTCTCCCATTTTTTATACAAGGTATATATGCACTGTGTGGGTTGGAAGTTAAAATATTCAGTGCCAAATATCTATTTAGCAAGTGTCCACATAACTTGAGAAGCATGTAAGTGAGATCTTCATATAAAGGGAGAAATGATACCATGAGTGTGTAGTAAACTGCCTAATGAAAAGGATATCATATGTAAGAAGTTTAATGTTATATGCATTTTGCAGGAGGAGTTAAAACCTTCAGCCTCTTTTTTTCTTGAGCCTATGAAAGTTGTAAAACAAGAGATTTTAGAGGATTATGAGGTAAGTCTTAAAAGATGTAATGGTATGTGTAAATTATATAATACTAGTATGTTCAACAGTGTGTGTATGATTATCTTGTAGAAAAGGCATCTGCAGTCTACATGGCTGCTGATTTATGTGAATTAAGAAAGAGTTAATATTGTAAAATGAGGTACAGAATATATTGTTGAAAGTAAAGAATTGATAGTGTTAAAAGTTTTGTGAATATTAAGAAAATGAATCTGTTGCAGTAGAAGTTAGAATGTGAATGTTGACTGACTTAATCAATAGAGGATCATATGCCAAAGTAAAAGACGTGCATTTTGCAGGAGGAGTTAGATCCTCCGACCACAATGCATCTGGAGCCTGAGGAAGTGAAAGAAGAGATTGTGGAGGTTTATGAAGTAAGTATAGCAGAAGCGAATTGTAATGGAAACTGATGAATGCTTTTAAATTTGGTAACCCATGAATAATTAAAGGTATTATTTGTTTATGTGAATAGAAAAAGCATTACTTTTGTAATATTATGCGCAAAATTGTTTGAAGGAGAATGTAGAAAAATTTCAAATTTTGTTGTTTTTAAATTTATATGAACCGGTAACAACAAGATCCAATTTCATGATTAAGTTATGGGATGCACTTGTGTATTATCAGCATATTCATTTCTATAAGCTTTGTGGGTAGTAGATTTTTATAAGTGTAGAGTTTTTGGCTTAGATATTCAGAATTGATAGAGATGATAAAGTATTAGGGGAAATTGGTAATTGGCTTTGTTATAACAAATTTTTAAAGAGGGATTTGAGAGAAGACCGTGGCAGGATATTTCAAATTGTAGGAGTCTACATGACTTTGTACTACCTTGTCTACACAACTAATGTACGTTTAGTATGTGGAGTAGGGTGTTGATGATTTAAATCTTTTGATTTAATTTACTTTTATGAGCAAATAAATCCTTATTTAAATCAAACAAATATTTCTTAAATCACTGATTTAAATAATTTTTAACAAGTTGTTAAAATAAATATTCATTTTGCCTTTTCTTTCAAAGAACGAAGAATTGTTTACACTTATGGTTCTGAGAAATCTGAGTGTAAATAATACAGATGTGTAGCTAAAAGTTTTATTCAGAATTATTATAATTTCAAAAAACTATATTTTGAGATAAACAACAATGGTGAACTTCAAGAGATTATTGTTAGAGTTCATATTTTTGTACAAAAACACAAACAAAAGCTTGGCAGGTCTTTCATTTTACAAACGAGGCGATCCGTGAGGTGAAGGGGTAGATGATTTCGCCCAGTATTCATGCAAGCAGGTTATGGTTAAGAAGTGCTGTCTGCTTTTTTCCTGCACACATCTCACAGTTTATGGTTCTATGGTCTGAGTGAGTGGCAAGTGGGGGGGGGGGCATAGGTGTGTGTGCATGTGTGTGGTGTGTGTGTGGGGGGGCTCAAAGGGGATCAGCTGTCCCAGGTCCCCGTTTTTTCTTTTTTTTTTTTTTCTTTTTTTTTAGTGTAGTGAAAAACTCTTTCTCCAGAACTCCAGATATGTTAAACTCAGTTTTTATGCCATAGCACATAGAAGATTTTTACTGCCGAAAAATCAAGCTTAATAAAGTTAAGATGTTGTCTCAAGATTCTGAAAACTCTGGGAATGATTAAGATTTAAAAATTCACCATGGATTTTTTTATTTAAAATAATAATGAGGATTAGGACCGTATTCATTGTTGACACTTATACAATAAGTAAAAGCTTAAGTAATAAGCATTTACTTAAAATAGCGAACCCTTATGACAGTTTCTTATTCATAGATTTATTTGAGAGTCGTACTCGGGCAATATTCCGCTACATAATATTGGCAGAATTGCTTTATTGGCTACTAGATACAAATCTAGAAGGCCATGCCAATCTTATTTACAATTTTGGCGGTTCTTTTAGGCATATGAATAGTGTCTTGTTTCATTGACAGTCTATCAACAGAAATGAAATTATAAATTTCGTTTCGTTCCGTCCATGCATGCGGATAATTCATATTGGTAGATTTTTTTATTTATTTTACATGATTAGCAAGTGTAATTATTGGCGTACGTTATTTGTACAACACATGAAGGGAATTTTATGAACTTTTAAATTTTTCTTGATACTTGAGATATTTCTATAATGATTCAACAAACTGAGTGCTGACGTATTCTATAGAGATCAACTGAAAAAAGTAATAAAATAAAATCACTTTTTCATATGATGCATTGTGATAATCAGTGTAAGATAACCTATAAAACATGGTCCTCGTAGGATAACTTACAAAATACACCCTGGTAGTCTGCATTTGAAATCAATAAATTACGTATCTGAGATGATGTATAAAATCTGTGAGCCATTACCATTTTTAGGTCTGGTGGTAATGGTTATCCTCTATTTTTCAAGTCCACGTTGTGAGCGAGCAACAGAGACACTAATGTTTACAACCATATCCTTGTCAAAACGATTTCTCGTCTTAAATTCTTGTTGCCTATGCATTTCCAAAGCATTTTCCATGTCTCTCAAATATCGTTTTGGTATATGGTCTTCCATATTAATTTCAATAATTTCAAAAAGTCCTAAACATCTTTGATGTTATTCTACGTTGAGGAATAAGGTTCCACTTACGAGTACAGATAAGCTCACTTATAAGAATAAGTGAATGCTTAAGTAAATCCTTATGTGACGACTATGTATTAAAAATGCAAAAAGTAAACACTTGAGTGTTCCTCAAAAATAAGTGTCAACTGTGAATACGGCCTTGCGAACCCCCAACTGCAGCAATACATAGAAAGCATCACAGGCTCTTACCAGAGTGCACTGATGTCTTTCATCATTTGCCGTTGAGGAACTTAAGGAAATAATGGTTTTCTGTTTTCATTTAAATATCTCTGCAGCTAATAATTACAACTTAGTATAGTGTAAAAATGTTAGTTTTTGTATTTTTTAAAGGAATAAATTAAAACAAAAATCAAATACTTTTTCATCCAGCAGTTACTAATCGTTTTTAAAAATGAATAACAATGAGAAACTGAAGCCATGCAATTCATGTTTTAAAAACAAGTGCAAGTGTATCTTGTATTGGAAATAAAAGGAGACCACCTACATAGAATAATACACTACAACAATTGAAACTAACCAAGAATTATGACACATCATGTTATGGATTTAATCTGATTTAAAAAATAAATAAGAAATAGGAATTTTTTATTTAAAAAAACTAAACAACTTTTTAAAACCCTAAGAGGGGCAGTGTGACCAAGTAAGGTGGCGTGGGGCACACAGAAAACAGAGATCTTCCAAATATGCTTTTAAAATTCTAAATTCACTTAATGTGTCTTCATAATTAAATAACATAAACACCTGAAATTAAATGGAAGTTCATATTGAAATAGAGAATACAAGATAAATGATGTTACTGTATTTCTGCTTTTATGAATTTACACAGTTTTTAACTCATTACCTGCCACAATTAATGTAATGGCAGAGTGGCCTCTTCCTGGAAAGTGAGGGAATTTCTTTGCTCTAGAAAAGACAGGAAAATCAGGGAATTTGCAAAAGAATTGTTTAAAGCTAGAGAAAATTTTGAGAGATTTATAAAACCAGATGCCAGATTGTTCCTTGAAAACAATTCAGTATTACTTTTTGCTCAATTTTGATTTGTTCAAGAAATATTGTTAATTTGTTCTTTGTCTTAGCAAAGTAAGAGAGCTAACCAATTGATGTCAGAGTAACAGTAATATTTCCTTTAAGTAGAATGAATTTGCAAATTTTATCAGAAAAAAAATTTAAAAATGCCCTGGCAAAAAAGAAAAGTTAAAGTAATTTGTACTGCAAAATGAGTGGCCACCCTAAATGGTGATGTATTGTTGGTTCTATAGTTTAGTTTCTTCTTCTTTGTTGTGGGATCCTTTCTGTAACTTAGTGGAAAGTCAAACATTCCAAAAAAGATCAGGAGATGTAGGGACGGGGAAGTGGGAAGAGGTGGCGAGGGGAGGAGGAGTGATCGATGTTTTCAGGACAACTGCTGTGGTCATTGAGTCATGTGAGCAGTTTGTTATCCTGGGAGGTGGCAGTGAGTTTTCTCTGAGTGGTGAGATCTAACACCGAACATCATGTTGGTTTCCCTGATCGAGGTGTCTCCCCCAACGAGGCTCTGCCCGAACTGGGTCATGCTCTAAACTTCCAACATGAATTGAATTGAATGAATGCCTTATTTTACGTGGCGAGACTCAGGCCATTAGGCCTGCTCTTCCGTCTGACCACGTAAATTTCGCTACGCTCCTTTCACCAATTAGCAGAGAAAGGAGGTATTTCTTGGGCGAGAAACAGGCGACTTGAATTTAGCTCAGAGGCGTCATTTAGGCTTGAGGATCTTTTACATGCAAGTAAATCTACTAACATGGGACAGCCGGCTTTACTTCCCCGAAGGAAGGCATACGATGGATTTTTTCGCCCTGAAAAATCCACGGCTTCGATTGGGTTTGAACCCGCCAACTTGGGTACAACAGTCCGAAACGCTAACCGTTACACCATCACCCATGGGTGGTAGTGTAGTGCGTGTAATTGTGAGGAAGTGTAAGGGGAGAGAATAGGACAAGGAAGAGAAAGAAATGATTGCATGTGGTAAGAATCTGTTGGAATTTAAATTATAAATTACAACCCGAATTAAAATGATGTCTTTGACTTCTTAATTCATGCAATACTTAACATGTCAAAATTACTTATATGTCACCCATTTCCCTGTAATTGAACTATTACCACAGTTTCAACTGAAACAATGCTAATGCCATTTCATTTGCTACATTGTTCAATGACTAGTGAGAGAGTTATTATTTCAACATTTTCACAGAACCAGGGCTTCCACCGCACCCTTCACAACTTCTGCATGGAATGTCCTCGGTTCTGTGTTCCTGTTCCTTCCCCAAATAAATAGTGTTATGTCATCAAGCATGGAATCTAATAACTTGTTTATCAGTTGTCCTAACAATGTGTATTCCTTGGCTCTAAGCTTCCTATATGCATTTTCATTGTATCTATGTTTGATGCCGTTTTTCCTCATCAAAATCAACCTGGGGTTTTCTGGCATATCACATTAGGGTACTGCTGTCATTTGCTTGGTATTTATAGTTAAAATAACTGAAAAATAGCTATTAGAGCAACTGGGTGCTAATACTCTTCTCTAGGCAGCAACTGAATTCAATCCAACTATTTAGCTAGTATTGAAAATTGACACTATATATATTAAAATCCTGTATTTTAAGTCTGGCAATCCAGTGAAAATATGAAAGTTTTCGTAATCTCGGACGTGGTTGGTGAACAATCTAAGAGAGATTTTTCTAGAAAAAGTTGTTTGTAAAAACTGATTATACAGCAAACAAAATTATTTGTTTTATATTAATTATGTTTTTATGTCTAATTGTTGGGTATTACCTAATTATCATTTTTGTAAAACTGTTTATAGAAAACACTCTAACAAACTTCACAAATGTTGATCCCCTGAAATTCATTCATTAGAAAGTCTACCGAAATTACAGTAGGTATCAAAGGTTGTACTTTCATCTAATATTTATATTGAGGAAATAAATTTTATATCAAAATTCACACACTTTTTTCTTCACATATTCCCAATTTTTTGGTCATTTAGTAGAATGGAAATATAATTTTTAAAAATTACAGAAGAGTGAAAAGAATTTTCTTTGACAAAATATAGAACTGTTTTTTGGAAAATAATGAAGCATTAAGTAAACAACTAATTGTAAAGAAGTCTTTCTCTTCAATGATGTACTTGTATGAAGGATTGGAAAGCTTTGAAACTTTCGCAATTTTCAAACATTCACAATTATCAGTGATAATTGGACCTTTGACATTTATAAATGTATTTTACACTATTCTAGCAAAACATTTAAAGAAAAAATAATTTGGAGCCTATTTTGAAAAATATATCAATGGCTTTATGTTAAGTCCCAATATTCAAAGAAGTTATTTGAAAAATCATAAGAGTTTTGAGTCTGGCCAGGTCAGTTGGGAGATATTAGCTTTCAAAAAAATCCAATCAATGGTTAATACACTTGTGTTCTTGGATGGATGACAGACTGGTGGACATTTTGAGAAAAAAACAAACTTTTTTGATATTTGGAGTCAGGGAATTCAAAATGTGTATTTCCATTAAAATCTCAACATTGATTTTCTACAGCATTACATAATGTTCTCTTTTACTTTGTATATTACTCTCTACATAGTATGTATAGGAGAAAGTATGTTTCTCGTATTGACATCAAGTTGAAGTGAAAAATATAAATTAAAATAAATGTGTTAAATAGTTTTTTGAAACCATATAAACAAATTATCAATTAAAATTTCAAATATTTTTAGTAAAATTTCATTTTTATTCTGCATCTCATTTTTAGCACAATGGTGGGTGGGTGAAGAATTACCAAAACTTGAATTTCATAGGGAAAATTTTGGAATGTTTTGGAAATTACATGGCCAAATTTTTCTATAATGAAAAACTCATAACATGTTGGTTTTTTTTCTGTACATTGTACTTGTGGTAATGTGCATGAAATAAAAAAGATTTTTCTTTCAAGTATATTTATAATCTACTGACTTATTAATAAAAGAAGGATATTGAATATATAATATATATGAAGGTATTGCAGTACGTAAAAGTAGTTGAGAACCTCTAATAGAATTTGTATCACAAGTGTACTGAATTCTCTAAGAAAGAGGGGATCATATGAGAAAGTAAAAGATGGATGAATTTTGCAGGAGTTTGAATCTACATCCACCTTGAACATTGAGCCTGAGGAAACAATTAAAGAAGAGATTGCAGAGGGTGAGGTAAGTGTAACAGGAACTAATTATATTTGAAAGTGATATTAAGGTTTGTGTGTGTAGGATTTGCATCTCTTCTGGTATAGAGAGATTACTCAGTGATGTCAACTGATGTCGCTGCAGTGCCTCTGACCAGGAAGTTCTGAAATTCGGGTCCCGATGCTAGCAGGGTTTTCAACACTTGCTTGTCAGCTTTGTCGAGTTCTGTGGCGGTCTGGAGGCCGGCTGTTCTGATCAGTATTTTTCTGCAGTTTCTCCGCTTAACACCAGGCAAATGCTGGGACAGTACCCTAACAAACAGACCACGGCCTTTGAGTGATCTTTCCTTCCTCATTCTTGCCCTACTCTCCCCTTACACACTCCCTTTTAATGTCAGGAATGCGTTCCAGGCAAGGGAACAATAGTTCTAATATCTACTACAACACAAGTACAATTTAAACTTTCTGCTGTGAATTCGTTTCTCCAGTGTTCTATTATTCTATTAACTCGATATCCATGGGAACCTGTGGGGCTCCACTAGCTCAATGTAGCTCCTCATTATTGGGTCGTTTTTAAAATAATTGCTAGGTTTCTTTATACCAGTAGGTATTTTTGGCTAATTTCACTTGCAATGAATTTAGAAATGCTCACATTTTATAGAGAAGTGACATTTTTAGCCTGTGTAGGATGGTTTACAATGTATAAGCATGTTTCTATTGAAAAAGTGTTTGATAAGACAACACCTGAATAAAGTGCCATATCTCAAGCGAGATTTTCTTGAAAATTATTAGAGATGCGAAAAAAATAAAAATCTTTTTCATGGAATGTTCAATGACTTTAGTCTTGCATACAGCAAGTATTTTCATTAGAGTTGATTTTTATTTTCAAAAAACAAAAATCAGACTTTAAAATGTTTAGTACTTATTTATAAGGACTTTTGACAAATTCCAGCCATCACTCAGCTAGTCTAAAACATAATGATAATCATCAGATGTATTTCGATTACAAACTGTAAGCAAAATAGTGATATTATAAGCAAGTATGTGAAACTTAAAGATTGATGCATTTTGCAGGAGGAGTTTGAACATTCAGCCACCTTGTATATTGAGCCTGAGGAAACTGTTAAAGAAGAGATTGCAGAGTGGGATGTGGTAAGTGCAACAGGACCAAATTACATTTGTAGATTATATTAATGTTTGCATTTGTTTTGCTGTATTTTATGGTATGATTTGTTCCTCTTCATAGAATTGGTACCTGCAGTCTGAGTGCAAGGTTTGGAAATTAAATTTATTTAATTTTTCATTTGATAACCTATGTGGGTTTTACATTCTTGATATATGCAAATTAAAAATACTGATGTGTTATAGCTCATTACGCCTTTGGTAAAAACTACTGGTTTTCTTTAAAAAGCACTTTACTATCATTCTCACAGAGCCTCTACTTACATCAATCCTTTGCTTAAGTCATTTGGAGCAATCTATTATTTTTCTTTGACACCGCTTGATACATCTCTCCCTTTAAGCTCTTAAGACTTTAAAAATGGAATGACTTCTTCTTGGTTGCATCTAATTTTTTCTCCCAGCCAGTAGGAATGAAATGGACGGAATGAAATTTTGTGGAATTTGGTATTTCTCCATTTCCACCTAATGTGATCTTGGTTCATGTTTCTTTATAATGGTACCAGAACATCATAAGTCTATTATATTAATATATTGACCTGGACAAAGATTTTGAAGGACTGTGGGTGCTCAGAATTTGTTTCTGTTGTAAAATTCATTGATTTTCTTATGTCCTAAATTGGGGTGAAGGGCTTCGGTGCACAGCTAGTTACGAAAGGTGGATGTTGCTTTGGTATTTTTTCTTGTGGTAGAAACCTTCTCTGTGACATGGTGATTAAAAATTCTAAAGCAGTGTGCTAATATGCCAAATACATTTTTCTCTATCTATCTCTATCAATAAGAAAACCTCTTATAAATTAATTCTTCATTTTCTAATAATGATTACACACAGCTATTGAGAAATGCACCCATGACTTTGCCTGTGGAATCCATTAATGTACTTGAAGACAAATTTGTGATCTATTGGTGATAGAAGCACAATTATATTTGCATCTTGGTAATTGTAAAATTCACTTCCATAGTTTGTAGGAGCTTTGATTACTAAGAGTTTCCCTTCCGTGGCACCACAATATCCCTGAACTTCCATCTTTTATGGGATCAATCTTCATATTTTACCACCCTTCTGGATGAAGTGCTGCTATAAGGAAACATGATTAAGTTAGATAATATTACGATTAATTAATGTTTGATTTTTAATTATTTAATGATGTTTGGATTTAGTTATTATGAGTATTCAGTTCAGCTAATAATGATAATTACATAAGTATGAATTTTCATAGTTATTGAGTCAATTATATCTGTACATATCTTTTTCTCTTTTATGTCAAAAAATTAATATTCTTTAATAACATATAAAAAATTAATATTCTTATAAGTTTGGCCTGTAATACTTAAGAGGCTACCAGAAAACGTCAAAATCAAATAGTGCAGTAATTATTCCAACTTCAGGGAATTTTTCTTGTTTAACTATAAAATTTGTTCAGCTGGCTGTAGTACCTTTTGAAAACATTCTTCTGAACTTCACAAATTATTATGTTTATGAGAGTTTCTTTCTTTCTTTTTTCCAGGAAGTCAAAGATTTTGAGTACATATCGGTAGGAGCTTGTGATCTGGCCACAACCAACAATGAAAATGAAGATGTATCAGATGATGGAAGTCTTCTTGGTGACTGGTACTCGTATGCTGAGGCCACTCCGAACAACAGAAATTGTAAAACTACTCCAAGGAGCAAAAATAAAACAGAAAAGCATATTGGTTCCATAACTACTGCAATAAAAGAACTAAAAGATTTAGAAAAATCACTGAGTGCTTCTCCTTTAACAATTCGGACTACTGTCATTGAGGATGAGTGTGAAATTATGGGCAAGTGGATTGCCTCACAGTTGCGTAAGTTGCCAAAGCACAGCAGACATAGAGCGAATTTGGAAATACAACAAGTAATAAAGAAACACAGTGTGGAGCATATGAACTCAAGTTCTTCAGTATTGTCAGCGTCTCTATCCAATGATCATACATACAGTATTTTAAAACCATTCAATTCCTGAAATATGTAACACTCTCATCAAGCCTATCCCATTTTGGATATGGTTCTTGATGTTTACTAAGAAATTTTCCAACAATGTTTGGAAGTGACTGTTGGCTGTGAAATTGTATTTATCAATTGACATTGAAATAGTGTTACTTCAGAATGGGTGACAATAAAGTAGTTGCAATGGTTTGTTGTGATTTACATTAAAATGCCATAACATTGTCGAGTGTAATAAATGCTTATTGAGGTTCAAAAGATTTATCTACATTTATTATTTATTACTACCTCAAAGGAGACTCATACACTCATACTATATTATTTATTGTAGCTGTTTTTTGTTTATTGAATAAGAGCTGAAGAATTGCTAAAAACTTCACTGTTGAGGTTGGTTTAGCTACCACCAAAGAGACCGGTAACATCTGTAATACTTATTACGAAGGTGGCCTTTTATGTTTTGGGATTTGGCAATCCTTGTGTTGCAATCTGGCAACTGACAACTCTATCGTAAAGTTGGATGTTTTGAGGATATACGTACTCAGAACGTTTTGACATAAGAGCGCTATTTGTGTTGTTTATAGTAACTTAAAAGATTCATCTTGGCCAAAAATTGGAATTAAATCTTGAACATTTTCATGCGATTATTTTTTACAACTTTTGATGTGAATTAACTCAGCAACAGTGCATGGATGAACTTAATTCTGTTTGTGGCAATGAAGCTCCATCAAGGACCAGTGTTTATCGATGGTATGGTGAATTCAATCGTGGTCCTAGTTCACTCCAAGACGTATTTCGCGAAGGTCGTCCAAAATCAGCTGTTGTTCCGAAAACCAGTGATGATGTGCGTGAACTGATATTGCAAGATCATCATGTGACCTATCATGAGATTGAGACAATCTTGGGCATTAGTGGGACCAGCATACATTCAATATTGCATGAACATTTGACTGTCAAAAAAATTTGTTCGCATTGGATCCCACACAATTTGTCAATCGCTCAAAAAAAAGGCTCATGTCGATTGGTCGAAAGAAATGCTCAAAAAATACGATCGCAGTGCTTCGAAACACGTCTATGACATCGTGACTGGTGATGAATCGTGGATTTACGCGTATGAGCCCGAAAGTCGACTGTATGGGTGTTTCAAGATGAGCAAAATCCAACAAAAGTTGTTCGCGCACGAAGCACTTCCAAACAGATGGTCGCCTGTTTTTTCGGAAAAACTGAACAAGTCGCAACCGTACCACTAGAACAATGCAGAACAGTCAATTCTGACTGGTACACAACGATTTGTTTGCCAGCTGTCTTCCAAGAAATCGGGAAAACCAACCGCCGAAGACAGATCACTCTTCACCACGACAATGCGAGCTCTCACACATAGGCTCAAACAACCAACTGCATTTTTAAGCACCCAAAACATCGATTTAATGAGTCATCCACCGTATAGTCCTGACTTGGCACCGAATGACTTCTTTTTATTCCCGTTCGTAAAAACAAACTGAGAGGTCAACAGTTTTCGACACCTGAAGAAGCTGTTGCTGCATTCAGAATGCATGTTTTGGAGATACCTCAATCAGATTGGCAAAAGTGCTTCGACAATTGGTTCAAACCCATCAAAAGTGTATAGATCTTCATGGGGAATATTTTGAAAAACAATAAAGTGATTTTTGATGATTAATATTTGTTTTAACGTGGCACTGATAAAAAGTGGATAAATCCAGTTGCTAAATTAAGGGGAAAAAAAATCCACTAACACGTGGTGAAGTCAGAAACACTTCATTGAGAGTCCTTTATACCGAAAAATCAATTGACAGCCAAACGTCTGTCTGTGAACACTACTGGCGTCTGAACCTTACATAGGATTTTTTCAAAATTGAAGAAACCCCTGCCCATTTGCCTCGAGTGGAAGCTGTGAGATTTTGGAAAACATTCTTTAAAATTTGGGGGTACTTTACATGAAGCCCTCCGGACATTTTCATAAAAGCAGCTCCAAATAATTTTTTTTTAATTTCTTGTAAGAATAGAGTAACATACACTTATAAAGAGGCAAAGTGGCAACTATTTTGTGTCAAAACTAACTCAAAATTCCGCATTTTCAGAAACTCTCAAATGCCATTTTCTCAAAAATGACTCCAGTTTCTTTTTAATTTTTCTAACAAATAGTGCTAATTGCATTCTTTAATATGACGTTGAGTTCATTTTGGGATTTTTTTTTTTTTTTTTTTTTTTTTTCCAAAAATTAACTAAATGTAATTTTTTTTGAAAGATCTCTCTCGCCTCCCACATTTCCAGCAATTTGTAAACACCACAGTATTTGTGAGTGAAAGTATTTCAAAAGTCTTCAAATGAAGTTTTTCAAAAACTACAATTGTCTGCAAATTTCAAATTTACAGTAGCGCTTAAACACGATTTTCTTAAAAACATCTTGTAATTTTTCAAAGAAAATTGCAATTTAGACTGAGGTTTTGCCGTTCTTTTTTATTCATAAAATTATATTTACATTCTATTATTAGAAAATTTCAAAAAAATGTATTTTGGGCGGCGATAGATGGCGGCTTGCAAGAGTATGTGGCAAGTTCGTATAGCTAGCCAAGATCAAAGGAAATAGGAAACTAATACGAGAAAGTGTGTGCTATTACGTTGCACTAGTTTGTTGTATGTGTTCTGAATAATTGGTGTGAACTTTATTGAAATTCAATAAGATAAATAAAAAAAATAAACTTAAAGAAAATCTTCCATTTTAGTATCATATCAAAGCTTTACCCAGCGATGGATGGGTGAAAAAAATGTAACTCGAACGGATGGGGCGGGTCTGATACACCCGAATTAAATAACGAATTATATAGAAAATATTTTGTTTATACCATTGTGTGAGGACTTAATTGTGTTAGTTTGATATATAAAAATACAATTTTGTTAATATATTATGTATGTTATATATATATTAAAAAAATATTAGCTAAATTAATGAGAAAGCACAATGATGCCTTTCTAATACTATCCTCATCATTTCACTGGAAAGTTTGTCTCATTTCTGAAATTACAGTTCCATTTGACTTTAGTTATACCTAATGCTACAAAGAAAAGCATGTTATCTTTTGTGCAATAATAAATCATTCTAAAAATACATATATGTACTTTTTCGTTTACAGTTACATGAACGAATGGGTGAGATCTGAGGGACAAATAATGGAAAAAATTACGCATATAATCACGTACACAACCTATACGGCAATAACTGTCACATTTTGTAATAAAAGAAAGGTAGAGAGATGAACTGCTGCTAGAGCCATCAGTATGTGATTGGCTGAAGTTTTTGTCACCTCGTGAGTCTCTCAGATCCAACCCATCTGTTGCAAAGGTTAAAGATAGACATAGTAAGCATTCCTCCCTGTTGTCCGAATATTTGTATACTTGACAGCTGAGGGTGGGGTAGAGAAATGTTGCCACATTGTGGGGTGGCAAACACATGGGGTGTGGGGTGGCAAACACATTCATGCGTCAGATCAAAACAGCTGCAGTAGCAGGAAACAAATATCAATGTGAGCACTCAACAGTAGACAACACAGATCCACACGCATAACCAAACAAATAATGGCGCTCTTCAATTTTGAGTTGTAAGATATTTTTTTAATAAGCATTGGCAATTCTGCAATGAATCAGAATTTGAAGCTCTTGATTGGATAATGGAACTCCCTCTTCCCTGTCAGACTCTAAATGGCAAGTAAACATAAATATTATTCAGACAATGATAGTGTTATTGTAAAGACAGATTTATTTTGTTTACCTTAGAAGTTCCTATAGGCCAAAAGGATCAGTTTCTCACATTCACAAAACTCGCAAATTTTTGATTTTGATTTTTCTCAATAATTGTATTATGTTCCTCCCTCCAAACCTTGGCTAACATTTTAAAATTTTCAACCTCCCTTATGAGAAGATTTTGAATCTACAACTGAAGGTAGGCCTATTTCTTTGAAAAATATCCTTCAACATGGTGTAGTTGTTCACAAATTTCAGGAATAATATTTGAAATGGACGCTTTAGACACCTGAAAAAACACTGATAGCTTCCTGAAATTGGTTTCAGAGGCTAGAAATGCCAGAGTTACTTTTAACTTACTTCTTGCAGGCAGAGCAATTGGCTTCCAAGGGTCTTCACAAATAACAAGCAGAGTTTAAATTGTTGTGGTGAAAGTGTCGTAACTGATTCAAATTTCTGAGGATGTATGTTGTTGTGTAGCTTCATTAAACTATTGTTTAAACACTGATCATTTTATTTTCTTGCCAATCACATGCCCATGACCTTTTCCCGTTTCTTGCAGCAATAATTGCAGTTCTTCACACACAACTGAAGAGTTCAAATGCTCTGAAATTTTAAGTAATGCACCGGTTTAATGGCTCAGGGCATCATCTGATGTTTGCAGTGTCTCTGACCGGAAAGAGGTAGGGTTCAAGTCCCAGCAGTGACAGAATTATCGAATTCGGTCGCTGTCTGGAGGAGAGAATTCTAGAGGCCATCTGCTTGGATCCACTCCAGCGAATGGTGGTGCCGAGAGTCCCAAAATGAAAGGCTGGAAAATCTAAAATGTTAAAAAAAAGCAATGTTCGAAATCCAACTTTTAAAGTCAGGGATTTGAATTTCCGTTGTAAAGAAGGAAAGCAAGGAGCAGATTAGTAATTCAACACATTACTACAAAAGCTTCCAGATTCAACCGACTTGTTTGAAATTATTGGGGAGGGGAAATGTTTGTATTGCAAATTATGATGAAAAAAAATTTGGGGGCTCTCGAGATGATTCTGTTGCATTCAAGACCTAATAGGTCTGGAAATACCCTTTGAAATTCACAAAAAATTAATCTTAGGATTACAACTGAATTATAAGCCATCCGGGTCAATGACCCTTATCTCGATCATGTTTTTGTCTAGTTTCCCTGATCCATTGAGCAAATGCTGAGATGGTCCCATGTTTTGCTTCTGGATATAAAGTAGCTTCACTAGGCGCACGTTTTGTTGAGCTCTCCTTTTGCTTGTAATGGTAAGAGTAGAGGTATGGGCGAGTTGCTATTTTGGTAACAATGCAGAAAAATCATACTTGCAATTCGTGTACCGATGCAAATAAATTTTCTGTAACTCAGAAACGAAAATTACTATTTTTCAAATATTGCTAATCTTGCGATTTTTAATATTTATTTATGTTAAACCTTTACTCATCTTTCAACTATTTATAGTTAAAATGACGGGAAGGGATTCTGGAACTCAAGAAAACGTGTGCAGATAATCTTTTCCCCCCTATGTCACACAGTTTTTGCTGTTTTACTGAATAAATCTAAATCTTACTTTGGCGTGTTATCAATTCCGGGTTGTTGTGGATTCAATAATCTAAGAAAATAATATTTGTGCTAAAGAAATGAAGTGTCGTACTCCTAAAACATTAAATAATTCAATAAAATGGGGACAAATTGATGTCGTTGAAATAATGTTATATAATTTAATTCAGTGACATGCAAGCTGATGCACTATTATCATAACATTGTTTCTCAGGTCACACGGCGAATGCCGGAGCAGTACCCTAACAAACGAGCCACAGACCACGTAGTCTTTCCTTCCTCTTCCGTGTCCAATCCTCATACTTTACATTATCCAGGGTGGCCAGCGAACCTTGGAATTTTTGAAAACCGGTTATTGGAAAACGCGTTGAGAAAAGGAAGAAACGAGAATTTTCGCTATTCTTAGATTTATCGCCAACTTTCAGCACAGTTTCACATACATCATTAAGAATTTTGATTGAACTCAGTACATGACAGTTGCGAGTGTTAAAATCAAAATGTATGAAAAAAGCCATATGTATGCTGAAGGATTGCGAAGTCCTTGACCCGCTAGCCACACGCATCAAAAACAACCGCGTGTGTACGTGCAGTCTGGGAGAGTAGGTTGCACCACATGGTTGTCTCTGGACGGACGAGATATTTGCGAAAGATGATTCAGTGGGAACTCGATCGCTGAGTTTCGGTTAGTGTCTCGTCTCTACTTTGATGACATCGGTGGTACCAGATTATAATTGTTACTATCCCGTATACGTACGTATATATGGAGTTTATACGTAATATAGGGAAAGTTATGTAATGCCGTGGAAAATCGACTTCGAGATTTCAACGGAAATACACGTTTTGGGGTCCCTTGATACTGAAAGTGTTTTCTTCAAAACGTCCGTGCGTCTGAGAACACCACTAGCCTAAACCATACGTAGGATTTTTTTTCCAAATTGAAGAAACTGTTTATCTGGCTCGAGTCGAAGCTTTGTGATAAAAAAACTTTAAAATTTGAGGATACTTTACATAAAGTCCCCCGGACATTTTCAAAGTTTTCTCAAAAACAGCTCCAAATTTTTTCTTTAAATTTCGTTAAAGAATAGAGTAAAACATGCGTATTAAGGGTAGCATAGGTTCGATTTTCAGTTTTAACTGTATTTTCGAAAATTTCAAAATTTTTCGGGTGTGTACTACTACAAAATTGAAGATCGAGGTTTTTCCTTCAAATGAAATATGTTCTCCATAGTGAGTTCATTCTTTAAGGTCATATATTTTTTTTTTCAAAATTGTACTATTTTTTTCATTGTCTTATTTTACGTGTCGAGACGCAGGCCATGGATTCTGCCCTTCTGCCTGACCAAGCAAATTTCGCTATGCTCCTTTCACCAACTAATTGAGAAAGAGAGTTCTGGGGCGACGAAACAGGCAATTTAAATTTAGCTCAGAGGTTTCATTTATGCTTGAGGATTAATGCAGAAAAAACTATTAACATAAGACAATCGGCTGAAAGTTTCCTCCGAAGGAAGGTGTACGAACAATTTTTGGATTTTTACTCCACGGCTTCGATCGGGCTTAAACTGCGGACTCGGGTATAACAGTCCGATACTCAGTTACTCCATCCGCGCCGATGAAGTTTTCGCGCAATATTGCTAGCAAAACTCAATCATTTTCTGTGAGAAGTAGCTCAAAATTTCGCGTTTTCAGAAACTCTCAAACGCCATTTTCTCAAAAAACAGCTCCAAATTTCTAATTTTCGGTAGCGCTTAAACACCATTTTCTTAAAAACGGCCACAATGTTTTCAACGAAAATTGCAATTTAAGACGAGGTTTTGCCGTTCTTTAATATTCATAAAATAATATTTATGTCCTATTATTAGAAAATCGAAAACTTAAGAAAATTTCAAAAGATGTTATTTTGGCGGCGATAGATGAAAGCTTGCAAGAGTATGTGGCTAGTTCATATTGCTAACCGAGACCAAAGGAAATAGAAAACTAATATGGGAAAGTCTGTGCCATTTTGTAGCACTACTATATAATTTTCTTGCACGTACTAACGTAAGAAATAAAAGCATTGTAATCGTAGGCTGCAAACGGCGAATTTTTGACACAAAATATCATAATTCCCGGGCCCTGGTAAAGTGGATAAATCCAGTTGTTAATATTGAAAACAATTCCTCTAACACGTGGTGTAGTCAGAATTCATGTTTTGTGGGTCCTTGCTACCGAAAAATCGGTTGACGGCAAAACGTCTGTGTGCACAACGCTAGCGCGTAAAAAGTTCAACTTATTTTCTCCAAAATTGATAGGAATATTCCCCAATCGTTCTGGCTACATGTCGCGGCCCCTGGAATTTGAAACCGATTTGAACCGATATTTTAATTTTGGTGGCTACAAAAACGACCCCCTGACATCTTCAAAAAAATGGCTCCAATTTTTTTGGATTAAATTGTGTGAATATATATATATATATATATATATATATATATATATATATATATATATATATATATATATATATATATATATAAGTTAAACCTATTGGCATATACAACTCCCGCCTATTATAATCACCCCCTAACTATCTAAGAAAGCGCCTGGATTTTGCTTCTCAGTTATGTTGTAGGACTTTATTCATTCATCGTTATTCTGTTAAAAACTAGACGGCAGACGATCTGTCCTTCATCTCCCTCTTTCTCCTTCTCTCTCACTTTTCTCCTCGCCTCTCTCACCGACACTTTCCCCGTCACTCTCCCCGTCTCTCTCTACACTCTCTCTCGGTCTTTCTCTCCGTCTCTCTCTGTCTCTCCCGGGCATTATTTTACAATCGCAGGGGCGCACACCCTTAATACTTCGGGGTGCTGCGGGTTGCATAGAGAGCCTGAACAGGGGCGCTGGATCAGCATTAAATCATCAATAACGCGCTTCGTATATGGTAAAGGCATATGCATATTCCCGTACGGCAGTGCATTAAGAATGAACCAACAAATAACAAAAAAAGGCTTTATATATAGTCGAACACGTGCGAACCAAAATTGAGCTCACTCTTCCGGCGCAGTTGGGTACTATTACCCTTGAGCAAAAAGTTTTCTCTACTTCACTCGCTTCTGTTCACGCTATCACTTGAAGCTACCTTAACAAAAAAATCTCTAATGCGTCAGACAAACGTGATTCTCGCTGTTTTACACGATACCTTTAAACTAGAGTTGAGTCAAATGGACAGTTTTTAATTTCTTTTTTATATTTTTTATTTTTTTTCTAAATAGATACAGGTTGCTTTTGCAGATTATTTATATGCATATTTTGCTCGGTGTAGGTTAGTACTATTTAATTCTTTCCTGGCCTAAGTAATTATATAAAGAAAGCAGGAAAGGTGATGAAGAAGTGCTTTTTTGAGTGTTGAAGAAGAGCTTTTTTGAGGATAGCCCTTTAACAAACATTCATGTACCATGAAGGTAATGAGGTTCGGATTCTATTATTCTGAAAGTCATGTCCACTGATTCGATTCTGGTATCATTTATGTCTTTAGATATACTGTTATTTTGTTCTTTGGCGTTACCTGGATGTTTCTTTCATCTTTATTTTCCAGTCCATTGCTATCTTCTCAACCATTTTCGAAAGTGTATTTATTTTTTATGTTAAAGGTATATGTAACTGAATGTATCATAAAAGTGGGTTCTATTCATTTGAATGCGATTCGTACGTATTGAATACTTTCGCTGCGATTTGGAATGGGAGACCAAAATGGCTGCTCTACTCGCGCGGGCTGCGGGGCGGCAAGTCGCTGGCCTAGAGCGACTCCGCGTCCGCGTCCGAGTCGGAGAACGGGTCCGCGTCGGGGACCGGGTCCGCGTGCGCGCAGAGGCCCAGGATGTAGGGCGGCGGCAGCTGCGCGCGCAGCGCCGCGTTGGTGACGCGCAGAAGCTGCGCGCCCGACGCCGCCGCCGGCCCCGCCCCCGCCGCCTGGGGCAGCCCGAGGAAGAGGCTCTTCACTCACTGCCAATTGCTCCAAACAATCTACACGTTCAGGCGTTTATTTGACCGAAAATAGGCATTGGTTTTTACCTAAATTCTAGTCATGCAAAAGGCATTTATTTTGACTAAAATAGGCAGACAAAAAGGCACTTCTTTTAACTAAAGTTTTAGTCATGCAGAAGTCATTTTTTTTAAAAAAAAGGCATGCAAAAAGACATTTGTTTTTACTATAATTTGCATTTACAAAGGCATTTATTTGACCTAATTTATACAAAGAAGGCTTTATTACTACTAAAATAGATGTGCAAAAGGCATTTATTGTTACTAAAATCGGCATGCAAAAAGGCATTTCTTTTTCCTTAAATAGGCGTGCACAAATGTTTTCTTTACTTAAACAACGAAAAACAGCATTTATTTGTACTGAAATAGGGGTGCATAAAAGGCATTAATGTTTACTATACGATGCAGTTAACAGACCTTTATTGTACCTAAAATAGGCAGGAAAAGCCATTTACTTTCACTATAAGAATGCAAGAATTTTTACTGAAATATACATGCAAAAGGCATTTATTTTCCTAAAATACGCATGCAAAAAGATTTTTATTTGGCCTACATGACACAAAAATGCATTTATTTGTACTGAAATTGGCGTGCAAAAGGCATTTAATGTTACTAAAAGATACAGGCAAAAAGCAATTGTTTTTACTAAAAGAGACATTCAAAAATTCTTATTTTTTTATTAAAATAGGGGAGCTAAAATGCATTTATTTTTTCTAAAATAGACACGCGAAAGGCATTTATTTTACCTAAAATAGGCATGAAAAAAGGCATTTATTTCGGCACATGTAAGGAGTGCAAAAGTGCATGTAAACAATACAAAATCACATTTTAAATTAACTGGCAAAAAATTAATAATTTAACTTTATTAACTGCATTAGCACTCGAGATATAAGGAAACGGCATTTTCTTTGTAATATTAATTCATATGTCCATCCTGTATGATGGTTACGAATTTGCTTTATTCCCGACTCTCTCCGGTCGAAGTGCTTTGAGGACTCGTTTTTGAACCTTGAAATGGCATAAGTGAAACAAAATTATATTTTTCGTTCTTTGCACTTGTGTAATCGCCAGCACTTAGAAGGCCATATGCAGAGATATGTCTCCAAAAAGAATGGGAGGCCACTCTCAAAAATAGGATAGTATTCCTCTTGAGCTAACAAAGCTTGTCGGCGTCAATTAAAAAAATCGTGACTAGTATAATCTTACTTTTTATTTTCCCGCATTCGTATCTATGGAGTAATATACGTAGTATAGGGAAAGTTATATAATGCTACGGAAATCGATTTCGAGATTTAACAAGAAACTGGGGCAAATGTTATTATTGAAAAAGTACTAATTATGGGTTAATCAAATAAAAAATGTCAAAATAATGGTTAATCAAATAAAAAAATGTCAAAATAATAACAATGGCCGAATCTTTAAGTGTGCGAAATACAATTTTCTAGTTAACCTTTTTCTAGAAAAGGGACATCAAAAATATCAAATTTATCATGGGTGCTTTACACGGTATCGTCTTTCCTTAACAACAGAAAGGGGGTTTGCTTTTCTGATGAATTTGGCTCGATCATTGCATAAACACTCAAATTCGGCAGCTTATTGCTTATAAAATGAAATAATCAAATGCATTTCGAACTTCATCAATGATTTGGTACAAAAAGGATTGGCAACAACTGTTTATGTCCGGGTAGATGATAAGGCAGACACATTGGATACCCAGGTGTCTCGAAGAAGGAAACAGATGAGTGAAGACATCATAGACATGAAGGAGCGATTTCGTGTACAACAAATCAGCGATTTCAATTATTGAGATAAGCACGTGTAAATATATATTTCCCTACTAGCTCCTCACGTAACTTCACAGCCAAGAGCTGCCACTGAGGGCAATACAATCACTTCACTTCTGCGGTATAGGCTGGGTTAAGCTAGCGGCACACAGGGATTTCACGTGCGTCAATAGTACGTGCGTTGTTTTATCGCACACACGATGTGGCAGGACGTGCGTTGTTCGCGTAGAACGGTGGGTGATCGCTGGTAATTAGTCAACAAAAACGGATGACATTGAAACTCTAATAATTGTTGTCTACATGCGAATGAAACTACTAAGAAATGGAAAATGAAGATGGTGGTTACATCCGACAATTAATGAACGTTGTTTATATGCAGAATTCCACATCCACTAATGGTCGATAACAAGAAGGCAATGATTGTTTTCCCTACTTTGATTTTCGGTTGGAATGCTGTGAAAAAATAAATAACACATATTTCCTAAGACATGCACGTTTCTTTAAAATTTATTTTTATAAATTGAGTGCCATACACCTGGACACTTCAGTGCTTCGTCGATTCTGTGTTTATTCATCCCGAAGTTCGATTGCTTCGCAATACGTGTTTAGTATAGACATGTGTATGAAAGGTATATAACTTACGTCCACCGCAACAGTGTGGCAATAACCGACCTTTTCCTATTGAAACTGCATGTGTCATGGAATAACGCCCTTTGTTTAGCGTTTGACGTCCGTTGTCCGTTGGGTAACGGACGCTTATTTCAACGCACGTCGCAAAGTACCTTATGTGCCGCGGTACGCTTGCGTCCCTTTCATACCACGCCGAACGCACTTCAACGTCCGTCATTTGACTAACATGTATGCGAGCCTTAATGCTCCAGGCGTCTCAGAGAAAGTGTCTCAAACTTTTAGAGAATGTACGGGGGTGAACATGATTACTTTTTGTCAGTAAACATGTGGTAGAAATTCCATATTACTAAGTTACACATGGGACATTTCCTCTTTAATTAGTAGGAAACTCATCGTGCACTGGTGTTTGGAAGGTTCACGTCATGATGCAAATATTTATTCATTTATTGGAATTAGTTTTCATTGATTATTTGGTATTTCCAGGCGCGCCATTTGCTATGGTCAGTCGTCCCATAAGTGTAGTATATTTTATATCCCCGGCGGAGGCGGTGATGCTGGCCGGCTGGAATGCGAGGTCCGGCGCCGATCTAAATGTCAACTTGCGGGGTTTTCCCCTCCAAGTATCAGCTCTCAGCTCCAGACTGTCTCCTGACAACTTTGGAGGCGAAACGTCGGTCTATCTGCAAACGACGTGGCGTCACCCGGACAGCCTAGAAGTAATAAAAAAAGATGTTTGGTCCATTGTTTTTCATGTTTGCTTTTTTCTGTTTTAGCACTAAGGAGACGGACTCATTTTTATTAATTTTTCGCTAACACCTTTTTATCGACATTATCCGGATAGCTAGGTCGAGTGCTGTCGCTGTGTGGAGGAGAATTCCAGCGGCCTGCTGTTTTGAACAGTAGTTTTCCGTTGTTTCTCCGATCAACATCAATCGAATGCCGCAACAGTACACTAACACGCCGGCCACGGTCAGCGCGCTATCTTCCCTTCCCATTTTTTGTCCTATTCTCACTCCTTACTTACATACACTGACTTGCACTACACTACCACACACGCCGGGAGGTTGATCGGGAGCTTAGAGCTTGTCCCGTTTGCGGCGATGCCCGCTGGGGGGAGATACCTGCTCGGGGAAGTCACATCTAGTTGACGGACGGACGGCACCGGATCGCGCATCCAGCGAGGGAAGATCACAGCCACCTCCCGCGATACACTACACTTCCGCGCTACACTTACGCATTCACTACACTTACGAGAAGTGTAGTGTTCGTAGCCGTTGTCGCTCTTGTGGGCCGGTGAAAATGCGTGTTGTGGCACTGACCTGGTGGGCCCCGCAGAGGACTGTGTAGCCGTCGATTGTCATCACTTCGACGTAAGCCAGGATGCTCGCTTCCGGCCGAGAGGGGCTGCGCGCCGCGAAGTAGTCCACCTCCCACACGACGCCCCACACGAAGCGCCCCGCAGTCGGCTCGAAGCTCGCGGTGGCGCTTTCGCAGACGTTCCACTCGTTCTTGAACACCAGTTGGTGGTTGCAAAGGCACGCCACAGCTCGCTTTATCGCGCTGGGGTAATGGACTTGCATGTTCAGTTCGTCCATGTCAGAAGCGTACGCAAAGAAGAAGAATTTGCCTTTCGAGGAGAAGCAACTGATTTTTTCGAGACCAAGTGCCATTTTCGTAGCTGGTGAAGGTTGTTGAGACAACAATAATTTGGCGTTTATTCTTCGATGGAGGGAACTCACCTCGGAAAGGTCAGTGTGTCTTTGACTGAGAAGCGAGTTTAGAGTGTCTGTGGTTCCATCTGTCAGCTATTTTGTGAAGCAGTTTGTTGCCTGTGTTGGTAGCACTTATTCCTTAAAGGGCCATTTTCTTCTTCGGCTACTGCTTTCCTTTTGCTTTGAGTCACAGCGGGAGGCGTAACAGTTGAAGGGTAACAAGAGACTGTCGACTAAAATAATGAAACAACGTTCTTAGCCGCTTATTGAAAACGCCATGCAAAATGGATGTGCATTTGCACTCTGCAAACATTACATTGGTGCATTTGTTATTCTATGCAAGCGATAGAAATAGCCTTGACTGTCTGTGGAAGTATTTTCAAATGTACTAACAAACTGGCATCACGAAGTGTGTGCAAACTGTTTATGAAGACCCTTGAAGAAATAATATCAACCGACTGCTTAAAACTCGGCAGACTGCAGTATATTGTTCCTGTTGGGTCTGCTAAATTTAAAGAATTGCTTCTTGTTTCACTTGTTTGTCTTTATGTGTGTTTTATAGCTTTATTTATTTAAATATTTTCAGGCGTGTTATTGTATGTGAAGATTAAATTTTAGTTCTTAATCTACTACAAGGAACATTCAGAAACTAATATTCCTTACTTTCACATTTGTATCAGCCACCGGCTTAAAACCCTATTATACTTGTAAATCAGTAGACTACAGTATTTTGTTCTCTTTGGGTCTATTAAATTTAAAGAACTAGCGTACCCAAGCGAAAACTCTCGCATGTTAAACCCCACTCTGTTCCATATCCTTTCATAGTTGTAATAAGATGGAAAGTCGTACATGTGTCGTACACAGATGGACACGTGTTTATTTGCCTACTGTACAAAGGTAACTTCCCATGTATTTACAGAACCTCAAATAAGAATAAATAATAATGCAATTGATGGTGGAAACAAATTTTCAATAAAGATTTATTCAGTATTACAGACAGATGTTTTTGGATCAATTCACAATATTTAAAAACATTTGAAACAAATACATTAGCTTTTCCCTTTCCTTGTTAGTCACAAAAATATTAGAAAAACGTTTTATTCTAGAGAAATCTACGTAAAGTTGTCTACGTGAATGTACAGAATCGGGCAAGTTCTACCCTACTCTTTGCAATATTTATTAGTGAACAGAGGGATACACCCGTGCAATTAAATCGCATTGATCAAGTAATTAATTTAACCCTTGAATCACAAGACACATTTCAACGATTACTAACTATAAGGTGGGGTCGCTGATGACCCTATTCTCTTTTATATATTTTTTCTTCTTTCAGGTTAATATTCATCAATGAACGATGAAGATTTGGTTTTAGTGACAAGAAAGTTTATTTATTTATCATTTATCGTACAATTAACTATAGAACAAACTATATAAACTACTAAACCGATCAACTTGCAAACAAGGTTACTATACCATACCAATGAACCTGTGAGATAAAATACATTGTGCGTAAGCATACAAAATAATTTCAGTAAGAAGACCGTTGGAAGCTTGAATCAAAATTACAGAAATAAGAAATTTATTCGAAAATTATGAATGTAGGTAATCTTACTTACAAACTACCAAGAACCTTTGGTATAAACTGCAAGGAGCAAGGAACAAATAGAACAATCTTCCGAGCAAGCCTTACAAATAGGTAACTTATGTTGGATTCGTTGACATTCCAACAAAAAATTAACGAAAGCTCTCAGCAAAAGCGTACTAACATGTTGGAAAAATCTGTGACGTTATTACAAGGTGGGGTTAAATATAACCCCTATTACGTTTTATTGTATATTAGTTCTTGAAGAGCTACTTGAGGCAAAGAGATTCACAAGTCAACTGAAATGCAAAATTCAATGACGTTATGGCAGCGCGATGCAAGGCTGCCAATATTTAAACGTGATAATTTCACTCTGGGGTCACAGGTGTCCCCAGCCTTGTGATTCCAGGGTTAGTTAGTCACATACACGTGCAGGTTCTTGGCGTCTTTGAACAGTGGAGTAGTATCATATACTAGTAGCGCAGCTCAGCCCGTTTTTGGTTAGCTAACTAAAAAAAGTTGTACGCGTATGCGTCCTGGTAGAGGCAAAGTACTATAGATAGCTAAAGTCAACGCCATATGGAATTAATGCCTTCACCCGTGCAGTCAACACCACTTTGCTTTCCAGAGGGCGTTACTGAAGTGCACTGATTTGTTTGTGACGTTGCAATTTTAAGAACCGGTTACTCATTCAAAAAATAATTCATGTTATTAAATGATATTTCCTTTATCTGAGGTCAAGATCTTCTCAAAAACTAAATGTTAGCTTCACATTTAGTGAAGAAATTGCTTCACCTCTAGCCTTGGCAGAAATGTAAAGGAGAGTTAAATATGGGTTTAGCAGAAATAAATGCTAAGAAGCATATTTTTGATTTTGTATAAAAGAAAGTTATGAAGTTGCATCGTTGTGAAAAATGCAAAAACGCATTATATGAAGACACGACAAAAAAGTTTAATGCTTTGAAAATATTCAAAATAACTTTAAATTTATAGGTGTTCTGCTGTTTAATAAATATATGTGAAAGTGTGAAGCAGTTTTAATGACAGGATTTGGAAAAATAATTGCTGATCAAAATATTGCTACTCTCTCATTTCTCAAACTCTCAGAAACACGTTACGCTTCCATCAAATTTCATTTTTAATTCACGTTTTAAAATATAATAATTTCCATTCTTGAACCCCATCATTCATGAATGTATATTGACTGAAATTATCAAGCGTTTTAAATTTCAGGGGTAAGCTATAAAAACAGACAAATATATTTTGAATACGAATAATATGAAAGTTTAGTGTTTAGTAGAATATACATGGTGAGGTTCCATACGAAGTTCATGATTAATATCGGTTCCTCACAAACTTTTCACAGAAACAAGAATATCTATGCTTACCTATCTTCGTGTGTTGCGTGGAAATGTATTGTGAATTAAAACATGGGGAACATCTCAGTTTTCAGCGTAGTTCCTACAATTTCAGGTATACAGCACTTGTAAATTACATCCAAATGCTTAAAAGAATGGTATGAGACTTTCTGAATATTCGGAAATTCCAGATTTTGAAATGATGCGGAAAAATATGTGCTGTTGTAAAACGATTAGTTTTATTGTGAATTTTAGTGAGGCTGTAGAAGCGAGGTACTGTGGACGGAAACTATGGAAAATTAAAGAATTATTCCAGGAAACAAACATTGATTACTGCTTCAAGAAAAGGTTGCAGTAACAAACTTAAAACTAACACAATGGTTCATATTATTACTGCCATTTTTGATGTGCTGAAGGCTTGAAAACAAAAAATCTTCAGTACATAGTGCGTACCACGCAAGACTATAATTAGAAAGACAAAGATTACGGTATCCATTGGCCTTGATTGGCAACAGTTACCAATTTTGAATGTTATTTCTGTATACACGAGAAGCAAGTCGTTGGCCAGCTCGTGATAATTGCACGCTGTCAACCGGCCATGGGCATTTCGTTATTATCATAAACCGGAGATGACCCTTCCTGACACAGTGCAAGAGAGAGTGCGTGTTTTCGTAGCGATAATGCAGATGTGGAGCAACATCTGCGTCATGAACCCTCTATATAAACCTGTTGTCTCCTCAGACAGGAAAAGTATACAAGATGGCTGGTCAGTGGATGACTCCTTGGCTTCTGCTAGTGTTTTTGGCGGTGTCGCTGTCGACGCCTCTGGCTCCACAGCCGAAGTGCTCGTCTGGGAAGGAACTCGCCCTCTCCAAAAAAAAGCCGAAAAACATTGGAGCCGTTTTTGCGAAAAATGGAAAAATATTAACGACTTGAGAGACGAGTCAAAAAATTATATTTTTGTATTTTTTGGAAAACAAAAGGATAGAGCAACATGTCGTTTATGAACTCTGATAGAGTGCATTTGGCACTATCTCCACCAAAAGAAGAAAACATTTGGAGCCGTTTTTGAGATAATCTTGTTATATTTTTTTAATTACTAATATTGCTCGCAATATTACACGAAAACTACTAAAATTTTCAAAAAACGTAATCAAAAATTTACTATGAACAACGAATTTTATATGAAGGAAAAACTAATTTAATTTTGTACTTGTAGGAAGACGCGGAAAAATTCAAACTTTTGGAGTTTTCAAAAATTCAGAGTTAACAGTAAAAATCGGACCTATGCCACCACATTGTAAGTGAATTTCACTCTATTAATATAATAAATTTAAAGATAAGATATGGAGCGGTTTTTGAGAAAACTTTGAAAATGTCCGGGGGGCTTCATGTAAAGTTCCCCCAAATTTTGAATAAAGTTTTTCAAAATCACAGCGCCTTGAGTGGATCCAGATCGACCGGGGAATATCCATATGGATACCCCATCACAAAAGATGAAGAGATGAAGAAAATGGATGATGCAATTCAATGATGCAACTCAAACCCATTGGAATTCGAGGAACTGTATTGTGCAAATATCCTCGACGAAGGTATACCCCATGACCAACAATAAAAAGATGAAAAAAATGAAAATTATGTAAAAGTGATTACTAATGTTGGACTAGTTGCGCTATTTTACCTGTTGACAGAGTGAAACTAAAATATGGGAGGAGAGTATGGAGAATGGGAAGAAGATAGTTTAGAATGTAAAAAAGTATAAAACAAAAATTAGGTGTAATATGGTATTTCCCGTATTTTCACCAACGCCATCAATTCAGCATTAGTAAATTCTCACGTTCTCACGTTCTCTATTCCATCGGCAATAGTCAAATTCCAATCTGTTATTTTGAAGAGATTTTCCTACCCGTATTTGGCACATCAGACGGAATTCTTTCAACACAAAGTAGAGGAACACCAGCCTACGAAAGGCACCTATTAACAAATCGTAAACCAAAAGAAATCAGTTATTAAAATATAGGACTAAGTTTGAGACAAAAAATTGAAGCAAATATAAAATTATTTGCATTAGATAAACATTGTAGACAAATCAAGTGTAAAATTTAATGAAAGACATACTACGTGCCTCAAATCAATTTGAATATAATTAATAAAAATTAATTAATATTAACAATAAAAATTAAATAAAAAAATGCAAATATTTGTAATCTTTTATTGCCTCTCCATTGCATGGGCTTTTACATTTACTAATGGTAAAATTCTACAAAACCTTCACATTTTTAGAAAATATTCTGAAAATCAATCAAAAAGTTAGTTGCTCACAGATACTAAAAAATAATCTAAAACAAATAAAACACAAACCAGCTCCGCTGGACAGCACGATTTTAGAAACAGCACTGTCGAATATCAGATGTACCATCTGCAAGCTTGCCCCAAGAAAATCGCTGGGAAGAAGCGCCTATTGCGCGCAGACGTAGCCCGGCTCCATCGTCCTGAAGGGCGATAGCCGCTGTGCCTGTGGACAGAGAAGCTTTTGTGTTTGGGCGCAGAGGAGATCTACTCGCGGTCAGAAGAGATTGTTCTGAAGTAGGAAATTCTCTGTGACGTGTCTTTGGGGATGAATGATAATGCTGTGGGTGGATAGTAGCAGGAGAGAGTCGTTTATCTGAACGTACCATCTGCTGGCTAAGCCCCAGGAGGATCGCAGGGAAGTGGCGCCTAGTGCGCGCAGACGTAGCGCGGCTCCTTCGTCAAAAGGGCGATACCCGCTGTGCCTGTAGACAGAGAAGCTTTTGTGCTTGGGCGCAGAGGAGATCTACTCGCGGTCAGAAGAGATTGTTCTGAAGTAGGAAATTCTCTGTGACGTGTCTTTGGGGATGAATGATAATGCTGTGGGTGGATAGTAGCAGGAGAGAGTCGTTTATCTGAACGTACCATCTGCTGGCTAAGCCCCAGGAGGATCGCAGGGAAGTGGCGCCTAGTGCGCGCAGACGTAGCGCGGCTCCTTCGTCAAAAGGGCGATAGCCGCTGTGCCTGTGGACAGAGAAGCTTTTGTGGTTGGGCGCAGAGGAGATCTACTCGCGGTCAGAAGAAACTGTTCTGCAGGAGGAAATTCTCTGTGACGTGTCTTTGGGGATGAATGAAGAGTGCTGTGAGTAGATAGTAGCAGGAGAGAGTCGTTTATCTGAACGTACCATCTGCTGGCTAAGCCCCAGGAGGATCGCAGGGAAGTGGCGCCTAGTGCGCGCAGACGTAGCGCGGCTCCTTCGTCAAAAGGGCGATAGCCGCAGTGCCTGTGGACAGAGAAGCTTTTGTGGTTGGGCGCAGAGGAGATCTACTCGCGGTCAGAAGAAACTGTTCTGCAGGAGGAAATTCTCTGTGACGTGTCTTTGGGGATGAATGAAGAGTGCTATGAGTGCATAGTAGCAGGAGAGAGTCGTTTATCTGAACGTACCATCTGCTGGCTAAGCCCCAGGAGGATCGCAGGGAAGTGGCGCATAGTGCGCGCAGACGTAGCGCGGCTCCTTCGTCAAAATGGCGATAGCCGCTGTGCCTGTGGACAGAGAAGCTTTTGTGGTTGGGCGCAGAGGAGATCTACTCGCGGTCAGAAGAGATTGTTCTGAAGAAGGAAATTCTCTGTGACGTGTCTTTGGGGATGAATGAAGAGTGCTGTGGGTGGATAGTAGCAGGAGAGAGTCGTTTATCTGAACGTACCATCTGCTGGCTAAGCCCCAGGAGGATCGCAGGGAAGTGGCGCCTAGTGCGCGCAGACGTAGCGCGGCTCTATCGTCAAAAGGGCGATAGCCGCTGTGCCTGTGGACAGAGATGCTTTTGTGGTTGGGCGCAGAGGAGATCTACTCGCGGTCAGAAGAGATTGTTCTGAAGGAGGAAATTCTCTGTGACGTGTCTTTGGGGATGAATGAAGAGTGCTGTGAGTAGATAGTAGCAGGAGAGAGTCGTTTATCTGAACGTACCATCTGCTGGCTAAGCCCCAGGAGGATCGCAGGGAAGTGGCGCCTAGTGCGCGCAGACGTAGCGCGGCTCCTTCGTCAAAAGGGCGATAGCCGCAGTGCCTGTGGACAGAGAAGCTTTTGTGGTTGGGCGCAGAGGAGATCTACTCGCGGTCAGAAGAGATTGTTCTGAAGAAGGAAATTCTCTGTGACGTGTCTTTGGGGATGAATGAAGAGTGCTGTGGGTGGATAGTAGCAGGAGAGAGTCGTTTATCTGAACGTACCATCTGCTGGCTAAGCCCCAGGAGGATCGCAGGGAAGTGGCGCCTAGTGCGCGCAGACGTAGCGCGGCTCTATCGTCAAAAGGGCGATAGCCGCTGTGCCTGTGGACAGAGATGCTTTTGTGGTTGGGCGCAGAGGAGATCTACTCGCGGTCAGAAGAGATTGTTCTGAAGGAGGAAATTCTCTGTGACGTGTCTTTGGGGATGAATGAAGAGTGCTGTGGGTGGATAGTAGCAGGAGAGAGTCGTTTATCTGAACGTACCATCTGCTGGCTAAGCCCCAGGAGGATCGCAGGGAAGTGGCGCCTAGTGCGCGCAGACGTAGCGCGGCTCTATCGTCAAAAGGGCGATAGCCGCTGTGCCTGTGGACAGAGATGCTTTTGTGGTTGGGCGCAGAGGAGATCTACTCGCGGTCAGAAGAGATTGTTCTGAAGAAGGAAATTCTCTGTGACGTGTCTTTGGGGATGAATGAAGAGTGCTGTGGGTGGATAGTAGCAGGAGAGAGTCGTTTATCTGAACGTACCATCTGCTGGCTACGCCCCAGGAGGATCGCAGGGAAGTGGCGCCTAGTGCGCGCAGACGTAGCGCGGCTCCTTCGTCAAAAGGGCGATAGCCGCTGTGCCTGTGGACAGAGATGCTTTTGTGGTTGGGCACAGAGGAGATCTACTCGCGGTCAGAAGAGATTGTTCTGAAGGAGGAAATTCTCTGTGACGTGTCTTTGGGGATGAATGAAGAGTGCTGTGAGTGGATAGTAGCAGGAGAGAGTCGTTTATCTGAACGTACCATCTGCTGGCTAAGCCCCAGGAGGATCGCAGGGAAGTGGCGCCTAGTGCGCGCAGACGTAGCCCGGCTCCATCGTCCTGAAGGGCGATAGCCGCTGTGCCTGTGGACAGAGGAGCTTTTGTGTTTAAGCGCAGAGGAGATCTACTCGCGGTCAGAAGAGATTGTTCTGAAGGAGGAAATTCTCTGTGACGTGTCTTTGGGGATGAGTGAATAGTGTGGTTTGTTCGTATAGGGCAGCAATGATCGTTTTTTAACTGAACGTACCTTTTGCGGGATTCTCCGCAAATGGATCGCTGTGTCAGCGTCTATTTCCGCTGTGCGGAGTCAGCGGTGCAGAATAAAAAATGAGCAACTCTAATTCTGGCATTTATCTGTGGACAGAAATGTTTTTTTTGGTGAATTGTGAAGTTGAAGGGTTTTTGGGTGTACCAAGTTTGTTGGGTTCAGTGCTAATGAGTCCGTTGTGTTATCTATGGTGGGTGGAATATTGATGAAATTTGGACTGTGAGTGTGGAGGAGTGTGTGAGTAGGTTCTGCTGGTGATGCGGTATAGTGTTGATTGTGTTCTATGTGCACTTGTGCCGGGTTGTTGTGTTGAATTTTAACTAAATTGGACGAGCGAGGGATGTTGTGCTCTGTGTGGTAATGTGTGGTGTTAATGAGGTTGTAGGAGTAGTAGGTAGTCTGGGGTGGTGATGAAATTCAGTGACTAGTGTGAGGAGCTAGTTCGGCTGGGTGGTGTCCAGGGGAGGGGGATGGTTGCACGTACGCGCTAGGAGGGATGTCCAGGGGGCGGGGGGGAGGGGCCGCCGGGCGGCATGCGCACGCGGAAGGGGCCGCGCGTGGCGATGGCGTCTGCAGAGAAGGACGCCAGCCGGGTGGCCGAGTCGGCGGGGGCCATGCGGGCGCGCGCCTCCGCTCTGGCCTGCTCCGCGCGGCGCTGCAGCAGCTGCTCGGCGGCGACGCCCGACCCGTAGCCGAAGGCCGCGAGCAGCAGCGCGGCGGAGGATACGGCCGGCGCGAGCGGCGGGGGCGGCGGGGGCGGCGGGGGCGGCGGGGCCTCCTGCTCGTCCTCGGGCGGCTGGCCCTGCAGGTCCTGCCAGGAGACGGAGCGCGCGCGGGGCGGGCGGGCGCGGGGGCGTTCCCTCTCCTCCATCGGGCGGATGTCCAGTAGGGTGGGCGAGCGGCGGAGTTCTCCTGGCGGCGAGCGCAGCCCGTCGGGCTCCTCCGCGGTCGGAGGAGGTCTGCTGGAGGGGCGGGCGCGGGGGCGGGCGCCGCGGCCGGAGGGGCCGGGCTGCTCATCCCGCTGTGGGTGCTGTGTTTGGCGTGGGTGGCGGGGGGTGGCCCCGGTGGGGGCGGTGGCTGCGACTTCCGGCGCCTGGGCCGCGTCGCGCTCCCCGTCTGCGGGAAAGGTGGGCGGTGGGCGCGGCGGGCGGGCGCGCGGGCGGGGGCTGGCCGTCGCGGACGGGCCGCGTGGGGCCGCTCCCGTAGCGGGCTCCTCGGCCGCGGGGGCGGCGGGCACCTCGGCTGCGGGGGCGGCGGCGGCGGGGGGCAGCAGGGCTGCGGGGGCGCTGCGCGAGCGGCGCGGGCGGCGGGCGCGCGTCGGCGACGGGCCGCGATGATCAGTTCCGGTTGCGGGCTCCTCGGCCGCGGGGGCGGCGGGCACCTCGGCGTGCGGCACTTGTTCAGCGGCGGGGGGGGTCTCGTCTTCCGCCGGCGCGTCTTCGCCCTGCGCAGTCAGCCACCGTGCTGCCCCCCACTTCCCTCCTATCCGGCGGCTTCCACCAATGCTATTTACTAGGCTGTCCGGGTGACGCCGCGTCCATGGCGAAGGTGTCGACGTTTCGGTCGCCATATTCCTCAGGGCGTAATGCCCTGAGGAAGGTCGCAGAATGGCGACCGAAACGTCGGCACCTTTGCCATGGACGCGGCGTCACCCGGACAGCCTAGTAAATACTGACTCCGGCCGCGGAAGCCTACGCTCTCACTCCACCAATGCTATTGCCAAACACTAGAACTAGGCAATTCAAACGGTAGGTCTTGTTATAACACCACACAAGTGCAATATGGAAATTAGCCACCCGCCCCGAAAAAAAAGAACCGTTGGATTGTACAAGATTCATGATACTGTAACAAAATTCCTTGTTACAGAATCATGGATGTGGTTTACTAAACCGTTCTTTTTTTCAGTTTGAATTTCAATTTACTCTTTTATATCCGTTTTCGTAACCATTCATCTAGACCGTTCTACACCGTTAATATATTACTATTGATTCCTTTTGTAAAAGATATTCTAATCACTAAGAAAATAATTTATGCTACTAATAATGTCTTTGTAAGTTCACGTACTCTGTATTGTATATTGCAAAGCCTTTACAAATATGGCATGAAACTATGTGATTTTGAAGTATCATTGATTTTGAACATAGCACACTGTCTAAATAGTATATATAATAAGATATACTTTATTTAAATGGGTAAACTGATACCATTCACTTTTTCTAAATTCAAACTTTTCGAAACTTGAATCAGTGTCTTAATAAGACTTATTATGATACATACATCCATGCTCATTAATAACCAAAATAATAATTTGTGTTCTGCAAGTAATAGTACAAGAAACTCACGGCAAAAGTACACTCAACTTAAGTTGGCAGATGTCATCTTTCGTATGGCCAAAATTATAGTTCACTTGAATTTTGACAAATTGCATAAAGAATTTAATTTACCCCCTATACTTGACCATATCGCGCTCCTATCTAACAATTTCTTCTCCAAAATAAACACAATAACCCAAGCCACCCATTGCGGCCTAGCCACCACCTACCAGCTCCCAACAAGAATAAAAAATAGATATCCATTAGATTCATTCCTCAGCATATTTTCAGATCTCAATTAGTCACATAGGTGCTCTGTGAGTTTCCTATTCATGTGTATTTAGATTTAGTTGTAAGATTAGCATTTAAGTTAAATATAAGACATAAAAAATACATATGATGTAGTATACATAATACTGAACTATGTACATTCGTTCACTAATAAAGATATACTAAAAAAAAGCCTTCTCTGATAATTCTCCATTATCGTATTGTAATAAGATATCTTACGATACTCATGTCGTAAATAACTCTTTGGCAACCATGAACTTCAGTGAATGTGTATAGCAGGTTTTGTATTATTGTGTCAAACTGTATGATGTGATCCTACTTCCTCTTCACACTAAACTATGACTAATAAAAAAAGTTGTTGAAGCCTAGGATGTAAATGCGAGAGGATTTGTCTTCTTACAAACAAATCTTACAAACAAATTTATTTGTCTGCCGGCTGGGAAAATAAAATGGAGCTTTGTGGATCCCCACTTAAGAGAACTTAAAAAACATCCTTATTTCAAGAAAGTCTATCAGAGAAAAAAACATGCTTGGATATGCTATCAACATATATCAGAAAATTTCTTAGAAAAATACAAATTTCGAGACTAAAAAACAACAGCAAAAGAAATGTTGAATGCCTGCCAAGATTTAGGGTGTAATACGTATGTCCCTTAAGGTTTATTTTTTACATTCACCTATCGACTTCATCCCAGATAACTAGGGACGTATTAGATAAAATGTAAAAGACTCAATAAAGATATAAAGACACTGAAAAAACGATATCTGGAGGAGTGGATAATAATAATGCTGACTGATTTTTGTTGAAGTGTAATGAGACGTTTATCTGATATCCATAATACGCAAAAGTGTTGAGTGTTCCATTCTGTATTTCATTTTCTCTGTATTTATGAATTTATTACAAAATTGCCGTAAATTATTTCCTTTAATATTGTCTTGTGTTTACACGATGGCAAAATATTAAAGTTATTATTACAACTGTCATTATACTAATGGAATTAAAAACGAATCTTAATCCTAACAATATTTAGTCTCAAATAATGTAAATGAAAGCTAGTACAAATTCACAAATTAATACAATATAACTCAAAAACCATTCCTTAAAGAAAAACTCTAGACATATATCTGCATTCATCTTAAAAATTTCTATAAGAATCACACACTTTTGATCGAGAAAAAAGAAAAAAAAATATAACAAAGGGTAATTAATGTATTTGAAAATCGTCAATATCATTTTCACCTTCTCTATCTTTTTCTATTTCTTGCAAAATGTTATGATGAAAATTGAATAATTTATCAAATATATGGAAAAATGCACAGTTTCTACGTTTTCATATACTTTTCGTAGAATTTGGTAAAGTAAAAGAATACTCGCCAATCAACATGTAGTACACTGCCTCGCGATTTTCAAATAGTTTTAAGAAAATCGATTTGTCAAATAGAGCTCAGTAGCTTCTACTTCTTCTTCGTCTTCATCTTCTTAAAATGAACACTTGTTCCTTTCCAAGAATCTTTCCATTTTCTCCTTGGTCTGCTAACTTCTCATCTTCCCCTCGATCTTTCATCTCTAGCAATCCTCACGATTCTTCTCTCCACCATTCCCGCAATATGACCATTCCATTCCTTCCTTTTCGTAATGAGTTTATATTTGCACACTTCCCTGATGTTTCTGTTTCTTCCCATAACCAGTAGAGTGTGATTTGTAATTTTTCTCAGAACTCACATTTCAGCGACCTGAAGTTGTTGTTGGATAAGTTTTGTTTGGCTTCTTGTTTCTCCTGAATATGTTAATATTGGTTTATTTATTCATTGGTATATTCTTACCTGCGAGACATGTTTTAGATGTGTATTATACCATGTTGGATAGTTGAGACAACCAGTGATTTTATTACCCTTTATTATTTGCTCTTTGATTTCTTTCTCCGTTTGTCCTGAGCTTGTTAAAATTATTCCCAAGTACGTAATCTCTAGAACTTGTTCTCTTATTTGATCATCCACTACCAATTTACACCTAATCGAATTCTTAACAATTGTCATAGCTTTCGTCTTCTTACTAATTTTAATGAATTCGTACAGTACTCGTTGTAAGTCATCGTCATTTTCTATTAACAATGGTATTTATATTTTATGCGCATTTCCTGCGTAACATATGGTATTTATATTTTATTTTCCCATACTATATCCATTTTGCTTTTTAGTTGTTTTATAATATTATTTATTATTTCATTAAATAACTATGGGCTCAAATAATACCCTTGTTTTATTCCTTTTGATACAGGTATAGCAGGTAATATTTCTCCCTAGTTTTTAATCTTTATTTTGTTGTCTGTAAAAATATTGATTATTAGTTTTAAAAGGTTAGAGGGCACCTTTTCTTGTTTAAATATTCTTGCGACATCAATTAGTTTTTTTTGTCAAAAACATTGCTTAGGTCCACAAATCATAGGAAAGCAGGTTTGTTAAATTCTAGAACTAGCTGAAGCTTTCTCATGAGAGTTAAATTCTAGAGGTAGCTGAAGTTTTGTCATGAAGTTATAACGTACTCTAAAGTATTAAAGGGTATCCACTTCCAAGGTTATAAAAACGTAAGTGTAAAGTCGAAAATTTAAATAGATACCAAACAACATAGTGCAGTAGACAAGTAATTTTACTTTGCAAAATATGAAGATTTTATATTTTTATTTTGATTATATTGTTGTTAGTAAAAAGACCCTAAGTTTTCTACCTCGCAATACTTCGAGAAAAGTTTTGGTTGCCTAAAAAACACGAAATATTCAATCTTTCTTTTTATCGTAATAACACTTAAAAATTGATCTTGGTGCAGAAATTGTTGTACAGAATTTTCTTGTCATACAACTCTCTACAAATTTGCTTTATTAATTATTTCTCTCAAAAAACTAGTAACAGAGCTAAGAGGTTTTAAAAGTTCACTAAATTTTCCTTTTTATTCTGAAATCGCCCCAAATTACTAAAGGTCTCTCAAATGTAGTATTTTGGATTCCTAAGATTATTATAAATAAGAAGAAATTAAATATTAATGTGTTTAATACTTGCAGAAATTAAACTCCCGTTTGAAAGTTCTGGTTTGAGTGGAGAAGATCTATACATTCTGGCGCATACGGTTTCCTTATATCAAAAACATTTCAACAGAATAAAATGTTTTCTTCTTCTCATTTTTACAGCTACACCCAAGCAGGAAGCAGTGGAGGCAGTGTTCACGTCGCAAAGTGCAGGTGGGCTGATTTGCGCCAACTTAGAAGAGTCGCTTGTGGAAAGGAGGAAGCTGACAAATGCGCGCGCCAATCAAACATGTGCACTCGTGAGCTGTGTTGAAAATCGATAATGGCCAGTGGTGTAACTACCGCCTCCCTGGCAAATGCAATTACCTTGGCCCACCGAAAAAAAAATTGTTTTTTTTTTGTTACAGCAGAACACACTTTTAAGGCCCCTTGTGAAAAATGGGTTGTTTATTAGTAGCGAAAGGATTTTGAGGTGAAAATTATGGATGGAAAAGGGGGGAAAAGGTTCTCAAAATACACACAAAAAGATACCTAAAATTGCTGCTAAAACAAAGAATTAAGGTTTAAACTACTTACATAAACTCAGTTTTTAGACTATACTTAATCATATTGCACCAAATTTTTCTTCTTTATAGTCTATAAGAGGTGATTTATAGTACTTTCCCCAACACTGTAGTCGGTAGAAAACTGTTAAGCAATTGCCAGTTCTGGCTGAATTTAATTTTTCCCGCGTATCGCGCAATAGATCGTCCTTTGCAGGCGCGGCAACCTCGGTGTTCCTGCAGACACACGTCACTTCCCCTGACTCCCCTCGCCCTCCCCCTCCAAATCCACACGCGCCGCCAGTGCTCTTTTAGTATTAACGGCGACTCGATGGCAAAAGGAAACATTTTCCTCGGGTTACAGACAAGTGGATTTCTGCACACACCTTTAAATTCCTGCTTTGTCTTTCTGAGCAGCACTTTACATCCTCCGAGCAAAGGATTTAACTGTTGGAGCAACGCAGTTAAAATATATTTTTTTCTCTACAGCTTCAGATTGGTTATTTTGCTAGGATACATATTACTGGTGTTTTACATACACTATATTTTAATATTTATTTAATATTGTTGACTTCTGATTAAATGAGATTTCAAAAAGCTGTTCATGAAAAGAAAATGTTTCATTTACAGTTGGGCAGACCTACAATTGAAACGTCTGTGCCCTTCTAGATAGATCAGCAGAAATTATTCTTTTTGACGATTCGAATCAGATAGACTGATGTTTTGCCAGCTTGACCAACAATAATTTTAAAAAGCAAAAGTGCATCTGAGCCAGGAGGAGCGTGCTACCTTAAAGGAGGAACGGGGGACGTTCGGATTTGTAACCCAAGTTGTATTGCACTCAAACATTTTTATCCCGACTGGGTCATGAGAGTCACGATGTGTGTAATGGGAGCCACTAAAGCATTATGTAGGAAAACGAACACATTAGTACCTCAAACAGAATTTAGTTTGTTTACAGGAATAGTAGGCGTCTAAATGAACTGTATGTATTTTAATACATCACACCGCAGAGTCTTGCCGTTTTATGACTGGTTTCAGGATGAAGTTTTATAAACGTATATCAAAGACGTAAGAATTGAGTCACTGCACCATTCTCACTACTTTTCCTGTCACTAAGTTGCTGAAGGAGTTCCATTTATCATCCTCTTTCTCTTTATTACGAAAATGAACGTGTATATTGAGCTCATTTACAGAGATAGAGTGTTTAATGTACATCGAGTTGTAATTATTTTTAACAGCCAGTTTTATGGGTTTAAAAACTCCATATTTCAGAACATATGTTTAGTAGAAATGTTCGATTACGCTCCATGTTCATCATATTTGAATGTTGCTTGAAGTACCCAGAAAAATTATCATTAGAAGCGAGAAAGCGTACATCACACAGAGAAAAAAAAGAGTCACGAAAATGAAAGGAACAAATTAATTCCTCTTATCCACGGTCCATGTGCACACAGGATGACAACTGGAAAGAGTTCAGCGCGACAACTATGAATCGCAATTATAACTTTGCTTTTGGGATATTTACATGGGTCAGGCAGGGAAGTATTGCGCCATGGTTTACGGCCAAATACAGAGCAACCACGGACGCGGCTGCCAGGAATAAACCTAGGATCCTGAAACAGAAAAATAATACTCGTGTGAAACACAAACCTAAAGCATAATACACACAGCGCGTGTCCCCATATCAGCATCTTTATTGCCAGACTAAAGCAGTGGTCTATTAAATTCAAAGTCAAAGCGTATGAGTTTTGCCTTCTATTCCAAATAAAATGCATTTGCAGTTGTCCGTTGATCAGCACAAATTTTCATTTTCTTCTTGCCTCAAAGAAATCTCTTTTCGGCACCCTTAGTAACTGATCTGTGTGTCCACTGATGAGTCATTTAGACTCGTGTTATACAGCATGATTTATTGTGGGAGGTGGCAGCGATCTTCCCCTGCTGGATGGCGAGATCTGGCGCCGACCTACCGTCGGCTAGCGGGGGTTTTCCCAACCAAGTATCTCCCCAGCCGGGACAAGCTCTAAGCTCCCGACATGTAGGGTAGCGTAGGGCATGTAAATGTATGAGTAAAGGTGAGGACAGGACAAGGAAGAGGACTGAAAGCGTGGAGGACCTCCCCTCAGAGCAGCCGCCGATGCAATTCGCTTGCAGGCGCGGACGAATTCGACCTCGTTATCTAGCAAATGGAGAACATTCGCCGTCGTCGGGCACTGAAATCCGGGATCTCCCAACGCGAGAACGGGGGAACTTGATGCTTTCCTGTATGCCGAGTCGATCATGTCTCAAACCAGCTTTGTAGTTTTATAGGTGGAGTAGTTTCTCGCGTATATTTTGAGGTGTGATTTGTTTGTCTAAGTGCAGCATTTATGCCCTTTTTGGAATATAACTTTGTAAATTGTAGATTCAATATATTCTCCCCATTGTTGCAAAAAACTTACACTGAACTAATTGTATTACGTTTTTGGGTCCACATAAAAAGCAAAGCAGTATTCCTCCTACAAATAAAGGATATGTTAAAACTGATATAGCCGTTCCTTAAGAGCCAAGTTCTGTAACTAACCCGCCTTTGTATATATATATATATATATATATATATATATATATATATATATATTGTGGCGTTATGGGATTGTGCGACCCCATAACACCACCGTTTCGTCTGCATGAACACCCACAGGCAGCGAGGAGAGCAGGCGTAAATCAGAGTACCTAAACGCGCAGCCTGGTATCCGTTGTCCGTACTAATCAAAGACGAACTAGCAAGCAACGTTTTTCCTGGTGAAGGGTTGAAAGAGGAGAAATACCCCCGCCACGGAGAATTTCCCCAGGCATCTCACAATACATAGGCTGACGCGCAAGCGGAAGCTCTCTTTTCTTGCCAACACGCGTCGAGTAAGCAGCTTTTTTCTTGCCACCACGCGTCGAGTAAGCAGCTCTTCTGATTGTCGCCGTTCGTCGGGTAAGCAGCATTTGCATCACCGCTCGTCAACGGCAGCGTAGATATTGTTTGCCGCCGCAACGACTGCTAGATAGGAGTTTTCGGCGTCGAACAGACGTGCTAGTTAGTCGTCCGCGAGATTTGAACATTTAGGAAAGTGTTTCTTCAATTAGCATCACGGGAAGTAAAGTTAACCGTTGTGCGAAAAACATTGAAAGTTATTATTTAACAAAATAAAAGTAGCAACGAGCGAGGAACTTGCACTAGTATTCACGGAAGTGCAAGAGACATTTTTCCACAACGAGGGCGTAGTCAGAGGCGCCGGTAGCAGCCGAGGGAGAAGAAGAGGCCGATTAGGAAAAGCGAAAGAAGAAGAAGAAGAAGCCGAGGGAGAAGAAGAGGCCGACTACAAGAACGGAAGAGGGCGCAAGAAGACGGCGTACGACGCAGACGCTGGAATCCAGCAACCTCGGTGCAGAAGCCAACGTGTGACCTTCCAGGCAGGAAACGGCCGTTTTCGAGGTAACACTCAAATCCATCGAAAAGTAGGTCAAGTTCGCGTCGGCAGGGAAAAAGACTAGTAGGAAAGTGCAGGAAATTGAGGACACGGGTGGTAACAAATTGTAGCATTGCAGGAGGAGATTTTTGATGCATTATTGCCTGCCTTAAACATTCGATTTGGAACATTTATTATTCTGCTGTTAGCAGTTACATTTAAATTATGATTGAGAGTATTGCACTTGCCCACATTTTGTTCTTTGCATGTAATATTTTTTTTACAAAGCAAGAGATTGTAAACTGAATTTGGTTTCATGTGCAAATGTAACTAGGATAGCTTAAATTTAGACATAACTAATTTTCAAAGGGAATTCCCAGTGTAGGTTAGGGAAATTGTTTCAGAGAATTAGTTTTTGAAGAAAATTAAGTGTTCATTCATTTAATGTGCTGTAAAGGTTTCTATTTGTGTTTTTGATTATTTTTGTAAAGTGTGATTTTATTTTTGATTCTTTTGTCATCAACATATGCCACAAAGTTTTTGGGGTAAATTATACGCTCGTTTATGTGCAGTTTGTGTGATTTTATTGTGTCAAGGGTTCAAACCTTTCTCGTACCCTGAAGATCCTGCTCCCGAGATTTTAAGCTCGCTTCACGAGCATAATATCTTATCAACCCACTTACAGTTCATGCGGCTGTATTGTGCAGGTACCAGTTGTGTGTAAGGTGGGTGTGTTTGAATATATATATATATATATATATATATATATATATATATAATGTCATCTTATTTAACTGATTTTGAATAAACTCCAGTTCAGTTTGTAAGTTCGTTGCATGTAAGAGACTTTTTCATTAGCATTGAAGTAACTCTTAAAAGGTCTTTAAAGTCAACTGAAAAGACTGTGCATGTCTGTGTGCGAGTGTATTAATTTTAAGATGAAGGGTAATGATGAAAATTACTACAGATCAATTTGCCAACATCATCTTTAAAAGATATAATTTATTCGATATGTAGCAGTGTTTCTGCAACTAGTTCACTTTTTGTAGGTTTATCGCATTGGAAAAATTGAGTGTATATTCTTTAATTATTAGTGAATAAAATGATAACTTTTATTTTACCCAAAATATCCAAGGAAAAAATGCTAGTTGATTTCAAATGTTCTTAATGAAGTATGCACCAAAAGCAACAATTTCATCAGTTCCACAATGCTCAAAGTAAGACACTTAAGCTACTTACTTCATCAACACCTAGAGGACATTCCCGGGTTCCAAATTTATGAAAAGCTCCTTGCGCAATCGTTTCTGGGGAAACGTACGAGACTCCCCATTCGCAACAATGGCGGCGAGAGCATTCATGCGATGGCTGGGCCTCCGACCACAATCACTCGCGCGAGGAGCCACACGTACAATGAGTGTGTGTGTGTGTGTCTGTCAAAAGTAGGAGGTTCCTGTCCTAAGCGGCGAGGGCTTTGATGCGATGGCTGGGCCTCCGACCACAATCACTCGCGCGAGGAGCCACACGTACAATGTGTGTGTGTATGTCAAGAGTAGGAGGTTTCTTTCCTAAGCGGCGAGGGCTTTGATGCGATGGCTGGGCCTCCGACAACAATCACTCGCGCGAGGAGCCACACGTACAACGTGTGTATGTCAAGAGCAGGAGGTTCCTGTCCTAAACGGCGAGAGCTTTGATGCGATGGCTGGGCCTCCGACCACAATCACTCGCGCGAGGAGCCACACGTACAATGGTTGTATGTCAAGAGTAGGAGGTTCCTGTCCTAAGCGGCGAGGGCTTTGATGCGTTGGCTGGGCCTCCGACCACAATCACTCGCGCGAGGAGACACACGTGCAATGTGTGTGTGTATGTCAAGAGTAGGAGGTTCATGTCCTAAGCGGCGAGGGCTTTGATGCAATGGCTGGGCCTCCGACCACAATCACTCGCGCGAGGAGCCACACGTACAATGTGTGTGTGTGTACGTCAAGAGTAGGAGGTTCCTGTCCTAAGCGGCGAGGGCTTTGATGCGATGGCTGGGCCTCCGACCACAATCACTCGCGCGAGGAGCCACACGTACAATGTGTGTGTGTATGTCAAGAGTAGGAGGTTCCTGTCCTAAGCGGCGAGGGCATTGATGCGATGGCTGGGCCTCCGACCACAATCACTCGCGCGAGGAGCCACACGTACAATGTGTGTGTGTATGTCATGAGTAGGAGGTTCCTGTCCTAAGCGGCGAGGGCTTTGATGCGCTGGCTGGGCCTCCGACCACAATCACTCGCGCGAGGAGCCACACGTACAATGTGTGTGTGTATGTCATGAGTAGGAGGTTCCTGTCCTAAGCGGCGAGAGCTTTGATGCGATGGCTGGGCCTCGACCACAATCACTCGGGTGAGGAGCCACACGTACAATGTGTGTGTGTATGTCATGAGTAGGAGGTTCCTGTCCTAAGCGGCGAGGGCTTTGATGCGCTGGCTGGGCCTCCGACCACAATCACTCGCGCGAGGAGCCACACGTACAATGTGTGTGTGTATGTCATGAGTAGGAGGTTCCTGTCCTAAGCGGCGAGGGCTTTGATGCGATGGCTGGGCCTCGACCACAATCACTCGGGTGAGGAGCCACACGTACAATGTGTGTGTGTGTATGTCAAGAGTAGGATGTTCCTGTCCTAAGCGGCGAGGGCTTTGATGCGATGGCTGGGCCTCCGACCACAATCACTCGCGCGAGGAGCCACACGTACAATGTGTGTGTGTATGTCAAGAGTAGGAGGTTTCTTTCCTAAGCGGTGAGGGCTTTGATACGATGGCTGGGCCTCCGAAAACAATCACTCGCGCGAGGAGCCACACGTACAACGTGTGTATGTCAAGAGCAGGAGGTTCCTGTCCTAAACGGCGAGAGCTTTGATGCGATGGCTGGGCCTCCGACCACAATCACTCGCGCGAGGAGACACACGTGCAATGTGTGTGTGTATGTCAAGAGTAGGAGGTTCATGTCCTAAGCGGCGAGGGTTTTGATGCGATGGCTGGGCCTCCGACCACAATCACTCGCGCGAGGAGACACACGTGCAATGTGTGTGTGTATGTCAAGAGTAGGAGGTTCCTGTCCTAAGCGGCGAGGGCTTTGATGCGATGGCTGGGCCTCCGACCACAATCACTCGCGCGAGGAGACACACGTGCAATGTGTGTGTGTATGTCAAGAGTAGGAGGTTCATGTCCTAAGCGGCGAGGGCTTTGATGCAATGGCTGGGCCTCCGACCACAATCACTCGCGCGAGGAGCCACACGTACAATGTGTGTGTGTGTACGTCAAGAGTAGGAGGTTCCTGTCCTAAGCGGCGAGGGCATTGATGTGATGGCTGGGCCTCCGACCACAATCACTCGCGCGAGGAGCCACACGTACAATGTGTGTGTGTATGTCATGAGTAGGAGGTTCCTGTCCTAAGCGGCGAGGGCTTTGATGCGCTGGCTGGGCCTCCGACCACAATCACTCGCGCGAGGAGCCACACGTACAATGTGTGTGTGTGTACGTCAAGAGTAGGAGGTTCCTGTCCTAAGCGGCGAGGGCATTGATGCGATGGCTGGGCCTCCGACCACAATCACTCGCGCGAGGAGACACACGTGCAATGTGTGTGTGTATGTCAAGAGTAGGAGGTTCATGTCCTAAGCGGCGAGGGCTTTGATGCAATGGCTGGGCCTCCGACCACAATCACTCGCGCGAGGAGCCACACGTACAATGTGTGTGTGTGTACGTCAAGAGTAGGAGGTTCCTGTCCTAAGCGGCGAGGGCATTGATGTGATGGCTGGGCCTCCGACCACAATCACTCGCGCGAGGAGCCACACGTACAATGTGTGTGTGTATGTCAAGAGTAGGAGGTTCCTGTCCTAAGCGGCGAGGGCATTGATGCGATGGCTGGGCCTCCGACCACAATCACTCGCGCGAGGAGCCACACGTACAATGTGTGTGTGTATGTCAAGAGTAGGAGGTTCCTGTCCTAAGCGGCGAGGGCTTTGATGCGATGGCTGGGCCTCCGACCACAATCACTCGCGCGAGGAGACACACGTGCAATGTGTGTGTGTATGTCAAGAGTAGGAGGTTCATGTCCTAAGCGGCGAGGGCTTTGATGCAATGGCTGGGCCTCCGACCACAATCACTCGCGCGAGGAGCCACACGTACAATGTGTGTGTGTGTACGTCAAGAGTAGGAGGTTCCTGTCCTAAGCGGCGAGGGCATTGATGTGATGGCTGGGCCTCCGACCACAATCACTCGCGCGAGGAGCCACACGTACAATGTGTGTGTGTATGTCATGAGTAGGAGGTTCCTGTCCTAAGCGGCGAGGGCTTTGATGCGCTGGCTGGGCCTCCGACCACAATCACTCGCGCGAGGAGCCACACGTACAATGTGTGTGTGTATGTCATGAGTAGGAGGTTCCTGTCCTAAGCGGCGAGGGCTTTGATGCGATGGCTGGGCCTCGACCACAATCACTCGCGCGAGGAGCCACACGTACAATGTGTGTGTGTGTATGTCAAGAGTAGGATGTTCCTGTCCTAAGCGGCGAGGGCTTTGATGCGATGGCTGGGCCTCCGACCACAATCACTCGCGCGAGGAGCCACACGTACAATGTGTGTGTGTATGTCAAGAGTAGGAGGTTCCTGTCCTAAGCGGCGAGGGTTTTGATGCGATGGCTGGGCCTCCGAACACAATCACTCGCGCGAGGATCCACACGTACAATGTGTGTATGTCAAGAGCAGGAGGTTCCTGTCCTAAACGGCGAGAGCTTTGATGCGATGGCTGGGCCTCCGAACACAATCACTCGCGCGAGGAGCCACACGTACAATGTGTGTGTGTGTATGTCAAGAGTAGGATGTTCCTGTCCTAAGCGGCGAGGGCTTTGATGCGATGGCTGGGCCTCCGACCACAATCACTCGCGCGAGGAGCCACACGTACAATGTGTGTGTGTATGTCAAGAGTAGGAGGTTCCTGTCCTAAGCGGCGAGGGTTTTGATGCGATGGCTGGGCCTCCGAACACAATCACTCGCGCGAGGATCCACACGTACAATGTGTGTATGTCAAGAGTAGGAGGTTCCTGTCCTAAGCGGCGAGGGTTTTGATGCGATGGCTGGGCCTCCGAACACAATCACTCGCGCGAGGATCCACACGTACAATGTGTGTATGTCAAGAGTAGGATGTTCCTGTCCTAAGCGGCGAGGGCTTTGATGCGATGGCTGGGCCTCCGACCACAATCACTCGCGCGATGAGCCACACGTACAATGTGTGTATGTCAAGAGTAGGAGGTTCCTGTCCTAAGCGGCGAGGGTTTTGATGCGATGGCTGGGCCTCCGAACACAATCACTCGCGCGAGGATCCACACGTACAATGTGTGTATGTCAAGAGTAGGAGGTTCCTGTCCTAAGCGGCGAGGGCTTTGATGCGATGGCTGGGCCTCCGACCACAATCACTCGCACGAGGAGACACACGTGCAATATGTGTGTGTATGTCAAGAGTAGGAGGTTCATGTCCTAAGCGGCGAGGGCTTTGATGCGATGGCTGGGCCTCCGACCACAATCACTCGCGCGAGGAGCCACACGTACAATGTGTGTGTGTGTACGTCAAGAGTAGGATGTTCCTGTCCTAAGCGGCGAGGGCTTTGATGCGATGGCTGGGCCTCCGACCACAATCACTCGCGCGAGGAGCCACACGTACAATGTGTGTGTGTATGTCAAGAGTAGGAGGTTCCTGTCCTAAGCGGCGAGGGCATTGATGCGATGGCTGGGCCTCCAACCACAATCACTCGCGCGAGGAGCCACACGTACAATGTGTGTGTGTATGTCATGAGTAGGAGGTTCCTGTCCTAAGCGGCGAGGGCTTTGATGCGCTGGCTGGGCCTCCAACCACAATCACTCGCGCGAGGAGCCACACGTACAATGTGTGTGTGTATGTCATGAGTAGGAGGTTCCTGTCCTAAGCGGCGAGGGCATTGATGCGATGGCTGGGCCTCCAACCACAATCACTCGCGCGAAGAGCCACACGTACAATGTGTGTGTGTATGTCAAAAGTAGGAGGTTCCTGTCCTAAGCGGCGAGGGCATTGATGCGATGGCTGGGCCTCCAACCACAATCACTCGCGCGAGGAGCCACACGTACAATGTGTGTGTGTATGTCATGAGTAGGAGGTTCCTGTCCTAAGCGGCGAGGGCTTTGATGCGATGGCTGGGCCTCGACCACAATCACTCGCGCGAGGAGCCACACGTACAATGTGTGTGTGTGTATGTCAAGAGTAGGATGTTCCTGTCCTAAGCGGCGAGGGCTTTGATGCGATGGCTGGGCCTCCGACCACAATCACTCGCGCGAGGAGCCACACGTACAATGTGTGTGTGTTTGTCAAGAGTAGGAGGTTCCTGTCCTAAGCGGCGAGGGCTTTGATGCGATGACTGGGCCTCCGAACACAATCACTCGCGCGAGGAGCCACACGTACAATGTGTGTGTGTTTGTCAAGAGTAGGAGGTTCCTGTCCTAAGCGGCGAGGGCTTTGATGCGATGGCTGGGCCTCCGAAAACAATCACTCGCGCGAGGAGCCACACGTACAATGTGTGTGTGTATGTCAAGAGTAGGAGGTTCCTGTCCTAAGCGGCGAGGGCATTGATGCGATGGCTGGGCCTCCGACCACAATCACTCGCGCGAGGAGCCACACGTACAATGTGTGTGTGTATGTCAAGAGTAGGAGGTTCCTGTCCTAAGCGGCGAGGGCTTTGATGCGATGGCTGGGCCTCCGACCACAATCACTCGCGCGAGGAGCCACACGTACAATGTGTGTGTGTATGTCAAGAGTAGGAGGTTCCTGTCCTATGCGGCGAGGGCTTTGATGCGATGGCTGGGTCTCCGACCACAATCACTCGCGCGAGGAGCCACACGTACAATGTGTGTGTGTATGTCAAGAGTAGGAGGTTCCTGTCCTAAGCGGCGAGGGCTTTGATGCGATGGCTGGGCCTCCGACCACAATCACTCGCGCGAGGAGCCACACGTACAATGTGTGTGTGTATGTCAAGAGTAGGAGGTTCCTGTCCTAAGCGGCGAGGGCTTTGATGCGATGGCTGGGCCTCCGACCACAATCACTCGCGCGAGGAGCCACACGTACAATGTGTGTGTGTATGTCAAGAGTAGGAGGTTCCTGTCCTAAGCGGCGAGGGCTTTGATGCGATGGCTGGGCCTCCGACCACAATCACTCGCGCGAGGAGCCACACGTTCAATGTGTGTGTGTGTATGTCAAGAGTAGGAGGTTCCTGTCCTAAGCGGCGAGGGCTTTGATGCGATGGCTGGGCCTCCGACCACAATCACTCGCGCGAGGAGCCACACGTTCAATGTGTGTGTGTGTGTGTGTGTGTCAAGAGTAGGAGATTCGTGTCCAAGGCGGCGAGGGCTTCAAATTGAAGGGTTCAGCCTCCGACTATAATCACTCGCCCGTGCAATCACTCATGTGTGTGTGTACGCGCGCGGTTATCTGTACGCGACAAGAACGCGATTCGTATTAATTAATATTGTGTTTCACATTGATTAGATTAATATTGTGTGTGACAATAACGAGATTCGTATCCAAGGTGGCGTGGGGTTTCTTGCGATGGGATAAGCCTCCATCACAATCACTCGCCCGTGGAATTATGCGTACGAAGTGTGTGTGTGTGTGTGAGTGTATAGAGTAGGAGATTCGTGGCCAAGATTGCGAAGACTTTGTTGCGTTGAGTTCAGCCTCTGTCCACAATCACTTGCTCGTTGATTGTTGAATGTACAATGTGTGTGTGCGTGTATGTGTATATGTGTATGTGTGTGTGTTTGTGAGTGTTTATATGTGTATGTGTGTGTTCGTGTGCTAAGCTCATTTGCAAGTGTGTGTACGTGCGACTGTGTGTATGTTTGTTGGAGTATGTGGATGTGTGTGTGTGCTTTGTACAAGAGTAAGTGGAAGTATTGAAAAGTCATTTAGAAGCCCATACTATCAAGCGTGTGATATTTTTAATTACTAAAACCGAACCTCCCTTCACCTCTATTCTCTCCGCGGAACCGCCTTTAGGGATTTTATCGCGGAGTTTGTGAACAACGTTAGTGGCTAAATTATTCTAACAATTTTCTCCAAAATTGATATTCCCCTCTCGATATGGCTGCTGTTACAGCTCCTTGAATTTAAACCCGTTATTTAAATGTCCGGAAGATTTTCAAGTTTTCAAAATATTACTATATTGCTTTTGAATAATTTCGTTGTTCATTAGTATGAAGTACGTTTAAGGGAATGATGCAAGGCTCATGCTCGTTGAAAACCGTTTCAAAATGTTTCGAAAATTGTGGAAGTTCTAATGTTTTCGGGGTCTTTCAACTACTAAAAAATTTAAAATGGAGATTTTCTCCTAATGGAATTTGTTCTAAAATGATAATCTGAAATCTGTTAAAGATAGATTTTAAAATAGGGTTATGATCATAATTTCGTCAATTTGAGATCTTTTCTAAGGTCATTATGAATAAAAAATCGAATAAATACTAATGATTTTGTTACATACTGAGGCTCACTTACGTTTGAAAGATGTGATATTAGTAGCAGTACTGGTTGGGGTGAGTTGAGCGAAGTGGACTGGTTTGTGAAATAATGAAACTTCGACTCCTCCCAAACATTCCAACCATAGCCCAAATTAGATTAATTAGATTAATTGACTTCGAAGGACCACCCAGACTCCTGTGAAGAGAAAACAGGTTATAATCACCCTTGCAGGTCTGGGACTGCAAGGACAGAGGAGGAAGGAGAGTGCTTGTTACCATAAAAGTTGTAAATTAAGGCATGTAAACATATATTCTATTTAAAACAAAATACATCTTAAACCATACGGGGAAGAAGGAACAAAGGGTTGCAGTACACAAAATCACAGTGTAAATATACAATCTTGCCCATGACATGGGATCATATTAGGGCGGTAGCACAGAACTTGTTTCTCTTGCATCTTGCTGAAGTTGGTATGACTGCGGGCGGCTAGCTAAGCCAGGCCCGACAAAGGCAGATGTGGTTCAGGAGATTGTAGGTGCCGTAAGCGAGCACCAGAGAGAACACGAAACACCAGTTAGACACATAATGTCGGCAATGCAGTTTTGTAAAGATAATTGATCACAAATGCCATACAAGCATGATCACAAGGTATAGTTAAATCACGTGGCAAATAGCACAGTTCATAAAATAGTTAATTAAGATTGCCACGCAAGCATGAACACAGAATGTAGTTGAATCGCGTGGCAAGTAATTAGGGCGCAATAGTCACCAGTAGCAGCATTGAATGTAGACGGCAAGAGTGGCCGCCAAGGTTGAGCGGCGGGACAGCCTTGGTCGCCAGCCACGTTGAAGCAGCAGAAAATTGCTCGGCAGGAGCAATTGTTACATGCAGAGCGGAATAGCATTCGCTCCACACGGAGTCCAGACGGTTACCGCAGTGGCGGCGTTATGTGCAGAGAACGGCATGGCGCATCCGTCTCACACAGCTCCACAGGCGGGACAGCCGTGGCACCGCATATGAGAGCGCAGAGCAGCGAGGCGACCGTCGCGCTCCGACTCCCGACCAGGACTGACTTTTCCGTTGCACGCTGCTCGCGAGCTGGCGCCGCGCAATGTTGCGCCATATATTGCAACTGGGGAGTTCTGGGAAGATAGTAACACACACACACACAGGCGCGCGAGCGTCGGCGGCGAGGCGGCGGCTGCCGCCACGCGCCGCGCGCAACGGAGCTCGTTATTGCGAGTGGAAAATTCTGGGAATTTTTAAGCGTGCAGCTGCGCTTGGCAGTTGAGCAACGTTGCCGCGTGAGCGGATTACCAAGAAATGAGGCTCCGCCGCACGTGGCAATCTGAAAGCTTAGTTAGCGTAATTCTGAGGAGTTGCACCATTGTGCAAGAACTTCTAAAAATGTACGTCTTTGAATAAATATAATTATAAAATAAAAAACAGCTTGCTCTGACATACACCCCCACAGGACGACTAGGTCGTCCGACTAAAAAGATGTTAGGGCAAGCTAGGTAGTTAGGCATAAGATGGGAGTGGTAGGTGTATGGAGATATGTGGCAAGGATATTGAATGTAGCCGTTGGTATTAGAAAGGCATAATTGACCTTAGCCAAGTAAGCACCTTGAAAAGGTGGCAAAAAAAAAAATGTCATCGAAAAATAAAATTACATCAAACGCAGGTGGAAAGCGCGGAAATGCAGTTTTGACGACTAACAAGTACAATATGTGATTGAAATCGATCTTATAGCTAATACAATAATAAGCAAATAAGACAATGGTTTTGGATCAGCACTAGTAAACGTGACTCTGTAACTATGACTCAGTGAACTCAAATGAGGAGACTGTCTTTGAGCGAGCCTCTTTTTAGAGGGAGCATCTCGATTAGGTAGCAAATGCAACAATGCAGAGTCTTGACGTGGTAAAGTTGGTAAAATGTCTCGAATGAGATGGGGCGTCTCGGAGAGGTAGCAAAGCGATGCAACAAAAAATCTTGACATAACAAGACTAATAAGGCATGTCTCGCGTGAGATGGTGCACTTCGGGAAGTTGGCGAGTGCACCAATGCACAAATTTTAATATAAATGCATAACCTGAACATATCTTAACATAATCTTAATTACTAACATATTTACAATATAACAGAATGAATCTTATAGCTAACAAATAGACACAGTGAATCAAATAAACACTAAATAACCATAAATTACCTATGGTTGAATTAATGCAAACATCCTGAACAGATGGGACAGATCTCATATGAGAAGGTGCACCTCGTAGAGATGGCAGGTGCGATAATGCAAGATGTTGCCATAGCGAGGCTAATAAGGCATACCTCGGATGGGATGGTGCACCTCGAGGAGGTTGCAAATGCAATAGTGCGAGAAATCTTAACACAGTAAGATATCGTGAGTGACATAGTGAGACCTCGGAGAGGCGTAAGTGCAAAGTTCGTAATGACCTTAACATAATCTTAATTACTAACATATTTACAATATAATACAATAAGTCTTACAGCTAACAAATAATAAACAAAGTGACCCTAAATAACTAACTCTAAATAACTAACACTAAGTGGCAATGAATGACATGTACTTAATCATGAATAGGCAGAGGACACAAGCGATGCACGTGCCTCACAAAGGAGCCTGCCTTGGTTTGAACTTGTACAGTCCGAGTGCGACCATCACGACCGGGAAAGGTTTGGGTGATTACCCCTAACCTCCACTCAAGGGGAGGGAGGTTGTCATCAATTAACAACACGGGGGTACCCGTTTTGATGTTGGGAGAGGCAGCTGTCCATTTGGAGCGTTGTTGAAGGGATAACAGATACTCCTTCGTCCAGCGCGTCCAAATATTGGCAAGTGCATTTTGAGTTCGATTCCAATGACAGCGTACAGATTGCTGCTGTAGTGCATTGGGATCGGGCAGGGCTGTAAGAGGTCTGCCAATTAAGAAATGAGCAGGCGTGAGATAATTGAACTCAGCTGCGTCATCTGTTGGACGTATGAGAGGTCTGGAATTTAAGATCGCCTCAACATGCGTGACAGTAGTTAGCAATTCTTCGTAAGAAAGCACGGCTTCGCCTATTTCACGTAGCAAGTGACGTTTTAGGATTTTGATGCCGGCTTCCCAGATGCCGCCAACGTGAGGGGACCTGGGTGGGATGAATGTCCAATCAATGGAGGAGTTAGAACAAAAATCAATAATTTGTTTTTGAAAGGCTAGAGATTTGAAAAGGTTGTAGAGGGCATGCAGCCGTGAATTGGCTCCCACAAAGGTGGTAGCGTTATCCGAAAAAATCTTAATGGGAATGCCGCGACGTGATACAAATCGCTTGAGAGCCATTATAAAGGCTTCTGAAGTTAAGGAAGAGACTATTTCGATGTGTACGGCTTTGGTGACCATGCACACGAAGAGTGCAAGATACACCTTGGTGCGGGATTTGCCGCGAATTCCATGTCTAAGCCAAAAATGTCCTGTATAATCCACCCCCACAATGCCAAAGGTGGGAGATGGGGTCACACGTATAGCTGGGAGGTTTCCCATAAGCTGTTGTGCTGATGTAGGAGCATGGCGAAAACATGTGATACACTTACGTATCACAGATTTGATTGTCTTCCTAATGGAAAGTATCCAATAAGATTGTCGTAAATGGACGGTTAGAAGCTGAACATTGGCATGGGCCAGTTTTAAGTGGGCGTCATTAATAAGTGCCCTAGTAAAGTGATGTTTAGAAGGTAAAATTAGAGGGTGGAGAGTGTCAAAAGACAGCTCGGCCTCTGAGATTCTGCCACCTACACGCAGGCAGCCATTGTTATCAATAAAAGGATTGAGCGAAACGAGGCCACTGCTAGAGGGACATGTCGCTCCGTCGTTGAGCGCCTTAAACACATGGAGAAAGGCAAGATGTTGTACGATTTTGATGCATGTTAATTTTGCATGATTAAGCTGGTGAGCAGAAAGAGACTTAGTGGAACTAGTGGGGTCCGAAGCTAGTCCTGACTTGGCGGATTTAAGACATGTGATAAAGTGAAGAACGTATGCCATGACACGAAGTAGTTTTTGAAAGGAGCTGTAATAAGAGCATACTCTTTCGTTCAGGTACGAGTCGCAAGGTTTGCAGGCTAGCACAGGTGCGTTATTGACGGTTACAATAATGTCATTTGGCCATGAGGTTGATTCAGAAGTTAAGAATTGTGGACCGTGCCACCAAATATCCGAATTTAACAAATCCTTAGGTTTGACGCCACGCGAGAGTAAATCCGCAGGATTAAGTGAAGATTGAATGTGACGCCAAGTGAAGCCATTTGCATTTTCCCTAATGAACTGGGCACGATTACGCGCAAACACGTTACCCTTGAGAGGTGGTGAGTGAATCCAGTCCGACACTATCCTGGAGTCAGTCCACAATAAGACAGCATTGGGAGAAAGTTCATGAGAAAGAATTTTAATAGTTTTAATCATAAGCTTGGTCAGAAGGACGGCAGCACAGAGCTCTAAGCGGGGAATGGTTAACGCAGTGTCATCCTTACACTTCATATTAGAGGGCACTACTTTAGATTTGGCACAGAGTAAATTTACAGTATATGTACCGTGTTCATTTACAGAGCGTACATAAATGACTGCTCCGTAGGCTATTAGGCTGCTGTCGGAAAAACCATGCAGTTCGACGGAAGAGTAATCAGATGGCAGAATGCATCGTGGAACATTAATCGTAGGTATATCAATTAGTGACGTGAACACTACTTGCCATTCAAGGGCGATGTCAGGTGGGAGTGATTGGTCCCAATTGAGGGAATAGTCCCAGAGTCTTTGAAACAACAGTTTGCAAACAATTATACAGGGGGCCAGTAGGCCTAGTGGATCGAATAAAGAACATATCACAGATAGCATGGTTCTTTTAGTAAACTTTGTGACATTAAAATTAATTTTGTCTGACAGCACTAGGGTGAACATGTCAGTCACAGTATTCCAGGAAATACCTAAAGTGGATACTGCTTCCGGGGCTTTGGACTCGAAAATTTTGTGGCCTGACTTGGCCAGCAGGTGATCTGAAAGATCTGACAAAACAGACTTGTCATTCGAGGCCCATTTGCGTAAAAGGAAACCACCCTTTGCCAACAAAGCGTTTAATTCAGAGATAGTTTGCTTGGCAGCATGCAGGTTGGGAGATGAATGTAAAAAATCATCAACATAAAAATTGGACGTTAGCACATGTGAGCCCATAGGGAAGTCAGCGCCTTCGTCAGTAGCCAGCTGATGTAAAGTGCGAACAGCAAGAAAGGTGGCTGGTTTTAAACCATACGTCACCGTGGTTAAGGCAAAATCCTGAATAGGTTGAGAAGGAGAATCCCTCCATAAGACACGTTGTAGGTTCCAGTCAGATGGGTCTACATTAACTTGGCGAAACATCATTTTGAGGTCAGCAGCAATGCCAATTTTGTGAATTCTAAATTTAAGTAAAAGATCAAAGAGGTCATCTTGAATTTTGCTACCATTTAATAGTGCATCATTTAAAGAAATACCAGTAGTGGTTTTAGCTGAAGCGTCAAACACAACTCTAGTTTTAGTAGTAGAGCTGGAAGGTTTGAACACTGGATGATGAGGAATGTAATAATTAATAAGATTGTCACAGCTGGGTGCTGGTTGCATATGTCCTAATTGAATATACTCGTTGATAAACTCATGGTAATCTCGTTTTAATTCGGGATCCTTTTCAAGCCTTTTTTCAATTGCCAGAAAGCGTTTAGTTGCCTGAGGTTTGGAGTCGCCTAATGAATTTAATTTAGAATTAACAGGGAGCTTGACCGAGTATCTGCCAGAGGCGTCTCTCGAGTGAGTAGTGACAAAGTGAGATTCTGCTATTTCTTCCTCATGTAAAATTGGGTGGAGGGGGGAAACTTCCTCTACCTCCCAAAAGTGTTTGATCTGATCAGGTAACTCAAAAGGCGTCTGAATCAGATTGCAGAGAGCTTGCGAGGGAGAAGTGGAGAGTGGGGTACGACCCGCAACAATCCAACCTAATTTTGTGTGCTGTAGCACAGGGTAAACACCATCGTATCTGGTTAGCTTGTCTGGCAGTAAGATTTCAAAGAAAATATCCGCACCAAGCAAGAGATCGATGGGTTTAACATTATCAAAGTGAGGATCTGCATAGACTAGATTTGTGGGCAGATTCCAATTGTCGCAATTAAAACTATGTGAGAGAGGGGCAGGAATGCTATGCACAATTGAACAATTTACTTTACTAGACCAGCCATCAGGAGCATTACAAGCTTTAATTATTAAAGTAGTGCTGTGAGTACTCGTTAAGGTTTCCGGACCAATACCAGAAATAATCACAGGCATCTTCGTTGTGGGTAACTTAAGGGAATTTACCGTGCTCCAAGTGATTAAATTAATACCACTTCCAGTGTCAAGAAGAGCAACAAAGGGTTTAGATCTGCCATTATTAGAAGAACAGCTTACTAAAGCTGTTGGAATGAGAATTGAAGTGGTTGCTTTGGCAGCACTGGTCACAACAGGTGATGCAGCTTGTTGGTTAGTAGGTTTATCACCAAAGTGCAAAAGCTTGTGGTGATTTTTATTACAAATAGCACATTTTGCAGTACAAGAATGACCATGGGTCTTCGGGTGAAAACATCTAGAACATCTACCTTGTTTAACAATGAAGTCGTAGCGAGCCTTAGGTGACAATTGTAAAAATGAAGGACAGTCCTTAATCAAATGCTCAGAATTGCATTTTGGACAAATTGGTGACTTGCTTCTTTCCGTGTTGTTGACGTTGCCTGCCCTGGCGGTGTGAGGCTTGTCATTAACGTGAGAATTGGAAGCATATACAGTAGGATTGTCAAAAACTCTTAAGCTTCGTTGATGCAGTTCTAAATATTGTAGCAAGGAATTGAAAGTGGGGAGCTCACTGCTATTCAAGGACAGTTCCCATTGCTTGAGAATGTCAGTGGGAAGACTTTTGGAAATTAGTGCAACGAGCAACAAATCTGACAAGTCAGTATCAACCTTGATGCTCCTAATTGCATTCACATGTAATCTAAAGTAGTCGATTAAATTTTGCAAAGAGGAAGAGGAGCCTTCTGCGAGCGCAGGAGGATTTAAAATCGAATTTAAGTGAATGCTAACGATAGATCTGGGAGAGTCATAACGTTGCTTCAATAATTCCCATGCAACTGTAAAGTTGTCATCGGTGATGGGCAAGTTGTGCAACAAATCCTTGGCTTGTCCCACAAGTGAGCCTGATAAGTAATAAAATTTATTAGAGTTGGGCATGTCATCTTGACATATAAGGCCTTCGAAAATGTTTTTAAATGTAAGCCAGTTAGTTTGGTTGCCATCAAATGTGGGCAATTTAATTTCAGGTAATTTAATGTTGCACTTAGAACTTCTACAGGTGCAGTCAGAAGGGCTTGATCTGTTGGAAACAGAATCATTGTCAGCGAGGGCTGAATTGTAATTAGACACTGCCACATTAACTGCAGCGAGAACATCATAATATCCATTGAGAATGTCATCTATTTGAGAAGAAGTCTCATCAGATCGATCAACATTGTCAGTGAGATCGTTAAGTTTATCAAAAATTTTAATGAGCGATTCCTTTCTTAAAGTTAATTGTTCACACGTGAGCACGGTGAGTGGCTCATTTTCTGTGAGAAAATTTGAAATGGAGGTACAACCATCCTTTAACTTGGCCATTAAATTAAGAACCTTTTTTGGAAGCGTTTGTGATGCCATCTTGGATGCTCAATCGGCAATTGATGGACACAGGATAGAAAGGAATGTTGAGGGATCAGAAGGGAGCCCTAACCTAATGCTAATTGACACTAAACTTTCCCCCAAAATACATTAATACTAAACAAAACACACTGTATGTACATGACACTTAAAAGAAGCAAGTAATAACACAGATGTGTATACATGAGACATTTAAAAAATGTAAATAAACACTGTGACATACATGTAACATTTAAAAAATTGCAATAAAGGCACAAATGTGTGTGTATGTGACACAATAAACACTTGAGTGGACATAAAGTTAAAGAAGTACATACACAGAATGTAAGTACACAAATGTATACATGTAACACTTGTAAATGTGAATGAAACACTGTGTATATGTGGAATCAGAGAAGTACATCCATGAAATGTAAATGCACAAATGTATACACATGAAATTAAGGTAGCAATCAGTGATTGTAATATCTTTACAAGCAAGCAAGCAAGCTAATCCCCTGAATAGACGCACATCTATGAAGTTCCTGCACTTACAAATTTGTTGAAATACAGCTGAGTGGTGCAGCATCAGTAGTGGGACAGCCTCAGTAAGTGGTACAGCATACAGCCTCGTTACACGATACAGGAGCATACAGCCTCGTTACACGATACAGGAGCATACAGCCTCGTTACACGATACAGGACAGTATGGTACATGTAACATTTTAAATCGGGCATAAGTATGTTGCATAAAAAACAAGTACATTGACAAAGTGAATACAATTAACACAAGTATGTTACATAAAAGTACATTGATAAAGTGAATACAATTAGCACAAGTATGTATATATGGTAACAAGCACACTCAAAAGACAAAAGATGATGGCTCAAAAGGCACATACAAAGGTGTATTGCTGATGTAAGTATCAGCTTTAATGCCTGGTAGACATTGACAATGGAAGTACAAAAAGAATAAGTGCTGATGCGAATATCAGCTTGGTACCTGGAAGGCATTAAAAATAGAAGTTAAGCTTATATATATAAGTATACATAAATTTGCTGGTAGAATCCGAAGCTCGAAGGTCCAAAATGGATCGGAGAGCATAAACAGTATACATAAAATAACATATTAGGCATAGATAAATTTGCTAGTTCAAAATCCAAGGCTCGAAGGATCAAAATGGTCCGGAGAGCATATACAAAGTACATAAAAGCATAGATATAAGTATCCATAGGTTTTCTGGTTCAAAATCACGGCTCGGAGGTCCAAAATGGTTGGGGTGAGTCGAGCGAAGTGGACTGGTTTGTGAAATAATGAAACTTCGACTCCTCCCAAACATTCCAACCATAGCCCAAATTAGATTAATTAGATTAATTGACTTCGAAGGACCACCCAGACTCCTGTGAAGAGAAAACAGGTTATAATCACCCTTGCAGGTCTGGGACTGCAAGGACAGAGGAGGAAGGAGAGTGCTTGTTACCATAAAAGTTGTAAATTAAGGCATGTAAACATATATTCTATTTAAAACAAAATACATCTTAAACCATACGGGGAAGAAGGAACAAAGGGTTGCAGTACACAAAATCACAGTGTAAATATACAATCTTGCCCATGACATGGGATCATATTAGGGCGGTAGCACAGAACTTGTTTCTCTTGCATCTTGCTGAAGTTGGTATGACTGCGGGCGGCTAGCTAAGCCAGGCCCGACAAAGGCAGATGTGGTTCAGGAGATTGTAGGTGCCGTAAGCGAGCACCAGAGAGAACACGAAACACCAGTTAGACACATAATGTCGGCAATGCAGTTTTGTAAAGATAATTGATCACAAATGCCATACAAGCATGATCACAAGGTATAGTTAAATCACGTGGCAAATAGCACAGTTCATAAAATAGTTAATTAAGATTGCCACGCAAGCATGAACACAGAATGTAGTTGAATCGCGTGGCAAGTAATTAGGGCGCAATAGTCACCAGTAGCAGCATTGAATGTAGACGGCAAGAGTGGCCGCCAAGGTTGAGCGGCGGGACAGCCTTGGTCGCCAGCCACGTTGAAGCAGCAGAAAATTGCTCGGCAGGAGCAATTGTTACATGCAGAGCGGAATAGCATTCGCTCCACACGGAGTCCAGACGGTTACCGCAGTGGCGGCGTTATGTGCAGAGAACGGCATGGCGCATCCGTCTCACACAGCTCCACAGGCGGGACAGCCGTGGCACCGCATATGAGAGCGCAGAGCAGCGAGGCGACCGTCGCGCTCCGACTCCCGACCAGGACTGACTTTTCCGTTGCACGCTGCTCGCGAGCTGGCGCCGCGCAATGTTGCGCCATATATTGCAACTGGGGAGTTCTGGGAAGATAGTAACACACACACACACAGGCGCGCGAGCGTCGGCGGCGAGGCGGCGGCTGCCGCCACGCGCCGCGCGCAACGGAGCTCGTTATTGCGAGTGGAAAATTCTGGGAATTTTTAAGCGTGCAGCTGCGCTTGGCAGTTGAGCAACGTTGCCGCGTGAGCGGATTACCAAGAAATGAGGCTCCGCCGCACGTGGCAATCTGAAAGCTTAGTTAGCGTAATTCTGAGGAGTTGCACCATTGTGCAAGAACTTCTAAAAATGTACGTCTTTGAATAAATATAATTATAAAATAAAAAACAGCTTGCTCTGACAAGTACGTTCTGCCAACCAACATGATTAATGACATCAAAACAAATTCAATGCACAAAACTACGTTCGCTTTCTTCATAAATATTGTTAATATCATTTTATAATATTATTCTATATTTATTATTATTGTTAATTTTATAAACAATCATGCATAAGATGGAAACCTCCTTAAACCGAAGTATGTTCTCCTCCCGATCGATTTCGGCTTACACGGATTTTACTGTTCTTCGTTTGACAAGAGTTGGGTCCATCCACATCCTTCCACCATTACAATTATTCAATTGACACCTTCTTCACCACAATCACGTCTTCTTCGTCCAAACAAGCCTTGCAATTAAAGCACATACAAGGGTATAACTTAACATTATTTATTGAGAATCTTGCATTCAGTAATTGTCTATAGGTAACGAGGGATATATCAACTATGAAGAAACGCTGTTACGGGCGATATAGAAAATACAAAGTGACCAAGTTTTAAGATTTTAAAATCTGTAGCAAACAATCATCTTCATTTTTCATAGAATGAAATATATTTAGAAACACATCATTGAGATATAACCACAAAAAAGGGTTTTCGTTTTTGAAGTGGAGACAACCGTGTGGCACATGTATTCCTTAAGTAATAAAATTAAAAATAATAATAAATAAAGAATAATATTAGGCGATCAGATAGCCGAGATCGCTAAGGCAGTAGTGCCGGAGTGGTTTCGGACCAGAAGATCGCTCGTGCGAGTCCCGCCTCGGGCATGGAAGTATTTGTGTATTTGTGTATGTCTGTATGTGTTGTCCTTTCACCCCATTATCATCATATCATCATTTCATCTTCCATACCCCCAGGGCTAACAACCATGGGGGATAAAAATCGTATCCAGCTAAAAATGCTGGTCCCCCCCAAAAATTGTCGCAAGCACCTGCCACCGTGATAATAAATTAAAGCTGAGCCACGGTAAATGCAGGATGCTTGCATGCGTGGTCCTAGTCGGCCGATTAACGAAAAAAAAAGAATAATATTATAATAATGATATTAACAATATTTATGAAGAAAGAGAACGCAGTTTTGTGCATTGATATTGTTTTGGTGTCAATAAATCATGTTGGATGGCAGAACGTAGTGCCACTAATATCACATTTTCAAACGTGAGTTAAGCCTCAGTATGTAACAAAAACATTACTATTCCTCTCCGGCTAGTACGTGAAAGGCGAACTAGAATTATATGTCAGCTTCAGGGGCGTTTCCCCCTCCAAATACCATATCCCAATACGTCCGAACTATTGGTAGGCTCTGGCTAGTCTCCCGAAGTACCTGGTAGTGTGCGTGAAGGGGGGTGTGTGTTTAAGGCGAAAGGGTGAGAAAGAAAAAATAAGGCGCTATCAGTGGCTCTTCTGTTAGAACATAACTCCGGCATGCGCCGGGTGTTGGTTGGAGAAACCATAGAAAACTATTGTCAGAAAAAACAGACCACATGAATTCTTTTCCAGCCAATCGCAGAACTCAACCTAGACTATGGCTGGTGCCGAAAATCTGCCACCTGGTGTCGATGTTAGGACCTTCAGAACTAAAGAACTCTCTGTCAGAAACTCGACAGTTCTTGTTACTCTGAGCCAAATTAGCGGTGAAATCGTAATAATTTCTCCAAAAATATCTATATGATTCAACTGAAATATCGGTATTATACTACGAAAATACCAGTAAAATACCTTTGAATAGGGGTATTTTACCGTTATAGAAGTCGGACAAAGGTAAAAATATCTAAAAATACCGGTATTTGATGTCGTATACCGGTATTTTTAAAGGCATTTCAAATAAAGTGTAATTGAGGTAGATATTTTTATACCGATATAAATATCATTGTCACAATAATTTCAGTATTCGGTCCCTGCTGTAAAGAACAGATTTCATTAAGGAAAGAATCGCAATCTTCAATATTTTAGTTAAAGGAAGACGCCGAAAACATGCAATTTTGCAACTTCCGAAATATTAGGGATTTTAACGAAATTGGGATCTACATCATTTTTTAATCGTTATTCTTTCGAAAAACAAAATTTAATACAAAATTAATACCATTATTTCTGAAAATATGTTAAGTACACCCAAACTTAAAATGTCAGTTTCAAATTGAAGGAGCAGCGATATCAGCCAGATCTATTGAGAAATATCAAGTTTGGAGAAAGTTGGCTGAACGGTTTAGCCGCTTGCGTTGATTACAGACAGACACAGAGACAGACAGACAGACATACTGACAGGCAGATAGGTAGATAGAATTCCTGCCATCAATAGATTTTTCCAATGACCCTCAGAGGATGTATTCTGCATAACGTGAACTGCATAATATTAGAAAAAGCAATTTACTGTATATGGGGGCAGGATTTATACTTTTTCGTTACCAGAAGAAGACAAGAGTTTTGTGTCGAAAATTCGCCTTTTCCGGCAAACGATTACCAAACTGTTAGGAAGTAAGGAGAGGAAGTGAAACGATTCTCCAGCGTGCGGCGATGGTGTAACGGTGAGCGTATCGGACTGTTGTACCCAAGTTGGCGGGATCAAACCCGATCGAAGCCTTCGTACGCCTTCCTTCGGAGTGGAAGTAAAGCCGGCTGTCCCATGTTAGTAGATTTACTTGCATGTAAAAGGCATTTACTTGCATTCAATCCCAAATGAAGCCTCTGAGCTAAATTCAAATAGGTTGTTTCTTCACCAAAGAAATACCTCCGCTCTCCGCTAGTTGTTGAAAGGAGCGTAGCGAAATTTGCGTGGTCAGACGGAAGAGCGGGCCTGATTGCGTGAGTCTCGCCCCGTACAATAAGGCATTAATTCAATTCAACGTGTTACGCAGGTCGCCTCACCGGGAGCTCATAGCGCCCCCTCCACGACAGCGTTGACTCGCCGTATCGCTCGGCGCTCGCCCTTCCGCACAACGAGACCTTCAGAGCTGCGTCTGCAAGCGCCGAGGACAGATAAGGGCCTTCCTTCTCTGCTGCGCCCAAAGGGCGAACGGCCGCGCGTCGGTTTGCACGAGCGTCGTTTGGGGCGCCATCGCTCGTTCAGATGAACCGGCTCACTTGAGAGGCCTCTCCACGCGACAGAGCACGTTAAGGAGCCTGTGTTCGGTTCTCTGCTCATTCCCTGGTGAGTGCATCCGTTATCGTTAATTATTCTAAGCCGCAAAAGACGCTATTTACGTAAATTGATTTGCTGACATGATTAAACATTGCACACTTAGTTATTTGTTATTTCTTTGCTCCCAAGTTTAATGCGAGTGCGATTACTTATTTATTGTTTCTTTTCCTTTCCCTATTCTATACAACAGAAAGAGAAAGTATTGGAATCATCTTAAGAATACGATCTCAAATATCGATCTTAAAAGCAAAAATTTTAATAGTCATAGTTCTAGTCGTTTTTGAGAACGATGAAGTAAAAGTAGTTGCCAGCACATGATAATAGGACGTTTCTCTAGCTTTAGCCCAAATTTCAAATAGTCGTTCTATTCCGCACGGTCTAGCGTGTAAAATGTTGTCGGAAAATGAAAGTTATTGTAAGGATTTTATGGAAAATTGTGTCTGCTTTAGTTTTGTGTTGGAAAATAATTTCTATAAATCGCAGATATATGAAATTAAGTACAAGCAAAAAACCGAAAATAGTGCAAAAAGTTTATGATTTTTTTGCAATTTTCTTTGTAAAGCCGACATTTCGCGAGGTGTCTAAGTTCACTTTTGAATTCAGCACCACAAAAGACACGTAGGTCGAGAGAGAAAATACTTTCAAATTGTTTCGTGGACTGATTACCTAGTGACACTATTAACATAGCTTGCGAGAAAACTACTATTTTTTGTGCTTGTATCCTGAATGTACTTTACAATAGTTTATTATCGAGTCTTCTTAAGACTGAATATCACTTGACATGAACATCACATGTCTTGGGTCAAAATGAATAAATTTACAATTCCAAAACTTTGCTGTAACTTTTTAAATTGACTTGGAATGTGACGTAGGCGGCTTGACACTTAAGTCCCTGAATTTATTTTTCGAAATAAGACACTGGTTCACCATCTGATGATGCACAATTGCCATAGGTTTTTTCCCGGACCCATCGACTGATAGAAAAATTCCAGAACGCTCATAGGATTTTTATCAAAACAAATTCTGAAACAAGCTGAGGCAATAATAATAATAATAATAATAATAATAATAATAATAATAATAATAATAATAATGATAATGGCAAAACTGGATGAAAACCTTTTACCAAATATCAGCATACATGTGTTTAAAGTAAATATTGTAATTAAGTGTATTTTTCTACGACAGGGAATTGAAGTAAATTACTACGTCACCAAAGCAGAATAGAAGTGACACTTTTACTGTTTAAGGAGATAATTTTATCTCGCCAGGAAGATAACATTTTCTTCCCTGCTTATATTCCATTATAAAATATGACACGCATGTATTTTAGTGCAGTCGATAGATCATTTTACCTTAGAAAAGACAAGGTAAACTTTTATGTTTATATTCGTATTACTAAGAAATCCGTACGTTTTTCACTTCGAAATACTGCGTTAGAAGTTTTGACAGCCAAAATACACGAACAATGCGTGCGATTTTTGGTTTTTGAATAATACGTTTTCAATGGTTGGTCTTCGTGCAAAAATGGTTATGCACAATTAAGAGCCACAATATTCGCTGCAAATTCGCTTTATATAGACATAGCAGTTTTTAAAATTTTACTAAATTTTCCTTTTTATTCTAAAGTTGCCCTGTTACTGATGGCTTCTTCCATGTAATATTTTGAATTCCTATGTTTTTAATACTTTCTGAGATTAAACTCAGAACTTTCAAATGTGAATTAGGGGATTTCTTACAAATAACAACGCACACAAAATTTAAAAAAATCTCTCGTCTTGTGTCAGGAGGTTCTCCATCGAGTGCACTATTTAGAGAAAATATTATTAACAAAACAATAAATTAGAATAATTATAAAATTATTGCTTATTGTTATGAATTATAAATGTATTTTTTTAAATCAGCATAACATTAGATGTTATTATATATTCATTTATACTTATATCTAATGCTGTAATATATGTGGTAGGACCTTACGTAAGTTCATTAGCAATGTTTGTAATGTTTTTAATAGAGTTTTCAATGATCAGGTATCTCTCGGCTACGATCGTCGTCTTATAGACTTCATGGCATTTTTTGTTGGTTATAACACTAACCCCTACACTAGGCAAACCATTGCCGACGTCAATTTTAAACTTTGCTGGCATCAGTCTTTAAATTTCTTGTAGGCTGCATCATATAATATGTGGTAATGAATTTTCAAGTGCTTCCTTAGCAGCATCACCAAAAATTTAGTTCTACAACTGACATTAATTAATAGATTATATTGTTTAAAAACGGTTTAATAACTGAAAAGGGAAACTTCAAGTGTTATGAATTATGTTCGTCATGCAAGTATTGTTTCATTTATTATATTGTAATATTTTGAGACAAAAAGTATTGTAAACATACAAAAAATTAGTATAAACATCTAAGGTGAGACTATGATTTTCTCTCAGTGTACGTAGATGTTGCCCTCGGACTTCAAACTACAACTCATGAAAAATCACGCTTACTCGTATCCCTCCCTTAGTACGTAATCTTTTATTTGAACATTTTATTTGTAGTTTCGCCTTAACTGAACAAAAATTGTATCTGTACGAGGAGCATCCGGAAAGTAGTACCCATTTCGGAATAAGAAAAAAACTAGTACATTTCAACAAATATTAATGTTTTATTCGTAAAGAACAAACTTTAAACTACTTCTCCACATAGTCACCTCGCACATTTAAGCATTTGTCGTAACATGTGACGAGTTTTTGTATCCCAGCTTCATACTCCCCTGCCGCCAGTGTATTGAGATATCCAGTCACAGCTACTTTCAGTTCTTCATCACTTTCAAATTTCTTTCCTGCCAAAAAGTGCTTGAAACATATGAAAATCTGAGGGTGCCACGTCTGGGCTGTAAGGTGGATGGTTGAAACGATCCCATTTGATTTGTTGCACAAGTTGTTCTGTTATCCGAGCCGTATGAGGCCTGGGGTGGTTTTGTATTCGCACGTAAGCATGTGAAGGACCCACCTTGCACACATCTTCGCATACTGAAGGTGGTCCTTAACATGTCCATGAATAACTGATCATGAAAAAATTACACTGATCTCATCAATTGCCACACGCCGATAGGCCCTTTCGAATTCGTTAATTGAACTCAGCAGTTGGTCCATATGACGGACGGTCGGCGGGAACTCTCGTCATCATGGGTCTCTCTCTGCCAAAGCTGAAATTACGACACGAACGCCGAACAGATGACTCGTCCAATGCGTTCTCTCCACACACTTCCTTCAGTTGACGATGAATATCGCAACGTTTCACATTTCGTGTGTTGAGAAATCTAATCACAGCCCTAATTTCACAACTGGCGGCGTTTTCTATTTTCTTGGACATTATAAACGCTCGCAGAAAGAATTCAGTCAGTACCAGCGAGGCTTAACATGGCACACAGGCAGCTGAAATACAACTGAACGTGTTAGAACTTGCCCAGCGGCTACTCTCCTCACCAGCGCTCCACACAGCACAAACGGTACTACTTTCCGGACGTCCTACTCAATTTTAAAATAAATATCCCGTGTTGTGTATTCCACTTTTTGACTTCTTCATGGTGGCTCTCCTATGACAATGTCTTGCCGGTATTTCAATTCAAATTTGTTTTGTGACCGCGTGAAGTGCTCTGTAAGTTTTCTTTTCGCAATTTGAAGTGTAATGTCATATTTCAAAATATGTCACATGCAGAAAGAGACACTCAAACTACCTTGTTCATTTTCTGATCATTTTCATAATCGTTGCATAAATCCTTAAGTTTAATCGCATCCAATAACTCAAGATCACTTCGCAATTTCACATCAGATAATTATTGTATTAGTGCTTGCTAAACGGTCTTCTCCAGTCGAGAGCTTGAAGCATGTCCCGGCTTCTGAGGAGCTCCGCTGGTGGGAGATACCTGGTTGGGGAAAACAGCAACCCGCGTGTGGGACAGCGCCGCCTCTCGCCATCGAGCGGCACAGGACACCGAAAACTCACGTGATAAAAACATGCACCACACTTGCGGGACAAATGCGCAACGTAGGTGACGCGCCTGTAAGCACGAAATAATGAAGTGGCGCCGCAGGCTTCCGTGGCCGGAGTCTGCGTCCGCTTGACTGATTTGGAGACCCCTCTAGACTCAGATGGCAACGTTTCGGCAGCAATGCCAATATTTTCGACGCAGTACCAGTCGCTAATGAGACGGCAGCAATGCTGAATCTCAATTTCAATTAAATGACCACCTATATTTCATAGAGGGAAAATACTGGTCATTCAGTGTGATATTACTTTATAAACACTGAACATACTCCCGGGCTTTATATTAAGAGAATTGAAGAGTGTAAACGTAAATAATATTGTTAATTTAATTTTAAAAAATGTTAGTATTAGTTGTTATAGGGTTAATTAACACATACAGTTTATAGAATGTCAGAATATTTTTTCCGTTGAATTCTAATTTTTTCCTTAGTAATATAAAATTTAATGATGTTTTTTTCCTTAATTAAATCTGTTCTTAAAAATGTATCTTTAAATAAGATTATGTACATTTTTTAAAACAAAATTAGGTTTCGTATAAATATTGTTTGATGTGAAGGCCATTTTTATCTCTAACGCAGCTCCAAACTCTTGATTTTTTTCTCGAATAGACAAATGTACTCTTAAACATACGACGTTTGTGCGATTTTCTTGGTATTTTTTAAAATTGCAAAAGTTACAATGCAAAAAAGTATATGCTGTTGCAAAACCACTAGTTTCCTTTCATAAAATTTTTGAGGAAATTGTTGATGTACACCGTGGAAGAATCACTGGCCTATTTTTTAAATAAAATTACAGTATAACCCCACTAATCCGAACCCGGCAAATCCGTAATTTGGGATAATCCGAACAAATTAGAGGAAGAATAGAGGAAAAAATAAACGAAATAAATAAAATGCATATTTGTAGTCTAAAGAAAGGAATTTATATGGTTTTGTAGAACAGAACAACTAATTATTGAAGTTATCGAAATGAAACGTTTATTGCAATGGTAAGTACGGTGTATATCACATGTTTATATTGTACTTAGAGGAACTAGCAAAATCGATAATATTTTGCCGTAAAGTAATCAGATCTGCTTGTTAATTCGATGTGATGATGTGATCGCAGTTGAATCTATCACCGAACAAGAATACTACCACACGCAACCGAACTCCACACACAGGCGGAAAGAAATGAAATCAAAATAACTCGTTTCCTACAGCTGACCGCGAGAATACCCACAATGCATTGCAAAATCGTTGCCAACCGCGCATTTTCACGACTGCTCGGGAATCATGGGATCTGGATTAGCTTCAAAGTCTCAAAACGTTTGTGAAACGCACAGGGATCATGTCGACCTTGACTCCGCGGATCAGGGTCACGAAACATGGATCAACTACGAATGTGATCCTGGTTGGTGAAACCGGCCCTATATGTAGGCTTTTTCAGATAATCCAAACATTTTCGAATCCTAAGAGACCATACTCCCAATTAGTTTGCAAGTTCCAAGGTTCTACTGGATATACTGTTTGAAATTTCTGGTTCTCGAACTGCGAAAATTAAATGAAATATAAAATATTTAAATTAATATACTCTTTATCGTTTTAATTGTGGCGATTTTTCAATATTTTACTACGGAAAATTTTGAAATTACTTTTTTGTTAATACAGGCATTATTAAATTATTAGCGGTGTAGAAGCAAGGTAAATCTTCTATTGCGATATCACTGACTTACAAACGTGTTGATCCGATAAAAAATCTCTACTTTCTCTTGAACATTACAACTCTTTCCCTATTCTACGTAAAGGAGGAGGTACTTTTCCTGAGTGTAAACATTGATTTTTAATGAACTGTTTGTCATCGAATAATTGATAGGTACGAACTCATATTAATTTAAAAATACTTAACTCAGTAATTAAATTCTATATTTGGTACATACATCAGAACCATACTGTAGCTCCCTCACAGTATTGTAGCTAACTCACAAACTAGCTGTGGGAGGGAAATTGACTTATGTGATCCTCTTCAGAAACATGTACCAAAAGTCGCCTCTGCTTCCTGTTGGTTTTAGGAAGAATATCAAACTTGCAGCTGATAAGATAAATTTTACCAACAAACACACTGCTCTTTCTTGTGTCGGAAAATGAGGTGCGCAGGGAGTGAATATAAAATAAATTGTGTTTAAAAATGTATCTTCTCAATAAATTCTAGTTGTAGGAACATGCTGACATTTTTAAAATGCTTTCAAATTTCGAAAAATCAAGTCTTTCAACGAACATGAGGCCTGCCCATTTCTATTAAACGTCTTTTACTTTACTCTATCTAAGGTCTAAATTTAGTTTAAAAAAGTGGTGCCGTATTTAAGAAAAAATACTTTTAAAAAATGCCAATTTGTGAGAGAAAATTTCTCAAAAAATATTCATATTTTGGAAAAAATTGAACCTGACCTTATTTAAAGATTCCTTATTAAAGAACGCATTTCATTAAGAAAAATGTTTGCCTTCGTAATTGGAAGCTGTAGGAAGACTCCCCAAAAAATTGGACTTTTGCAATTTTCAAAAATTAGAATTTTTAACGAAGCACATTCTTGTACCATTCTCTTAAGAGTTTATTATACGCCATCCCATATCAAAATCTAATTTTAAAAACTTGACGCCGGTTTTGGGATAAACAATTAAGGGAAAACATTTCTTTGTCTTTGTAATCGTAGTTGCAGTAAGAGCGCCGAAATTTTTTTTAAACTTTCGCAGTTGAGTAAAAAATCGGAGTTTTCAACAATGATGAAACTTTTCCTACTTTCTTCTACCTGTCCTTCACATCATCCAACAAAAAAAACGTAATGAAAAATATTCGAGTCAGATTTTTGAAAATACACAAAATATCCCAGGTCTTTATTTAAAGAGTCTCGCACAATGAAAATAATGGTTTCAAATTCATGGTACCGCGACATCAGTCAGATCGATTAGAGAATGTCAATTTTGAAGAAAATTGGCTCTACGGTTGAGCCGCTAGTGATGTTCACAGACGGATTGACTGACAGACGGACTGACAGACATTTTGCTATCAATCGATTTTTCGGTATCAAAGACCCACAAAACATGGATTCTGTCTACACCAATTGTTAGAGGTTTTTCTACATTGAAAAACTGGATTTATCCACTTTTTCGTTACCAGAGCCCTGTAAAAATAAACTTTCTGCCGATATATTGCAGTTTTCTTCGCGTAGCATTACATAACTTCTTCTTAGGAAGGACCTTCTTAAGCGAGAAAGTAATATTTCCACAAAAGTAATTATTACTTTCTCGTATACGTACGTAGATACGAAGTAATATACGTAATATAAAAAATGATTTGTAATGCTTCAGAAAATCGATTTCAAGATTTAAAAAAATACATGATTTGAAGTCCCTAATACAAAAAAAGTGTTTTTTTCAAAATCTCTGTCCGTCTGTTTGTCTGTCAGTCCGTCTGCCTGTCCGTCTTTCTGCCCAGAAGTGTATTCGTCGGTTTGTCTGTCTGACTGCCTGTCCGTCTGTATGTACGTCTGTTTGACCATCTGTCTGTCCGTTTGTCTTTCTGTCCAAAAGTATGTATGTCTATCTGTCTGTCTGACCGTTTGTCTGTCCGTCTGTCTGTCCGTCTGTCTGACCGTCTTTCTGTCCAAAAGTATGTATGTTTATCTGTCTGTCTGTCTGCATGTCTGTCTGTATGTCTATCCCTTTGTCTGTCCGTCTTTCTGTCTGTCTGTTCGCCTGTCGTCATCTGTTTCTCTGTCCCCCTGTTTGTCTGCCCTTCTGTCCGTCTAACCATCGGTCGGTCTGTCCGTCCGTCTGTGCCCGAAAAGCGCCTAAACCGAGCCTACGAAGGATGGTTACTCTTGGGTTGATCTGGGCCGACTGGATGCACTACGATTGTGAAAAACATTATTTAAAAGATACGGTACTGTACATGAAGCCTTTGGAACATTTTTAAAAAAATATCATTAGTTGCTCCATTTTTTCTTTAAATTTCTTGTTAGAATGGAACAAAATATAAAGGTGACAACTTTCAAATTTTCAATTTTTTTAGCTTATTCCTACATCTACAAAATCAAAGATTTTGTTCCGTAATGGAATTTGTTGTCTCCATTTACTTCATTAAATAAGACCATGTATATTTTTTGAAACCCTCGGTAGATATCGCACAATATGCGCAATTTTAAAGAATAACAAAATCAAGATTTGTTCAAAAATGGCTCCATTTTTTTATTTCAAGTGTTGGTAGTGATAATACTAAATGTACTCTATTACACGACATAAGCGCCAAGTTGCTCTATTCTATATGAATACTTCTTACAAAAATGTAATGTTTGACCTCTCTCTGTCTGTTTGTCTCTCTGTCTGTCTGTCAGTCTGTCTGTCTGTCTGTCCGTCTGTCTGTCTTCTGTCTCTCTCTCTCTGTCTCTCTGTCTGTCTGTCTCTCTCTCTCTCTCGTAGTAACATTTACATTAGCGGCGATATGTTGACATTATTTATGAGTATGTGCTTTAAATAATGTAATCTATAAAGTTTATGGAAAACACAACAGTTTCTCGTGAAAATGAGCTCAAAATTTCGCATTTTCAGACACGCTCAAATGCCATTCTCTCAAAAACTGCTCCATTTTTTTTCAAATTCTTCGTAAGGATAGTGATAATTTAACTTCTTAAGATTAAAGGAAATTCATTTTGCTCTATTCTTTGATTTTTTAAAATTACACAATAGTATTTTTCTTAATATATCTCTCACACCGTTAGTACGCACATATTCAGCAATTTGTATACATTATTACAGTTTTGAATAAATGTGCTTAAAATGTCTTTAAACCAAGTTTTCCGAAATCACAAAAGATTTCTTTAAGAAAGAGCATCAAATTTCACAATTCGCTAGAGCTTAAACGACTGTTTCTTAAAAACGGCTCTGAATATTTCAACGACTATTTTCATATAGGACAATGATTTACTCCTCTTGAATATTACAAAAATAATATTTCGAATCTACTGTTAGGAAACCGAAAAAAATGAGAAACCCCCAAAAAATGTGTTGGATGGCGACAGATGGCAGCTGGTAAGAGGATGGGGCAAGCTCTTACAGCAACCTCACAAGGAAATTAGAAAACAACTACGAGGTAGGCTGTGCAATTCAGTAGCACCATTAATTTTTTAAATATATTAATGTTTATGATTTTAAATCATAATCTATAATACTCCTGACATCTAAAGGAAGATAGCACGTAAGTTTCATCGCTATTCGTCCATTACGTTCAGAGATTGTCGCGCTATAACGCAACGTCCTTATGTTATTATATTCCTATAGATATATTAATTCGTAGCCATTGTAAATAAATCAATCAAGTAGTAGCAACATAATGGCATACACACAAGGAAATTTCCATTAATTAAAATCGAGATCAAAAAGCTGCCACGTGTGGAACAGTAGTTTATGTAACTAGTTCATGATGTGAAACTTTATTGCATGAGTACGTGTTTTGAAAACGAACGATACTAGACGAAAATTTGTACAAATACAATAAAGAAACATCATAATCAGTTGTTTCCGGGCTTGAAGGCCGTGGTCCAATGGAGACTTGTCCATACGTTTCGCCTGCAACTGTGGCAGGCATCATCAGTGGCGTTGCTGGCGGGGGCGAAGTGTTCTTCTTGCAGCACCGCGTTGACCGACGGGGCCTGTATTCATAGTGAAAGGCGAGGTTCACGCGCTCGCGTCCGATTGGGTCGCGCCACCTATTGTCGCGCCTGATTGGGCCCCGTCAGCGGTACTGGTTAGCTGCCGAGTTTTGGTCGTACGAAGTGCCGGGTACCATGTACTGTTTAATTTTTCTCCTTCTTCTTTTCTGTTGAAATTGTTCTTATGTTTGTAAATCTCGATAGCTTCCATGTGGAGTCTCTTGTAGTAGTGTGTGGTGGTGGAAAGAATATCCGTCGCTTCAAAGCGCATGTCGTGTCCGCGTCCCGACAGCACATGATCGGCGACTGCTGACTTGTCAGTATATCCTAGACGGCAGTTCCTTTTGTGTTCTTTTATACTAGTATTAAAGCTTTGAAGTTCATTATATATTTATAAGAGATTCAAAGTTAATTCTTGGAAAAAAACTTTACGTATTGTGGCGTCACGGTTATTTGACGTCTTTGCGAATAAACGGTGTTCGGCTGTTCTGCTTGCCACACCTTCCCAACATTCTCTCGCTGCAATTGGGTGAATGTTCGTGTCCAAAACGGACAATACTTCATAACCTTTTCAATAAGACGCCATTTTATGAAGGATTTCTTGTTTACGAAAAGGGTCGTTTATAATGCTGGCATACAAAAATGTACAGTCGGACACCCACATCGAATCTAACTGTTCTTTCAATAAAATTCGATATGTGACTCCGATACACAGAAATAATTACAAAGTTTTAACAAATGATATTAAAATATTTCTGGAAAAATTGAGTAAAATGGAAAATTGAAACATTAAATAATTACCAAATGTTTTAATAATTCGTACCAAATGTATATAAATAGAAACATGAAATTACTATGTCTATTTTCGGTAGCATCCAGAGATTTTCGTTTCCATATTTCCCACACATCCTAAGCCCGTAACAGCAAACTGAACCCGCGCTGAACTGACGAAGAAACACTGAAGTGGAGAACTATCAAACGAAGGAACATGCGATTCAGATCGCCTTGGCTCACGCATTCCCATGACTGACAAGTTTGCGTGAGAGTGATAGTAGGAATGAGGTACCTTCATGTGAATACTGGGATCTGGGCGTATTAAGTGTATAAACATTTGTTCAATAATACAAACTTCCAGAAAGAAGTTATATTTTTCGGCAGTAGTAATACATTCCTTCCAGTGGCTAATCGAGGATGAGGGGTATGGGGGATTTGGGGAGGTGGCATGCCCCTCTCCAAAAGACCCAGAGGATAAGTTTGTTTCCTTTTTTATTTGACAAAATTTACTTAAATATGTATTTAAGTTAGAATTATATAATTATTTAACAAATTATATTGTGTAGTAATAACAAATACGTTTATTATTTAACAAAAATCTATGATGCCTCTCCAAAATTATTGGCTGGATCCCCTGACTCCTTTCAAATTAAACACTACTATTTTTTAGAAACACATTTTATAGTATGTACTGTACATTTTTTCACACAAAAGGTCTAGTCAGAAAATGAGTTTGATATACAGAAATAATTTTCGATACATAGAAACGTTTTTAAAAGAAATTTTCAAAGGACAGAAAACTATTCGATTTATAGAGAATTTCGATGTTTTGAAGTTCGATATATGGAGGTCCGACCGTAACTTTCCTGTTGCAGAGTACAAACATGGTGTGTTGTAGAGGATGCAGTCCCCGGTCAGGATGTCTGAGCATCGCCTGCTTGTATCTGGTGAGTTAACGTGAGTTATAGACACCTGTCGCGCTAGAGCGGAGAAAGGAGGGAGGTGTTTGTCTTTGCAGTATTAAATGAAACTACAAAATAAAATTCAAAATATATTTTTATTGTTCAACAGAATATGTCTGAATTGATTGTTATGAGTGCTACTGAGTATACAAAATAACAAAAGCGGTTCTAAACGAATGGAAGATTAATATTGATGCAGGAGAGAAAGCAGGAGTTATCTTTTTGGATCTCAAGAGGGCATTCAAAACTATTGACGTGACAAAGCTTATTGAGAAAATGTACAAATACGGAATCGAATGTGACGTTAAAAAGTGGTTTATTTCATATCTTAACAAGAGAAAGAAGAAATAAAATATAATAATATTGCCTTGGTAGTAATTAGCGTAGATTAGGTTCCACAAGGGTCAGTTTTGGGTCCTATATTGTTTATAATTTACATTAATGACTTAATCAAGTATATGATAAACATATTTGGAAATAATTGTAAAATTCAATTATTTGCTTATGACACTTATTGGAGGTAATTGGAGAACAGAATTGGAAATTGAATTTAAACGGCAGAGTGTATCTATTGCAAAACAAGATTGGTTAATGGTAAATAATTTAATAATGAATGTTGAAAGAGTAATTTTATGGTTTTGCATTGTGGAAGACACATAGAAGTATGGGAAACTAAATTATTCACGACTGACTTAAAGGAAAAACAAAGGGTACACAAAATAAAATATTTGGGAGTAATTATCGATAGTATATTAAATTTTATAGAATATATAGCAAACGTAGTAAAGAAAACTGGAAAAAAGAATATTTTTTTAATCAGAATTGGGCAATATATAAATGGATATACAAGATGTTTTTTATTTAATTTATTTATAATGGTCGCATAAACGTCAAAGTCTTGAGCGACCACAAGCTTGTAATACAGAATCACAGTATTAACATATAATTTATGTTGTAGGTTATTACAATTACAGGCGGTTATTACACATTCTATACATTTTTAAGGACAGGTTAGACACTTGACCTGGAGGAAGGCATTAAATGGATATTCTTTATTGACACATAATCTGGGTGTGAAATAGTTATAGTAATATAAATCATAGAGTTACATAAGAAAATTAAATGTGAACAACAACCATATCAAGAACAGTAGTTCATATAGTAACAAATATTTACTCCGCTGCAGTATTCTGCAGTGATTAGGTGATATTCATGATTTTGTATGTACTGATTATATAATTCCTCTTAAATCCTATTTGTGTGATCCTCATATGAAACTGACTCTTGAAGTTACCTAATAGTATAATGGTGGACAGTTGATTTATTAAGTGGCTCAGTTCACTAGAAGTAAAGGCATGACTGCGGGGGAGATAAACATTACATATAGTTATGGGCTTATTTATATGATTAATCCTGACTGCACAACATTCAAGGGTGGAATTGAGGTGAAGTCCATCTACTTTATAAGATAACATTGTGTACTAGATGGTTACTAGATATGTTTGCATCTGTTCTGTTACTTAAACACAAATTGTAATTATTTAATGGTGGTTTTTGGTTAATTGTATTATTCGTTTCTTGTAGGCAGATCATATCAGGGTTGCACTCGTTGATTAGTAGTATCAATTTCTCTTTTTGTGGGCTAAAGCTATTTATATTCCATTGAAGAATAGTATATGCCATCTCAAGGGCAGAATTTGAAAAGAGTATTAGATTGAATCGTCAACGCTGATTTCACTGGAGCTTGAAAGTTCTCTGACTTCTTCAATTTTCTTTAATTTATTTTTTAAATTTGGGAAACATCTTTTCATATTTTTATCCGGAAGAAGGGGGTAAGTATCTTCTAACATTAGTATTAATATTTTGATATGTCGAGTGAATTCAAGAACGCTTTCCTCAATATTTATGCCATTTTTTTTCAAAAAGACATAAGTTGTAACCAACTCAAAACATATTTGTTACTTGGTTGAGATCATGTTCCTTTAAGTGGGGCAAGTTGATTTTCTAGTCTATCAGATTCCTCAGCAACAGAAATTTCAAGTTTTGTTTTTTTATTGTTTTTTAAATTTGATTTAGTCAATGTAGAGTCTTTAGATTGATGGGCTTTATAATCCATTGTCTCTGGTGTAATCAATTGTATGTTATTTGTATTTGAGAATATTTCTTTAAGATGGGTTTGGTCTTCTTCACATACAAATGAGTGTAACATTTCTGATGTCTCAGATTTTGAACATAGACAAGATAAGGGGTGTTTGACATTTTTTGTAGGTCGGTTGTCAGTAGGATACGCGGTTGAAGAGGGTTTAAGTGCTGGAAAAGAGGAGGGGACAGTTGATTTTTTTCATTAGGAATAACTTCACAGTGCCCAGAGGGGTTATCGTTTTGTTCGTTCATAGGGCAATTATTTGCAAAATGTCCGTGTTATTTGCATAGAAAACATGAAATAGAATCTGATGATGGATATATCCAGAAAACTGAGTCATATTTAATTTTCATGGTTTCTGGTACTCTGTTCATATCATCCGAATGAATGTAAATTTGTTTCCGGAAACTCAGAATGTGGTTGAACCCCGGTTCGGACATGCCGGCTCGCAGGAAGGTCATTGTAGAGCCTATTCGTATTTTACGTTTCGTTAGCTCGCCAATAATTACTGAGTTAGGGATAATAGGACACACATTAGAAAGAGTGAGTATTTTATTCTGCGTAATTAGCGGTCTAATGGTTTGCGTTGAGTTACTAATGGAAATAGTTGATTTATTGTCAACTAATTGTTTTACAGTTTCCTTGGAATCGAGATAGACACATATACGGTTTTTGAAATCCTTAAGAAAAACCGTATAGTGTGGGGATTGGTAATTTTTACCTGTTCCTGGATGTACGTTTTTACTGATATTCTTTCTACTGAGTCAATCACAATCGCGTGTTCTTTTGTAGGGGACATACCTCTCTGAGCAGCAGTTAAATATCGGTTGGTATAATCCTCATTTTCATTACTATCTTGGCTTGACTGTTGGATTTCACTGTTAGAGATGACTCCTTGATCAGAAGCCATCTTAGGATGTTCGTTGAGTGTACTGAGCACACCTACGATGTTATAAGTGCGTTTTACCCACTCGCTGGATTTGATTCAGTTGATCTTATTAACACGAAAGTTGACACAACACAACACAACACTCGGCACTGTACGGCCTTAGATTACGCACTCCGAAGTCACTACAGCTTATCGCTACCGCTTGTCGCACTACGGGAGGTCGATACTCGCCAACGGTCGGATCGACACTGATACAAGATGTTTGATATATAAATCCAGAATTGCATCACATTTTTATTACTGTGCAACAATACTAGTTATAGACTAAAAACAGAAATTAAAAAACTTCAGATACAACCAAATAGAGCCTTGAGAGTAAAAATTCAATGCAATAGATACACTCCAGTGCCAGATATGCTAGACAATTGCTGTCAATAAAAGAGAGAATTTATTTCAAGACATTAACTTTTATTTTCAAATTAATTAAAAATTAGCAGATTTGGTAAACATAATCCAAAACGTGAAAGATAAAACAAGGGAACGAAGACAACCTTAACATTTAGTAACTAATTTCAGTAAAACTGTACAGGCAAAAAACAGCTTATTTGACAAAATGATTTGAATTATATTGTGAAATACCGTTTGAAATAAAAAATTGAACAAATTAATGAATTAAAAATAAAAGTTATAAGATACATAAAAGTAGATAAGTAATTTTGTTAACAGTTAAATAGAGTATTCCTATAGATGCAAAACACTTTGTTGAGCGCCGATTGTACTTCTCCCACGTACGCCAAGTAGAATTTTTATTCATTTAGTTATTTATTTTATGAAAATAAATCTAATCATAAGAATGTGGTTGCAGGGTAACAATATATAAACGGTAAGAACAGTTGAATAAAAGATTAAATAAAAAATATTTGAATGCATCTAAAATTAAGAAATTTTGCTTTTGTAATGCAAACGCACTTTTTTGCAACAAAGGTATCTAGCGAAAAAGTGCGTAAGTAAATCATAGTATGAAGACGCCAAAACAGAATGTAAGTTGCTTTTTCAATGTACATCAAAGCATCACTGATTTAGGAGATTCATAACACAAGATTTCGGTAGGATTATTAAGGATGTGAAATTCTAACTAGAAAGGATTCAGATGATATGATCTTCGCTATTTGACTTTCTGTAAGCCCTGTTTCGATTTTCGTAACAACCTTATATAAGCCTTCACTGGCATCGGACGGAATTGAAGTAATCGTCCTTGCAAAAACGCGCTGATTAACTTGTTATCGTCTCATGGACGTTTTGTAAGTCGTAAACGTCCTAGCGCTGGTGTTTGCGCAAGAAGGATGGAAGCCCAGAGAGGTAATTCTCGTTGCCTTTTTCAATGCGCTTCGCATCCGATGGCTGTTAGGCGTTCATACCCACTCGCACCCTTCTGCAAGCCACATGTCCAGTTGCTTCCATCCTCTCCTTGGCACATCGCAGCTCGCAGGCGAATGTCGGAGCTCGTGCGCCGTCATTGGCTCGCGGAGCCGAAACGTTGGGCTCCCATTACTGGTTATTTTTTCAGGTTCTGTCGGTTGTTGGGCTTGGCTACGGAATCTAGTACATTGAATACTACTCAAAATTTACAGGTAAGTTCTTTATATCTCTACACTGTTTATTACAATGAAATTGTGAGCTCTGCATGCTAAAAGCTTCAACGGTTTATATTTTTAGCATATAATTTATCTTGGTCCACGTAGAATCAAAAAAATGGTTCACATACTTACGTGGCTTCATTCTTCAAAGTTAAACTTGAGCGTAGGAATAATGATTACGCATATATACCCATTTACATTTATTCGCCTTTACTTTATAAGAAAATAATGTTTTTTAATCGATCTTACTTTACGGATAATTTTCGACATAAACACTCTTATTGCTGGGGCCTGGTAACAAAAGAAAAATCTTTTCCGTACAAATAGTAAATTACATTCTGTAATATCTGACGTGGTAATAAACAGCTGGGAAGGAGTTCACGTGGTCGATGTGACTGTCCGCCACGAGGATACGTTTAGCCTTCTGAAATCAATTGAGGAAAATGTGGTAAACTACCAACCAGTCGTCTCCCTGGCAACCCAACTTTATGGAGCATCCAAAGTCAGAATCTTGCCAGAGGTGGTTAGAACCTTTGGAGCTATGACAAGATCCACAGTCAATGCCCTCAAGATGTTGGAGGTCACGTCTCGAGGCGATCACCTGATTATCTCGTAAGCGTTGTTAGAAGCTGGATTAAGCTCTACACACAATTTGTAAATTACGTTGGAGCAATTTAGCTTGGCTGGTAGTAAATGCAGGAAAGAAACTTCAATGTCCTGTGGGGAAGTCTAGGGAAGCCAGGGCATCCTAAAATGCCTAGGAATTACTTAGTTACAACAATTTTAAGTGGGAAATATACGCTATTTAATGTACCATACAGAAAATTGTGTAGTCAGAATCCATGTTTTGTGGGTCCCTGATGCCAAAAAATGGGTTGTGGCAAAAAGGGTATCGGTCTGCCTTAGTCAGTCTTTATGTTTCTCTGACTGTCTATATTTCCGTCTGTCCCTCCATCTGTTCGTCTTTAGTCATCGGTGGTACGTAAAGTGTTCATCTGATTTTTTCCAAAATTGATATTGCCCCATTGATCTGAACGCACTAGAGAATTTAGGAGTTTTAAACGGATACGTTTTAGAGGGTACTTTACATGTAGTTTCAAAAACATTTCAAAGATTTTCTCAAAAATGGCTCCAAATGTTTTGATGAACCTTTGTCTTCGGATAGTGTAAAGAACAATTAAGAGAATAGTGTTGGTGTTATGATCGTTGAAATCACAGATTTTTTTCTAAAGTTGGGAAAATACAATTTTTGAGACGTATACAAAATACAATATTGACGATAGAAATTTTCTTAACGAAATCTGTTCTTTAAATACAGATCATGAAATAGTCATGTACAATGTTTGAAAAATATAATATATGAAATTTATATATTTTATTTTTTATGGTCCAAAACTGCTTCCAACTTTTTCTTTAAATTTTCTCCTTGTATTATATACGAGTCTGTATATATGTAGGGACGTTTCTGGTGCTAGTGCCAGTTTTGATGAATTCTCTGAATTATCGAAAATTGCAATCATTCAACGTTACAAAAGTTGAAAATTGAAGATAATGATTTTTTGTTTTTGACAAATTTTGTCATAAAAAAATCATTTCTTTAAATAGGTAATGATTAATTGTCTTCAAGAAACGAGTTGTTTTCGCGAACTTTTGTGGTGAAAATAAGTGCAATTTTTAGATAAAACATCTTGTCAACTATCGCCCAAAATTATTTCTTAAATTTGATTCTACTGATAAAGGAAGGGGCGCTTAAAAAATGGTGTTGATCTCTTGTACGTTCAAATCTCTGAATTTGTGAAATTGCAATTACAAAATATTGCTAGATCATGTTGCTTATAAATATTGCTTATGCTTAATAAATATTGCTTAAATATTGCTTGCTCATGTTAAGTCTTAAATATATTTGAAATAGACGCGAAGAGATTCTATCGCAATCTGACTCAAAAATTGAATGGCACTGCTGTCTCTCTTCCAAACATGGCATCGAAAGGTTTGGCCTGGAATCTGGAAAGAAAGCTGATTCTAAAACTAAAACTTCTTGTCTTCAATTTTCTGTTGTAACTGCTCATGAACTTGCGAAAACAGTGGAACATGTTCACGAATTCTCGGAAGAAGACCTCTTCCAAGCAATTAAGAACATGGGAAACTGAAAATCTCTCGGGATTGATAAGACTCAGAATTTTTGGATTAAGAAATGAACAGTGTTAATTCTCATCTAGAAAAGGTTGTAAATAAAGTTTTAGAAAAACGAAATTAACTGCCGGAAGGGCTCCCACTCGGCATCACGTATTTGTTACCCAAAGCGGTAGACAGTTCTTTGGCAAAGAACTGCAGGCCAATCACTTGTCTGCCTGTAATGTACAAAGTTATAGCTGCAGCCATAGCAAACAAAATGCACAGACACCTAAAGGAACCATTTGTTGCTAGTTGAACAGAAAGGATGTCGTAAAGGTTCCTATGGATATAACGAGATGTTGCTACTAAATAAAGTCATCTTGAATGATGGAAGAAAACGAAAACGTAATTTGCGCATGGCCTGGATTGTCTCCTAGAAAGCCTTTTATAATGCACCACACGATTGGATATTGAAGATTCTAAAGATCTATCGATTTCATCCTAGACGTATTGAGTTTTGCAAGGCTAGGTCGTGGAGTACCAGATTCCTAATCACAGGAAGTAGTAGAAACAAGAAGTATTCAAATTAAAAGGGATATTTTTGAAGGAGATTCGATATCCCCTTTTCTGTTTTGTATTAGTTTGATCCACTATCTAGACTGTTGTCGCGCACCGCCATATGTAGCAAGCTCTATGGTGATTTCTGAGCCGTGGTTTTGAAACCGTGGCTTTGAAGCCACGAGTGTAGGCACAAATTGTATTTCCATTCTTATTTTGCACGATAATGTAATGAATGAGAAAGTATACTTTTATAATAATTACAAAGCCATGCCAAAATATCCTTCGGTATTAATACAGATGGCTCGGTTCAAAAAAGGAAGGGAGATTCTGGCAATTTTTCAGAAATACCCAGTTTTAGGAATGAAGCGTTACTGTTATCAAATTATTAGAGAGAGGAGGCAAGGTTTAATGAAAATATGCGACGAAGAATTCACCGCATCGAATTCGAGCAAACCTCCGCGAGATTGTGGACAACTACAAGGTACGTTTTTGTGGCCAAACATGTTTTGCAGTTACTCTAGTTTTCTTAAATAAGAAATATCTACCGACATATATCATGATCAGCTGAAAACGTGATTCTATGAGTAAACGTTTTAAATATTAATATTGTTTATTCAATAAAACTAAGTCCCTACTTGCAGTTCTGTTATTTTATAACGGTGACAAATTTATATTTTGTGTGTGATGTAATTGGTTTAGAGTAATGGAAATTGAGTGAATAGGTCCAGTGAATAAGATTTAAAAAATATGTATTAAAATACTTGAACATAATCAGATATTATCCTGAAAATGTTTGAATAATTGTTAAAATTTTTTTTTAGATTTTTGATAGTATCTACTACATACTATTTCTTTTTTAGAGGGCTATGAATTTTCCTTCTGAGTTAATACAGCTACATAATGAATAGTTCCTATCGTGAGGGTTTTATTCTGTTAGATTTGACAAATCTTAGAGAAATTTTTGTATTACAAAACGATAGTAGTACATGTTAAAATTATATGTTCTTCAAACAGTAGTGCAGTAAGAGAGTTGCTAATTTAAACATGATAAACAATAATTTATGGTAAGTTAATATTTGCTATTTGCATTTTGTTGTTACTAATACATACTTGCAATTTTGGTTATTGCTAATAAATACTTGCAATTTTCATGTATTTCTTTAACAAAATTGTTTCATATAATGATGTTTTTGTGTAAGCTTCTGAAAGCGTTTGAAAGATAGAAAAATAGAGGACAAGTAATGATATTAATTGTGGAAATGTAAATGGTAGTCAAGAGAAAAGAAAATTTAATGACAACGGATAATGGAACTCCCTCTTCCCTGTCAGACGCTAAATGGCAAGTAAACATAAATATTATTCAGACAATAATAGTGTTATTGTAAAGACAGATTTATTTTGTTTACCTTAGAAGTTCCTATAGGCCAAAAGGATCAGTTTCTCACATTCACGAAACTCGCAAATTTTTGATTTTGATTTTTCTCAATAATTGTATTATGTTCCTCCCTCCAAAGCGTGGCTAACATTTTAAAATTTTCAACCTCCCTTTTGAAAAGATTTTGAATCTATAACTGAAGGTAGGCCTATTTCTTTGAAAAATATCCTTCAACATGGTGTAGTTGTTCACTTTCAGGAATAATATTTGAATTGGACGCTTTAGACACCTGAAAAAACACTGATAGCCTCCTGAAATTGGTTTCAGAGGCTAGAAATGCCAGAGTTACTTTTAACTTACTTCTTGCAGGCAGAGCAATTGGCTTCCAAGGGTCTTCACAAATAACAAGCAGAGTTTAAATTGTTGTGGTGAAAGTGTCGTAACTGATTCAAATTTCTGAGGATGTATGTTATTGTGTAGCTTCTTTAAACTATTGTTTAAACACTGATCATTTTATTTTCTAGCCAATCACATGCCCATGACCTTTTCCCGTTTCTTGCAGCAATAATTGCAGTTCTTCACACACAACTGAAGAGTTCAAATGCTCTGAAATTTTAAGTAATGCACCGGTTTAATGGCTCAGGTCATCATCTGATGTTTGCAGTGTCTCTGACCGGAAAGAGGTAGGGTTCAAGTCCCAGCAGTGACAGAATTATCGAATTCGGTCGCTGTCTGGAGGAGAGAATTCTAGAGGCCAGCTGCTTGGATCCACCCCCAGCGAATGGTGGTGCCGAGAGTCCCAAAATGAAAGGCTGGAAAATCTAAAATGTTAAAAAAAAGCAATGATCGAAATCCAACTTTTAAAGTCAGGGATTTGAATTTCCGTTGTAAAGAAGGAAAGCTAGGAGCAGATTAGTAATTCAACACATTACTACAAAAGCTTCCAGATTCAACTGACTTGTTTGAAATTATTGGGGAGGGGAAATGTTTGTATTGCAAATTATGATGAACAAAAAATTTGGGGGCTCTCGAGATGATTCTGTTGCATTCAAGACCTAATAGGTCAGGAAATACTCTTTGAAATTCACAAAAAATTAATCATAGGATTACGACTGAATTATAAGCCATCCGGGTCAATGACCCTTATCTCGATCACGTTTTTGTCTAGTTTCCCTGATCCATTGAGCAAATGCTGAGATGGTCCCATGTTTTGCTTCTGGACATAATGTAGCTTCACTAGGCGCACGTTTTGTTGAGCTCTCCTTTTGCTTGTAATGGTAAGAGTAGAGGTATGGGCGAGTTGCTATTTTGGTAACAATGCAGAAAAATCATACTTGCAATTCGTGTACCGATGCAAATAAGTTTTCTGTAACTCAGAAACGAGAATTACTATTTTTCAAATATTGCTAATCTTGCGATTTTTAATATTTATTTATGTTAAACCTTTACTCATCTTTCAACTATTTATAGTTAAAATGACGGGAAGGGATTCTGGAACTCAAGGAAATGTGTGCAGATAATCTTTTTCCCCCCACGTCACACAGTTTTTGCTGTTTTACTGAATAAATCTAAATCTTACTTAGGCGGGTTATCAATTCCGGGTTGTTGTGGGTTCAATAATCTAAGAAAATAATATTTGTGCTAAAGAAATGAAGTGTCGTACTCCTAAAACATTCAATATCTCAATAAAATGGGGACAAATTGATGTCGTTGAAATAATGTTATATAATTTAATTCAGTGACATGCAAGCTGATGCATATTATCATAACATTTTTCTCAGGTCACACGGCGAATGCCGGAGCAGTACCCTAACAAACGAGCCACAGACCACGCAGTCTTTCCTTCCTCTTCCGTGTCCAATCCTCATACCTTACATTATCCAGGGTGGCCAGCGAACCTTGGAATTTTTGAAAACCGGTAATTGCAAAACGCGTTGAGAAAAGAAAGAAACGAGAATTTTCTCTATTCTTAGATTTATCGCCAACTTTCAGCACAGTTTCACATACATCATTAAGAATTTTGATTGAACTCAGTACATGACAGTTGCGAGTGTTAAAATCAAAATGTATGAAAAAAGCCATATGTATGCTTAAGGATTGCGAAGTCCTTGACCCGCTAGCCACGCATCAAAAACAACCGCGTGTTTACGTGCAGTATGGGAGAGTAGGTTTCACCACATGGTTGTCTCTGGACGGACGAGATATTTGCGAAAGATGGTTCATTGGGAACTTGGTCGTTGAGTTACGGTTAGTGTCTCGTCTCTACTTTGATGACATCGGTGGTACCAGATTATAATTGTTACTATCCCGTATACGTACGTATATATGGAGTATTATACGTAATATAGGGAAAGTTATGTAATGCCGTGGAAAATCGACTTCGAGATTTCAACGGAAATACACGTTTTGGGGTCCCTTGATACTGAAAGTGTTTTCTTCAAAACGTCCGTGCGTCTGTGAACACCACTAGCCTAAACCATACGTAGGATTTTTTTTTCCAAATTGAAGAAACTCTTTATCTGGCTCGAGTCGAAGCTTTGGGATAAAAAAACTTTAAAATTTGAGGATACTTTACATAAAGTCCCCCGGACATTTTCAAAGTTTTCTCAAAAACAGCTCCAAATTTTTTCGTTAAATTTCGTTAAAGAATAGAGTAAAACATGCGTATTAAGGGTAGCATAGTTTCAATTTTCAGTTTTAACTGTATTTTCGAAAATTTCAAAATTTTTCGGGTGTGTACTACTACAAAATTGAAGATCGAGGTTTTTCCTTCAAATGAAATATGTTCTCCAGTTCTTTCTTTCAGGTCATATATTTTTTTTTAAAATTGTACTATTTTTTTTAATTGTCTTATTTTACGTGTCGAGACGCAGGCCATGAAGTCTGCCCTTCTGCCTGACCAAGCAAATTTCGCTATGCTCCTTTCACCAACTAATTGAGAAAGAGAGTTCTGGGGCAACGAAACAGCCAATTAAAATTTAGCCCAGAGGCTTCATTTAGGCTAGAGGATTAATGCAGAAAAAACTATTAACATAAGACAATCGGGTGAAAGTTCCCTCCGAAGGAAGGTGTACGAAAGATTTTTGGATTTTTACTCCACGGCTTCGATCGGGCTTGAACCCGCGGACTCGGGTATAACAGTCCGATACTCAGTTACTCCATCGCCGCCGATGAAGTTTTCGCGCAATATTGCTAGCAATAAGTGCTAGCAAAACTCAATCATTTTCTGTGAGAACTAGCTCAAAATTTCGCGTTTTCAGAAACTCTCAAACGCCATTTTCTCAAAAAACAGCTCCAAATTTCTAATTTTCGGTAGCGCTTAAACGCCATTTTCTTAAAAACGGCCACAATGTTTTCAACGAAAATTGCAATTTAAGACTAGGTTTTGCCGTTCTTTAATATTCATAAAATAATATTTGTCCTATTATTAGAAAATCGAAAACTTCAGAAAATTTCAAAAGATGTTATTTTGGCGGCGATAGATGAAAGCTTGCAAGAGTATGTGGCTCGTTCATATAGCTAACTGAGACCAAAGGAAATAGAAAACTAATATGGGAAAGTCTGTGCCATTTTGTAGCACTACTATATAATTTTCTCGCACAAACTAACGTAAGAAATAAAAGCATTGTAATCGTAGGCTGAAAACGGCGAATTTTTGACACAAAATCTCATAATTCCCGGGCCCTGGTAAAGTGGATAAATCCAGTTGCTAAATATTGAAAACAATTCCTCTAACACGTGGTGTAGTCAGAATCCACGTTTTGTGGGTCCTTGCTACCGAAAAATTGGTTGACGGCAAAACGTCTGTGTGCACAACGCTAGCGCGTAAAAAGTTCAACATATTTTCTCCAACATTGATAGGAATATTCCCCAATCGTTCTGGCTAAATGTCGCGGCCCCTGGAATTTGAAACCGATTTGAACCGATATTTTAATTTTGGTGGATACAATAACGACCCCCTGACATTTTCAAAAAAATGGCTCCAATTTTTTTTGATTAAATTGTGTGTATATACATGTATAATATACATACATATATACATACATATATAATAAGTTAAACCTATTGGCATATACAACTCCCGCCTATTATAATCACCCCCTAACTATCAAGGAATGCGCCTGGATTTTGCTACTCAGTTATGTTGTAGAACTTTATTCATTCATCGTTACTCTGTTAAAAACTAGACGGCAGACGATTTGTCCTTCATCTCCCTCTTTCTCCTTCTCTCTCACTTTTCTCCTCGTCTCTCTCTCACCGACACTTTCCCCGTCACTCTCCCCGTCTCTCTCTACACACTCTCTCGGTCTTTCTCTCCGTCTCTCTCCCGGACATTATTTCACAATTGCAGGGGCACACACCCCTAATACTTCGGGGTGCTGCGGGTTGCGTAGAGAGCCTGAACAGGGGCGCTTGGATCAGCATTAAATCATCATCAACGCGCTTCGTATATGGTAAAGGCATATGCATATTCCCGTACGGCAGCGCATTAAGAATGAACCAACCAACAAGTAACAAAAAAAGTCTTTATATATAGTCGAACAATGCGAACCAAAATTAAGCTCACTCTTCCGGCGCAGTTGGGTACTATTACCCTTGAGCGAAAAGTTTTCTCTACTTCACTCGCTTCTGTTCACGCTATCACTTGAAGCTACCCTAACAAAAAAATCTCTAATGCGTCAGACAAACGTGATTCTCGCTGTTTTACACGATACCTTTAAACTAGAGTAGAGTCAAATGGACAGTTTTTAATTTCATTTTTATATTTTTATTTTTTTCTTCTAAATAGATACAGGTTGCTTTTGCAGATTATTTATATGCATATTTTGCTCGGTGTAGGTTAGTACTGTTTCATTCTTTCCTGACCTAAGTAATTATATAAAGAAAGCAGGAAAGGTAATGAAGAAGTGCTTTTTTGGGTGTTGAAGAAGAGCCCTTTTCCAAACATTCATGTACCATGAAGGTAATGAGGTTCGGATTCTATTATTCTGAAAGTCATGTGCACTGATTCTATTCTGGTATCGTTTCTGTCTTTAGATATACTGTTATTTTGTTCTTTGGCGTTGCCTGGGTGTTTTTTCATCTTTATTTTCCAATCCTTTGCTATCTTCTCAACCATTTTCAAATGTGTATTTATTTTTTATGTTAAAGGTATATGTAACTGAATGTATCATAAAAGTGGGTTCTATTCATTTGAATGCGATTCGTACGTATTGAATACTTTCGCTGCAAATGATTTGGAATTGGAGACCAAAATGGCTGCTCTAGTCGCGCGGGCTGCGGGGCGGCGAGTCGCCGGCCGAGAGCGACTCCGCGTCCGAGTCGGAGAACGGGTCCGCGTCGGGGACCGGGTCCGCGTGCGCGCAGAGGCCCAGGATGTAGGGCGGCGGCAGCTGCGCGCGCAGCGCCGCGTTGGTGACGCGCAGAAGCTGCGCGCCCGACGCCGCCGCCGGCCCCGCCCCCGCCGCCTGGGGCAACCCGAGGGAGAGGCCCTTACACCACTGCCAGTGCTCCACACAATCTACACGTTCAGGCGTTTATTTCACCGAAAATAGGCATTGGTTTTAACTAAACTTATAGTCATGCAAAAGGCATTTATCTTTATTAAAATAGGCATGCAAAGGCCTTTATCTTTATTAAAATAGGCATGCCAAAAGGCATTTATATTGACTAAAATAGGCAGGCAAACAGGCACTTCTTTTTACTAAAGTTCTACTCATGCAGAAGACTTAAAAAAAGGCATGCAAAAAGACATTTGTTTTTACTATAATTTGCATTTACAAAGGCATTTATTTGACCTAATTTACACAAAAAAGTATTATTTGTACTAAAATAGGTGTGCAAAAGGCATTTATTGTTACTAAAATCGGCATGCAAAATGGCATTTCTTTTCCTAAAAGAGGCGTGCTAAAATGTTTTCTTAACTTAAACAACGAAAAAAGGCATTTATTTGTACTGAAATAGGGGTGCATAAAAGGCATTAATGTTTACTATACGATGCAGTTAACAGACCTTTATTGTACCTAAAATAGTCAGGCAAAGCCATTTACTTTCACTATAAGAATGCAAGAATTTTTACTGAAATATACATGCATAAGGCATTTATTTTTCTAAAATACGCATGCAAAAAGGCTTTTATTTGGCCTACATGACCCAAAAATGCATTTATTTGTACTGAAATTGGCGTGCAAAAGGCATTTAATGTTGCTAAAAGACACAGGCAAAAAGCAATTGTTTTTACTAAAAGAGACATTCAAAAATCCTTATTTTTTTATTAAAATTGGCAAGCTAAAATGCATTTATTTTTTCTAAAATAGACACGCGAAGTAATAAAAAAAGATGTTTGGTCCATTGTTTTTCATGTTTGCTTTTTTCTGTTTTAGCACTAAGGAGACGGACTCATTTTTATTAATTTTTCGCTAACACCTTTTTATCGACATTATCCGGATAGCTAGGTCGAGTGCTGTCGCTGTGTGGAGGAGAATTCTAGCGACCGGCTGTTCTGAACAGTAGTTTTCCATTGTTTCTCCGATCAACATCAATCGAATGCCGCAACAGTACCCTAACACGTCGGCCACGGTCAGCGCGCGATCTTCCCTTCCCATTTTTTGTCCTATTCTCACTCCTTACTTACATACACTGACTTGCACTACACTACCACATATGCCGGGAGACCGGTCGGGAGCTTAGAGCTTGGCCCGCTGGGGGGAGATACCTGCTCGGGGAAGTCACCTCTAGTTGACGGACAAGCGGCACCGGATCTCGCATCCAGCGAGGGAAGATCACAGCCACCTCCCGCGATACACTACACTTCCGCGCGCTACACTTACGCATTCACTACACTTACGAGAAGTGTAGTGTTCGTAGCCGTTGTCGCTCTTGTGGGCCGGTGAAATTGCGTGTTGTGGGACTGACCTGGTGTGCCCCGCAGAGGACTGTGTAGCCGTCGATTGTCATCACTTCGACGTAAGCCAAGATGCTCGCTTCCGGCCGAGAGGGTCCGCGCGCGGCGAAGTAGTCCACCTCCCACACGACGCCCCACACGAAGCGCCCCGCAGTCGGCTCGAAGCTCGCGGTGGCGCTTTCGCAGACGTTCCACTCGTTCTTGAACATCAGTTGGTGGTTGCAAAGGCACGCCACAGCTCGCTTTATCGCGCTGGGGTAATGGACTTGCATGTTCAGTTCGTCCATGTCAGAAGCGTACGCAAAGAAGAAGAATTTGCCTTTCGAGGAGAAGCAACTGATTTTTTCGAGACCAAGTGCCATTTTCGTAGCTCGTGAAGGTTGTTGAGACAACAATAATTTGGCGTTTATTCTTCGATGGAGGGAACTCACCTCGGAAAGGTCAGTGTGTCTTTGACTGAGAAGCGAGTTTAGAGTGTCTGTGGTTCCATCTGTCAGCTATTTTGTGAAGCAGTTTGTTGCCTGTGTTGGTAGCACTTATTCCTTAAAGGGCCATTTTCTTCTTCGGCTACTGCTTTCCTTTTGCTTTGAGTCACAGCGGGAGGCGTAACAGTTGAAGGGTAACAAGAGACTGTCGACTAAAATAATGAAACAACGTTCTTAGCCGCTTATTGAAAACGCCATGCAAAATGGACGCGCATTTGCACTCTGCAAACATTACATTGGTGCATTTGTTACTCTATGCAAGCGATAGAAATAGCCTTGACTGTCTATCTGTGGAAGTATTTTCAAATGTACTAACAAACTGGCATCACGAAGTGTGTGCTCCTTGCAAACCATTTATGAAGACCCTTGAAGAAATAATATCAACCGACTGCTTAAAACTCGGCTGACTGCAGTATATTGTTCCTGTTGGGTCTGCTGAATTTAAAGAATTGCTTCTTGTTTCACTTGCTTGTCTTTATGTGTGTTTTATAGCTTTATTTATTTCAATATTTTCAGTCGTGTTATTGCATGTGAAGATTTAATTTTAGTTCTTAATCTACTACAAGGAACATTCAGAAACTAATATTCCTTACTTTCACTCTGTTTCAGCCATCCGCTTAAAACCCTATTATACCTGTAAATCAGTAGACTACAGTATGTTGTTCTCTTTGGGTCTTTTAAATTTAAAGAACTAGCGTACCCAAGCGAAAACTCTCGCATGTTAAACCCCACTCTGTTCCATATCCTTTCATTGCTGTAATAAGATGGAAAGTCGTACACGACACGTGTTTATTTGCCTACTGTACAAAGGTAACTTCCCATGTATTTACAGAACCTCAAATAAGAATAAATAATAATGCAATTGATGGTGGAAACAAGTTTCCAATAAAGATTTATTCAGAATTATAGACAGATGTTTTATGTTTTTGGAGCGATTCACAACATTTAAAAACATTTGAAACAAATACATTAGCTTTTCCCTTTCCTTGTTAGTCACAAAAATATTAGAAAAACGTTTTATTCTAGAGAAATCTACGAAAAGTTGTCTACGTGAATGTACAGATTCGGGCAAGTTCAACCCTACTCTTTGCAATATTTATTAGTGAACAGAGGGATACACCCGTGCAATTAAATCGCATTGATCAAGTAATTAATTTAACCCTTGAATCACAAGACTCATTTCAACGATTACTAACTATAAGAAGGGGTCGCTGATGACCCTATTCTCTTTTATATATTTTTTCTTCTTTCAGGTTAATATTCATCAATGAACGATGAAGATTTGGTTTTAGTGACAAGAAAGTTTATTTATTTATCATTTATCGTACAATTAACTATAGAACAAACTATATAAACTACTAAACCGATCAACTTGCAAACAAGGTTACTATACCATACCGATGAACCTATGAGATAAAATACATTGTGCGTAAGCATACAAAATAATTTCAGTAAGAAGACCGTTGGAAGCTTGAATCAAAATTACAGATATAAGAAATTTATTCGAAAATTATGAATGTAGGTAATCTTACTTACAAACTACCAAGAAACTTTGGTATAAACTGCAAGGAGCAAGGAACAAATAGAACAATCTTCCGAGCAAGCCTTACAAATAGGTAACTTATGTTGGATTCGTTGACATTCCAACAAAAAATTAACGAAAGCTCTCAGCAAAAGCGTACTAACATGTTGGAAAAATCTGTGACGTTATTACAAGGTGGGGTTAAATATAACCCCTATTACATTTTATTGTATATTAGTTGTTGAAGAGCTACTTGAGGCAAAGAGATACACAAGTCGACTGAAATGCAAAATTCAATGACGTTATGGCAGCGCGATGCAAGGCTGCCAATATTTAAACGTGATAATTTCACTCTGGGGTCACAGGTGTCCCCAGCCTTGTGATTCCAGGGTTAGTTAGTCACATACACGTGCAGGTTCTTGGCGTCTATGAACAGTGGAGTAGTATCATATACTAGTAGCACAGCTCAGCCCGTTTTTGGTTAGCTAACTAAAAAAAATTGTGCGCGTATGCGCCCTGGTAGAGGCAAAGTACTACGGATAGCTAAAGTCAACGCCATATGGAATAAATGCCCTCACCCGTGAAGTCAACACCACTTTGCTTTCCAGAGGGCGTTACTGAAGTGCACTGATTTGTTTGTGACGTTGCAATTTTAAGAACCGGTTACTCATTCAAAAAATAATTTATGTTATTAAATGATATTTCCTTTATCTGAGGTCAAGATCTTCTCAAAAACTAAATGTTAGTTTCACATTTAGTGAAGAAATTGCTTCACCTCTAGCCTTGGCAGAAATGTAAAGGAGAGTTAAATATGGGTTTAGCAGAAATAAATGCTAAGAAGCATATTTTTGATTTTGTATAAAAGAAAGTTATGAAGTTGCATCGTTGTGAAAAATGCAAAAACGCATTATATGAAGACACGACAAAAAAGTTTAATGCTTTGAAAATATTCAAAATAACTTTAAGTTTATAGGTGTTCTGCCGTTTAATAAATATATGTGAAAGTGTGAAGCAGTTTTAATGACAGGATTTGGAAAAATAATTGCTGATCAAAATATTGCTACTCTCTCATTTCTCAAACTCTCAGAAAAACGTTACGCTTCCATCAAATTTCCTTTTTAATTCACGTTTTAAAATATAATAATTTCCATTCTTGAACCCCATCATTCATGAATGTATATTGTCTGAAATTATAAAGAGTTTTAAATTTCAGTGGTAAGCTATAAAAACAGATAAATATATTTTGAATACGAATAATATGAAAGTTTAGTGTTTAGTAGAATATACATGGTGTGGTTCCATACGAAGTTCATGATTAATATCAGTTACGTCACAAACTTTTCACAGAAACAAGAAAATCTATGCTTACTTACCTTTGTGTGTTGCGTGGAAATGTATTGTGAAATTAAAACATGGGGAACATGTCAGTTTTCAGCGTAGTTCCTACAATTTCAGGTATACAGCACTTGTACATTACATCCAAATGCTTAAAAGAATGGTATGAGACTTTCTGAATATTCGGAAATTCCATATTTTGAAATGATGCGGAAAAATATGTGCTGTTGTAAAACGATTAGTTTTATTGTGAATTTTAGTGAGGCTGTAGAAGCGAGGTACTGTGGACGGAAACTATGGAAAATAAAGGATTATTCCAGGAAACAAACATTGATTACTGCTTCAAGAAAAGGTTGCAGTAACAAACTTAAAACTAACACAATGGTTAATATTATTACTGCCATTTTTGATGTGCTGAAGGCTTGAAAACAAAAAATCTTCAGTACATAGTGCGTACCACGCAAGACTATAATTAGAAAGACAAAGATTACGGTATCCATTGGCCTTGATTGGCAACAGTTATCAATTTTGAATGTTATTTCTGTATACACGAGAAGCAAGTCGTTGGCCAGCTCGTGATAATTGCACGCTGTCAACCGGCCATGGGCATTTCGTTATTATCATAAACCGGAGATGACCCTTCCTGACACAGTGCAAGAGAGAGTGCGTGTTTTCGTAGCGATAATGCAGATGTGGAGCAACATCTGCGTCATGAACCCGCTATATAAACCTGTTGTCGCCTCAGACAAAGTATACAAGATGGCTGGCCAGTGGGTGAGTCCTTGGCTTCTGCTAGTGTTTTTGGCGGTGTCGCTGTCGACGCCTCTGGCTCCACAGCCGAAGTGCTCGTCTGGGAAGGAACTCGCCCTCTCCAAAAAAAAGCCGAAAAACATTGGAGCCGTTTTTGCGAAAAATGGAAAAATATTAACGACTTGAGAGACGAGTCAAAAAATTATATTTTTGTATTTTTTGGAAAACAAAAGGATAGAGCAACATGTCGTTTATGAACTCTGATAGAGTGCATTTGGCACTATCTCCACAAAAAGAAGAAAACATTTGGAGCCGTTTTTGAGAAAATCTTGTTGTTATATTTTTTTAATTACTAATATTGCTCGCAATATTGCACGAAAGCTACTAAAATTTTCAAAAAACGTAATCAAAAATTTACTATGAACAACGAATTTTATATGAAGGAAAAACTAATTTAATTTTGTACTTGTAGGAAGACGCGGAAAAATTCAAACTTTTGGAGTTTTCAAAAATTCAGAGTTAACAGTGAAAATCGGACCTATGCCACCACATTGTAAGTGAATTTCACTCTATTAATATAATAAATTTAAAGATAAGATATGGAGCGGTTTTTGAGAAAACTTTGAAAATGTCCGGGGGGCTTCATGTAAAGTTCCCCCAAATTTTGAATAAAGTTTTTCAAAATCACAGCGCCTTGAGTGGATCCAGATCGACCGGGGAATATCCATATGGATACCCCATCACAAAAGATGAAGAGATGAAGAAAATGGATGATGCAATTCAATGATGCAACTCAAACCCATTGGAATTCGAGGAACTGTATTGTGCAAATATCCTCGACGAAGGTATACCCCATGACCAACAATAAAAAGATGAAAAAAATGAAAATTATGTAAAAGTGATTACTAATGTTGGACTAGTTGCGCTATTTTACCTGTTGACAGAGTGAAACTAAAATATGGGAGGATAGTATAGAGAATGGGAAGAAGATAGTTTAGAATGTAAAAAAGTATAAAACAAAAATTAGGTGTAATATGGTATTTCCCGTATTTTCACCAACGCCATCGATTCTGCATTAGTAAATTCTCACGTTCTCACGTTCTCTATTCCATCGGCAATAGTCAAATTCCAATCTGTTATTTTGAAGAGATTTTCCTACCCGTATTTGGCACATCAGACGGAATTCTTTCAACACAAAGTAGAGGAACACCAGCCTACGAAAGGCACCTATTAACAAATCGTAAACAAAAAGACATCAGTTATTAAAATATAGGACTAAGTTTGAGACAAAAAATTGAAGCAAATATAAAATTATTTGCATTAGATAAACATTGTAGACAAATCAAGTGTAAAATTTAATGAAAGACGTACTACGTGTTTCAAATCAATTTGAATATAATTAATAAAAATTAATTAATATTAACAATAAAAATTAAATAAAAAATGCAAATATTTGTAATCTTTTATTGCCTCTCCATTGCATGGGCTTTTACATTTACTAATGGTAAAATTCTAAAAAACCTTCACATTTTTAGAAAATATTCTGAAAATCATTAAAAAAGTTAGTTGCTCACAGATACTAAAAAATAATCTAAAACAAAAAAAACAAAAACCAGCTCCGCTGGACAGCACGTTTTTAGAAACAGCACTGTCGAATATCAGACGTACCATCTGCAAGCTTGACCCAAGAAAATCGCTGGGAAGAAGCGCCTATTGCGCGCAGACGTAGCCCGGCTCCATCGTCCTGAAGGGCGATAGCCGCTGTGCCTGTAGACAGAGAAGCTTTTGTGTTTGGGCGCAGAGGAGATCTACTCGCGGTCAGAAGAGATTGATCTGAACGAGGAAATTCTCTGTGACGTGTCTTTGGGGATGAATGAAGAGTGCTGTGGGTGGATAGTAGCAGGAGAGAGTCGTTTATCTGAACGTACCATCAGCTGGCTAAGCCCCAGGAGGATCGCAGGGAAGTGGCGCTTAGTGCGCGCAGACGTAGCGCGGCTCCTTCGACAAAAGGGCGATAGCCGCTGTGCCTGTGGACAGAGGAGCTTTTGTGTTTGGGAGCAGAGGAGATCTACTCGCGGTCAGAAAGGATTGTTCTGCAGGAGGAAATTCTCTGTGACGTGTCTTTGGGGATGAATGAAGAGTGCTGTGGGTGGATAGTAGCAGGAGAGAGTCGTTTATCTGAACGTACCATCTGCTGGCTAAGCCCCAGGAGGATCGCAGGGAAGTGGCGCCTAGTGCGCGCAGACGTAGCGCGGCTCCTTCGTCAAAATGGCGATAGCCGCTGTGCCTGTAGACAGAGAAGCTTTTGTGTTTGGGCGCAGAGGAGATCTACTCGCGGTCAGAAGAGATTGTTCTGAAGTAGGAAATTCTCTGTGACGTGTCTTTGGGGATGAATGATAATGCTGTGGGTGGATAGTAGCAGGAGAGAGTCGTTTATCTGAACGTACCATCTGCTGGCTAAGCCCCAGGAGGATCGCAGGGAAGTGGCGCCTAGTGCGCGCAGACGTAGCGCGGCTCCTTCGTCAAAATGGCGATAGCCGCTGTGCCTGTGGACAGAGAAGCTTTTGTGGTTGGGCGCAGAGGAGATCTACTCGCGGTCAGAAGAGATTGTTCTGAAGGAGGAAATTCTCTGTGACGTGTCTTTGGGGATGAATGAAGAGTGCTGTGGGTGGATAGGAGCAGGAGAGAGTCGTTTATCTGAACGTACCATCTGCTGGCTAAGCCCCAGGAGGATCGCAGGGAAGTGGCGCCTAGTGCGCGCAGACGTAGCGCGGCTCCTTCGTCAAAATGGCGATAGCCGCTGTGCCTGTGGACAGAGAAGCTTTTGTGGTTGGGCGCAGAGGAGATCTACTCGCGGTCAGAAGAGATTGTTCTGAAGAAGGAAATTCTCTGTGACGTGTCTTTGGGGATGAATGAAGAGTGCTGTGAGTGGATAGTAGCAGGAGAGAGTCGTTTATCTGAACGTACCATCTGCTGGCTAAGCCCCAGGAGGATCGCAGGGAAGTGGCGCCTAGTGCGCGCAGACGTAGCGCGGCTCCTTCGTCAAAATGGCGATAGCCGCTGTGCCTGTGGACAGAGAAGCTTTTGTGGTTGGGCGCAGAGGAGATCTACTCGCGGTCAGAAGAGATTGTTCTGAAGAAGGAAATTCTCTGTGACGTGTCTTTGGGGATGAATGAAGAGTGCTGTGGGTGGATAGTAGCAGGAGAGAGTCGTTTATCTGAACGTACCATCTGCTGGCTAAGCCCCAGGAGGATCGCAGGGAAGTGGCGCCTAGTGCGCGCAGACGTAGCGCGGCTCCTTCGTCAAAAGGGCGATAGCCGCTGTGCCTGTGGACAGAGAAGCTTTTGTGGTTGGGCGCAGAGGAGATCTACTCGCGGTCAGAAGAGATTGTTCTGAAGAAGGAAATTCTCTGTGACGTGTCTTTGGGAATGAATGAAGAGTGCTGTAAGTGGATAGTAGCAGGAGAAAGTCGTTTATCTGAATTTACCATCTGCTGGCTAAGCCCCAGGAGGATCGCAGGGAAGTGGCGCCTAGTGCGCGCAGACGTAGCGCGGCTCCTTCGTCAAAAGGGCGATAGCCGCTGTGCCTGTGGACAGAGATGGTTTTGTGGTTGGGCGCAGAGGAGGTCTACTCGCGGTCAGAAGAGATTGTTCTGAAGGAGGAAATTCTCTGTGACGTGTCTTTGGGGATGAATGAAGGGTGCTGTGAGTGGATAGTATCAGGAGAGAGTCGTTTATCTGAACGTACCATCTGCTGGCTAAGCCCCAGGAGGATCGCAGGGAAGTGGCGCCTAGTGCGCTCAGACGTAGCGCGGCTCCTTCGTCAAAAGGGCGATAGCCGCTGTGCCTGTGGACAGAGAAGCTTTTGTGGTTGGGCGCAGAGGAGATCTACTCGCGGTCAGAAGAGATTGTTCTGAAGGAGGAAATTCTCTGTGACGTGTCTTTGGGGATGAATGAAGAGTGCTGTGGGTGGATAGGAGCAGGAGAGAGTCGTTTATCTGAACGTACCATCTGCTGGCTAAGCCCCAGGAGGATCGCAGGGAAGTGGCGCCTAGTGCGCGCAGACGTAGCGCGGCTCCTTCGTCAAAATGGCGATAGCCGCTGTGCCTGTGGACAGAGAAGCTTTTGTGGTTGGGCGCAGAGGAGATCTACTCGCGGTCAGAAGAGATTGTTCTGAAGGAGGAAATTCTCTGTGACGTGTCTTTGGGGATGAATGAAGAGTGCTGTGGGTGGATAGTAGCAGGAGAGAGTCGTTTATCTGAACGTACCATCTGCTGGCTAAGCCCCAGGAGGATCGCAGGGAAGTGGCGCCTAGTGCGCGCAGACGTAGCGCGGCTCCTTCGTCAAAAGGGCGATAGCCGCTGTGCCTGTGGACAGAGATGCTTTTGTGGTTGGGCGCAGAGGAGATCAACTCGCGGTCAGAAGAGATTGTTCTGAAGGAGGAAATTCTCTGTGACGTGTCTTTGGGGATGAATGAAGAGTGCTGTGGGTGGATAGTAGCAAGACAGAGTCGTTTATCTGAACGTACCATCTGCTGGCTAAGCCCCAGGAGGATCGCAGGGAAGTGGCGCCTAGTGCGCGCAGACGTAGCGCGGCTCCTTCGTCAAAATGGCGATAGCCGCTGTGCCTGTGGACAGAGAAGCTTTTGTGGTTGGGCGCAGAGGAGATCTACTCGCGGTCAGAAGAGATTGTTCTGAAGAAGGAAATTCTCTGTGACGTGTCTTTGGGGATGAATGAAGAGTGCTGTGAGTGGATAGTAGCAGGAGAGAGTCGTTTATCTGAACGTACCATCTGCTGGCTAAGCCCCAGGAGGATCGCAGGGAAGTGGCGCCTAGTGCGCGCAGACGTAGCGCGGCTCCTTCGTCAAAAGGGCGATAGCCGCTGTGCATGTGGACAGAGATGGTTTTGTGGTTGGGCGCAGAGGAGATCTACTCGCGGTCAGAAGAGATTGTTCTGAAGTAGGAAATTCTCTGTGACGTGTCGTTGGGGATGAATGAAGAGTGCTGTGAGTGGATAGTAGCTGGAGAGAGTCGTTTATCTGAACGTACCATCTGCTGGCTAAGCCCCAGGAGGATCGCAGGGAAGTGGCGCCTAGTGCGCGCAGACGTAGCGCGGCTCCTTCGTCAAAAGGGCGATAGCCGCTGTGCCTGTGGACAGAGAAGCTTTTGTGGTTGGGCGCAGAGGAGATCTACTCGCGGTCAGAAGAGATTGTTCTGAAGAAGGAAATTCTCTGTGACGTGTCTTTGGGGATGAATGAACAGTGCTGTGGGTGGATAGTAGCAGGAGAGAGTCGTTTATCTGAACGTACCATCTGCTGGCTAAGCCCCAGGAGGATCGCAGGGAAGTGGCGCCTAGTGCGCGCAGACGTAGCGCGGCTCCTTCGTCAAAATGGCGATAGCCGCTGTGCCTGTGGACAGAGAAGCTTTTGTGGTTGGGCGCAGAGGAGATCTACTCGCGGTCAGAAGAGATTGTTCTGAAGAAGGAAATTCTCTGTGACGTGTCTTTGGGGATGAATGAAGAGTGCTGTGAGTGGATAGTAGCAGGAGAGAGTCGTTTATCTGAACGTACCATCTGCTGGCTAAGCCCCAGGAGGATCGCAGGGAAGTGGCGCCTAGTGCGCGCAGACGTAGCGCGGCTCCTTCGTCAAAATGGCGATAGCCGCTGTGCCTGTGGACAGAGAAGCTTTTGTGGTTGGGCGCAGAGGAGATCTACTCGCGGTCAGAAGAGATTGTTCTGAAGGAGGAAATTCTCTGTGACGTGTCTTTGGGGATGAATGAAGAGTGCTGTGGGTGGATAGTAGCAGGAGAGAGTCGTTTATCTGAACGTACCATCTGCTGGCTAAGCCACAGGAGGATCGCAGGGAAGTGGCGCCTAGTGCGCGCAGACGTAGCGCGGCTCCTTCGTCAAAAGGGCGATAGCCGCTGTGCCTGTGGACAGAGAAGCTTTTGTGGTTGGGCGCAGAGGAGATCTACTCGCGGTCAGAAGAGATTGTTCTGAAGAAGGAAATTCTCTGTGACGTGTCTTTGGGAATGAATGAAGAGTGCTGTAAGTGGATAGTAGCAGGAGAGAGTCGTTTATCTGAATTTACCATCTGCTGGCTAAGCCCCAGGAGGATCGCAGGGAAGTGGCGCCTAGTGCGCGCAGACGTAGCGCGGCTCCTTCGTCAAAAGGGTGATAGCCGCTGTGCCTGTGGACAGAGAAGCTTTTGTGGTTGGGCGCAGAGGAGATCTACTCGCGGTCAGAAGAGATTGTTCTGAAGAAGGAAATTCTCTGTGACGTGTCTTTGGGAATGAATGAAGAGTGCTGTAAGTGGATAGTAGCAGGAGAGAGTCGTTTATCTGAATTTACCATCTGCTGGCTAAGCCCCAAGAGGATCGCAGGGAAGTGGCGCCTAGTGCGCGCAGACGTAGCGCGGCTCCTTCGTCAAAAGGGCGATAGCCGCTGTGCCTGTGGACAGAGATGGTTTTGTGGTTGGGCGCAGAGGAGGTCTACTCGCGGTCAGAAGAGATTGTTCTGAAGGAGGAAAATTCTCTGTGACGTGTCTTTGGGGATGAATGAAGAGTGCTGTGAGTGGATAGTAGCAGGAGAGAGTCGTTTATCTGAACGTACCATCTGCTGGCTAAGCCCCAGGAGGATCGCAGGGAAGTGGCGCCTAGTGCGCGCAGACGTAGCGCGGCTCCTTCGTCAAAAGGGCGATAGCCGCTGTGCCTGTGGACAGAGATGGTTTTGTGGTTGGGCGCAGAGGAGATCTACTCGCGGTCAGAAGAGATTGTTCTGAAGAAGGAAATTCTCTGTGACGTGTCTTTGGGGATGAATGAAGAGTGCTGTGGGTGGATAGTAGCAGGAGAGAGTCGTTTATCTGAACGTAGCATCTGCTGGCTAAGCCCCAGGAGGATCGCAGGGAAGTGGCGCCTAGTGCGCGCAGACGTAGCGCGGCACCTTCGTCAAAAGGGCGATAGCCGCTGTGCCTGTGGACAGAGATGGTTTTGTGTTTGGGCGCAGAGGAGATCTACTCGCGGTCAGAAGAGATTGTTCTGAAGTAGGAAATTCTCTGTGACGTGTCTTTGGGGATGAATGAAGAGTGCTGTGGGTGGATAGTAGCAGGAGAGAGTCGTTTATCTGAACGTACCATCTGCTGGCTAAACCCCAGGAGGATCGCAGGGAAGTGGCGCCTAGTGCGCGCAGACGTAGCGCGGCTCCTTCGTCAAAAGGGCGATAGCCGCTGTGCCTGTGGACAGAGAAGCTTTTGTGGTTGGGCGCAGAGGAGATCTACTCGCGGTCAGAAGAAACTCTTCTGCAGGAGGAAATTCTCTGTGACGTGTCTTTGGGGATGAATGAAGAGTGCTGTGAGTGGATAGTAGCAGGAGAGAGTCGTTTCTCTGAACGTACCATCGGCTGGCTAAGCCCCAGGAGGATCGCAGGGAAGTGGCGCCTAGTGCGCGCAGACGTAGCGCGGCTCCTTCGTCAAAAGGGCGATAGCCGCAGTGCCTGTGGACAGAGAAGCTTTTGTGGTTGGGCGCAGAGGAGATCTACTCGCGGTCAGAAGAAACTGATCTGCAGGAGGAAATTCTCTGTGACGTGTCTTTGGGGATGAATGAAGAGTGCTGTGGGTGGATAGTAGCAGGAGAGAGTCGTTTATCTGAACGTACCATCTGCTGGCTAAGCCCCAGGAGGATCGCAGGGAAGTGGCGCCTAGTGCGCGCAGACGTAGCGCGGCTCCTTCGTCAAAAGGGCGATAGCCGCTTCTGCCTGTGGACAGAGATGGTTTTGTGGTTGGGCGCAGAGGAGATCTACTCGCGGTCAGAAGAGATTGTTCTGAAGTAGGAAATTCTCTGTGACGTGTCTTTGGGGATGAATGAAGAGTGCGGTGAGTGGATAGTAGCAGGAGAGAGTCGTTTATCTGAACGTACCATCTGCTGGCTAAGCCCCAGGAGGATCGCAGGGAAGTGGCGCCTAGTGGGCGCAGACGTAGCGCGGCTCCTTCGTCAAAATGGCGATAGCCGCTGTGCCTGTGGACAGAGAAGCTTTTGTGGTTGGGCGCAGAGGAGATCTACTCGCGGTCAGAAGAGATTGTTCTGAAGAAGGAAATTCTCTGTGACGTGTCTTTGGGGATGAATGAAGAGTGCTGTGGGTGGATAGTAGCAGGAGAGAGTCGTTTATCTGAACGTACCATCTGCTGGCTAAGCCCCAGGAGGATCGCAGGGAAGTGGCGCCTAGTGCGCGCAGACGTAGCGCGGCTCCTTCGTCAAAAGGGCGATAGCCGCTGTGCCTGTGGACAGAGATGGTTTTGTGGTTGGGCGCAGAGGAGATCTACTCGCGGTCAGAAGAGATTGTTCTGAAGTAGGAAATTCTCTGTGACGTGTCTTTGGGGATGAATGAAGAGTGCTGTGAGTGGATAGTAGCAGGAGAGAGTCGTGTATCTGAACGTACCGTCTGCTGGCAAAGCCCCAAGTGGATCGCTGGGAAGAAGCGCCTATTGCGCGCAGACGCAGCGCGTCTCTATCGTCAAAAGGGCGATAGCCGCTGTGCCTGTGGACAGAGAAGCTTTTGTGGTTGGGCGCAGAGGAGATCTACTCGCGGTCAGAAGAGATTGTTCTGAAGAAGGAAATTCTCTGTGACGTGTCTTTGGGAATGAATGAAGAGTGCTGTAAGTGGATAGTAGCAGGAGAGAGTCGTTTATCTGAATTTACCATCTGCTGGCTAAGCCCCAGGAGGATCGCAGGGAAGTGGCGCCTAGTGCGCGCAGACGTAGCGCGGCTCCTTCGTCAAAAGGGCGATAGCCGCTGTGCCTGTGGACAGAGATGGTTTTGTGGTTGGGCGCAGAGGAGGTCTACTCGCGGTCAGAAGAGATTGTTCTGAAGGAGGAAATTCTCTGTGACGTGTCTTTGGGGATGAATGAAGGGTGCTGTGAGTGGATAGTATCAGGAGAGAGTCGTTTATCTGAACGTACCATCTGCTGGCTAAGCCCCAGGAGGATCGCAGGGAAGTGGCGCCTAGTGCGCTCAGACGTAGCGCGGCTCCTTCGTCAAAAGGGCGATAGCCGCTGTGCCTGTGGACAGAGAAGCTTTTGTGGTTGGGCGCAGAGGAGATCTACTCGCGGTCAGAAGAGATTGTTCTGAAGGAGGAAATTCTCTGTGACGTGTCTTTGGGGATGAATGAAGAGTGCTGTGAGTGGATAGTAGCAGGAGAGAGTCGTGTATCTGAACGTACCGTCTGCAGGCAAAGCCCCAAGTGGATCGCTGGGAAGAAGCGCCTATTGCGCGCAGACGCAGCGCGTCTCTATCGTCAAAATGGCGATAGCCGCTGTGCCTGTGGACAGAGAAGCTTTTGTGGTTGGGCGCAGAGGAGATCTACTCGCGGTCAGAAGAGATTGTTCTGAAGGAGGAAATTCTCTGTGACGTGTCTTTGGGGATGAATGAAGAGTGCTGTGGGTGGATAGTAGCAGGAGAGAGTCGTTTATCTGAACGTACCATCTGCTGGCTAAGCCCCAGGAGGATCGCAGGGAAGTGGCGCCTAGTGCACGCAGACGTAGCGCGGCTCCTTCGTCAAAAGGGCGATAGCCGCTGTGCCTGTGGACAGAGATGCTTTTGTGGTTGGGCGCAGAGGAGATCAACTCGCGGTCAGAAGAGATTGTTCTGAAGGAGGAAATTCTCTGTGACGTGTCTTTGGGGATGAATGAAGAGTGCTGTGGGTGGATAGTAGCAAGACAGAGTCGTTTATCTGAACGTACCATCTGCTGGCTAAGCCCCAGGAGGATCGCAGGGAAGTGGCGCCTAGTGCGCGCAGACGTAGCGCGGCTCCTTCGTCAAAATGGCGATAGCCGCTGTGCCTGTGGACAGAGAAGCTTTTGTGGTTGGGCGCAGAGGAGATCTACTCGCGGTCAGAAGAGATTGTTCTGAAGAAGGAAATTCTCTGTGACGTGTCTTTGGGGATGAATGAAGAGTGCTGTGAGTGGATAGTAGCAGGAGAGAGTCGTTTATCTGAACGTACCATCTGCTGGCTAAGCCCCAGGAGGATCGCAGGGAAGTGGCGCCTAGTGCGCGCAGACGTAGCGCGGCTCCTTCGTCAAAAGGGCGATAGCCGCTGTGCCTGTGGACAGAGAAGCTTTTGTGGTTGGGCGCAGAGGAGATCTACTCGCGGTCAGAAGAGATTGTTCTGAAGAAGGAAATTCTCTGTGACGTGTCTTTGGGGATGAATGAACAGTGCTGTGGGTGGATAGTAGCAGGAGAGAGTCGTTTATCTGAACGTACCATCTGCTGGCTAAGCCCCAGGAGGATCGCAGGGAAGTGGCGCCTAGTGCGCGCAGACGTAGCGCGGCTCCTTCGTCAAAATGGCGATAGCCGCTGTGCCTGTGGACAGAGAAGCTTTTGTGGTTGGGCGCAGAGGAGATCTACTCGCGGTCAGAAGAGATTGTTCTGAAGAAGGAAATTCTCTGTGACGTGTCTTTGGGGATGAATGAAGAGTGCTGTGAGTATAGTAGCAGGAGAGAGTCGTTTATCTGAACGTACCATCTGCTGGCTAAGCCCCAGGAGGATCGCAGGGAAGTGGCGCCTAGTGCGCGCAGACGTAGCGCGGCTCCTTCGTCAAAATGGCGATAGCCGCTGTGCCTGTGGACAGAGAAGCTTTTGTGGTTGGGCGCAGAGGAGATCTACTCGCGGTCAGAAGAGATTGTTCTGAAGGAGGAAATTCTCTGTGACGTGTCTTTGGGGATGAATGAAGAGTGCTGTGGGTGGATAGTAGCAGGAGAGAGTCGTTTATCTGAACGTACCATCTGCTGGCTAAGCCACAGGAGGATCGCAGGGAAGTGGCGCCTAGTGCGCGCAGACGTAGCGCGGCTCCTTCGTCAAAAGGGCGATAGCCGCTGTGCCTGTGGACAGAGAAGCTTTTGTGGTTGGGCGCAGAGGAGATCTACTCGCGGTCAGAAGAGATTGTTCTGAAGAAGGAAATTCTCTGTGACGTGTCTTTGGGAATGAATGAAGAGTGCTGTAAGTGGATAGTAGCAGGAGAGAGTCGTTTATCTGAATTTACCATCTGCTGGCTAAGCCCCAGGAGGATCGCAGGGAAGTGGCGCCTAGTGCGCGCAGACGTAGCGCGGCTCCTTCGTCAAAAGGGTGATAGCCGCTGTGCCTGTGGACAGAGAAGCTTTTGTGGTTGGGCGCAGAGGAGATCTACTCGCGGTCAGAAGAGATTGTTCTGAAGAAGGAAATTCTCTGTGACGTGTCTTTGGGAATGAATGAAGAGTGCTGTAAGTGGATAGTAGCAGGAGAGAGTCGTTTATCTGAATTTACCATCTGCTGGCTAAGCCCCAAGAGGATCGCAGGGAAGTGGCGCCTAGTGCGCGCAGACGTAGCGCGGCTCCTTCGTCAAAAGGGCGATAGCCGCTGTGCCTGTGGACAGAGATGGTTTTGTGGTTGGGCGCAGAGGAGGTCTACTCGCGGTCAGAAGAGATTGTTCTGAAGGAGGAAAATTCTCTGTGACGTGTCTTTGGGGATGAATGAAGAGTGCTGTGAGTGGATAGTAGCAGGAGAGAGTCGTTTATCTGAACGTACCATCTGCTGGCTAAGCCCCAGGAGGATCGCAGGGAAGTGGCGCCTAGTGCGCGCAGACGTAGCGCGGCTCCTTCGTCAAAAGGGCGATAGCCGCTGTGCCTGTGGACAGAGATGGTTTTGTGGTTGGGCGCAGAGGAGATCTACTCGCGGTCAGAAGAGATTGTTCTGAAGAAGGAAATTCTCTGTGACGTGTCTTTGGGGATGAATGAAGAGTGCTGTGGGTGGATAGTAGCAGGAGAGAGTCGTTTATCTGAACGTAGCATCTGCTGGCTAAGCCCCAGGAGGATCGCAGGGAAGTGGCGCCTAGTGCGCGCAGACGTAGCGCGGCACCTTCGTCAAAAGGGCGATAGCCGCTGTGCCTGTGGACAGAGATGGTTTTGTGTTTGGGCGCAGAGGAGATCTACTCGCGGTCAGAAGAGATTGTTCTGAAGTAGGAAATTCTCTGTGACGTGTCTTTGGGGATGAATGAAGAGTGCTGTGGGTGGATAGTAGCAGGAGAGAGTCGTTTATCTGAACGTACCATCTGCTGGCTAAACCCCAGGAGGATCGCAGGGAAGTGGCGCCTAGTGCGCGCAGACGTAGCGCGGCTCCTTCGTCAAAATGGCGATAGCCGCTGTGCCTGTGGACAGAGAAGCTTTTGTGGTTGGGCGCAGAGGAGATCTACTCGCGGTCAGAAGAGATTGTTCTGAAGAAGGAAATTCTCTGTGACGTGTCTTTGGGGATGAATGAAGAGTGCTGTGGGTGGATAGTAGCAGGAGAGAGTCGTTTATCTGAACGTACCATCTGCTGGCTAAGCCCCAGGAGGATCGCAGGGAAGTGGCGCCTAGTGCGCGCAGACGTAGCGCGGCTCCTTCGTCAAAAGGGCGATAGCCGCAGTGCCTGTGGACAGAGAAGCTTTTGTGGTTGGGCGCAGAGGAGATCTACTCGCGGTCAGAAGAAACTGATCTGCAGGAGGAAATTCTCTGTGACGTGTCTTTGGGGATGAATGAAGAGTGCTGTGGGTGGATAGTAGCAGGAGAGAGTCGTTTATCTGAACGTACCATCTGCTGGCTAAGCCCCAGGAGGATCGCAGGGAAGTGGCGCCTAGTGCGCGCAGACGTAGCGCGGCTCCTTCGTCAAAAGGGCGATAGCCGCTTCTGCCTGTGGACAGAGATGGTTTTGTGGTTGGGCGCAGAGGAGATCTACTCGCGGTCAGAAGAGATTGTTCTGAAGTAGGAAATTCTCTGTGACGTGTCTTTGGGGATGAATGAAGAGTGCGGTGAGTGGATAGTAGCAGGAGAGAGTCGTTTATCTGAACGTACCATCTGCTGGCTAAGCCCCAGGAGGATCGCAGGGAAGTGGCGCCTAGTGGGCGCAGACGTAGCGCGGCTCCTTCGTCAAAATGGCGATAGCCGCTGTGCCTGTGGACAGAGAAGCTTTTGTGGTTGGGCGCAGAGGAGATCTACTCGCGGTCAGAAGAGATTGTTCTGAAGAAGGAAATTCTCTGTGACGTGTCTTTGGGGATGAATGAAGAGTGCTGTGGGTGGATAGTAGCAGGAGAGAGTCGTTTATCTGAACGTACCATCTGCTGGCTAAGCCCCAGGAGGATCGCAGGGAAGTGGCGCCTAGTGCGCGCAGACGTAGCGCGGCTCCTTCGTCAAAAGGGCGATAGCCGCTGTGCCTGTGGACAGAGATGGTTTTGTGGTTGGGCGCAGAGGAGATCTACTCGCGGTCAGAAGAGATTGTTCTGAAGTAGGAAATTCTCTGTGACGTGTCTTTGGGGATGAATGAAGAGTGCTGTGAGTGGATAGTAGCAGGAGAGAGTCGTGTATCTGAACGTACCGTCTGCAGGCAAAGCCCCAAGTGGATCGCTGGGAAGAAGCGCCTATTGCGCGCAGACGCAGCGCGTCTCTATCGTCAAAAGGGCGATAGCCGCTGTGCCTGTGGACAGAGATGGTTTTGTGGTTGGGCGCAGAGGAGATCTACCCGCGGTCAGAAGAAACTGTTCTGAAGGAGGAAATTCTCTGTGACGTGTCTTTAGGGATGAATGAATGGAGCTGTGGGTGGATAGTAGCAGGAGAGAGTCGTGTATCTTAACGTACCGTCTGCTGGCAAAGCCCCAAGTGGATCGCTGGGAAGAAGCGCCTATTGCGCGCAGACGCAGCGCGTCTCTATCGTCAAAAGGGCGATAGCCGCTGTGCCTGTGGACAGAGGGTTTTGTGGTTGGGCGCAGAGGAGATCTACTCGCGGTCAGAAGAAACTCTTCTGCAGGAGGAAATTCTCTGTGACGTGTCTTTGGGGATGAATGAAGAGTGCTGTGGGTGGATAGTAGCAGGAGAGAGTCGTTTATCTGAACGTACCATCTGCTGGCTAAGCCCCAGGAGGATCGCAGGGAAGTGGCGCCTAGTGCGCGCAGACGTAGCGCGGCTCCTTCGTCAAAAGGGCGATAGCCGCTGTGCCTGTGGACAGAGGAGCTTTTGTGATTAAGCGCAGAGGAGATCTACTCGCGGTCAGAAGAGATTGTTCTGAAGGAGGAAATTCTCTGTGACGTGTCTTTGGGGATGAGTGAATAGTGTGGTTTGTTCGTATAGGGCAGCAAGGGTCGTTTTTTAACTGAACGTACCTTTTGCGGGATTCTCCGCAAATGGATCGCTGTGTCAGCGTCTATTTCCGCCGTGCGGTGTCAGCGGTGCAGAAATATAAAAGAGCAACTCTAAATCTTGTATTTATCTGTGGACAGAAATATTTTCGTGGTGAATTGTGAATTTGAAAGGTTTTTGGGAGTACCAAGTTTGTTGGGTTCAGTGCTGATGAGTCCGTTGTGTTATCTATGGTGGGTGGAATATTTATGAAATTTGGACTGTGAGTGTGGAGGAGTGTGTGAGTTGGTTCTGCTGGTGATGCGGTATAGTGTTGATTGTGTTCTATGTGCACTTGTGCCGGGTTGTTGTGTTGAATTTTAACTAAATTGGACGAGCGAGGGATGTTGTGCTCTGTGTGGTAATGCGTGGTGTTAATGAGGTTGTAGGAGTAGTAGGTAGTCTGGGGTGGTGATGAAATTCAGAGACTAGTGTGAGGAGCTGGTGCGGCTGTGTGGGTGCAGTGTGGTGTCCAGGGGAGGGGGATGGTTGCACGTACGCGCTAGGAGGAGGTCCAGGGGGCGGGGGGGGAGGGGCCGCCGGGCGGCATGCGCACGCGGAAGGGGCCGCGCGTGGCGATGGCGTCCGCGGAGACGAACGCCAGCCGGGTGGCCGAGTCGGCGGGGGCCATGTGGGCGAGCGCGTCCGCTCTGGCCTGCTCCGCGCGGCGGTGCAGCAGCTGCTCGGCGGCGACGCCCGACCCGTAGCCGAAGGCCGCGAGGAGCAGCGCGGCGGAGGAGACCGCCGGCGCGGGCGGCGGGGGCGGCGGGGCCTCCTGCTCGTCCTCGGGCGGCTGGCCCTGCAGGTCCTGCCAGGAGACCGAGCGCGTACGGGGCGGGCGGGCGCGGGGGCGTTCCCTCTCCTCCATCGGGCGGATGTCCAGTAGGGTGGGCGAGCGGCGGAGTTCTCCTGGCGGCGAGCGCAGCCCGTCGGGCTCCTCCGCGGTCGGAGGAGGTCGGCTGGAGCTGCGGGCGCGGGGGCGGGCGCCGCGGCCGGAGGGGCCGGGCTGCTCATCCCTCTGTGGGTGCTCTGTTTGGCGTGGGTGGCGGGGGGTGGCCCCGGTGGGGGCGGAGGCTGCGACTTCCGGCGCCTGGGCCGCGTCGCGCTCCCCGTCTGCGGGAGCGGTGGGCGGTGGGCGCGGCGGGCGGGCGCGCGGGCGGGGGCTGGCCGTCGCGGACGGGCCGCGTGGGGCCGCTCCTGTAGCGGGCTCCTCGGCCGCGGGGGCGGCGGGCACCTCGGCTGCGGGGGCGGCGGCGGCGGGGGGCAGCAGGGCTGCGGGGGCGCTGCGCGAGCGGCGCGGGCGGCGGGCGCGCGTCGGCGACGGGCCGCGATGTTCTGTGCCGGTTGCGGGCTCCTCGGCCGCGGGGGCGGCGGGCACCTCGGCGTGCGGCACTTGTTCAGCGGCGGGGGGGGTCTCGTCTTCCGCCGGCGCGTCTTCGCCCTGCGCAGTCAGCCACCGTGCTGCCCCCACTTCCCTCCTATCCGGCGGCTTCCGCCAATGCTATTGCCAAACACTAAAACTAGGCAATTCAAATTGTAGGGCTTCTTATAACACCACACAAGTGCAATATGGAAATTAGCCTCCTGCACCGAAAAAAAAGAATCGTTCGAGTATACCAGATTCATGATACTGTAACAAAATTCCTTGTTACAGTATCATGGATGTGGTATACTACTAAACCGTTCTTTTTTTCGGTTTGAATTTCAATTTACTCTTTTATATCCGTTTTCGTAACCATTCATCTAGACCGTTCTACATCGTTAATATATTACTATTGATTCCTTTTGTAAAAGATATTCTAATCACTAAGAAAATAATTTATGCTACTAAAATGTCTTTGTAAGTTCACGTACTCCGTATTATATATTGCAAAGCCTTTACAAATATGGCATGAAACTATGGGTTTTTGAAGTATCATTGATTTTGAACATAGCACACTGTCTAAATAGTATATATAATAAGATATACTTTGTTTAAATGGGTAAACTGATACCATTCACTTTTTCTAAATTTTAACTTTTCGAAACTTGAATCAGTGTCTTAATAAGACTTATTGTGATACATACATCCATGCTCATTAATAACCAAAATAATAATTTGTGTTCTGCAAGTAATAGTACAAGAAACTCACGGCAAAAGTACTCTCAACGTAAGTTGGCAGATGTCATCTTGCGCAGGGCCAAAATTATAGTTCACTTGAATTTTGACAAATTGCGTCTGACTTTCTTCCATATTAATGTCTTCCACATTAAATAATTGGAACAGTTATCAATTCGTGCTTAAAAGCCTTCTCTGATAATTCTCCATTATCGTATTGTAATAAGATATCTTACAACACTCATGTCGTAAATAACTCTTTGGCAACCATGAACATCAGTGAATGTGTATAGCAGGTTTTGTATTATTGTGACAAACTGCATGATGTGATCCTACTTCCTCTTCACACTAAACTATGACTAATAAAAAAAGTTGTTGAAGCCTAGGATGTAAATGCGGGAGGATTTGTCTATCTTACAAATAAATTTATTTGTCTGCCGGCTGGGAAAATAAGATGGAGCTTTGTGGATCTCCACTTAAGATAACTTAAAAAACATCCTTTTTTCAAGAAAGTCTATCAGAGAAAAAAAACATGCTTGGATATGTTATCATCATATATCAGAAAATTTTTTAGAAAAATACAAATTTCCAGTCTATAAAACAACAGCAAAAGTACTGTTGAATGCCTTCCAAGATTTAGGGTGTAATACGTATGTCCCTTTAGGTTTATTTTTTACACTTGCGTATCGACTTCATCCCAGATAACTAGGGACGTATTAGATAAAATGTAAAAGATTCAATAAAGATATAAAAACACTGAAAGAACAATATCTGGAGGAGTGGATAATAATAATGCTGACTGATTTTGGTTGAAGTGTAATGAGACGTATATCTGATATCCATAATACGCAAAAGTGTTGAGTGTTCCATTCTGTATTTCATTTTCTCTGTATTTATGAATTTATTACAAAATTGCCATAAATTATTTTCTTTAATATTGTCTTGTGTTTACACGATGGCAAAATATTAAAGTTATTATTACAACTGTATACTATATTATTATATATTATATTTACACAATGGCAAAATATTAAAGTTATTGTTACAACTATATACTATATTACAACTATACTACTGAAATTAAAAACGAATCTTAATCCTAACAATATCTAGTCTCAAATAATGTATATGAATGCTAGTACAAATTCACAAATTAATACTCAAAAACTAAATAACTCAAAAACCATTTCTGAAAGAAAAACTCTAGACATATATCTGCATTCATCTTAAAAATGTCTATAAGAATCACACACTTTTGATCGAGAAAAAAGAAAAAATTGTAACAAAGGGTAATTAATGTATTTGAAAATCGTCAATATCATTTTCACCTTTTCTATCTTTTTCTATTTCTTGCAAAATATTATGATGGAAATTGAATAATTTATCAAATGTATGGAAAAATGCAGTTTCTACGTTTTCGTATACTTTTCGTAGACTTAAAAGATAAAGTAAAGTAATTCGGTAAAGATTCGGTAAAGTAAAAGAATACACGCCAATCAACATGTAGTACACTGCCTGGCGATTTTCAAATAGTTTTAAGAAAATCGATTTGTCAAATAGAGCACAGTAGCTTCTACTTCTTCTTCGTCTTCATCTTCTTAAAATGAACACTTGTTCCTTTTCAAGAATCTTTCCATCTTCTCCTTGGTCTGCTAACTTCTCATCTTCCCCTCGATCTTTCATCTCTAGCAATCCTCACGATTCTTCTCTCCACCATTCCCGCAATATGACCATTCCATTCCTTCCTTTTCGTAATGAGTTTATATTTGCACACTTCCCTGATGTTTCTGTTTCTTCCCATAACCAGTAGAGTGTGATTTGTAATTTTCTCAGAACTCACATTTCAGCGACCTCAAGTTGTTGTTGGATAAGTTTTGTTTGGCTTCTTGTTTCTCCTGAATATGTTAATATTGGTTTAATTATTCATTGGTATATTCTTACCTGCGAGTCCTGTTTTAGATGTTTATTATACCATATTGGATAGTTGAGACAACCAGTGATTTTATTACCCTTTATTATTTGCTCTTTGATTTCTTTCTCCGTTTGTCCTGAGTTTGTTAAAATTATTCCCAAGTACTTAATCTCTAGAACTTGTTCTCTTATTTGATCATCCACTACCAATTTACACCTAATCGAATTCTTAACAATTGTCATAGCTTTCGTCTTCTTACTAATTTTACTGAATTCGTACAGTACTCGTTGTAAGTCATCGTCATTTTCTATTAACAATGGTATTTATATTTTATGCGCATTTCCTGCGTAACATATGGTATTTATATTTTATTTTCCCATACTATATCCTTTTTGGTTTTTAGTTGTTTTATAATATTATTCATTATTTCATTAAATACCTATGGGCTCAAAGAATACACTTGTTTTATTCCTTTCGATGCAGGTATAGCAGGTAATATTTCTCCCTAGTTTTTAATCTTTATTTTGTTGTCTGTATAAATATTGATTATTAGTTTTAAAAGGTTAGAGGGCACCTTTTCTTGTTTAAATATTCTTACGACATCAAGTAGTTTTTTTTTGTCAAAAACCTTGCTTAGGTCCACAAATCATAGGAAAGCAGGTTTGTTAAATTCTAGAGCTAGCTGAAGCTTTCTCTTGAGAGTTAAATTCTAGAGGTAGCTGAAGTTTTGTCATGAAGTTATAACGTACTCTAAAGTATTAAAGGGTATCCACTTCCAAGGTTATAAAAACGTAAGTGTAAAGTCGAAAATTTAAATAGATACCAAACAACATAGTGCAGTAGACAAGTAATTTTACTTTGCAAAATATGAAGATTTTATATTTTTATTTTGTTTATATTGTTGTTAGTAAAAAGACCAGAAGTTTTCTACCTCGCAATACTTCGTGAAAAGTTTTGGTTGCCTAAAAAACTCGAAATATTCAATCTTTCTTTTTATCGTAATAACACATAATAATTGATCTTGGTGCAGAAATTGTTGTACAGAATTTTCTTGTCATATAACTCTCTACAAATTTGCTTTATTAATTATTTCTCTCAAAAAACTAGAACAGAGCTAAGAGGTTTTAAAAGTTCACTAAATTTTGCTTTTTATTCTGAAATCGCCCAAAATTACTAAATGTCTCTCAAATGTAGTATTTTGGATTCCTAAGATTATTATAAATAAGAAGAAATTAAATATTAATGTGTTTAATACTTGCAGAAATTAAACTCCCGTTTGAAAGTTCTGGTTTGAGTGGAGAAGACCTATACATTCTGCCGCATACGGGTTACTTATATCAAAATCATTTCAACAGAATAAAATGGTTTCTTCTTCTCATTTTTACAGCTACACCCAAGCAGGAAGCAGTGGAGTCAGTGTTCACGTCGCAAAGTGCAGAGGGGGCTGATTTGCGCCAACTTAGAAGAGTCGCTTGTTGAAAGGAGGAAGCTGACAAATGTGCACTCGTGTGCTGTGTTGAAAATCGATAATGGCCAGTGGAGTAACTACCGCCGCCCTGGCAAATGCAATTATCTGGGCCCACCGAATTTTTTTTTTTTTTTTGTGTCAGCAGAACACACTTTTAAGGTCCCTTGTGGAAATGGGTTGTTTATTAGTAGCGAAAGGATTTTGAGGTGAAAATTATGGATGGAAAAGGGGGGAAAAGGTTCTGAAAATACACACAAAAAGATACCTAAAATAGCTGCTAAAACAAACTCAGTATTAAGGTTTAAACTATTTACATAAACTCGGTTTTTAGACTATACTTTATCATATTGCACCAAATTTTTCTTCTGTATAGTCTCTAAGAGGTGATTCATAGTACTTTCCCCAACACTGTAGTCGGTAGAACACTGTTAAGCAATTGCCAGTTCTGGCTGAATTTAATTTTTCCCGCGTATCGCGCAATAGATCGTCCTTTGCAGGCGCGTCAAATTGTGCCTGCGCGGGAACCTCGGTGTTTCCTGCAGACACACGTAGCTTCCCCTGACTCCCCTCGCTCTTCCCCTCCAAATCCACACGCGCTGCCAGTGCTCTTTTAGTATTAACGGCGACTCGAAGGCAAAAGGAAACATTTCCCTCGGGTTACAGACAAGTGGATTTTTGCACACACCTTTAAATTCCTGCTTTGTCGGTCTGAGAAGCACTTTACATCCTCCGAGCAAAGGATTTAACTGTTGGAGCAACGCGGTTGAAATACATTTTTTTCTTTACAGCTTCAGACTGATCATTTTGCTAGGATACATATTACTGGTGTTTTACATACACTATATTTTAATATTTATTTAATATTGTTGACTTCTGATTAAATGAGATTTCAAAAAGCTGTTCATGAAAAGAAAGTGTTTCATTTACAGCTGGGTAGACCTACAATTGAAACGTCTGTGCCCTTCTAGATAGATCAGCAGAAATTATTCTTTTTGACGATTCGAATCAGATAGACTGATGTTTTGTCAGCTTGACCAAAAATAATTTTAAAAAGCAAAAGTGCATTTGAGCCAGGAGGTGCGTGCTACCTTAAAGGAGGGACGGGAGACGTTCGGATTTGTAACCCAAGTTGTATTGCACTCAAAAATTTTTATCCCGACTGGGTCATGAGAGTCACGATGTGTGTAATGGGAGCCACTAAAGCATTATGTAGGAAAACGAACACATTAGTACCTCAAACAGAATTTAGTTTGTTTACAGGAATAGTAGGCGTCTAAATGAACTGTATGTATTTTAATACATCACACCGCAGAGTCTTGCCGTTTTATGACTGGTTTCAGGATGAAGTTTTATAAACGTATATCAAAGACGTAAGAATTGAGTCACTGCACCATTCTCACTACTTTTCCTGTCACTAAGTTGCTGAAGGAGTTCCATTTATCATCCTCTTTCTCTTTATTACGAAAATGAACGTGTATATTGAGCTCATTTACAGAGATAGAGTGTTTAATGTACATCGAGTTGTAATTATTTTTAACAGCCAGTTTTATGGGTTTAAAAACTCCATATTTCAGAACATATGTTTAGTAGAAATGTTCGATTACGCTCCATGTTCATCATATTTGAATGTTGCTTGAAGTACCCAGAAAAATTATCATTAGAAGCGAGAAAGCGTACATCACACCGAGAAAAAAAAGAGTCACGAACATGAAAGGAACAAATTAATTCCTCTTATCCACGGTCCATGTGCACACAGGATGACAACTGGAAAGAGTTCAGCGCGACAACTATGAATCGCAATTATAACTTTGCTTTTGGGATATTTACATGGGTCAGGCAGGGAAGTATTGCGCCATGGTTTACGGCCAAATACAGAGCAACCACGGACGCGGCTGCCAGGAATAAACCTAGGATCCTGAAACAGAAAAATAATACTCGTGTGAAACACAAACCTAAAGCATAATACACACAGCGCGTGTCCCCATATCAGCATCTTTATTGCCAGACTAAAGCAGTGGTCTATTAAATTCAAAGTCAAAGCGTATGAGTTTTGCCTTCTATTCCAAATAAAATGCATTTGCAGTTGTCCGTTGATCAGCACAAATTTTCATTTTCTTCTTGCCTCAAAGAAATTTCTTTTCGGCACCCTTAGTAACTGATCTGTGTGTCCACTGATGAGTCATTTAGACTCGTGTTATAGTGCATGATTTATTGTGGGAGGTGGCAGCGATCTTCCCCTGCTAGATGCCGAGATCTGGCGCCGACCTACCGTCGGCTAGCGGGGGATTTCCCAACCAAGTATCTCCCCAGCCGGGACAAGCTCTAAGCTCCCGACATGTATGGGAGTGTAGGGCTTGTAAATGTATGAGTAAAAGGTGAGGATAGGACAAGGAAGAGGACCTCCCCTCAGAGAAGCCGGCCGATGCAATTCTCTTGCAGGCGCGGACGCATTCGACCTCGTTATCTAGCAAATGGAGAACATTCGCCGTCGTCGGGCACTGAAATCCGGGATCTCCCAACGCGAGAACGGGGGAACTTGATGCTTTCCTGTATGCCGAGGCGATCATGTCTCAAACCAGCTTTGTAGTTTGATAGGTGGAGTAGTTTCTCGGGTATATTTTGAGGTGTGATTTGTTTGTCTAAGTGCAGAATTTTTGCCCTTTTTGGAATATAACTTTGTAAATTGTAGATTCAATATATTCTCCCCATTGTTGCAAAAAAACTTACACTGAACTTATTGTATTACGTTTTTGGGTCCACATAAAAAACAAAGCAGTATTCCTCCTCGAAATAAGGGATATGTTAAAATTGATATAGCCGTTCCTTAAGAGCCAAGTTCTGTAACTAACCCGCCTTTGTTTATATATATATATATATATATATATATATATATATATATATATATATATATATAATGTCATCTTATTTAATTGATTTTGAATAAACCCCAGTTCAGTTTGTAAGTTCGTTGCATGTAAGAGACTTATTCATTAGCATTGAAGTATTTCTTAAAAGGTCTTTAAAGTCAACTGAAAAGACTGTGTATGTATGTGTGCGAGTGTATTAATTTTAAGATGAAAGGTAATGTTGAAAATTACTACAGATCAATTTGCCAACATCATCTTTTAAATATATAATTTATTCGATATTTAGCAGTGTTACTGCAAGTAGTTCACTTTTTGTAGGTTTATCGCATTGGCAAAATTTAGTGTTTATTCTTTAATTATTAGTGAATAAAATGGTAACTTTTATTTTACCCAAAATATCCAAGGAAAAAATGCTAGTTGATTTCAAATGTTCTTAATGAAGTATGCACCAAAAGCAACAATTTCATCAGTTCTACACTGCTCAAAGTAAGACACTTAAAGTACTTACTTCATCCAATCCTAGAGTACTTTCCCGGGTTATAAATTTATGAAAAGCTCCTTGCGCAATTGTTTCTGGGGAAACGTACGAGACTCCCCATTCGCAACAATGGCGCCGAGGGCATTGATGCGATGGCTGGGCCTCCGACCACAATCACTCGCGCGAGGAGCCACACGTTCAATGTGTGTGTGTGTGTGTGTGTGAAGAGTAGGAGATTCGTGTCCAAGGCGGCGAGGGCTTTGATGCGATGGCTGGGCCTCCGACCACAATCACTCGCGCGAGGAGCCACACGTTCAATGTGTGTGTGTGTGTGTGTGTCAAGAGTAGGAGGTTCCTGCCCTAAGCGGCGAGGGCTTTGATGCGATGTATGGGCCTCCGACCACAATCACTCGCGCGAGGAGCCACACGTTCAATGTGTGTGTGTGTATGTGTGTGTGTCAAGAGTAGGAGATTCGTGTCCAAGGCGGCGAGGGCTTCAAATTGAAGGGTTCAGCCTCCGACTATAATCACTCGCCCGTGGAATCACTCATGTGTGTGTGTACGCGCGCGGTTATCTGTACGCGACAAGAACGCGATTCGTATTAATTAATATTGTGTTTCACATTGATTAGATTAATATTGTGTGTGACAATAACGAGATTCGCATCCAAGGTGGCGTGGGGTTTCTTGCGATGGGATAAGCCTCCATCACAATCACTCGCCCGTGGAATTATGCGTACGAAGTGTGTGTGTGTGTGTGAGTGTATAGAGTAGGAGATTCGTGGCCAAGATTGCGAAGACTTTGTTGCGTTGAGTTCAGCCTCTGTCCACAATCACTTGCTCGTTGATTGTTGAATGTACAATGTTTGTGTGTGTGCGTGTATGTGTATATGTGTATGTGTGTGTGTTTGTGAGTGTTTATATGTGTATGTGTGTGTTCGTGTGCTAAGCTCGTTTGCAAGTGTGTGTACGTGCGACTGTGTGTATGTTTGTTGGAGTATGTGGATGTGTGTGTGTGTGTGTGCTTTGTACAAGAGTAAGTGGAAGTATTTAAAGTCATTTAGAAGCCCATACTATCAAGCGTGTGATATTTTTAATTACTAAAACCGAACCTCCCTTCACCTCTATTCTCTCCGCGGAACCGCCTTTAGGGATTTTATCGCGGAGTTTGTGAACAACGTTAGTGGCTAAATTATTCTAACAATTTTCTCCAAAATTGATATTCCCCTCTCGATATGGCTGCTGTTACAGCTCCTTGAATTTAAACCCGTTATTTAAATGTCCGGAAGATTTTCAAGTTTTCAAAAAAATTACTATATTGCTTTTGAATTAATTTTGTTGTTCATTAGTATGAAGTACGTTTAAGGGAATGATGCAAGGCTCGTGTTCGTTGAAAACCGTTTCAAAATGTTTCGAAAATTGTGGAAGTTCTAATGTTTTCGGGGTCTTTCAACTACTAAAAAATTTAAAATGGAGATTTTCTCCTAATGGAATTTGTTCTAAAATGATAATGTGAAATCTGTTAAAGATAGATTTTAAAATAGGGTTATGATCATAATTTCGTCAATTTGAGATCTTTTCTAAGGTCATTATGAATAAAAAATCGAATAAATACTAATGATTTTGTTACATACTGAGGCTCACTTACGTTTGAAAGATGTGATATTAGTAGCAGTACGTTCTGCCAACCAACATGATTAATGACATCAAAAAAATTCAATGCACAAAACTACGTTCGCTTTCTTCATAAATATTGTTAATATCATTTTATAATATTAGTCTTTATTTATTATTATTGTTAATTTTATAAACAATCATGCATAAGATGGAAACCTCCTTAAACCGAAGTATGTTCTCCTCCCGATCGATTTCGGCTTACACGCATTTTACTGTTCTTCGTTTGACAAGAGTTGGGTCCATCCACATCCTTCCACCATTACAATTATTCAATTGACACCTTCTTCACCACAATCACGTCTTCTTCGTCCAAACAAGCCTTGCAATTAAAGCACATACAAGGGTATAACTAAACATTATTTATTGAGAATCTTGCATTCAGTAATTGTCTATAGGTAACGAGGGATATATCAACTATGAAGAAACGCTGTTACGGGCGATATAGAAAATACAAAGTGACCTAGTTTTAAGATTTTAAAATCTGTAACAAACAATCATCTTCATTTTTCATAGAATGAAATATATTTAGAAACACATCATTGAGATATAACCACAAAAAAGGGTTTTCGTTTTTGAAGTGGAGACAACCGTGTGGCACATGTATTCCTTAAGTAATAAAATTAAAAATAATAATAAATAAAGAATAATATTAGCCGATCAGATGGCCGAGATCGCTAAGGCAGTAGTGCCGGAGTGGTTTCGGACCAGAAGATCGCCCGTGCGAGTCCCGCCTCGGGCATGGAAGTATTTGTGTATGTCTGTATGTGTTGTCCTTTCACCCCCATTATCATCATATCATCATTTCATCTTCCATACCCCCAGGGATAACAACCATGGGGGATAAAAATCGGATCCAGCTAAAAATGCTGGTCCCCCCAAAAAATTGTCGCAAGCACCTGCCACCGTGATAATAAATAAAAGCTGAGCCACGGTAAATGCAGGATGCTTGCATGCGTGGTCCTAGTCGGCCGATTAGCGAAAAAAAAGAATAATATTATAATAATGATATTAACAATATTTATGAAGAAAGAGAACGCAGTTTTGTGCATTGATATTGTTTTGGTGTCAATAAATCATGTTGGATGGCAGAACGTAGTGCCACTAATATCACATTTTCAAACGTGAGTTAAGCCTCAGTATGTAACAAAAACTTTACTATTCCTCTCCGGCTAGTACGTGAAATGCGAACTAGAATTATATGTCAGCTTCAGGGGCGTTTCCCCCTCCAAATACCATATCCCAATACGTCCGAACTATTGGTAGGCTCTGGCTAGTCTCCCGAAGTACCTGGTAGTGTGCGTGAAGGGGTGTGTGTGTTTAAGGCGAAAGGGTGAGAAAGAAAAAATAAGGCGCTATCAGTGGCTCTTCTGTTAGAACATAACTCCGGCATGCGCCGGGTGTTGGTTGGAGAAACCATAGAAAACTATTGTCAGAAAAAACAGACCACATGAATTCTTTTCCAGCCAATGGCAGAACTCAACTTGGCTAGACTATGGCTGGTGCCGAAAATCTGCCACCTGGTGTCGATGTTAGGACCTTCAGAACTAAAGAACTCTCTGTCAGAAACTCGACAGTTCTTGTTACTCTGAGCCAAATAAGCGGTGAAATCATAATAATTTCTCCAAAAATATCTATATGATTCAACTGAAATATCGGTATTATAGTACGAAAATACCAGTAAAATACCTTTGAATAGGGGTATTTTACCGTTATAGAAGTCGGACAAAGGTAAAAATATCTAAAAATACCGGTATTTGATGTCGTATACCGGTATTTTTAAAGGCATTTCAAATAAAGTGTAATTGAGGTAGATATTTTTATACCGATATAAATATCATTGCCACAATAATTCGGTCCCTGCTGTAAAGAACAGATTTCATTAAGGAAAGAATCGCAATCTTCAATATTTTAGTTAAAGGAAGACGCCGAAAACATGCAATTTTGCAACTTCCGAAATATTAGGGATTTTAACGAAATTGGGATCTACATCATTTTTTTAATCGTTATTCTTTCGAAAAACAAAATTTAATACAAAATTAATAGCATTATTTCTGAAAATATGTTAAGTACACCCAAACTTAAAATGTCAGTTTCAAATTGCAGGAGCAGCGATATCAGCCAGATCTTTTGAGAAATATCAAGTTTGGAGAAAGTTGGCTGAACGGTTTAGCCGCTAGCGTTGATTACAGACAGACAGAGAGACAGACAGACAGACATACTGACAGGCAGATAGGTAGATAGAATTCCTGCCATCAATAGATTTTTCCAATGACCCTCAGAGGATGTATTCTGCATAACGTGAACTGCATAATATTAGAAAAAACAATTTACTGTATATGGGAGCAGGATTTATACTTTTTCGTTACCAGAAGAAGACAAGAGTTTTGAGTCGAAAATTCGCCTTTTCCGGCAAACTATTACCAAACTGTTAGGAAGTAAGGAGAGGAAGTAAAACGATTCTCCAGCGTGCGGCGATGGTGTAACGGTGAGCGTATCGGACTGTTGTACCCAAGTTGTACCCAAGTTGGCGGGATCAAACCCGATCGAAGCCTTCGTACGCCTTCTTTCGGAGTGGAAGTAAAGCCGGCTGTCCCATGTTAGTAGATTTACTTGCATGTAAAAGATCCTCAAGCCTAAATGAAGCCTTTGAGTTAAATTCAATTCGCCTGTTTCGTCACCCAAGAAATACCTCCTTCCTCGGTGAAAGGAGCGTAGCGAAATATGCGTGGTCAGACGGAAGAGCGGGCCTGATGGCGTGAGTCTCGCCCCGTACAATAATTCAATTAATTCAATTCAATTCAATTCAACGTGATACGCATGTCGCCTCACCGGGAGCTCATAGCGCCCCCTCCACGACAGCCTTGACTCGCCGTATCGCTCGGCGCTCGCCCTTCCGCACAACGAGACCTTCAGAGCTGCGTCTGCAACCGCCGAGGACAGATAAGGGCCTTCCTTCTCTGCTGCGGCCTAAAGGGCGAACGGCCGCGCGTCGGTTTGCACGAGCGTCGTTTGGGGCGCCATCGCTCGTTCAGATGAACCGGCTCACTTGAGAGGCCTCTCCACGCGACAGAGCACGTTAAGGAGCCTGTGTTCGGTTCTCTGCTCATTCCCTGGTGAGTGCATCCGTTATCGTTAATTATTCTTAGCCGCAAAAGACGCTATTTACGTAAATTGATTTGCTGACATGATTAAACATTGCACACTTAGTTATTTGTTATTTCTTTGCTCCCAAGTTCAATGCGAGTGCGATTACTTATTTATTGTTTCTTTTCCTTTCCCTATTCTATACAACAGAAAGAGAAAGTATTGGAATCATCTTAAGAATACGATCTCAAATATCGATCTTAAAAGCAAAAATTTTAATAGTCATAGTTCTAGTCGTTTTTGAGAACGATGAAGTAAAAGTAGTTGCCAGCACATGATAATAGGACGTTTCTCTAGCTTTAGCCCAAGTTTCAAATAGTCGTTCTATTCCGCACGGTCTAGCGTGTAAAATGTTGTCGGAAAATGAAAGTTATTGTAAGGATTTTATGGAAAATTGTGTCTACTTTAGTTTTGTGTTGGAAAATAATTTCTATAAAGCGCAGATATATGAAATTAAGTACAAGCAAAAAACCGAAAATAGTGCAAAACGTTTATGATTTTTTTGCAATTTTCTTTGTAAAGCCGACATTTCGCGAGGTGTCTAACTTCACTTTTGAATTCAGCACCACAAAAGACACGTAGGTCGAGATAGAAAATACTTTCAAATTGTTTCGTGGACTGATTACCTAGTGACACTATTAACATAGCTTGCGAGAAAACTACTATTTTTGTGCTTATATCCTGAATGTACTTTACAATAGTTTATTATCGAGTCTTCTTAAGACTGAATATCACATGACATGAACATCACATGCCTTGGGTCAAAATGAATAAATTTACAATTCCAAAACTTTGCTGTAACTTTTTAAATTGACTTGGAATGTGACGTAGGCGCCTTGACACTTAAGTCCCTGAATTTATCTTTCGAAATAAGACACTGGTACACCGTCTGATGATGCACAATTGCCATAGGTTTTTTGCCGGACCCATCCACTGATAGAAAAATTCCAGAACGCTCATAGGATTTTTATCAAAACAAATTCTGAAACAAGCTGAGGCAATAATATTATTAATAATAATAATAATAATAATAATAATAATAATAATAATGGCAAAACTGGATGAAAACCTTTTTACCAAATATCAGCATACATGTGTTTAAAGTAAATATTGTAATTAGTGTATTTTTCTACGACAGGGAATTGAAGTAAATTACTACGTCACCAAAGCAGAATAGAAGTGACACTTTTACTGTTTAAGGAGATAATTTTATCTCGCCAGGAAGATATTTTCTTCCCTGCTTATATTCCATTATATAATATGACACGCATGTATTTTAGTGCAGTCGATAAATCATTTTACCTTAGAAAAGACAAGGTAAACTTTTTTGTTTATATTCGTATTAGTAAGAAATCCGTACGTTTTTCACTTCGAAATACTGCGTTAGAAGTTTTGGCAGCCAAAATACACGAAAAATGCGTGCGATTTTTGGTTTTTGAATAATACGTTTTCAATGGTTGGTCTTCGTGCAAAAATGGTTATGCACAATTTAGAGCCACAATATTCGCTGCAAATTCGCTTTATATAGACATAGCAGTTTTTAAAATTTTACTAAATTTTCCTTTTTATTCTAAAGTTGTCCTGTTACTGATGGCTTCTTCCATGTAATATTTTGAATTCTTATGTTTTTTATACTTTCTGAGATTAAACTCAGAACTTTCAAATGTGAATTAGGGGATTTCTTACAAATAACAACGCACACAAAATTTTAAAAAATCTCTCGTCTTGTGTCAGGAGGTTCTCCATCGAGTGCACTATTTAGAGAAAATATTATTAACAAAACAATAAATTAGAATAATTATAAAAATTATTGCTTATTGTTATGAATTATAAATGTATTTTTTTAATCAGCATAACATTAGATGTTATTATATATTCATTTCTACTTATATCTAATGCTGTAATTGATGTGGTAGGACCTTACGTAAGTTCATTAGCAATGTTTGTAATGTTTTAATAGAGTTTTCAATGATCAGGTACCTCTCGGCTACGATCGTCGTCTTATAGACTTCATGGCGTTTTTTGTTGGTTATAACACTAACCCCTACACTAGGCAAACCATTGCCGACGTCAATTTTAAACTTTGCTGGCATCAGTCTTTAAATTTCTTGTAGGCTGCATCATATAATATGTGGTAATGAATTTTCAAGTGCTTCCTTAGCAGCATCAACTATACATTTTGGTTCTACAACTGACATTAATTAATAGATTATATTGTTTATTAACGGTTTAATAACTGAAAAGGGAAACTTCAAGTGTTATGAATTATGTTCGTCATGCAAGTATTGTTTCATTTATTATATTTTAATATTTTGAGACAAAAAGTATTGTAAACATACAAAAAATTAGTATAAACATCTAAGGTGAGACTATGATTTTTCTCTCAGTGTACGTAGATGTTTCCCTCGGACTTCAAACTACAACTCATGAAAAATCACGCTTACTCATATCCCTCCCTTAGTACGTAATCTTTTATTTGAACATTTTATTTGCAGTTTCGCCTTAACTGAACAAAAATTGTATCTGTACGAGGAGCATCCGGAAAGTAGTACCCATTTCGGAATAAGAAAAAACTAGTACTTTTTAACAAATATTAATGTTTTATTCGTAAAGAACAAACTTTAAACTACTTCTCCACATAGTCACCTCGCACATTTAAGCATTTGACGTAACATGTGACGAGTTTTTGTATCCCAGCTTCATACTCCTCTGCCGCCAGTGTATTGAGATATCCAGTCACAGCTGCTTTCAGTTCTTCATCACTTTCAAATTTCTTTCCTGCCAAAAAGTGCTTGAAACATATGAAAATCTGAGGGTGCCACGTCTGGGCTGTAAGGTGGATGGTTGAAACGATCCCATTTGATTTGTTGCACAAGTTGTTCTGTTATCCGAGCCGTATGAGGCCTGGGGTGGTTTTGTATTCGCACGTAAGCATGTGAAGGACCCACCTTGCACACATCTTTGCATACTGAAAGTGGTCCTTAACAAGTCCATGAATAACTGCTCATGAAAAAATTACACTGATCTCATCAATTGCCACACGCCGATAGGCCCTCTCGAATTCGTTACTTGAACTCAGCAGTTGGTCCATATGACGGACGGTCGGCGGGAACTCTCGTCATCATGGGTCTCTCTCTGCCAAAGCTGAAATTACGACACGAACGCCGAACAGATGAGTCGTCCAATACGTTCTCTCCACACACTTCCTTCAGTTGACGATGAATATCGCAACGTTTCACATTTCTTGTGTTGAGAAATCTAATCACAGCCCTAATTTCACAACTGGCGGCGTTTTCTATTTTCTTGGACATTATAAACGCTCGCAGAAAGAATTCAGTCAGTCCCAGCGAGGCTTAACATGGCACACAGGCAGCTGAAATACAACTGAACGTGTTAGAACTTGCCCAGCGGCTACTCTCCTCACCAGCGCTCCACACAGCACAAACGGTACTACTTTCCGGACGTCCTACTCAATTTTAAAATAAATATCCCGTGTTGTGTATTCCACTTTTTGACTTCTTCATGGTGGCTCTCCTATGACATTGTCTTGCCGGTAATTCAATTCAAATTTGTTTTGTGACCGCGTGAAGTGCTCTGTAAGTTCTCTTTTCGCAATTTGAAGTGTAATGTCATATTTCAAAATATGTCACATGCAGAAAGAGACATTCAAACTACCTTGCTCATTTTCCGATCATTTTCATAATCGTTGCATAAATCCTTAAGTTAAATCGCATCCAATAACTCGAGATCACTTCGCAATTTCACATCAGATAATTATTGTATTAGTGCTTGCTAAACGGTCTTCTCCAGTCGAGAGCTTGAAGCATGTCCCGGCTTCTGAGGAGCTCCGCTGGTGGGAGATACCTGGTTGGGGAAAACATAGCAAGCCGCGTGTGGGACAGCGCCGCCTCTCGCCATCGATCGGCACAGGACACCGAAAACTCACGTGATCAAAACATGCACTACAATTGCGGGACAAATGAGCAACGTAGGTGACGCGTCTGTAAGCACGAAATAATGAAGTGGCGACGCAGGCTTCCGTGGCCGGAGTCTGCGTCCGCTTGACTGATTTGGAGACCCCTCTAGACTCAGATGGCAGACTCAGTTTCGGCAGCAATGCCAATATTTTCGACGCAGTACCAGTTGCTAAGGAGACGGCAGCAATGCTGAATCTCAATTTCAATTAAATGACCACCTATATTTCTAAGAGTGAAAATACTGGTCATTCAGTGTGATATTACTTTATAAACACTGAACATACTCCCGGGCTTTATATTAAGAGAATTGAAGAGTGTAAACGTAAATAATATTGTTAATTTAATTTTAAAAAATGTTAGTATTAGTTGTTATAGGGTTAATTAACACATACAGTTTATAGAATGTCAGAATATTTTTTCCGTTGAATTCTAATTTTTTCCTTAGTAATATAAAATTTAATGATGTTTTTTTTTCCTTAATTAAATCTGTTCGTAAAAATGTATCTTTAAATAAGATCATGTACATTTTTTAAAACAAAATTAGGTTTCGTATAAATATTGTTTGATGTGAAGGCCATTTTTATCTCTAACGCAGCTCCAAACTCTTAATTTTTTCTCGAATAGACAAATGTACTCTTAAACATACGACGTTTGTGCGATTTTCTTGGTATTTTTTAAAATTGCAAAAGTTACAATGCAAAAAAGTATATGCTGTTGCAAAACCACTAGTTTCCTTTCATAAGATTTTTGAGGAAATTGTTGATGTACACCGTGGAAGAATCACTGGCCTATTTTTTAAATAAAATTACAGTATAACCCCACTAATCCGAACCCGGCAAATCCGTAATTTGGGATAATCCGAACAAATTAGAGGAAGAATAGAGGAAAAAATAAACGAAATAAATAAAATGCATATTTGTAGTCTAAAGAAAGGAATTTATATGGTTTTGTAGAACTGAACAACTAATTATTGAATCAAGTTATCGAAATGAAACGTTTATTGCAATAGTAAGTACGGTGTATATCACATGTTTATGTTGTACTTAGAGGAACTAGCAAAATCGATAATATTTTGCCGTAAGTAATCAGATCTGCTTGTTAATTCGATGTGATGATGTGATCGCAGTTGAATCTATCACCGAACAAGAATACTACCACACGCAACCGAACTCCACACAAAGGCGGAAAGAAATGAAATCAAAATAACTCGTTTCCTACAGCTGACCGCGAGAATACCCACAATGCATTGCAAAATCGTTGCCAACCGCGCAGTTTCACGACTGCTCGGGAATCATGGGATCTGGATTAGCTTCAAAGTCTCAAAACGTTGGTGAAACGCACAGGGATCATGTCGGCCTTGACTCCGCGGATCAGGGTCACGAAACATGGATGAACTACGAATGTGATCCTGGTTGGTGAAACCGGCCCTATATGTAGGCTTTTTTCAGATAATCCAAACATTTTCGAATCCTAAGAGACCATACCCCCAATTAGTTTGCAAGTTCCAAGGTTCTACTGGATATACTGTTTGAAATTTCTGGTTCTCGAACTGCGAAAATTAAATGAAATATAAAATATTTAAATTAATATACTCTTTATCGTTTTAATTGTGGCGATTTTTTCAATATTTTATTACGGAAAATTTTGAAATTAGTTTTTTGTTAATACAGGCATTATTAAATTATTAGCGGTGTAGAAGCAAGGTAAATCTTCTATTGCGATATCATTGACTCACAAACGTGTTGATCCGATAAAAAATCTGTACTTTCCCTTGAACATTACAACTCTTTCCCTATTCTACGTAAAGAAGGAGGTACTTTTCCTGAGTGTCAACATTGATTTTTAATGAACTGTTTGTCATCGAATAATTGATAGGTACGAACTCATATTAATTTAAAAATACTTAACTAAGTAATTAAATTATATATTTGGTACATACATCAGAACCATACTGTAGCTCCCTCACAGTATTGTAGTTAACTCACAAACTAGCTGTGGGAGGGAAATTGACTTATGTGATCCTCTTCAGAAACATGTACCAAAAGTCGCCTCTGCTTCCTGCTGGTTTGAGGAAGAATATCAAACTTGCAGCTGATAAGATAAATTTTACCAACAAACACACTGCACTTTCTTGTATCTGAAAATGAGGTGCGCAGGGAGTGAATATAAAATAAATTGTGTTTAAAAATGTATCTTCTCAATAAATTCTAGTTGTAGGAACATGCTGACATTTTTAAAATGCTTTCAAATTTCGAAAAATCAGGACTTTCAATGAACATGAGGCCTGCTCATTTCTATTAAACGTCTTTTACTTTACTCTATCTAAGGTCTAAATTTAGTTTAAAAAAGTGGTGCCGTATTTAAGAAAAAATACTTTTAAAAAATGCCAATTTTTGAGAGAAAATTTCTCAAAAAATATTCATATTTTGGAAAAAATTGAACCTGACCTTATTTAAAGATTCCTTATTAAAGAACGCATTTCATTAAGAAAAATGTTTGCCTTCGTAATTGGAAGCTGTAGGAAGACTCCCCAAAAAATTGGACTTTTGCAATTTTCAAAAATTAGAATTTTTAACGAAGCACATTCTTGTACCATTCTCTTAAGAGCTTATTATACGCCATCCCATATCAAAATCTAATTTTAAAAACTTGACGCCGTTTTTGGGATAAACAATTAAGGGAAAACATTTCTTTGTCTTTGCAATCGTAGTTGCAGTAAGAGCGCCGAAATTTTTTTTAAACTTTCGCAGTTGAGTAAAAAATCGGAGTTTTCAACAATGATGAAACTTTTCCTACTTTCTTCTACCTGTCCTTCACATCATCCAACAAAAAAAAAATGTAATGAAAAATATTCGAGTCAGATTTTTGAAAATACACAAAATATCCCAGGTCTTTATTTAAAGTGTCTCGCACAATGAAAATAATGGTTTCAAATTCATGGTACCGCGACATCAGTCAGATCGATTAAAGAATGTAAATTTTGAAGAAAATTGGCTCTACGGTTGAGCCGCTAGTGTTGTTCACAGACGGATTGACTGACAGACGGACTGACAGACATTTTGCTATCAATCGATTTTTCGGTATCAAAGAGCCACAAAACATGGATTCTGTCTACACCAATTGTTAGAGGTTTTTCTAAATTGAAAAACTGGATTTATCCACTTTTTCGTTACCAGAGCCCTGTAAAAATAAACTTTCTGCCAATATATTGCAGTTTTTTTCGCGTAGCATTACATAACTTCTTCTTAGGAAGGACCTTCTTAAGCGAGAAAGTAATATTTCCACAAAAGTAATTATTACTTTCTCGTATACGTACGTAGATACGAAGTAATATACGTAATATAAAAAATGATTTGTAATGCTTCGGAAAATCGATTTCAAGATTTTAAAAAATACATGATTTGAAGTCCCTAATACAAAAAAGTGTTTTTTTCAAAATCTCTGTCCGTCTGTTTGTCTGTCAGTCCGTCTGCCTGTCCGTCTTTCTGCCCAGAAGTGTATTCGTCGGTTTGTCTGTCTGACTGCCTGTCCGTCTGTATGTACGTCTGTTTGACCATCTGTCTGTCCGTTTGTCTGTCCGTTTGTCTTTCTGTCCAAAAGTATGTATGTCTATCTGTCTGTCTGACCGTTTGTCTGTCCGTCTGTCTATCCGTCTGTCTGACCGTCTTTCTGTCCAAAAGTATGTATGTTTATCTGTCTGTCTGTCTGCATGTCTGTCTGTATGTCTATCCGTTTGTCTGTCCGTCTTTCTGTCTGTCTGTTCGCCTGTCGTCATCTGTTTCTCTGTCCCCCTGTTTGTCTACCCTTCTGTCCGTCTAACCATCAGTCGGTCTGTCCGTCCATCTGTGCCCGAAAAGCGCCTAAACCGAGCCTACGAAGGATGGTTACTCTTGGGTTGATCTGGGCCGACTCGATGCACAACGATTGTGAAAAACATTATTTAAAAGATACGGTACTGTACATGAAGCCCCTGGAACATTTTTAAAAAAATATCATTAATTGCTCCATTTTTTTCTTTAAATTTCTTGTTAGAATGGAACAAAATATAAAGGTGGCAACTTTCAAATTTTCAATTTTTTTAGCTTATTCCTACATCTACAAAATCAAAGATTTTGTTCCGTAATGTAATTTGTTGTCTCCATTTACTTCATTAAATAAGACCATGTATATTTTTTGAAACCCTCGGTAGATATCGCATAATATGCGCAATTTTAAAGAATAACAAAATCAAGATTTGTTCAAAAATGGCTCCATTTTTTATTTCAAGTGTTGGTAGTGATAATACTAAATGTACTCTATTACACGACATAAGCGCCAAGTTGCTCTATTCTATATGAATACTTCTTACAAAAATGTAATGTTTGACCTCTCTCTGTCTGTTTGTCTCTCTGTCTGTCTGTCAGTCTGTCTGTCTGTCAGTCTGTCCGTCTGTCTGTCTTCTGTCTGTCTCTCTCTCTGTCTCTATGTCTGTCTGTCTGTCTCTCTCTCTCTCTCTCTCTCTCTCTCTCGTAGTAACATTTACATTAGCGGCGATATGTTGACATTATTTATGAGTATGTGCTTTAAATAATGTAATCTATAAAGTTTCTTGAAAACACAACAGTTTTTCGTGAAAATGAGCTCAAAATTTCGCATTTTCAGACACGCTCAAATGCCATTCTCTCAAAAACTGCTCCATTTTTTTTTCAAATTCTTCGTAAGGATAGTGATAATTTAACTTCTTAAGATTAAAGGAAATTCATTTTGCTCTATTCTTTGATTTTTTTAATTACACAATAGTATTTTTCTTAATATATCTCTCACACCGTTAGTACGCACATATCCAGCAATTTGTATACATTATTACAGTTTTGAATAAATGTGCTTAAAATGTCTTTAAACCAAGTTTTCCGAAATCACAAAAGATTTCTTTTAGAAAGAGCATCAAATTTCACAATTCGCTAGAGTTAAACGACTGTTTCTTAAAAACGGCTCTGAATGTTTCAACGACTATTTTCATATAGGACAATGATTTACTCCTCTTGAATATTACAAAAATAATATTTCGAATCTACTGTTAGGAAACCGAAAAAATGAGAAACCCCCAAAAAATGTGTTGGACGGCGACAGATGGCAGCTGGTAAGAGGATGGGGCAAGCTCTTACAGCAACCTCACAAGGAAATTAGAAAACAACTACGAGGTAGGCTGTGCAATTCAGTAGCACCATTAATTTTTTAAATATATTAATGTTTATGATTTTAAATCATAATCTATAATACTCCTGACATCTAAAGGAAGATAGCACGTAAGTTTCATCGCTATTCGTCCATTACGTTCAGAGATTGTCGCGCTATAACGCAACGTCCTTATGTTATTATATTCCTATAGATATATTAATTCGTAGCCATTGTAAATAAATCAATCAAGTAGTAGCAACATAATGGCATACACACAAGGAAATTTCCATTAATTAAAATCGAGATCAAAAAGCTGCCACGTTTGGAACAGTAGTTTATGTAACTAGTTCATGATGTTAAAATTTATTGCATGAGTACGTGTTTTGAAAACGAACGATACTAGACGAAAATTTGTACAAATATAATAAAGAAACATCATAATCAGTTGTTTCCGGGCTTGAAGGCCGTGGTCCAATGAAGACTTGTCCATACGTTTCGCCTGCAACTGTGGCAGGCATCATCAGTGGCGTTGTTGGCGGGGGCGAAGTATCATTGTTGGCAGCGCCGCGTTGACTGACGCTCCCGCGGCTCCGGGGCCTGTATTCATAGTGAAAGGCGAGGTTCGCGCGCTCGCGTCTGATTGGGTCGCGCCACCTATTCTCGGGCCTGATTGGGCCCCGTCAGCGGTACAGGTTAGCTGCCGAGTCTTGGTCGTACTAAGTGCCGGGTACCATGTACTGTTTAATTTTTCTCCTTCTTCTTTTCTGTTGAAATTGTTCTTATGTTTGTAAATCTCGATGGCTTCCATTTGGAGACTCTTGTAGTAGTGTGTGGTGGTGGAGAGAATATCCGTCGCTTCAAAGCGCATGTCGTGTCCGCGTCCCGACAGCGCATGATCGGCGACTGCTGACTTGTCAGTATGTCCTAGACGGCAGTTCCTTTTGTGTTCTTTTATACTAGTATTAAAGCTTTGAAGTTCATTATATATTTATAAGAGATTCAAAGTTAATTCTTGGAAAAAAACTTTACGTATTGTGGCGTCACGGTTATTTGACGTCTGTGCGAATAAACGGTGTTCGGCTGTTCGGCTTGCCACACCTTCCCAACATTCTCTCGCTGCAATTGGGTGAATGTTCGTGTCCAAAACGGACAATACTTCATAACCTTTTCAATAAGACGCCATTTTATGAAGGATTTCTTGTTTACGAAAAGGGTCGTTTATAATGCTGGCATACAAAAATGTACAGTCGGACACCCACATCGAATCTAACTGTTCTTTCAATAAAATTCGATATGTGACTCCGACACACAGAAATAATTACAAAGTTTTAACAAATGATATTAAAATATTTCTGGAAAAATTGAGTAAAATGGAAAATTGAAACATTAAATAATTACCAAATGTTTTAATAATTCGTACCAAATGTATATGAATAGAAACATGAAATGACTATGTCTATTTTTGGTAGCATCCAGAGATTTTCGTTTCCACATTTCCCACACATCCTAAGCCCGTAACAGCAAACTGAACCCGCGCTGAACTGACGAAGAAACACTGAAGTGGAGAACTATCAAACGAAGGAACATGCGATTCAGATCGCCTTGGCTCACGCATTCCCATGACTGACAAGTTTCCGTGAGAGTGATAGCAGGAATGAGGTACCTTCAAGTGAATACTGGGATCTGGGCGTATTAAGTGTATAAACATTTGTTCAATAATACAAACTTCCAGAAAGAAGTTATATTTTTCGGCAGTAGTAATACATTCCTTCCAGTGGCTAATCGAGGATGAGGGGTATGGGGGATTTGGGGAGGTGGCATGCCCCTCTCCAAAAGACCCAGAGGAAAAGTTTGTTTCCTTTTTTATTTGACAAAATTTACTTAAATATGTATTTAAGTTAGAATTATATAATTATTTAACAAATTATAATGTGTGGTAATAACAAATACGTTTATTATTTAACAAAAATCTATGATGCCTCTCCAAAATTATTGGCTGGATCCCCTGACTCCTTTCAAATTAAACACTACTATTTTTTAGAAACACATTTTATAGTATGTACTGTACATTTTTTCACACAAAAAGTCTAGTCAGAAAATGAGTTTGATATACAGAAATAATTTTCGATACATAGAAACGTTTTTAAAAGAAATTTTCAAAGAACAGAAAATTATTCGATTTGTAGACAATTTCGATATATTGAAGTTCGATGTATGGAGGTCCGACCGTAACTTTCCTGTTGCAGAGTACAAACATGGTGTGTTGTAGCGGATGCAGTCCCCGGTCAGGATGTCTGAGCATCGCCTGCTTGTATCTGGTGAGTTAACGTGAGTTATAGACACCTGTCGCGCTAGAGCGGAGAAAGGAGGGTGGTGTTTGTCTTTGCAGTATTAAATGTAACTACAAAATCAAATTCAAAATATATTTTTATTGTTAGACAGAATAGGTCTGAATTGATTGTTATGAGTGCTACTAAGTATACAAAATAAAAAAAGCGGTTCTAAACGAATGGAAGATTAATATTGATGCAGGAGAGAAAGCAGGAGTTATCTTTTTGGATCTCAAGAGGGCATTCAAAACTATTGACGTGACAAAGCTTATTGAGAAAATGTACAAATACGGAATCGAATGTGACGTTAAAAAGTGGTTTATTTCATATCTTAACAAGAGAAAGAAGAAATAAAATATAATAATATTGCCTTGGTAGTAATTAGCGTAGATTAGGTTCCACAAGGGTCAGTTTTGGGTCCTATATTGTTTATAATTTACATTAATGACTTAATCAAGTATATGATAAACATATTTGGAAATAATTGTAAAATTCAATTATTTGCTTATGACACTTATTGGAGGTAATTGGAGAACAGAATTGGAAATTGAATTTAAACGGCAGAGTGTATCTATTGCAAAACAAGATTGGTTAATGGTAAATAATTTAATAATGAATGTTAAAAGAGTAATTTTATAATTTTGCACTGTGGAAGACACATAGAAGTATGGGAAACTAAATTATTTACGACTGACTTAAAGGAAAAACAAAGGGTACACAAAATAAAATTTTTGGGAGTAAATATCGATATTATATTAAATTTTATAAAATATATAGGAAACGTAGTAAAGAAAACTGGAAAAAAGAATATTTTTTAATCAGAATTGGGCAATATATAAATGGATATACAAGATGTTTTTTATTTAATTTATTTATAATGGTCGCATAAACGTCAAAGTCTTGAGCGACCACCTGCTTGTAATACAGAATCACAGTATTAACATATAATTTATGTTGTAGGTTATTACAATTACAGGCGGTTATTACACATTCTATACATTTTTAAGGACAGATCAGACACTTGACCTGGAGGAAGGCATTAAATGGATATTCTTTATTGACACATAATCTGGGTGTGAAATAGTTATAGTAATATAAATCATAGAGATACATAAGAAAATTAAATGTGAACAACAACCATATCAAGAACAGTAATTCATATAGTAACAAATATTTACTCCGCTGCAGTATTCAGCAGTGATTAGGTGATATTCATGATTTTGTATGTACTGATTATATAATTCCTCTTAAATCCTATTTGTGTGATCCTCATATGAAACTGACTCTTGAAGTTACCTAATAGTATAATGGTGGACAGTTGATTTATTAAGTGGGTCAGTTCACTAGAAGTAAAGGCATGACTGCGGGGGAGATAAACATTACATATAGTTATGGGCTTATTTATATGATTAATCCTGACTGCACAACATTCAAGGGTGGAATTGAGGTGAAATCCATCTACTTTATAAGATAACATTGTGTACTAGATGGTTACTAGATATGTTTGCATCTGTTCTGTTACTTAAACACAAATTGTAATTATTTAATGGTGGTTTTTGGTTAATTGTATTATTCGTTTCTTGTAGGCAGATCATATCAGGGTTGCACTCGTTGATTAGTAGTATCAATTTCTCTTTTTGTGGGCTAAAGATATTTATATTCCATTGAAGAATAGTATATGCCATTTCAAGGGCAGAATTTGAAAAGAGTATTAGATTGAATCGTCAACGCTGATTTCACTGGAGCTTGAAAGTTCTCTGATTTCTTCAATTTTCTTTAATTTATTTTTTAAATTTGTGAAACATCTTTTGATATTTTTATCCGGAAGGAGGGGGTAAGTATCTTCTAACATTAGTATTAATATTTTGATATGTCGAGTGAATTCAAGAACGCTTTCCTCAATATTTATGCCATTTCTTTTTTCAAAAAGACATAAGTTGTAACCAACTCAAAACATATTTGTTACTTGGTTGAGATCATGTTCCTTTAAGTGGGGCAAGTTGATTTTCTAGTCTATCAGATTCCTTTAGCAACAGAAATTTCAAGTTTTGTTTTTTTATTGTTTTAAATTTGATGTAGTCAATGTAGAGTCTTTAGATTGATGGGCTTTATAATCCATTGTCTCTGGTGTAATCAATTGTATGTTATTTGTATTTGAGAATATTTCTTTAAGATGGGTTTGGTCTTCTTCACATACAAATGAGTGTAACATTTCTGATGTCTCAGATTTTGAACATAGACAAGATAAGGGGCGTTTGACATTTTTTGTAGGTCGGTTGACAGTAGGATATGCGGTTGAAGAGGGTTTAAGTGCTGGAAAAGAGGAGGGGACAGTTGATTTTTTTCATTAGGAATAACTTCACAGTGCCCAGAGGGGTTATCGTTTTGTTCGTTCATAGGGCAATTATTTGCAAAATGTCCGTGTTATTTGCATAGAAAACATGAAATAGGATCTGATGATGGATATATCCAGAAAACTGTGTCATATTTAATTTTCATGGTTTCTGGTACTCTGTTCATATCATCCGAATGAATGTAAATTTGTTTCCGGAAACTCAGAATGTGGTTGAACCCCGGTTCGGACATGCCGGCTCGCAGGAAGGTCATTGTAGAGCCGATTCGCATTTTAAGTTTCGTTAGCTCGCCAATAATTACTGAGTTAGGGATAATAGGACACACATTAGAAAGAATGAGTATTTTATTCTGCGTAATTAGCGGTCTAATGGTTTGCGTTGAGTTACTAATTGAAATAGTTGATTTATTGTCAACTAATGGTTTTACATTTTCCTTGGAATCGAGATAGACACATATACGGTTTTTGAAATCCTTGAGGCCAACCGTATAGTGTGGAGATTGGTAATTTTTGCCCGTTCCTGGATGTACGTTTTTACTGATATTCTTTCTACTGAGTCAATCACAATCGCGTGTTCTTTTGTAGGGGACATACCTCTCTGAGCAGCAGTTAAATATCGGTTGGTATAATCCTCATTTTCTTTACTCTCTTGGCTTGACTGTTGGATTTCACTGTTAGGGATGACTCCTTGATCAGAAGCCTTCTTAGGATGTTCGTTGAGTGAACTGAGTACACCTACGATGTTATAAGTGCGTTTTACCCACTCGCTGGATTTGATTCAGTTGATCTTATTAACACGAAAGTTGACACAACACAACACAACACTCGGCACTGTACGGCCTTAGATTACGCACTCCGAAGTCACTACAGCTTATCGCTACCGCTTGTCGCACTACGGGAGGTCGTTACTTGCCAACGGTCGGAACGACGCTGATACAAGATGTTTGATACATAAATCCAGAATTGCATCACATTTTTATTACTGTGCAACAATACTAGTTATAGACTAAAAAACAGAAATTAAAAAACTTCAGATACAACCAAATAGAGCCTTGAGAGTAAAAATTCAATGCAATAGATACACTCCAGTGCCAGATATGCTAGACAATTGCTGTCAATAAAAGAGAGAATTTATTTCAAGACTAACTTTTATTTTTAAATTAATTAAAAATTATATAATAGCAGATTTGGTAAACATAATCCAAAACGTGAAAGATAAAACAAGGGAACGAAGACAAGCTTAACATTTAGTAACTAATTTCAGTAAAACTGTACAGGCAAAAAACAGCTTATTTGACAAAATGATTTGAATTATATTGTAAAATACCGTTTGAAATAAAAAATTGAACAAATTAATGAATTAAAAATAAAAGCTATAAAATACATAAAAGTAGAAAAGTAATTTTGTTAACAGTTAAATAGAGTATTCCTATAGATGCAAAACACTTTGTTGAGCGCCGATTGTACTTCTCCCACGTACGCCAAGTAGAATTTTTATTCATTTAGTTATTTATTTTATGAAAATAAATCAAATCATAAGAATGTGATTGCAGGGTAACAATATATAAACAGTTAGAACAATTGAATAAAAGATTAAATAAAAAATATTTGAATGCATTTAAAATTAAGAAATTTTGCTTTTGTAATGCAAACGCACTTTTTTGCAACAAAGGTATCTAGCGAAAAAGTGCGTAAGTAAATCATAGTATGAAGACGCCAAAACAGAATGTAAGTTGCTTTTTCAATGTACATCAAAGCATCACTGATTTAGGAGATTCATAACACAAGATATTGGTAGGATTATTAAGGATGTGAAATTCTAACTAGAAAGGATTCAGATGATATGATCTTCGCTATTTGACTTTCTGTAAGCCCTGTTTCGATTTTCGTAACAACCTTATATAAGCCTTCACTGGCATCGAAGGGAATTGAAGTAATCGTCCTTGCAAAAACGCGCTGATTAACTTCTTATCGTTTCATGGACGTTTTGTAAGTCGTAAACGTCCTAGCGCTGGTGTTTGCGCAAGAAGGATGGAAGCCCAGAGAGGTAATTCTCGTTGCCTTTTTACAATGCGCTTCGCATCCGATGGCTGTTAGGCGTTCATACCCACTCGCACCCCTCTGCAAGCCACATGTCCAGTTGCTTCCATCCTCTCCTTGGCACATCGCAGCTCGCAGGCGAATTTCGGAGCTCGTGCGCCGTCATTGGCTCGCGGAGCCGAAACGTTGGGCTCCCATTACTGGTTATTTTTTCAGGTTCTGTCGGTTGTTGGGCTTGGCTACGGAATCTGGTACATTGAATACTACTCAAAATTTACAGGTAAGTTCTTTATATCTCTACACTGTTTATTACAATGAAATTGTGAGCTCTGCATGCTAAAAGCTTCAACGGTTTATATTTTTAGCATATAATTTATCTTGGTCCACGTAGAATCAAAAAAATTATTCACATACTTACGTGGCTTCATTCTTCAAAGTTAAACTTGAGCGTAGGAATAATGATTACGCATATATACCCATTTACATTTATTCGCCCTTACTTTATAAGAAAATAATGTTTTTTAATCGATCTTACTTTACGGATAATTTTCGACATAAAGACTCTTATTGCTGGGGCCTGGTAACAAAAAAGATAAATCTTTTCCGTACAAATAGTAAATTACATTCTGTAATATCTGACGTTGTAATAAACAGCTGGGAAGGAGTTCACGTGGTCGATGTGACTGTCCGCCACGAGGATACGTTTAGACTTCTGAAATCAATTGAGGAAAATGTGGTAAACTACCAACCAGTCATCTCCCTGGCAACCCAACTTTATGGAGCATCCAATGTCAGAATCTTGCCAGAGGTGGTTAGAACCTTTGGAGCCATGACAAGATCCACAGTCAGTGCCCTCAAGATGTTGGAGGTCACGTCTCGAGGCGATCACCTGATTATCTCGTAAGCGTTGTTAGAAGCTGGATTAAGCTCTACACACAATTTGTAAATTACGTTGGAGCAATTTAGCTTGGCTGGTAGTAAATGCAGGAAAGAAACTTCAATGTCCTGTGGGGAAGTCTAGGGAACCCAGGGCATCCTAAAATGCCTAGGAATTACTTAGTTACAACAAGTTTAAGTGGGAAATATACGATATTTAATGTACCATACAGAAAATTGTGTAGTCAGAATCCATGTTTTGTGGGTCCCTGATGCCAAAAAATGGGTTGTCGGCAAAAAGTGTATCGGTCTGCCTTAGTCAGTCTTTATGTTTCTCTGACTGTCTATATTTCCGTCTGTCCCTCCATCTGTTCGTCTTTAGTCATCGGTGGTACGTAAAGTGTTCATCTGATTTTTTCCAAAATTGATATTGCCCCATTGATCTGAACGAACTAGAGAATTTAGGAGTTTTAAACGGATACGTTTTAGAGGGTACTTTACATGTAGTTTCAAAAACATTTCAAAGATTTTCTCAAAAATGGCTCCAAATGTTTTGATGAACCTTTGTCCTCGGATAGTGTAAAGGACAATTAAGAGCATAGTGTAGGTCTCATGATCGTTGAAATTACAGATTTTTTCTAAAGTTGCGAAAATACAATTTTTGAGACGTATACAAAATACAATATTGACGATAGAAATTTTCTTAACGAAATCTGTTCTTTAAATACAGATCATGAAATAGTCATGTACAATGTTTGAAAAATATAATATATGAAATTTATATATTTTATTTTTTATGGTCCAAAACTGCTTCCAACTTTTTCTTTAAATTTTCTCCTTGTATTATATACGAGTCTGTATATATGTAGGGACGTTTCTGGTGCTAGTGCCAGTTTTGATGAATTCTCTGAATTATCGAAAGTTGCAATCATTCAACGTTACAAAAGTTGAAAATTGAAGATAATGATTTTTTTGTTTTTGACAAATTTTGTCATAAAAAAATCATTTCTTTAAATAGGTAATGTTTAATTGTCTTCAAGAAACGAGTTGTTTTCGCGAACTTTTGTGGTGAAAATAAGTGCAATTTTTAGATAAAACATCTTGTCAAGTATCGCCCGAAATTATTTCTTAAATTTGATTCTACTGATAAAGGAAGGGGCGCTTAAAAAATGGTGTTGATCTCTTGTACGTTCAAATTTCTGAATTTGTGAAAATTGCAATTACAAAAATATTGCTAGATCATGTTGCTTACAAATATTGCTTATGCTTAAAAAATATTGCTTAAATATTACTTATTAATATTGCTTAAATATTGCTTGCTCATGTTAAGTCTTAAATATATTTGAAATAGACGCGAAGAGATTCTATCGCAATCTGACTCAAAAATTGAATGGCACTGCTGTCTCTCTTCCAAACATGGCATCGAAAGGTTTGGCCTGGAATCTGGAAAGAAAGCTGATTCTAAAACTAAAACTTCTTGTCTTCAATTTTCTGTTGTAACTGCTCATGAACTTGCGAAAACAGTGGAACATGTTCACGAATTCTCGGAAGAAGACCTCTTCCAAGCAATTAAGAACATGGGAAACTGAAAATCTCTCGGGATTGATAAGACTCAGAATTTTTGGATTAAGAAATGAACAGTGTTAATTCTCATCTAGAAAAGGTTGCTAATAAAGTTTTAGAAAAACGAAATGAACTGCCGGAAGGGCTCCCACTCGGCATCACGTATTTGTTACCCAAAGCGGTAGACAGTTCTTTGGCAAAGAACTGCAGGCCAATTACTTGTCTGCCTGTAATGTACAAAGTTATAGCTGCAGCCATAGCAAACAAAATGCACAGACACCTAAAGGAACCATTTGTTGCTAGTTGAAAAGAAAGGATGTCGTAAAGGTTCTTATGGATATAACGAGATGTTGCTACTAAATAAAGTCATCTTTCATGATGGAAGAAAACGAAAACGTAATTTACGCATGGCCTGGATTGTCTCCTAGAAAGCCTTTTATAATGCACCACACGATTGGATATTGAAGATTCTAAAGATCTATCGATTTCATCCTAGACGTATTGAGTTTTGCAAGGCTTGGTCGTGGAGTAGCAGATTCCTAATCACAGGGAGTAGTAGAAACAAGAAGTATTCAAATTAAAAGGGATATTTTTGAAGGAGATTCGCTATCCCCTTTTCTGTTTTGTATTAGTTTGATCCACTATCTAGACTGTTGTCGCGCACCGCCATTGGTAGCAAGCTCTATGGTGATTTCTGAGCCGTGGTTTTGAAACCGTGGCTTTGAAGCCACGAGTGTAGGCACAAATTGTATTTCCATTCTTATTTTGCACGATAATGTAATGAATGAGAAAGTATACTTTTATAATAATTACAAAGCCATGCCAAAATTTCGTTCGGCATGAATACAGATGACTCGGTTCAAAAAAGGAAGGGAGATTCTGGCAATTTTTCAGAAATACCCAGTTTTAGGGAATAAGCGTTACTGTTACCAAATAATTAGTGAGAGGAGGCAAGGTTTAACGAAAATATGCGACGAAGAATTCACCGCATCGAATTCGAGCAAACCTCCGCGAGATTGTGGACAACTACAAGGTAAGTTTTTGTGGCCAAACAACGTGTTTTGCAGTTACTCTAGTTTTCTTAAATAAGAAATATCTACCGACATATATCATGATTAGCTGAAAATGTGATTCTATGAGCAAACGTTTTAAATATAAATATTGTTTATTCAATAAAACAATGTCTCTACTTGCAGTTCTGTTATTTTATAACGGTGACAACTTTATATTTTGTGTGTGATGTAATTGGTTTAGAGTAATGGAAATTCATTGGTCCAGTGAATAAGATTTTTAAAAAAATGTATTAAAATACTGGAACATAATCAGATATCATCCTGAAAATGTTTGAATAATTGTTAAAATTAGTGCGATTTTTGATAGTATCTTCTACAAACTATTTCTTTTTTAGAGGGCTATAAATTTTCCTTCTGAGTTAATACAGCAAGATAATGAATAGTTCCTATCGTGAGGGTTTTTTTCTGTTAGATTTGACAAATCTTAGAGATATTTTTGTATTACAAAACAATAGTAGTACATGTTAAAATTATATGTTCTTCAAACAGTAGTTCAGTAAGAGAGTTGCTAACTTAAATATAATATTCTGTCTAAGGCGTTGCCTTGTTGTTTTATTATAAAAATTGATTTAAATTTAACACCTAATGAAAAAGTTTGTTTTGAATAAAAAACAAGCAAGGTTCTTGATAATACTATACATTGCAATGTGAAATACTTGTATTATGCAAATCCGTTATATTGCAACCAAATTTCTCATTGATTTAACTTGCAAATCCGTTTTTGTACAGAATCCCCCTACGCAGCAACTATAAAACAATTGAACATCGTTATGGTTGGCTTCTGCGTTATGACGTTCTTCTTCAACGTCCTTCTCCTGATTGGAGTACTGAAGGTAAGTTTATTCTCCCTCCGCAGATATTGCTGCTGTGTGAAGTGCATAAGGTCACTCTTGGCAGGTAGTACAAGCACAGGGAAACACATGTTTTTTAAAGGAAAATATTCATTTACGATTACTGTAATGTCTCTTGGAATATAGTCTAAAGAGTCGAAGTCAAGACGACTGTAAGAAATTTACTCGACGCAGGTGTTAAAGGCATGGTGCGGGAAAGGTGTTGGTCTTGGTCTTGGATCGACACCATCTATACTTTGGTGTTGTGTGTGTGTGTGTAGATGGCGTTGACTTGACGTATGAGCTTGGTGGCCATTGACCGAAAATGCTTCCCAAAGCAGACTGAAGTGAGAAACGTTAGCTTGGAATAGATGAAACCTAAAGTATTGAACAAAGCATATTTACCTTCTCTTAATATCTATTTGTTCGAATAATAAAGACCGCTTCCTTGACACCTGTACAATATATTCCGAGAAACGGAAGGAAGAGGGTAGGAAACTGAAGTCAATGTATACTAGAAGCCAAATATGTAGGAAAGTGTTGGATACTGAGCCAAAATTATTAAAATTTGAGAGTTGGAAGAACTTTGAATAGAGTCACTTAGAGAGCGCTTTTCTCGTGCGACGACCTCGTCAGTCGCTTTGATCCTATGTAATTATATACAGATAATACAGAATATATATACGTTAGAAGGACATTAAGTAATGACTAGCGTACCCTGCGAGAACTTTTGCATATTGAATTCCACCCGTTTCCCTATCCCTCCATTTCTATATTAAGAGAAAGTTGTTAACGAAACGTGTTTATTTGATCAAAAAGATTTAAAAACGTAACTTCCAATGTATTTATAGAATGTCAAATGAAAATAAAAACAATTATAATGATGTTTAAACAAATTTCGAGTAAATATTTATGCAGTATTATAAACGAATAGTCTTGTAACAGTTCACAACACTTCCTTAAAAACAATATTTGAAGTAATTACGAAATCTTTCTTGACGCTAGCTTTTCGATTTTCTTAATAGTCACAAAACAATTAGAGAGCTTCGTGAAGTTGGCCATGCGAAAATACAGCATCGTTCCAGTACTTCCATACTCTTTGGAGTATTAATTCACTCAATTACCGACCTGAGAGGTACACCTGTGCAATGCAATTACCTAGAATGCCAAGAAATTAGATTAATTTAACATACATTTGCAGATTCTGCGCATCTCCGAATAGGTGGGGTTGTATCAAGAAGCGCCGGGCCAGCTAAATGTAATTAAATGTGTAAGACGCTCTCATCCTATACATTACGGTGAGAAGAACATTTCTACAAAACCTTTGCGACCAAAATCTCCGATTTTAAGCCCTATTCTGCCAGAGTGTTGCGTGTTGCATTTGACATGAATATTTACATGTCTTTTTTTCAACAAATCCTTCAAATTTTTAAACTAAAGTGTAATTCTCCACGTTTACGTCAAATTCTTTCTTTAGAGACCTCATTTATAAAAATCGGTTGCGTTTGAAAGCCACAAAACTACACTATCGAAATATTTAAGAGAGGATTTAATATAATATAAACAATAAAACATGCCGTACCAACTATAAATTCACGTTTGTCTAAGAAATATTTAATATATATTTCATGTAATAATAAGAAACCTATGTATTCTGATTCCAGCAATTTTTTGAATTTTTTCTTAGCACATTTCAAAATATTCTCCTCTGCTTGCTCTTGCGTGGGCTGATCTTATACACTTGGTACATTTTTTAATTATGTTTTTTAACTGTTCGTACCTGTGCAGAGATAACTGTTCTTGACTATCAAAATAACTGCAACTACGAGCCTGAGGCGCTTCGCTTTATTTTTGTGAGATGGTTGAAGTGCAAGTGGAAATTGCAATGTTATTGAAAGAGTATTACATAACATTTCCGAACAATGCAAGAAATTACTCGTAGTTTATGTTGTAGTACCTCCATTTCTAAAGGTTGAGGTTGTTGTTTTTCTAATTATATTATTGTGTTAATACAGTTCGTTCTATTTTGCAGAAAATACCGTCTTTGCTGAAGACATGGGTCGTTTTTGGGATCATGTCCTTTATCGCACCCTTCGTGAAGATATTCTTTTCCACTACCTTACAAACAATTATAGGAACTCTCCCTCTTTGTAAGTAACACATTTTTGTCACTTTCTAAGTGTTTGTAAACTAATATGGATTTTATTTCTGGCATCTTCATGCTCTCACTAAGCATTACGAATCCTATGCATTGTGTGTTTCGCGTCTTTCCGATGGCCTGGGCCTACACTTCATCCAAAGTTGTCTGGAGCTCCATAGATGTGAGTGGAGTGGGCATTTGTTATTTCTTGCGAGTGCAGAGTGTTCTGAAGGAAAATGTTGTGTTTTGACAACGTCTTTGCGGTGGCCATGTCTTTCACTGCGTCGCAGGGGTTTTAGAGCCTTCCCCCACCTTCCCAGATGTGAGTGGAGTGAGAGAATTTGTCGTTTCTAACGAGTGCGTAGTGTTCTGCAGAATGATTTGTAGTGTTTCTGCAGTCCTTTCGACTAATGAAAATTTAAATATGTAATACACCGCGGAAAACATTTCTTGATGGTGAATTAAATATTGCGAGATAGTTTTTGATATTACTAACCTTCACTAATTAATTAATATATAACTAATTATTACTAATATATTACAAATATATTACTAATTACTAATTTTTATTCTGCCCCAAGTTGGGCAGCCATTTGTGATTGTTTACGATTTTACTTTCCTGGTTAATACTATATTTATTATAATATTAATTAATTTTGCTATTTCAAGCATAACATTGTATTGACAAACCTGGTTTCGGCATATAATATTAATACTTTACCTTCTTATTTTTCTATTACGTGGTCGTGCGACTGTACAGAGCCGCAATTCCTGGACGTTCTGCTGTATTATATTGTTATTAAAAATTTGATGCCAACTTCTACAAATTATCTGACTTTTACTTTGTATGATAATAAATAGTTAACATTTATTCTGCAGATTTACATGTTTTTAGTCCTTTAGATCATTAATGATTTGAATTATCTTTACTTCATTCAATCAAAAATTCCGTATGGTATTTCTTGTGTAAATGTTTGTCAGCTTAGGGAAATGCCATCTACGCCGGTCTTCAAGATGTCTTCCCTCCGGATGCCGGCGATGGGATGTCCTGGCGATGCTCCTGCTATCGTCATAAATTCTGGCAGCGGGAGAATTTGTGAAATACTGTTTGAAAATAATATTCTACAATCTGAACAATTCAATGAATACACCGCGCGAACGCGATTTTCCCTTCCTGTCCCTCGGCCTACTCGCGCCTATCTGTCATTTTACTTCACTTAAAACAATATTTAATGTTCAGTTACGAATCTATACTGCACTAATTCCCCACGTACAGTCTATTTTACATGAATTTCCAAAATCACAAATTACAACACCAGCTAAAATGATACCCCTAAATTACAAATTATATACTACTCATAAACAAATCACATAAATAATGTAAGTTTTCCGTTTCGTAACATCAAAATGTTACCCAACCTAAGACTGCAAAATTTACACCGTCCACTTTAGTTGCCGCAAAAAGAGAGACAGTCTGATCCTAAATCACGGAACCTCGATTTTCAACGCCATCTTGTCATTTATCCGACATTATGTCCCGGGGCCATGCTTCACATTAAAATATCGCGTTCGGCCCTTCCAGCACAAAGTTTGTTGACACGTTGTTCTGACGACGTGTATTCTTTAGTCTAGACAGTTTCTGTGCCATCATTACATGCGACATTGCCAACATTATCAACCATTTTTGACAATGGCGAGTCATACTTATTTCATTGTAAATGCCCACGAATTCGATGTCACCTCATCCATGGATCCAAACGAAGCACCTATTGGAATATTTTTAGACCTTTCAAAAGCTTTGACTCATTGATCATAACATTTTACTCTCAAAATTACCTTCGTATGGAATTCGTGGTTTTGCTCTAGTTTGGTTATGTTCGCACCTTAAACAACGATCTCGGAGAGTAGAAATACCTTACTGGAATAATGAAACATTATGTACACACCTTTCTGATTCTTTGCCATTTGCATGTGGATTCCCGCAGGGATCGATTTTAGGTCCTATTCTCTTCCTACTGTATGTAAACGATATGCCCGCGACGATAGAAACGGAAGAACAGTTCTCTTTGCGGATGATACGAATATGCTTTGCTATAAAGAAACTGTGAATAGTACAATATCAGATATTTCAAATTGGTTCCGTAATAATAAATTAATAGTAAATGAAAATAAAACGGTTTCAAAGCCGTTTTCCATTTCAAATAAACAGCTCTGCGCTTCACTGAGAATCAACGGTGTGTCATTCACTGATGTTAAGGTAACAACATTTTTAGGTCTTTCAATTCAGTCAAACCTTAAATGGAACGTCCATTTAAATGAATTTAACACTTAATTAAGTTCTTTGTGCTACGCTTTCAGAATTCTTTCAAATACAGTCAGCCTACACATTGCTCGATGTGTATATTTCGCGAATGTTCATTCCCCCCTGAGATATGGCATGATATTCTGGGGAAATACATCTTATAGTTCCCAAACTTTTAGATTACAAAAACGAAATGTACGAATAATAAGTAAATCCCACCCATGTGAAACTAGTAAGTCTCTATTTATTCATCTAGGTATTTTACCATTACTTTGTCTCTTTATATATAAATCAGTGGTTTTTGTCAAAAATGACTTACTTAAGGGCGGGAATATATTTTCAGAAAACACCGTTGTCTATAACTACAACACTCGACGTAGTAATCATAATAATCAGGTGACAGTATCAACAGCTCACTACAGAAAATTCACATATAATACATGTACATTATTTTACAACACATTGTCAGGTGACATTAAACGATTAAATTCGATACAAAAGTTTAAGTCGCAAGTAAAATATTTTCTTCTGCACAACTGTTTCTATACAATTAGAGACTAAACCGAGCATCCAAAAGGAAAGTAATATTAATTTTAACAATGACATATAAAGTATTTTATGCCATTTGGATTGTATAATTGTAAAGAACCTGTAACAAGTATTCTACTTCAGCTTCTGGGTCAATGACCCCCATCTCGATCAAGTTTTGGTCCAGTTTCCCCTACCCTCGAGCAAATGCTGAGATGGCCCCTTGTTTTGCTTCTGGACATAAATGTAACTTCAAATTAACTTCTCCCCATAGAACGTCACACACAGTTTTTAACTGTTTTTGACGTAAATAAATAAATAAATAAATAAATAAATAAATAAATAAATAAATAAATAAATAAATAAATAAATAAATAAATAAATAAATAAATAAATAAATAAATAAATAAATAAATAAATAAATAAATAAATAAATAAATAAATAAATAAATAAATAAATAAATAAATAAATAAATAAATAAATAAATAAATAAATAAATAAATAAATAAATAAATAAATAAATAAATAAATAAATAAATAAATAAATAAATAAATAAATAAATAAAATAAACAAACAAATAAACAAACTAATAAACAAATAAATTAATTATTACATAAAGTCACCACAATACCAATTTCAATGCATCCAATTGTAAAGTAAACATACTTTTTATGCCCTGTATGAAATGCCTGGGGGGTTCTGGAGTGTCACAATTAGTAATTCATTATATAACAAAGACTGGTTGTATGTTGAAAGAAACGTATATAATAGTATTTAGTGGTAGTTCAATTTTATTCATATTTCTACTGTTTGCGGTAAAAGTAAGACCACAGGGATACAGGTAAACGTATGAGAATATACGTCATTCCTGTTTGATCATCTGAAGTAAACTAATATCAATATTTAAGAAAGCAGTATCAGTTACATTTAATGCCTACTCTACATTAAAATACATATTAACAGGTTTTGTGTCTAAACATTATGTAATTGATCCTTCAAAGTAATTATGAATAATGTTCTATGACACTACCGCTCGTAGGGTTGCCTCCTTATGGAAGCCTGAGACACGGAGGTTTTGAATCGGGAGGCAGGGGACGTCACAATATTCAGACATAATGAATATGATGCTAAACAGTGTTATCTAGAGATAAATATATGAATTTGTATTTTAATGACTTAAACACATTCAAGGCGTGAAATAAAAACATTATAGCGGACCGACAGAAGGAAATGCTAATGACTAGATATCGGATGGTCCTTTAGGGTGTGAGAAAGTTTTTCCCAAGACACAGAAATAGGCAAACAATGCACATCTTCTTGAAATTATAAATAAATTTGCAATGGGCACTGAATGAACACAAAACCAAATAGACAAACAACACTTTCAAATAAATCACAAGAAATGAAATCACCTCTTTAAAAACCTTTGAAATTACGAACACTATTTTTAATACTTTTAAATAGTTAATTCTTTCAAATTATCTGCATTCGATGAAAACCAATGCACGGTAATTATTTGCTTGGCCAGCAACGTTTGTAAAATGTCTATTTACTTTACTCATTCACCACAAAATAAACGAAATTATTTCTTATGCTCTATACTTTCATATACTTAAATTTTCTCATTTTAGATTGCTTGCAGCAAGTTAACACAATTACTGATTAGATCACATAACTATTTACAATGAATTTCCTTTAAGCATTTTACATGAATGAAACGCACTACACGGATTACAAGACCCCTTTTTGTTGTGTCACTCGTTGGGTTAGGATTGAGTATTTTTCCCGTAATTTTGCGTCAAAATACTTGCGAGAAAATACCTACCGTTTCATCACCACTTGTTTTAAGAAAAAAGTTCTGTGACGTTAATTCGTCATTACGTTCTATATAGCCACGTACTGACATTAAACTTAAAGCGGATTAATCCTCATTTAGCCTAGTCGGTGTTCGTCAGTCGTAGTCAGTCATTGCTTTTTATCCCTTCGGCCAGAGGCTCGACGTCGTTAGATATCAGGGGTCCCCAGACGATCTCCCGATTTATCGAGTAGTTTATCCTCTGTGACTTCAAGGAGCGTGGCTCATCAATTCGACTAGCACGCCTGCTCGTTGCAGTAGCTCACCCGAGAGACATGCACTAGGCCGGAGGAGCGTTCTTACCAACCCAATATGAAGTCGTCATCCGTTAATGTTGTGTAAACGTCATTTCATCGCATCGCACAAATTATTTATTATTTGGCGTACGGAAATTTCCAGCGAGAAGTCTGCCCTCAGGCTGCGTTCCGCCCCCTAGTTTTCGACCTAGGCTTCCTTCGAAGAAGTCTTCTGACGCGGCTCTGGAGACCTTTCGCGCAGGCGCGCCTCGCGGACGTCCCCTGATGCGCCTGGGGTGTGACTCACTTTCTCCGCCAGATGTCGCTCTCATTTAACTATATCCAAGCTATCTGGTTGGGAGAAAACGAGATCTCGTTAGGGTGGAATATTGCGGGAGGGATTTAATTTTGCCTGGCATTCGCCACGGTTCTTTTGATTGCTACGAAAGTGGCATGGCTACTGTAGATGTTCCTCCCTTCGTTCCCGCCCGTCCTCGTACCTCGGCCGGGGTCGAACCCGCGCACTGGGAATTCAGAGGCCAGTAAGCTAACTCCTCACCCTCCGAGGCGCGCAGCGCACGAAATAATCGCTCAAATATATACGCATTGCTGACACTCTACCTGTTCCTCTGTGAATTAAAATACGTTTCGCGGTGACATTGCGGAAGATTGAAGAAGGTTGAAGAAAAATATTTTCCTTTGTTTCAGTTCTGAAAATATATTTCCTGTGTGTGGTAAACCGCCACTATGAAGAACTCACGTCACAACGTGAAGCAGGTCTAGATCTTAGCTGAAGGTGTCGACTCCAAGACGTACTATTCCTGTCTTTCAGCCAAACACCAAGTAATATGGAAATTAATACATTTCAAATGCAACGCTTGGTAAACAATGAATGGAATGTATTTTAATAGTGATTATAAAAGAAGTCAGCTAGAGAGACTCACTCACTTGAATGAAGTACTCGTACATTTATGCAAACAAGAATTTAAATTTAGATTTAGATTTATTTAGTCAAAAGATAGTAAAAACTGTATGTGAGATATGGGGGAGATCTGCGCACGTTTTATTGAGTTTCGGAATCCCTTCCCATCGTTTTGACTACATATATTTGAAAGATGAGTAAAATTTAAAGATAAATAAATAAAAATAAAATTTTAAAAAAGCGCCAGATTAGCAATTTTTGAAGAAAAAAAACAAATATGTTCTTCCCCAAAGGATAAAAAACTTATTATTAATGGTAAACGAATTGCAAATATGATTTTTCTGCATTGCCAACAAAATAGTAACTCGCCCTTACCTCTACTCCCACGATTACAAGCAAAAGGAGAGTTCAACAAAACGTGCGCCTAGTGAAGATACGACCAGAAGCAAAATAAGGAGCCATCTCAGCTTTGCTCAATAGATTGGGGTTTTAGATCTGATGTTTTCATACATTTCATTTTTCATTCAAATTTACTCAATTTTTTATGTTCATCTTATGTTTTCATACAATTTTATAATTTCTCACTCTATCTATTATTAACTATATCATTAACTACCGAACAACAGTGAGGCTTTATACGCCTAATTGTTTTAGAAAGTTTTATTTCCAATTTACAAAAATAAAGCATAACTTGTATAACTTGCTGATTTATCTTCGGATGTAAAAGTCCTGTTTACATATGTTAAAATCACACATAAATAAAATGCAAATAGATCCTTAATTGTGTCTCTTCTTCCTTTATAGCACAAAACCCAAACTTCCCTCTCACTTTCTCCCTCCCATTTTTCCCTCTCTCGTTTCCCCTCCTTCTCATATCGCCCCTCTTTTGTACCCCTTCTTTTGAAAAACACTTTTCAAAATTTGGGGGTACTGAAGCCCAACTGCTATTTTGAAAATTTTCTCAAAAACGGCGCCAAAGTTTTTATTTGGGAACATTTCTGACTCCAGACGCATAAAAATTAAATTACTTCAAATCTCTCTCTTAAAGATAGATTTTGAAGATGAGTTGTCTGACGAGTTTCGTTTCACATTATTTTGAGCGGATGGACGTGTACGAGTTTGGCGACAACCTCATGAATCCATGCACCCTGCATGTCAACAGAGCTGGTGGGTGCTCTCCGATGGGGCGTGTGCTCTTGGGGTGCTAAGGGGCCCCTGATACGTGTATATACGACTCTGACGGCTGACACGTACATAAGCATCCTGCAGCCATTCATGTCCATTGTGTATCCCCACGGACTTGGGCAATTCCAGCAGGGCAACGAGTCAGTCCACACGTCCAGAATTTCTACAAAGTGGCTTCAGGAACAATCTTCTGAATTAAACACTTCCACTTACCACCAAAATCCCCAGACATGAACTTTACTGAGCAAATCTGGGAAGCCTTGCAACGTGCTGTTCAGAAGAGATCTCCACCCCCTCGATCTCTTACGAGTTTATGGACACGGTGTCAATTACCTCCAGCACTACTTCAGACATTAGTCGAGTCCATGCCACGTCATGTTGCGGCACTTATGCACGCTGGCAGGGATCCTACACGATATTAGGCAGGTGTACCTGTTTTTTAGCTCTTCGGTGTGTGTATCATACCGATTATATGGATGTACGCGATAATTTTTTTAATTTATTTTTTTAAATTTTCAATTCTGCTAATTTACAATCTGTTCACTTGGAACAATTAGTAAATGGTATACATGATATAAGTTACTATGAAGAGAATCTAAAGGGTAAGTCTAGAATATGTTCACGCTTTAGCCTATACACATGTTCACTATTGTCCAACATGTTCACTGAGTGTTGATTCGGGTGGCTTCCCAGTCTCTTCTGATGCCTCTTGCTTCTCTCCGAGATAGTCTCTGTCATTGTTGAGATGTTCAAATCTTTGTACAAATTCTTGTTGGTGACGAACCATGGAGCGTTGCATATATATCTCAGTGTTTTTGTTTCGAATCTTCTCAGGATCTCCAGGTTTGACTTGCTGGCAGTTCCCCAGAGTTCGATGCCGTAAGTCCATATTGGCTTGATTATTGTCTTGTACACTAAAATTTTGTTGTATAAGGAGAGCTTAGACCTTTGGTTAAGTAGCCATGATAATTTGCTTAATTTCAGTTGTGATTCTTTCCTCTTTTTCAAGATGTGAGGTTTCCAGGTTAAGTGACTGTCTAGATGTAAACCAAGATACCTCACAACAGTTGTTACTGAGAGTTCTGACGAGTTTAATTTCACTTTGGGACACTGTTCTTTTCGAAGTGAGAAAGTAATCTGTTGTGATTTTGCTGTGTTTATATTTACTCTCCATTGATTCGTCCATTCTTCTATCTTGTCCAGATGCGCTTGCAGGTGTTGCGATGCTCGAGTTGAGTCCTCGTCGACAGCTAAAATAGCTGTCATCAGCAAATGTAGCCATCATTGTGCGTTCTGTTGTTGGTAAGTCAGAAGTATAGATTACGTACAGAATTGGTCCTAGGATACTTCCTTGAGGGACACCTGCTGTCTGTGGCTTAAATCCAGAGAAAACATCTTGGTATTTAATTTGAAAAAAGCGGCTGGATAGATACGTTTTAAAAAATGTATAGAGTGAGTGCGGGAGTAATTGTTTGATTTTGAATAGCAGACCTGCATGCCATACCCTATCAAATGCTTGCTGTACGTCCAAGAAAGCAGCAGAGCAATATTTCTTTTCTTCTAGGCTTTGAGATATCTTGTTTACTATTCGGTGTGTCTGATCTAAAGTTGAGTGACCTTCACGAAACCCATATTGAAAGTCTGGTATTATATTATCGGTTATTGGTTTAAGCCGTTGTAAAAGTAGTTTTTCAAATACCTTGGATAAAACTGGGAGAAGACGTATGATGCAACGTCTGTAGCAGGTTTTCCAGGTTTCGCTATGGCTACCACTTGTGCATACTTCCAGAGAGTCGGATAGTGGCTCTCGCTTATAATGGCATTAAAGATGGATGTGACGAATGATAGTGCTTCCTTGGGTAATTCTTGTAATATTGTACCAGTTATAAGATCATGTCCTGGGCTTTTAGTAGGATTTATGTGCTTTTTAATGGTTTCTTCTATTTCACATAAATTGAACGTCTTGATGGGTGCTGACTGTTGGAGGGGAGCCTGTAAACTTTCTATTGCCTCATTTTCCGAAATACTTCGTTTAGCTATTGGTTTGAATACTGTAGAAAAGTGTATAGCAAGACATTCGGCCTTTTCTTCAGGACTTCGTGCCCAAGTACCATCTTGTCTTCTAATAGGCGAGATGTGTTGTTGTGGTCGATTGTTTTTTTTTGTTGCTTTCCACAGTGAGTAATTAGTTATAGCTGTTGGTGACAAGGAATTTACGTAATTGGAAAATTTGGTGTTTTGGTACTCCTTTAGTTCTCTTTTTAGTTGCTGGGCTGATGCGTTAAGTTTCTTTTTGTCTTCAGGCTGTCTGGTGTACATATAGATTCTACGAAGTCGGCGTTTTTTAGTTATTTTTTGTCTAATGTCTTTGGGATACGGTAAGTTCTTGATTACTTCAGATTTTGGTGTTGCTCTCCAGGCAGCGTTCCGTATAACCTCTGTTAGATGTAAAACTGCAGTATTTATATCATTGCTTGATTTTAGAGGCATATTTACGCTTAACGAGTTGTTAACGTATATTCGAAATTTATCCCAGTTAGTAAACTTACTACAAAGTTTAGGTGGTGATCTGCGCTCAATAACGGTCGAACAGATGGTCATCTCTACTGGCGTATGATCGGAACTAAGGTTGTAGTTGGTTTTAATCTTGTTTGTAGCAGGTATTATTCCTTTTGCTAAGAAAAAGTCTAGAAGATCAGGCGTTTTGTTCATATCAGTGGGCCAGTATGAAGGTTCTCCTGTTGATAGTGTCATAACATTCAATTTGTTTATTGCCTTAAGTAGATTCTTCCCCCTTAAGGTATGGAGACGTGAGCCCCATTGTTGATGTTTGGCATTGTAGTCTCCGCCGGCTATGAATCTCCGTCCGAGCGTTTTTAGAAACGTAGCAAATTGATCTTCCGTTATTTGGTGTTTCGGAGGACAATAAACTGCTGTTAGGGTTAGTGGTCTACCGTTTTCTGTAATCATTACGGAGGTGGCCTGAATTTCTTCTGTTTTGTATTCGGTAAGCTCATGATGTTTGACCGTTTTACGAATGATAACGGCCGTTCCGCCATGCGCAGTTCCGTCCGGATGTTCAGTAGTGTAGATTTCGTATCCCGGAATTTGAAGATAACTTTTATCTGTGAAGTGTGTTTCAGATTTAAGCATGATATCTATGGCTTGTTCGGTGAGAATTGCTATTATCTCTCGGCGATGCTGGAGTATAACATTAGCGTTCCAGAGTAGAAGTTTTATTTTTCCCACCATTTAACGCATTTTGGATATCAGTGTAGTGATTAAATTAAGAAGGGTATTTATTTGCACGGATTGCTGTTTCAAAATGTTTTCGAATCTCTGAAAGGCTTTATCAAGGACTTGACTGAGGTCTTCTTGGTCGTTTGTAGTTCCATGATTAGAATAATTTCTTGTATTCCATACTGGTTTGGGATTCGGATAATAGATTGCATTATCATGAGGTTGCTCGTGTTTTCTTACGGATTGTGGGTTGGGATTGGAAGTGCTATTTTGGAGGGAGTGAATGGGTAATGGAGGGAAATCTGAGGCATTTGGTACTATTTACTTCTCTTTAGGATTTAAAATTGGATTTTGGAATGTTGATTTTCTATATTGAATTCTGATTTTCATATATTTCTGGTATTCTGGGCATCCTTTGTAGTTGGCAGGGTGATTATCAGAACATAAAGCGCATATGGCTGGTGCATTTCTATCCTTCTTGCAGTTCAGTGAAGTGTTCTTCACCACATTTTACGCATTTAGGGGTTTCTCTGCAGTATGACCTTGTGTGTCCGTACTCTTGACATCTATGACACTGAACGGCTGTTTTCTTTTTGTAGGGAGGTTCAAATTTTATGATGGCATTGACGAGTTTCTCTATTTTGTAGATGTCTTTATTATTTGGGCTTGGTTCAAGATCTACGAAGAAAAGTGAGAGTGGGCGTTTAGTTAGTGTATGCCGCACGTTATGTAAGTTACGAACTGTATGTCCGAGGGATTTTAATTCTGTTACAACTTCATCTCTATCAATTTTGGGATGTAAGTATCGGAGTACAACTCTAAAAGCTCTGTCTTGTTTGAGTTGATAAGTATGATATGCTGCCTTTTTTTCGTCGAGGAGCTTTATTAACAAGCGGAACGCGTCCACTGTGCGTGGCATTAGTTTTATTTCATTACTATACATTTTATATGTAAAGTCTTCTTGTTTTACTTTTTGCTTGAGAATGTCAATCAATTTTGGGACATTTGTAACGCCGGGTATAAATATGGGTGGGATAGAAAAATGTGTTTCTTTCCCCGCCGTTTCATTTTGAGTTTGATTTTCATTCATTAGAGGGGTGAATTTATTTTGTAGAGGAATCACATTTTCTGTCAATGTCGGTAGGTTAGTATTTAATTGACTACCATCACTTCGTCGTCTTCGTTTGCGTACATTTAGTTGCCATCCGTCAGTACTTGCTTCTCCGTGGTTATCAGTTGTTGACATTTCATGGTCACCTTTATCATTTTCTTAAAGCCACGACTGGTGCTATGTTTGTGGAGGGTGCCATGAAGGCTGCTGCACTGGCGTACTTACGACTAAAATGTTGTCGGGTGTTAATGAAGATGCCGTGCAGCCGTTCTGCGATGGTTGAGACCAGGGGTGTGGCTGCATTTGTTGATGGGGTTGCCATTGAAGCTGCTGTTCTGGCGTAAGCTGCGGTGGATCGGTTGACTGCATTGCAACGGATGTTGTTCCGTTGTAAGTTAATATTGCTTCACGGATGCTCTGGCTGAGGCCTGCAGTTTCATTTTGTGTTTCACTAATTGTTAAATATTTATATTGCACTATATACGTTTACATACACTTCACTGTTTAGTTATACTTGTATCCGAATAGAACTTAAAGTACACACAATAACCTACGTGTTATCACAGCGAACACTTTATCACAAGGAGCGACTCCGGCGGAGGTCTTGCCCCGACGGGAGCTGAGCTCGAACTGTACGCGAGAAATGAGCCTGTATATTTGTAATATATATATTTTTTTAATTTGGTAATATATTTAAGTTGAAATAATTCTGATTTTTGTATATTTATTATCATTTTGACAAGAGATATACTGCAGAAATTCTATGACAGTCAATATATCAATATTTTAACACTTATGTTTGCTTTTTTTCTTTTCGGTCAATCAATGTTCACGTTTTCAAAAAAAATATAGTTTTGGAGAACACCTTTCACGTACTATTTATTGGCGTCATCATATGTAAACACAAATTTAATATACTTGCCTGCAAATGAAACAAAACTTGATGATATTGTTTCGATTGAAAGTATTCTTTCAAACATTCCCACAGTAATGAGAGATGAAATTGTGGAATAAAACAAGTATAAATAAAATATTTGTAGAAAGTAAAAATTATATATAAATATAGTAGAAAGGTCTTACCAAAATATGCTATTAAAATGTGTAATATTAAAAGGATATGTTGACACATTGCCGGCCAAATTACTTCGAATTTGGCGCCTTGTCTTCATTAACAGGGCGTTTGAACAGCACTCGGGAAGATGGTATTCGTGACATTCGTTCGCACGAAAAACCGTGTTTTGTTTCGCTCAGTCTTAGTCCTTTTGTCTTGTCTTGTTTTGTATTGTTTAATTTTGTTGCTGTTTTTCTGTCTCTATCAAATTACCAAGGCACCGCCCGGTACCCAATTCGTTCATTACTTATTGCACTCGGTCATGGAACACCGACTTTTTATATCGCAGTTTCTCTAATCTCGCCTTTCGAAAACAAGCTTTTCAAAAAGCATATTCGAAGCAGGATGGCAGAATTCGCTGCTCGTCGAAAGTGACAGTCAGTTCTACAGCGTCCTGGCCCTGCGACTCGTAACCGGGTTCGACGCCCTTCGGGGGCGGGAATAATGTTGACACATTGCCGGCCAAATTACTTCGAATTTGGCGCCTTGTCTTCATTAACAGGGCGTTTGATGTTCTTTGAAGGCGTTTCAAAGGAAAAGACTATACATTTTAAACGTGGCGCCTTCGAGATAGTCTTAATTTTCTCCCAAAACCCGCGCGAATTTCTTCTTCTTTGGTGTCAAAAACATTCATTTCTTTTTGCAAGTTCTTTGAGTCGAATGCAACTTGTTATATTAGTGCGAAGTGCCACCGAAAGATCGCACCAGCTCCCGGCGAAGGTCCACCGGACTTCTCCCGCGTATATTTGCCAAAGGCGAGATGCTTAGAATTTCTATATCAGGCGGCTGATCGCCTCGTCACGACAAGGAGTGCGGAAACAAGCGTTTTGCACGTTTTCAGAATTCGACTCGGAGTGTGCCAGGCACTGTATGTAATACAATCACGTAGATAAAGGCTATGGAATTCGCAAGGAAACGGCAATTTTCGTTGGGCAGAGGTAATTGTGACAACTTCAATACTCTTTGTTTCCTTCGCCAAACAACAATACTTGTAAATTGTGTGTCATTTATTTTCCAGAACATTCTTGTCTAACGAGAGAACTACTGCGACAGAAGAGGCGATGTTCCACTGTTATTTTCATTTTTCAACAACAATGCTCTGCTCTGCTCTCCCAGCCTCTTTCAACTATTTCGCTGCCTTAACAATGGTGCCAGGAAACCCGGGAGCAATAAGTTTTGTGCTAGTGTATCTGAAAGTCTTATCTTTTGTGTTTTTTCTTTAAGTAGTGATTAAATATATAATTGTGAAATTATAAGTGACACTTTCAGTTGTGTGTATAGTGTAATAGTGGTTCTTTCAAACATCTATCTTTGTTTTGGTTAAAGAAACCAAATATCAGTGATTTTCTGTATAGCTTAAGCACTTCACAAGCTGTAAGTCCAAAATGCCTCTAAAAAGACGTCAGATTTTTGCTAAATGGCTACATTTAGATTCAACATTGACTAGAATCGAAGAGAATTTTAATTCTCTCTCAGATATAAGCAGACCAAATTTAGAATGTTTCTTGGACAGGGGTGAGGAATTATGGAAAGATATTAGATTTACAGTTGAAGATGCTATAAAGCAAGAATTTTTAGATGATTTAACCCCCTCATTTGAGAACTTGGAAAGCAGATACATGCATTTTAAAAGCCAATGTCGTTCTGAATTGGCAAAATTATCAGAAAAAACACATGTCGTTAAGCCTAGTCCTATGGGATGCTTACCACATGTGAAATTGCCTACTTTCTCAGGCATGTATGATCAGTTCATGCAATTTCATGATATCTTCCTAACGGCAGTGGTGGAAAATCATTCACTGAGCCCTATCGAAAAATATATGCATCTGCTTTCGCATTTAAAAGGGGAACCGTATATGCTTGTCAGTGCTTTAAATGTGTCAGGTGATAACTTTCATACTGCTTGGGAATTATTAGTCCATAGATACTCTAACAAAACCAAAATAATAGACACCCATGTCAAAGCTTTGCTCAATTTGCCCCAAACAAAAAGTGATTCTTCTTCTCTCAAACAGTTCATTTCTCAAATTTCCACAAATTGGTGTGGACTTAAATCGATATCACTCGATATAGATTTAAGTGAATTAATCTTGCAACATTTAATACTCTCCAAACTAGACTTCAAAACTAGAGAATCGTGGTATCTTAGTAAAGGCTCGGCACAAAGAATGTCAGGATTACAGGAATTATTAGATTTCTTAAACCATAGGGCAAATGCATTGGAATTTAATGAAGGCATTTCTCAAAAATCACAACCAAATTCTGTTCCAGCTGGAAAACCTCATCAAACAGCACCTAACCTCAGGGCGTTTGCTATAAATGTATGCGATTCCAGTCAGTGCATCTTGTGTCCAGAGAAACATCCGTTGTTTAAGTGCGTGAAATTTCAACAGTTAACGGTGCAAGAAAGATTACAGGTGTGTCGTAAAAATTCATTGTGCATGAATTGTTTGTCCAAAGCTGTCAAAGACCACCCTTGTAGCAAAGGGACATGTAGGGTATGTACTCTAAAGCATCATTCTCTTTTGCATGACCCGAATCATAACAAACAGGTAGTGAATTTCAACATAACCTCAAAATCAGATGTAGGAACTCTTGTTAAAGTACAATCTCAATCTTCCCCAGAGGAAGGAGAATGCTCTATGGTTAGTGCTGAACCGCGAGAGGCTGAAAAAGTTTTCTCTCATATGGTCTTTACTGAAGCAAAGAAATTTCGGGGTTTGTTGCCAACTGCTATAATTTTGGTCACTGACAAAAGGGGTAACGATATACCAGTCAGAGCATTGCTAGACTCGGGTAGTGAAGTTTGTTTTATAACGGAAGGCCTTGTCCAACTACTAAATATTCCAAGAACAAAGTGTCACTATTTGATACATTCTGTTAATTATCTAAAATCAGTATCAAATGGGGAAGTGAATGTAACCATCAAATCTCGGTTTAATGATTGGCAAACCGGGGTGCAATGTTTAATAGTTCCATCTATTTCATCAAAATTGCCTCAAACATCCCTTGATTTGTCAAAATTAAAAATTCCAGCACATCTCAAACTAGCAGATGACACGTTTCATTTGTCGAACAAGGTTGACATGTTATTAAATTCCTCAGTGTTCTTTGAAGTTTTCAAAGAAAAAGTATCACTACCTAATGAAATCCCTGTCATTTTGGATACCCTGTTAGGTTCGGTCATAGCAGGATGCACTAACATACAATAAGTAACTACATTCTACATTTCTGTGTATAGAATCCTAATTGCATCAAGTGTACTAATAATTCTGTCGCTTATGGTTTTTTATTTATGAGTTATTTATTCCTTAGTTATTTATTTATTATTTATGAGTTTTAGCCACACGATGCTGGCAACAAAATTGCTATTGACAAGAAGCTGTCTTCACAAAGTGAGCATTCGACATTTCAATTTAATGTAATTGCTACAACTAGATTTCTCAACGGAATGTGCTGCCTGTGATCGATGAAGGTGGTAACACTATTTCATTACTACTTCTTAACGTTAATTGCTAATTCATTCAGAATACCTTTCTTACTACCCCTTACGATAAGGAGGAGTCTCTATCTTATCAGAATCTATCAATAAGGTTCAATTATTAGCACAAGCTAATGCGTACCAATTCGATCAAGTCGGTCATTGGTATTTGCAGGGCACGTTATAAACCTTGGGTCGTGGTACGCGCCTGTCATACCACTAACGAGGGATCTCCACTTAATTACAGTGGAAAACCTGGCCACAAGTCAATTTATAACGGCTCTGAAAGCATTGGGTTTCACTAAGGCTACCCAAGAATCATTTATCGAAATAACGTGTGAGAGGTAACGTACAATTGATACCTCGTTCACATACTTTCTTACTTCCCCTTATGCTAAGGAGGAATCTTATCATGCTAGAACTTTTCAAAAAGTTCAATTCTCATCATAATCTAATACAGATCATCTCTAACAAAGTCAGTCATTAGTAAATGCAGTGCACGTTGTAAACCTTGGGTCGTGGTACGCGCCTGTCATACCACTAACGAGGGATCTCCACTTAAACACAGTGGAAAACCTGGCCACAAGCTAATTTACAACGGCTCTGAAAGGATTTGGTCCCACAGGACCTACGCTCCTTTATTATCCAATTGTCAAAAAACAACACTTAAAACGCTCTCTCATTCAAAATTGTATTTCACTTTCTGAGTTGCTGTGTAAACTCGCAGAGATCTATGAGATCCCTCAGGGGACAATATCGATTCTTAGATATTGCCACGGGCCTTGGCGCTCCCGGGGACCTGAAACTACCCGAGCCACCCCCGATTCTAGTTGTTATTTTTTTTTCTTGTTAATTCATGTGATTAAAACAGGATTAGCTAAAACACTGTTTGCAGTGCCAACTTGGAGCTCACCACTCACCCACACAGGGCGTCTACGACTCTTCACTTTTCGGAATTAAAATGACACGCCCAATCATTTTAATAAAAATTAGGTCTATCGTTATCTGCTGGTAGGATTCTTTAAATATCCAGCCAAGAAAACGTCTGAATTGGGAAACCTTTGAAAATAACAGGCTCTAGGCGCCCTGGTCTGTGTGCAAGAGTGGTGACGACAGAAGTTGCACTGTAATAAAACTCACAAATACAAAATTGCATCGATCACAGCACGAGGCAGAGAGTTCATCCTTTCTCTTTGATTATTCATTCGTATTGTCGACACACATCGCCCAGAAATCGAACAGTTTTTATCTTTTTTATTTTCGTTTTTATGGTGCATTGAAGCATCGACCAATACATTTGGTTTACCTACTCTTAATCTTAATAATTTGATCTCTTGTGCGTTTGGGGAGTTCACAGCTCCAAACGATGTTTGTTTTGTTTTGAATTTCAGGTTCGTGAATCCGCTCAGTGATACGAACTACAATAATTATATCTTAACTCGTTGTTGTGTTGTTGTTTTTTTATATTCTCTTTTTGTCTTTGAATTGGCACCGTCAATTTGGAACAGCACTCGGGAAGATGGTATTCGTGACATTCGTTCGCACGAAAAACCGTGTTTTGTTTCGCTCAGTCTTAGTCCTTTTGTCTTGTCTTGTTTTGTATTGTTTAATTTTGTTGCTGTTTTTCTGTCTCTATCAAATTACCAAGGCACCGCCCGGTACCCAATTCGTTCATTACTTATTGCACTCGGTCATGGAACACCGACTTTTTATATCGCAGTTTCTCTAATCTCGCCTTTCGAAAACAAGCTTTTCAAAAAGCATATTCGAAGCAGGATGGCAGAATTCGCTGCTCGTCGAAAGTGACAGTCAGTTCTACAGCGTCCTGGCCCTGCGACTCGTAACCGGGTTCGACGCCCTTCGGGGGCGGGAATAATGTTGACACATTGCCGGCCAAATTACTTCGAATTTGGCGCCTTGTCTTCATTAACAGGGCGTTTGATGTTCTTTGAAGGCGTTTCAAAGGAAAAGACTATACATTTTAAACGTGGCGCCTTCGAGATAGTCTTAATTTTCTCCCAAAACCCGCGCGAATTTCTTCTTCTTTGGTGTCAAAAACATTCATTTCTTTTTGCAAGTTCTTTGAGTCGAATGCAACTTGTTATATTAGTGCGAAGTGCCACCGAAAGATCGCACCAGCTCCCGGCGAAGGTCCACCGGACTTCTCCCGCGTATATTTGCCAAAGGCGAGATGCTTAGAATTTCTATATCAGGCGGCTGATCGCCTCGTCACGACAAGGAGTGCGGAAACAAGCGTTTTGCACGTTTTCAGAATTCGACTCGGAGTGTGCCAGGCACTGTATGTAATACAATCACGTAGATAAAGGCTATGGAATTCGCAAGGAAACGGCAATTTTCGTTGGGCAGAGGTAATTGTGACAACTTCAATACTCTTTGTTTCCTTCGCCAAACAACAATACTTGTAAATTGTGTGTCATTTATTTTCCAGAACATTCTTGTCTAACGAGAGAACTACTGCGACAGAAGAGGCGATGTTCCACTGTTATTTTCATTTTTCAACAACAATGCTCTGCTCTGCTCTCCCAGCCTCTTTCAACTATTTCGCTGCCTTAACAATGGTGCCAGGAAACCCGGGAGCAATAAGTTTTGTGCTAGTGTATCTGAAAGTCTTATCTTTTGTGTTTTTTCTTTAAGTAGTGATTAAATATATAATTGTGAAATTATAAGTGACACTTTCAGTTGTGTGTATAGTGTAATAGTGGTTCTTTCAAACATCTATCTTTGTTTTGGTTAAAGAAACCAAATATCAGTGATTTTCTGTATAGCTTAAGCACTTCACAAGCTGTAAGTCCAAAATGCCTCTAAAAAGACGTCAGATTTTTGCTAAATGGCTACATTTAGATTCAACATTGACTAGAATCGAAGAGAATTTTAATTCTCTCTCAGATATAAGCAGACCAAATTTAGAATGTTTCTTGGACAGGGGTGAGGAATTATGGAAAGATATTAGATTTACAGTTGAAGATGCTATAAAGCAAGAATTTTTAGATGATTTAACCCCCTCATTTGAGAACTTGGAAAGCAGATACATGCATTTTAAAAGCCAATGTCGTTCTGAATTGGCAAAATTATCAGAAAAAACACATGTCGTTAAGCCTAGTCCTATGGGATGCTTACCACATGTGAAATTGCCTACTTTCTCAGGCATGTATGATCAGTTCATGCAATTTCATGATATCTTCCTAACGGCAGTGGTGGAAAATCATTCACTGAGCCCTATCGAAAAATATATGCATCTGCTTTCGCATTTAAAAGGGGAACCGTATATGCTTGTCAGTGCTTTAAATGTGTCAGGTGATAACTTTCATACTGCTTGGGAATTATTAGTCCATAGATACTCTAACAAAACCAAAATAATAGACACCCATGTCAAAGCTTTGCTCAATTTGCCCCAAACAAAAAGTGATTCTTCTTCTCTCAAACAGTTCATTTCTCAAATTTCCACAAATTGGTGTGGACTTAAATCGATATCACTCGATATAGATTTAAGTGAATTAATCTTGCAACATTTAATACTCTCCAAACTAGACTTCAAAACTAGAGAATCGTGGTATCTTAGTAAAGGCTCGGCACAAAGAATGTCAGGATTACAGGAATTATTAGATTTCTTAAACCATAGGGCAAATGCATTGGAATTTAATGAAGGCATTTCTCAAAAATCACAACCAAATTCTGTTCCAGCTGGAAAACCTCATCAAACAGCACCTAACCTCAGGGCGTTTGCTATAAATGTATGCGATTCCAGTCAGTGCATCTTGTGTCCAGAGAAACATCCGTTGTTTAAGTGCGTGAAATTTCAACAGTTAACGGTGCAAGAAAGATTACAGGTGTGTCGTAAAAATTCATTGTGCATGAATTGTTTGTCCAAAGCTGTCAAAGACCACCCTTGTAGCAAAGGGACATGTAGGGTATGTACTCTAAAGCATCATTCTCTTTTGCATGACCCGAATCATAACAAACAGGTAGTGAATTTCAACATAACCTCAAAATCAGATGTAGGAACTCTTGTTAAAGTACAATCTCAATCTTCCCCAGAGGAAGGAGAATGCTCTATGGTTAGTGCTGAACCGCGAGAGGCTGAAAAAGTTTTCTCTCATATGGTCTTTACTGAAGCAAAGAAATTTCGGGGTTTGTTGCCAACTGCTATAATTTTGGTCACTGACAAAAGGGGTAACGATATACCAGTCAGAGCATTGCTAGACTCGGGTAGTGAAGTTTGTTTTATAACGGAAGGCCTTGTCCAACTACTAAATATTCCAAGAACAAAGTGTCACTATTTGATACATTCTGTTAATTATCTAAAATCAGTATCAAATGGGGAAGTGAATGTAACCATCAAATCTCGGTTTAATGATTGGCAAACCGGGGTGCAATGTTTAATAGTTCCATCTATTTCATCAAAATTGCCTCAAACATCCCTTGATTTGTCAAAATTAAAAATTCCAGCACATCTCAAACTAGCAGATGACACGTTTCATTTGTCGAACAAGGTTGACATGTTATTAAATTCCTCAGTGTTCTTTGAAGTTTTCAAAGAAAAAGTATCACTACCTAATGAAATCCCTGTCATTTTGGATACCCTGTTAGGTTCGGTCATAGCAGGATGCACTAACATACAATAAGTAACTACATTCTACATTTCTGTGTATAGAATCCTAATTGCATCAAGTGTACTAATAATTCTGTCGCTTATGGTTTTTTATTTATGAGTTATTTATTCCTTAGTTATTTATTTATTATTTATGAGTTTTAGCCACACGATGCTGGCAACAAAATTGCTATTGACAAGAAGCTGTCTTCACAAAGTGAGCATTCGACATTTCAATTTAATGTAATTGCTACAACTAGATTTCTCAACGGAATGTGCTGCCTGTGATCGATGAAGGTGGTAACACTATTTCATTACTACTTCTTAACGTTAATTGCTAATTCATTCAGAATACCTTTCTTACTACCCCTTACGATAAGGAGGAGTCTCTATCTTATCAGAATCTATCAATAAGGTTCAATTATTAGCACAAGCTAATGCGTACCAATTCGATCAAGTCGGTCATTGGTATTTGCAGGGCACGTTATAAACCTTGGGTCGTGGTACGCGCCTGTCATACCACTAACGAGGGATCTCCACTTAATTACAGTGGAAAACCTGGCCACAAGTCAATTTATAACGGCTCTGAAAGCATTGGGTTTCACTAAGGCTACCCAAGAATCATTTATCGAAATAACGTGTGAGAGGTAACGTACAATTGATACCTCGTTCACATACTTTCTTACTTCCCCTTATGCTAAGGAGGAATCTTATCATGCTAGAACTTTTCAAAAAGTTCAATTCTCATCATAATCTAATACAGATCATCTCTAACAAAGTCAGTCATTAGTAAATGCAGTGCACGTTGTAAACCTTGGGTCGTGGTACGCGCCTGTCATACCACTAACGAGGGATCTCCACTTAAACACAGTGGAAAACCTGGCCACAAGCTAATTTACAACGGCTCTGAAAGGATTTGGTCCCACAGGACCTACGCTCCTTTATTATCCAATTGTCAAAAAACAACACTTAAAACGCTCTCTCATTCAAAATTGTATTTCACTTTCTGAGTTGCTGTGTAAACTCGCAGAGATCTATGAGATCCCTCAGGGGACAATATCGATTCTTAGATATTGCCACGGGCCTTGGCGCTCCCGGGGACCTGAAACTACCCGAGCCACCCCCGATTCTAGTTGTTATTTTTTTTTCTTGTTAATTCATGTGATTAAAACAGGATTAGCTAAAACACTGTTTGCAGTGCCAACTTGGAGCTCACCACTCACCCACACAGGGCGTCTACGACTCTTCACTTTTCGGAATTAAAATGACACGCCCAATCATTTTAATAAAAATTAGGTCTATCGTTATCTGCTGGTAGGATTCTTTAAATATCCAGCCAAGAAAACGTCTGAATTGGGAAACCTTTGAAAATAACAGGCTCTAGGCGCCCTGGTCTGTGTGCAAGAGTGGTGACGACAGAAGTTGCACTGTAATAAAACTCACAAATACAAAATTGCATCGATCACAGCACGAGGCAGAGAGTTCATCCTTTCTCTTTGATTATTCATTCGTATTGTCGACACACATCGCCCAGAAATCGAACAGTTTTTATCTTTTTTATTTTCGTTTTTATGGTGCATTGAAGCATCGACCAATACATTTGGTTTACCTACTCTTAATCTTAATAATTTGATCTCTTGTGCGTTTGGGGAGTTCACAGCTCCAAACGATGTTTGTTTTGTTTTGAATTTCAGGTTCGTGAATCCGCTCAGTGATACGAACTACAATAATTATATCTTAACTCGTTGTTGTGTTGTTGTTTTTTTATATTCTCTTTTTGTCTTTGAATTGGCACCGTCAATTTGGAACAGCACTCGGGAAGATGGTATTCGTGACATTCGTTCGCACGAAAAACCGTGTTTTGTTTCGCTCAGTCTTAGTCCTTTTGTCTTGTCTTGTTTTGTATTGTTTAATTTTGTTGCTGTTTTTCTGTCTCTATCAAATTACCAAGGCACCGCCCGGTACCCAATTCGTTCATTACTTATTGCACTCGGTCATGGAACACCGACTTTTTATATCGCAGTTTCTCTAATCTCGCCTTTCGAAAACAAGCTTTTCAAAAAGCATATTCGAAGCAGGATGGCAGAATTCGCTGCTCGTCGAAAGTGACAGTCAGTTCTACAGCGTCCTGGCCCTGCGACTCGTAACCGGGTTCGACGCCCTTCGGGGGCGGGAATAATGTTGACACATTGCCGGCCAAATTACTTCGAATTTGGCGCCTTGTCTTCATTAACAGGGCGTTTGATGTTCTTTGAAGGCGTTTCAAAGGAAAAGACTATACATTTTAAACGTGGCGCCTTCGAGATAGTCTTAATTTTCTCCCAAAACCCGCGCGAATTTCTTCTTCTTTGGTGTCAAAAACATTCATTTCTTTTTGCAAGTTCTTTGAGTCGAATGCAACTTGTTATATTAGTGCGAAGTGCCACCGAAAGATCGCACCAGCTCCCGGCGAAGGTCCACCGGACTTCTCCCGCGTATATTTGCCAAAGGCGAGATGCTTAGAATTTCTATATCAGGCGGCTGATCGCCTCGTCACGACAAGGAGTGCGGAAACAAGCGTTTTGCACGTTTTCAGAATTCGACTCGGAGTGTGCCAGGCACTGTATGTAATACAATCACGTAGATAAAGGCTATGGAATTCGCAAGGAAACGGCAATTTTCGTTGGGCAGAGGTAATTGTGACAACTTCAATACTCTTTGTTTCCTTCGCCAAACAACAATACTTGTAAATTGTGTGTCATTTATTTTCCAGAACATTCTTGTCTAACGAGAGAACTACTGCGACAGAAGAGGCGATGTTCCACTGTTATTTTCATTTTTCAACAACAATGCTCTGCTCTGCTCTCCCAGCCTCTTTCAACTATTTCGCTGCCTTAACAATGGTGCCAGGAAACCCGGGAGCAATAAGTTTTGTGCTAGTGTATCTGAAAGTCTTATCTTTTGTGTTTTTTCTTTAAGTAGTGATTAAATATATAATTGTGAAATTATAAGTGACACTTTCAGTTGTGTGTATAGTGTAATAGTGGTTCTTTCAAACATCTATCTTTGTTTTGGTTAAAGAAACCAAATATCAGTGATTTTCTGTATAGCTTAAGCACTTCACAAGCTGTAAGTCCAAAATGCCTCTAAAAAGACGTCAGATTTTTGCTAAATGGCTACATTTAGATTCAACATTGACTAGAATCGAAGAGAATTTTAATTCTCTCTCAGATATAAGCAGACCAAATTTAGAATGTTTCTTGGACAGGGGTGAGGAATTATGGAAAGATATTAGATTTACAGTTGAAGATGCTATAAAGCAAGAATTTTTAGATGATTTAACCCCCTCATTTGAGAACTTGGAAAGCAGATACATGCATTTTAAAAGCCAATGTCGTTCTGAATTGGCAAAATTATCAGAAAAAACACATGTCGTTAAGCCTAGTCCTATGGGATGCTTACCACATGTGAAATTGCCTACTTTCTCAGGCATGTATGATCAGTTCATGCAATTTCATGATATCTTCCTAACGGCAGTGGTGGAAAATCATTCACTGAGCCCTATCGAAAAATATATGCATCTGCTTTCGCATTTAAAAGGGGAACCGTATATGCTTGTCAGTGCTTTAAATGTGTCAGGTGATAACTTTCATACTGCTTGGGAATTATTAGTCCATAGATACTCTAACAAAACCAAAATAATAGACACCCATGTCAAAGCTTTGCTCAATTTGCCCCAAACAAAAAGTGATTCTTCTTCTCTCAAACAGTTCATTTCTCAAATTTCCACAAATTGGTGTGGACTTAAATCGATATCACTCGATATAGATTTAAGTGAATTAATCTTGCAACATTTAATACTCTCCAAACTAGACTTCAAAACTAGAGAATCGTGGTATCTTAGTAAAGGCTCGGCACAAAGAATGTCAGGATTACAGGAATTATTAGATTTCTTAAACCATAGGGCAAATGCATTGGAATTTAATGAAGGCATTTCTCAAAAATCACAACCAAATTCTGTTCCAGCTGGAAAACCTCATCAAACAGCACCTAACCTCAGGGCGTTTGCTATAAATGTATGCGATTCCAGTCAGTGCATCTTGTGTCCAGAGAAACATCCGTTGTTTAAGTGCGTGAAATTTCAACAGTTAACGGTGCAAGAAAGATTACAGGTGTGTCGTAAAAATTCATTGTGCATGAATTGTTTGTCCAAAGCTGTCAAAGACCACCCTTGTAGCAAAGGGACATGTAGGGTATGTACTCTAAAGCATCATTCTCTTTTGCATGACCCGAATCATAACAAACAGGTAGTGAATTTCAACATAACCTCAAAATCAGATGTAGGAACTCTTGTTAAAGTACAATCTCAATCTTCCCCAGAGGAAGGAGAATGCTCTATGGTTAGTGCTGAACCGCGAGAGGCTGAAAAAGTTTTCTCTCATATGGTCTTTACTGAAGCAAAGAAATTTCGGGGTTTGTTGCCAACTGCTATAATTTTGGTCACTGACAAAAGGGGTAACGATATACCAGTCAGAGCATTGCTAGACTCGGGTAGTGAAGTTTGTTTTATAACGGAAGGCCTTGTCCAACTACTAAATATTCCAAGAACAAAGTGTCACTATTTGATACATTCTGTTAATTATCTAAAATCAGTATCAAATGGGGAAGTGAATGTAACCATCAAATCTCGGTTTAATGATTGGCAAACCGGGGTGCAATGTTTAATAGTTCCATCTATTTCATCAAAATTGCCTCAAACATCCCTTGATTTGTCAAAATTAAAAATTCCAGCACATCTCAAACTAGCAGATGACACGTTTCATTTGTCGAACAAGGTTGACATGTTATTAAATTCCTCAGTGTTCTTTGAAGTTTTCAAAGAAAAAGTATCACTACCTAATGAAATCCCTGTCATTTTGGATACCCTGTTAGGTTCGGTCATAGCAGGATGCACTAACATACAATAAGTAACTACATTCTACATTTCTGTGTATAGAATCCTAATTGCATCAAGTGTACTAATAATTCTGTCGCTTATGGTTTTTTATTTATGAGTTATTTATTCCTTAGTTATTTATTTATTATTTATGAGTTTTAGCCACACGATGCTGGCAACAAAATTGCTATTGACAAGAAGCTGTCTTCACAAAGTGAGCATTCGACATTTCAATTTAATGTAATTGCTACAACTAGATTTCTCAACGGAATGTGCTGCCTGTGATCGATGAAGGTGGTAACACTATTTCATTACTACTTCTTAACGTTAATTGCTAATTCATTCAGAATACCTTTCTTACTACCCCTTACGATAAGGAGGAGTCTCTATCTTATCAGAATCTATCAATAAGGTTCAATTATTAGCACAAGCTAATGCGTACCAATTCGATCAAGTCGGTCATTGGTATTTGCAGGGCACGTTATAAACCTTGGGTCGTGGTACGCGCCTGTCATACCACTAACGAGGGATCTCCACTTAATTACAGTGGAAAACCTGGCCACAAGTCAATTTATAACGGCTCTGAAAGCATTGGGTTTCACTAAGGCTACCCAAGAATCATTTATCGAAATAACGTGTGAGAGGTAACGTACAATTGATACCTCGTTCACATACTTTCTTACTTCCCCTTATGCTAAGGAGGAATCTTATCATGCTAGAACTTTTCAAAAAGTTCAATTCTCATCATAATCTAATACAGATCATCTCTAACAAAGTCAGTCATTAGTAAATGCAGTGCACGTTGTAAACCTTGGGTCGTGGTACGCGCCTGTCATACCACTAACGAGGGATCTCCACTTAAACACAGTGGAAAACCTGGCCACAAGCTAATTTACAACGGCTCTGAAAGGATTTGGTCCCACAGGACCTACGCTCCTTTATTATCCAATTGTCAAAAAACAACACTTAAAACGCTCTCTCATTCAAAATTGTATTTCACTTTCTGAGTTGCTGTGTAAACTCGCAGAGATCTATGAGATCCCTCAGGGGACAATATCGATTCTTAGATATTGCCACGGGCCTTGGCGCTCCCGGGGACCTGAAACTACCCGAGCCACCCCCGATTCTAGTTGTTATTTTTTTTTCTTGTTAATTCATGTGATTAAAACAGGATTAGCTAAAACACTGTTTGCAGTGCCAACTTGGAGCTCACCACTCACCCACACAGGGCGTCTACGACTCTTCACTTTTCGGAATTAAAATGACACGCCCAATCATTTTAATAAAAATTAGGTCTATCGTTATCTGCTGGTAGGATTCTTTAAATATCCAGCCAAGAAAACGTCTGAATTGGGAAACCTTTGAAAATAACAGGCTCTAGGCGCCCTGGTCTGTGTGCAAGAGTGGTGACGACAGAAGTTGCACTGTAATAAAACTCACAAATACAAAATTGCATCGATCACAGCACGAGGCAGAGAGTTCATCCTTTCTCTTTGATTATTCATTCGTATTGTCGACACACATCGCCCAGAAATCGAACAGTTTTTATCTTTTTTATTTTCGTTTTTATGGTGCATTGAAGCATCGACCAATACATTTGGTTTACCTACTCTTAATCTTAATAATTTGATCTCTTGTGCGTTTGGGGAGTTCACAGCTCCAAACGATGTTTGTTTTGTTTTGAATTTCAGGTTCGTGAATCCGCTCAGTGATACGAACTACAATAATTATATCTTAACTCGTTGTTGTGTTGTTGTTTTTTTATATTCTCTTTTTGTCTTTGAATTGGCACCGTCAATTTGGAACAGCACTCGGGAAGATGGTATTCGTGACATTCGTTCGCACGAAAAACCGTGTTTTGTTTCGCTCAGTCTTAGTCCTTTTGTCTTGTCTTGTTTTGTATTGTTTAATTTTGTTGCTGTTTTTCTGTCTCTATCAAATTACCAAGGCACCGCCCGGTACCCAATTCGTTCATTACTTATTGCACTCGGTCATGGAACACCGACTTTTTATATCGCAGTTTCTCTAATCTCGCCTTTCGAAAACAAGCTTTTCAAAAAGCATATTCGAAGCAGGATGGCAGAATTCGCTGCTCGTCGAAAGTGACAGTCAGTTCTACAGCGTCCTGGCCCTGCGACTCGTAACCGGGTTCGACGCCCTTCGGGGGCGGGAATAATGTTGACACATTGCCGGCCAAATTACTTCGAATTTGGCGCCTTGTCTTCATTAACAGGGCGTTTGATGTTCTTTGAAGGCGTTTCAAAGGAAAAGACTATACATTTTAAACGTGGCGCCTTCGAGATAGTCTTAATTTTCTCCCAAAACCCGCGCGAATTTCTTCTTCTTTGGTGTCAAAAACATTCATTTCTTTTTGCAAGTTCTTTGAGTCGAATGCAACTTGTTATATTAGTGCGAAGTGCCACCGAAAGATCGCACCAGCTCCCGGCGAAGGTCCACCGGACTTCTCCCGCGTATATTTGCCAAAGGCGAGATGCTTAGAATTTCTATATCAGGCGGCTGATCGCCTCGTCACGACAAGGAGTGCGGAAACAAGCGTTTTGCACGTTTTCAGAATTCGACTCGGAGTGTGCCAGGCACTGTATGTAATACAATCACGTAGATAAAGGCTATGGAATTCGCAAGGAAACGGCAATTTTCGTTGGGCAGAGGTAATTGTGACAACTTCAATACTCTTTGTTTCCTTCGCCAAACAACAATACTTGTAAATTGTGTGTCATTTATTTTCCAGAACATTCTTGTCTAACGAGAGAACTACTGCGACAGAAGAGGCGATGTTCCACTGTTATTTTCATTTTTCAACAACAATGCTCTGCTCTGCTCTCCCAGCCTCTTTCAACTATTTCGCTGCCTTAACAATGGTGCCAGGAAACCCGGGAGCAATAAGTTTTGTGCTAGTGTATCTGAAAGTCTTATCTTTTGTGTTTTTTCTTTAAGTAGTGATTAAATATATAATTGTGAAATTATAAGTGACACTTTCAGTTGTGTGTATAGTGTAATAGTGGTTCTTTCAAACATCTATCTTTGTTTTGGTTAAAGAAACCAAATATCAGTGATTTTCTGTATAGCTTAAGCACTTCACAAGCTGTAAGTCCAAAATGCCTCTAAAAAGACGTCAGATTTTTGCTAAATGGCTACATTTAGATTCAACATTGACTAGAATCGAAGAGAATTTTAATTCTCTCTCAGATATAAGCAGACCAAATTTAGAATGTTTCTTGGACAGGGGTGAGGAATTATGGAAAGATATTAGATTTACAGTTGAAGATGCTATAAAGCAAGAATTTTTAGATGATTTAACCCCCTCATTTGAGAACTTGGAAAGCAGATACATGCATTTTAAAAGCCAATGTCGTTCTGAATTGGCAAAATTATCAGAAAAAACACATGTCGTTAAGCCTAGTCCTATGGGATGCTTACCACATGTGAAATTGCCTACTTTCTCAGGCATGTATGATCAGTTCATGCAATTTCATGATATCTTCCTAACGGCAGTGGTGGAAAATCATTCACTGAGCCCTATCGAAAAATATATGCATCTGCTTTCGCATTTAAAAGGGGAACCGTATATGCTTGTCAGTGCTTTAAATGTGTCAGGTGATAACTTTCATACTGCTTGGGAATTATTAGTCCATAGATACTCTAACAAAACCAAAATAATAGACACCCATGTCAAAGCTTTGCTCAATTTGCCCCAAACAAAAAGTGATTCTTCTTCTCTCAAACAGTTCATTTCTCAAATTTCCACAAATTGGTGTGGACTTAAATCGATATCACTCGATATAGATTTAAGTGAATTAATCTTGCAACATTTAATACTCTCCAAACTAGACTTCAAAACTAGAGAATCGTGGTATCTTAGTAAAGGCTCGGCACAAAGAATGTCAGGATTACAGGAATTATTAGATTTCTTAAACCATAGGGCAAATGCATTGGAATTTAATGAAGGCATTTCTCAAAAATCACAACCAAATTCTGTTCCAGCTGGAAAACCTCATCAAACAGCACCTAACCTCAGGGCGTTTGCTATAAATGTATGCGATTCCAGTCAGTGCATCTTGTGTCCAGAGAAACATCCGTTGTTTAAGTGCGTGAAATTTCAACAGTTAACGGTGCAAGAAAGATTACAGGTGTGTCGTAAAAATTCATTGTGCATGAATTGTTTGTCCAAAGCTGTCAAAGACCACCCTTGTAGCAAAGGGACATGTAGGGTATGTACTCTAAAGCATCATTCTCTTTTGCATGACCCGAATCATAACAAACAGGTAGTGAATTTCAACATAACCTCAAAATCAGATGTAGGAACTCTTGTTAAAGTACAATCTCAATCTTCCCCAGAGGAAGGAGAATGCTCTATGGTTAGTGCTGAACCGCGAGAGGCTGAAAAAGTTTTCTCTCATATGGTCTTTACTGAAGCAAAGAAATTTCGGGGTTTGTTGCCAACTGCTATAATTTTGGTCACTGACAAAAGGGGTAACGATATACCAGTCAGAGCATTGCTAGACTCGGGTAGTGAAGTTTGTTTTATAACGGAAGGCCTTGTCCAACTACTAAATATTCCAAGAACAAAGTGTCACTATTTGATACATTCTGTTAATTATCTAAAATCAGTATCAAATGGGGAAGTGAATGTAACCATCAAATCTCGGTTTAATGATTGGCAAACCGGGGTGCAATGTTTAATAGTTCCATCTATTTCATCAAAATTGCCTCAAACATCCCTTGATTTGTCAAAATTAAAAATTCCAGCACATCTCAAACTAGCAGATGACACGTTTCATTTGTCGAACAAGGTTGACATGTTATTAAATTCCTCAGTGTTCTTTGAAGTTTTCAAAGAAAAAGTATCACTACCTAATGAAATCCCTGTCATTTTGGATACCCTGTTAGGTTCGGTCATAGCAGGATGCACTAACATACAATAAGTAACTACATTCTACATTTCTGTGTATAGAATCCTAATTGCATCAAGTGTACTAATAATTCTGTCGCTTATGGTTTTTTATTTATGAGTTATTTATTCCTTAGTTATTTATTTATTATTTATGAGTTTTAGCCACACGATGCTGGCAACAAAATTGCTATTGACAAGAAGCTGTCTTCACAAAGTGAGCATTCGACATTTCAATTTAATGTAATTGCTACAACTAGATTTCTCAACGGAATGTGCTGCCTGTGATCGATGAAGGTGGTAACACTATTTCATTACTACTTCTTAACGTTAATTGCTAATTCATTCAGAATACCTTTCTTACTACCCCTTACGATAAGGAGGAGTCTCTATCTTATCAGAATCTATCAATAAGGTTCAATTATTAGCACAAGCTAATGCGTACCAATTCGATCAAGTCGGTCATTGGTATTTGCAGGGCACGTTATAAACCTTGGGTCGTGGTACGCGCCTGTCATACCACTAACGAGGGATCTCCACTTAATTACAGTGGAAAACCTGGCCACAAGTCAATTTATAACGGCTCTGAAAGCATTGGGTTTCACTAAGGCTACCCAAGAATCATTTATCGAAATAACGTGTGAGAGGTAACGTACAATTGATACCTCGTTCACATACTTTCTTACTTCCCCTTATGCTAAGGAGGAATCTTATCATGCTAGAACTTTTCAAAAAGTTCAATTCTCATCATAATCTAATACAGATCATCTCTAACAAAGTCAGTCATTAGTAAATGCAGTGCACGTTGTAAACCTTGGGTCGTGGTACGCGCCTGTCATACCACTAACGAGGGATCTCCACTTAAACACAGTGGAAAACCTGGCCACAAGCTAATTTACAACGGCTCTGAAAGGATTTGGTCCCACAGGACCTACGCTCCTTTATTATCCAATTGTCAAAAAACAACACTTAAAACGCTCTCTCATTCAAAATTGTATTTCACTTTCTGAGTTGCTGTGTAAACTCGCAGAGATCTATGAGATCCCTCAGGGGACAATATCGATTCTTAGATATTGCCACGGGCCTTGGCGCTCCCGGGGACCTGAAACTACCCGAGCCACCCCCGATTCTAGTTGTTATTTTTTTTTCTTGTTAATTCATGTGATTAAAACAGGATTAGCTAAAACACTGTTTGCAGTGCCAACTTGGAGCTCACCACTCACCCACACAGGGCGTCTACGACTCTTCACTTTTCGGAATTAAAATGACACGCCCAATCATTTTAATAAAAATTAGGTCTATCGTTATCTGCTGGTAGGATTCTTTAAATATCCAGCCAAGAAAACGTCTGAATTGGGAAACCTTTGAAAATAACAGGCTCTAGGCGCCCTGGTCTGTGTGCAAGAGTGGTGACGACAGAAGTTGCACTGTAATAAAACTCACAAATACAAAATTGCATCGATCACAGCACGAGGCAGAGAGTTCATCCTTTCTCTTTGATTATTCATTCGTATTGTCGACACACATCGCCCAGAAATCGAACAGTTTTTATCTTTTTTATTTTCGTTTTTATGGTGCATTGAAGCATCGACCAATACATTTGGTTTACCTACTCTTAATCTTAATAATTTGATCTCTTGTGCGTTTGGGGAGTTCACAGCTCCAAACGATGTTTGTTTTGTTTTGAATTTCAGGTTCGTGAATCCGCTCAGTGATACGAACTACAATAATTATATCTTAACTCGTTGTTGTGTTGTTGTTTTTTTATATTCTCTTTTTGTCTTTGAATTGGCACCGTCAATTTGGAACAGCACTCGGGAAGATGGTATTCGTGACATTCGTTCGCACGAAAAACCGTGTTTTGTTTCGCTCAGTCTTAGTCCTTTTGTCTTGTCTTGTTTTGTATTGTTTAATTTTGTTGCTGTTTTTCTGTCTCTATCAAATTACCAAGGCACCGCCCGGTACCCAATTCGTTCATTACTTATTGCACTCGGTCATGGAACACCGACTTTTTATATCGCAGTTTCTCTAATCTCGCCTTTCGAAAACAAGCTTTTCAAAAAGCATATTCGAAGCAGGATGGCAGAATTCGCTGCTCGTCGAAAGTGACAGTCAGTTCTACAGCGTCCTGGCCCTGCGACTCGTAACCGGGTTCGACGCCCTTCGGGGGCGGGAATAATGTTGACACATTGCCGGCCAAATTACTTCGAATTTGGCGCCTTGTCTTCATTAACAGGGCGTTTGATGTTCTTTGAAGGCGTTTCAAAGGAAAAGACTATACATTTTAAACGTGGCGCCTTCGAGATAGTCTTAATTTTCTCCCAAAACCCGCGCGAATTTCTTCTTCTTTGGTGTCAAAAACATTCATTTCTTTTTGCAAGTTCTTTGAGTCGAATGCAACTTGTTATATTAGTGCGAAGTGCCACCGAAAGATCGCACCAGCTCCCGGCGAAGGTCCACCGGACTTCTCCCGCGTATATTTGCCAAAGGCGAGATGCTTAGAATTTCTATATCAGGCGGCTGATCGCCTCGTCACGACAAGGAGTGCGGAAACAAGCGTTTTGCACGTTTTCAGAATTCGACTCGGAGTGTGCCAGGCACTGTATGTAATACAATCACGTAGATAAAGGCTATGGAATTCGCAAGGAAACGGCAATTTTCGTTGGGCAGAGGTAATTGTGACAACTTCAATACTCTTTGTTTCCTTCGCCAAACAACAATACTTGTAAATTGTGTGTCATTTATTTTCCAGAACATTCTTGTCTAACGAGAGAACTACTGCGACAGAAGAGGCGATGTTCCACTGTTATTTTCATTTTTCAACAACAATGCTCTGCTCTGCTCTCCCAGCCTCTTTCAACTATTTCGCTGCCTTAACAGGATAAATCCACAATAAGCACAAATAATAAAAAAATATTCCCATTGTAAATATATTCATCATCCCTTCAAAGAGAAGGTGAAAATTATAAATTGAGACACAACATATAAACTTTAAAAAATTTTCGTTATAATTTGCAAAAGTTAACAATGAAATCAAATAAAAAACTTATATTGGATATTGAATTAGGAAGAAACAAATCAAGAGTGGAGTAGACTTACACAAGTAAACGAAAACTGAATATATCACAAAGTATAAATATGTTTTAGGGTATTCTTGTTTTATACACAACATTGTCATAATTGTTTGTAAATAAATTGTATTCCAACATGATAATAAGTGTTGTTTGCTTTATACGTAATATCTCCAATATTAATCTTTTGATTTTTTGAAAGAGATTTTTTTGTATGGCGGCCGTTTAATAACATCTCATGATTATGACATTGCATTTATTTATCAAACTGGTTCATGTGGGATCCAAAAAATGTACCGCCATACTTGTACCTACATGTACACACATGGCGTAGTGACTAATTGAACATCTTTGAATTAGTATGGCGGCTACTTCTAAAAGGTATGGCGTGGTTATAATTGGCGATGAAAAAGTATTTTCAACTCTACCACTGTAATGAGCAAAAAAATATATTTGTGCTCGTAATACAAGAGGATACTAAAAAATTAAATTCACTTTAATTTCATTATGGCAAACAGTTTGAGACACCACAACGGTATGGTTTACAACTCCTTCACACTTGGGCTATCTAATGAACAATATACAACAAGAAGTAGCTGTGTACTCATTCTCCAAGAGCAGTTGTTTTCAACGTATTCAAAAAATTTTGCAGGGCAACGCTGACAAATACAGGCCGCTATATTTGCGTTTTCCTGTTCCTCATAACACTGACTAACTTCTCAAACAATTTAGCTCTGAGCTTCTCATACGTGGATTTTCATTCTGACTCCCAGTCTATAATGCTCTTTCTTAGAAATTCGGATTGGAAAGACTCACGGGAATAAATTGAGGGTGCCATAATGAATTATAAACCGTTAGCTTACGCACTGCACATCGAAAACAAAACACATTCAAATGATTAAAATTGGTGAAAATTTCATCTTCAGAATTCAGAATTCCACGTCACTGGATGAGAATATCTTATGAGAATAAATAAGTGAGTAACGGTTGTTTTCTTGTGACGAAAGACAAATTCGTTCCTGTAATTTAAAAATCAACAATTTTTATTAATCATTGAATGTAAGGAAACACACATTTCACTGCTTTTTTTTCTCGCTGTATAGTAAGATCTACATAACGGCTTGTGAGGTTTCCCCCGACCAGGTATCTTCCACCAGTGGGGCACCGCCCAGCTGGGACAAGCTCTAAACTCCCGTTCGGTCTCCCGGCATGCGTGGCAATGTAGTACATGTAAGTGTAAATGTGTGTAAGTAAGAGGTAAGATAAGACAAGGAAGAGGAAGGAAATATCGCGTGCGGTGCGTGGCCCGTTTGTTAGTGTACTGCTCCGGTATTCGCCTGGTGTTGATCGGAGAAACCACAGAAAACTACCGATCAGAGCAGCCGGCCGCTAGAATTCTCCTGCAGACAGCGACTGAACTCCACCTATGTGGCTAGTGTCGAAAATATTGCCCCCGTCGGGACTTGAACCTATGACCTCCTGGTCTGACCGCTAGCGTGAGTTTCGGAAAGCCGCCACATAATCATTGATAAAGTGCTTGGTGTGCCTGTCTCTCGCAGCCCCCCCCCCCCCGCTCGCCAAGCGATTGGCGGCGACTTATCAGCGCCCGCTGAAGTGACAGTGCTGCCTGCAATCGCTGTTCCCAGCAGCCGAGCCACAGTCGGTTCCGCACTTGCACAGGCGCCTGCGCGGGCTGCGGCCAACTCACGGTCAGTGCATCCACCGTGTTTGTTTATTTTTTTACTTACTCAATTACTTACGTACTAACTCAATTAGTTACTCAATCAATTACTTACTTAAATATTTATTTTCTCATTTACACATTCACGATCTTACTTACTCACTCACTCACTTAGGTACTTAGTAACTCACTCACTTACTCACTAACTCACTTACTGACTTACTCACTCGCTTACTCACTCACCAACTCACTCACGTACTTACTCACTCATTTACATACTCACTCACTTACTCACATACTTACTTATTTATTATCTTTGAGATTGTAAAATACAAAGATCAGTGTATAAATCGCTTTACATTTGATGTGATGGCAGAAAATTCTTAAAATTAACTTACAATAATCTTACTACAATGATGGGGTACATGTGTTTTTGTTTGACTCCTTTGGAAAGAGATCTGAGTATTCGTTCTGTGAAACAGTAATTTGTTATTAATACAGATTTTGTGAATTGGGTTTTGAAAAATTCTTCGCGCAGTTAAATTGAATGTGTATGAAATTTGAAGAAGTGCGTCTATAAAAACCTAATGTGTTTGCTTAACTTTCCTAACTTTGTTACTTCGAAATATACCATCGAGTATTCATAATGGAGTGGAGGAACTGATTTTGGACTACTTGACGTTTTTGGACTTGCCAGCGCTGATCCACATTGGGTTTGCATATAAAAGTAGTGGTCTTACGGTGATTTTGTACGTAGTAAAGCGGATTTGTGTGCTAATGTAGATTATCTGTTGATTTTTTGTTTACTTGGTGTAGTTTAATTTTTGCTTGCATCCGTAGTAGTGTATTTATAATTAGGCTCTGATTTTCTGATTGATTAGTATTTACTGCTGCGTCAACATCTATGATCGTTATTCCCTTAAGTGTACTTCCTGTTACATCCCGGGGCGGCACGTCTTTTCCCAGACGGGCGCCGGCCGCCGGGACAAGCTCTAAGCTCCCGACTGCTCCACCGACAGCGTGGTTGTGTAGTGCATGTGATTCTGTGTGTGTGTGTGTGTGTGTGGAAGAGGAAAGGTCAAGGTTGAGAAAGCAATACGGTGAGCAGCCCGTGGCCCATTTGTTAGAGTTCTGCTCTAGCAATCACCTGGTGTTGATCAGAGAAACCACAGAAAAGCACAGATCAGCACATCCGTCCGGAAGGATGCTTCTGTAGGTGTAGCGACGTGGCATCGACGACAAAACCTCGATGTTAACAAACGTCGATATTCAAATTTACAACATCGATGTTACTAAAATATCGACTAAAAATTTTCAATGTTTACAATATCGATGTTTTGAAGCTGGTTTAGCGCATTTGTTGACCAGTTCCCAATGTGTGAAATGAAAACGAAAAAACGAGAAATATAAAAGCCTGGAAGTCATATCGGGCAAGAGAAGGTGGTCAAGAAACGTAATGCAACACATGAACTAACAGTGTTACCTTCAGTTATATTTCATATTCTAACTTTTTAATGTTGTGATCAAGGGAATTTTTCTTTCAGAAATAAACCATCAGGAAAGACAAGACCCTAATCAGGAAATATCGGTTTAAAAAAACTTCGGCGTTATTATATCGATCTTTAAAACTTTGATGTTATTGCAAAAACAAACATACTTTGAAAACATGGTAATCGATGTCGCATCCCTGCTAGATAGTACATGAATTTGATCTAGCTATCTAAGCTATTGGCCAAAATTCGCCGACATGGAGGCTCGAACTCTGGAAGTTCCCGGTCAGTGCCGGTTCAGAGACTACGGCAATGGTAGCACTGAGCTAAACCAGTTAATTGTTAGGATCTAGATTCCTGATTATTTACTTATATCATCTCGAATTGCACATCCGTTTCAAGCTCAAGTATTTATTAATTGCTTAATATTAAGCACTGGAATCTTTCTCGTATATTCAGTGAAGGAAAGTATTAAAATACTACGAAAAATCAATCTGGAGTGTTTTGTTGAAGAGAACTCGATGAAAATAAATTTCTTCATAGTTGTCACTTCAATGATTCGTGTTTCCCGGCGAACACAGAGGTCATTAGTGTGTGTAAGCATGTTTTATTGTAGGAGGTGGCGGTGATTTTGTCCCGTTGGGTGGCGAGACATGCCGACTGGCAGAGCTTTTCTCAACCAGGTATCTCCCTCCAGCGGGACACCGCCCCAGCCGGGAGTAGCTCTAAGCTAAGTAAGTGTGTGTAAGCATGTTTTATTGTAGGAGGTGGCGGTGATTTTGTCCCGTTGGGAGGCGAGACATGCCGACTGGCAGAGCTTTTCTCAACCAGGTATCTCCCTCCAGCGGGACACCGCCCCAGCCGGGAGAAGCTCCAAGCCAAGTAAGTGTGTGTAAGGTGTGAGAGAGACAAGAAAGAGAAAGGGAAGATCGCGGGCTGTCCGTGGCTCGGTTAGGGTACTGCTCCGCCAATTGTATAGATCGGGCCGGGAGAGGTGGCTCAGTGCATTAACTGATCTCACTGCAGTGCCTCGGACCGGGACGTCCAAAGTTCGAGTTCCAACAGTGGCAAGATTTTCGACACTAGCTTGTCAACTAGGTCGAATTCAGTCGTTGCCTGGAAGAGGATTCTAGAGGCCGGCTGCTCTGATGGGTAGTTTTCCGTGGTTTCTCCGATCTACACCAGGCAAATGCCGGAGCAGTATCCAAACAAACGGGCCACGGACCGCACGCGATCTGTACTTCCTCTCTCTTGTCCTATCCTCACATCTTTCACACATTTTTACATTACCACACATGTTGAGAGACCTGTCGGGAGCATAAAGATTGCCCTGGCTGCGACGGTGCGCCGCTGGTGGGCGATACGTGTTTGGGGAAAACCCCGCTAGCTAACGGTAGGTCGCTACCGGATCTCGCTGCCCAGCGGGGCAAAAACACCACCGCATCCTGAGGAGGGAAAACATGCAATACACTTACGGGCCTAACTTCCGGAGCGCCTAAGCTAGAGACGAATTTCCTACTGCCATCGGGACACGAATCCTGCGACCTCCCGGTCAGAGGCGCTACAGTGACATCAATCGATACCATGAGCTACCTACGTCGGTTATCAACTCAAAAATTGAATATTTCCCCCTCAAACCACCAAGCAAATATTTTCTCTGGTAATCTCGAGTAGGCGAGGAAAGTACGCGCGGAGAGCGTTCGGCCTCTGCTTCTGAGAAAGCACCTCCGCGTCGCCGTCCCTCCCCACACTCAGGCTTGCCAGATGCTTCGTGCAAACATCCGCCGTTAGATGACACTAAATAACAAGAAAAATAATTTCGATAAGAAAAATTCAACTTTCCCAGCGGGGAATTTGAATTTACATTAAAATAATTGTATTACAAAGGTTTTTTGAGATAATGAGCCTATGAAATAAGTTATTGGTTTTATATTTTTGTTTATGAACATTGTATTCAATAATAATTTTTGTGTAAAAACTTACACTTTGTTAAGTAAGTAGTTATATCTTAATGTTTAAAAATTAGTTATGACTATTCCTATGAATATAGCAGATAGGAGGAATACTTTAAGAGAGGAAATAATTTCCCCACTTTCCCATTTTCACTCTCCTTGCTCGTAAATATCCGAGCTTAAATAGATTACCTCAGATTTGCTCGTATATGCATGGTTATTTCGTATCGCTCAACGGAAAATACTGGCAGTGAAACAGTACTTCCAAAAGATGGCTAATTTTAAAAGGCATGTGCTAATATTAACTTCAAGTACTGCCAATGTGATACATACTCGTGTTTTGCACGACAAAGACGCTAAGACGTTTAGAACACAGCCTGTACTAGAAATCTAAAAACTAATATTACTCATCTCTCAAATTAAATTTGAACGAATTTACAAATAATTAATGAAAAATCATGCATACAGTAAAAAACTAAACATCAAACTCACTGTCAACGTCGTTGTGGTTGTTTTTCTAAAGTTTTGTCGTTATCTGAAACCCCCCGCAAAACCGCACATGTTTTGATGCATCCATTGAGTGGTATTCCGCAAAATCAAGTTTTGTCCCGCTAGAGAGAGCCGTTTTCCAGCCCATAAAGCGGAATTCCGCCCAATCTGGCAACCCTGTCCACACTCCCTTCCGTCGCAAGTAGGGATGCCAAACGTCCTCTTTTTCCAGGACATGCCCTCTTTTCGAAGTAAGAAAAGCTGTCTGGGCGATTTTACAGCAAAGTTTGATTTGATCTTTTTTATTAGAAAGCGGTGTTTTAAATGCAACCTACACATATGATGTACGAAGGATACTGCTTTTTTTTTCAATTTTTCGAGTCCCCAACATCATAGCTTATTGTTGTTTAAATAAATGAGATTTAACTTCGACTATCTCGCCTAATAAAATCCATAGAGAAATTATATCCACATTTACGTAATTTTTCCCTAGAACTGCGACAGTGTTGCCATCAGCTGGTACAACATATTGTGCTGCGTATTGTGTGATGGTGTTGGTTGTAATTTCCGTGCTCTATGGTGCTAACACTATTCTTCTGGAGTATGGATATGGTCTTAATGCTGTTTTGAGGTAACTATATTTCGACCAGGTCAAAAAGAAAGGCCTTTTTAATGGCATACTAATTTCAAAGCGTTTGTCGCTAGGTTCAAAGCAATGCAAAGCAAAGTTTGAACTGTTGGGGGATATTTCCTCATCCACCAAATACTTCTGGTATAAAAGTGGAAAAGGCAGAAAATGTAATACAGTAGGCTTATTGTGTGGCTGTGAAAGTGTTGACAATGATTGAAATTATTTATTTTGTCAGTAGAATGTATTTTTTCTGTAAGAAAAATCAATTATGATATTAAAACATTTTATGCAAAGTATCCTATTACTAACATCCGTTTTGTTCTCGATGTCGCATCATTTCCTTCAATTCGAACTGGAGCCAGAGTGTTATGGAGATCAGGTGAGATTTATTAGTCCACCATTAAGAGAGATAAAGAGTTCTCTGAAACTTACCTTTTGAAGAAATAAAACGACAAACCAACTTTGTGGTTTGATAGGTACCATATTTATTTGCATAATTTTAATGGTTTGATTCCCTGCAATAACACTCCTTAATGCCTGAAACCAAAATGTACTGTTTTTACCCAATCTTTTCTTCTCCAATATTATTTATACGTGCCTCATCTATATTCTCCTTTTCTATAAATATCTTGCTGCTTTGAATTATTTCGTAATTTCCATCTTTTCCTGTTTCGATATTCCATGTTTCCCGTTTCGTAAGTTTAATCAATTAGCATTTTCTCAGAATTTTTTCTAATCTTATCATTGTTTACTTCAAACTATTTACCTGTTATCATCAGATAACATCATTTTACATCCGATCATAACTTTACCTGTTTGTTCTCACCTCATTACATTCCTCGAGTTCGCATGTCTACAAGTTAAGAGGTATATTAGCTTGCAAATTTAACAACTTAGGAGTTTGATTTCGTATTTGTACGAGATATTGTCTGTCATTAATACCTTTAAACTTCTGAATAAAATAATGTCGCTTTTTCTATTTTAGAGTTCAACATGGTTCAGGTGCGCTGTTGTGGGTGCAGCCTCCAAACAGGATCACTGTTGATCGCTGTGTGGATTATTGTGAGTATCTTATCTTTCAATGACAATTTAAATTGCAGAAGGGTTAGGTAATCCATTTTTAATCGCCAATATATATATATATATATATATATATATATATATATATATATATATATATATATATATATATATGACGCTGGCAAAGAAACTAGATTTCAGCATAATTTAAAAGCGCAAGATTAACAATGAGATAAACAGCCTAGTTAAAGAATAGAGGAAAATGTATTTATTTAGGAGATGAAAAAAGTAATTAAGGATTTAAGAATACAGATTTTCTGTATAACAGCGACAACCTATCATAAGACATTTTTCGAAAAAGTGACCGTGAAAGAAATAGCATGGTTGAAATTCACAATGATAGTGACGAAGCTAATAAAAATTTTGCTAGTGTGAAACGAAAATAACTACAAATCTTAATTTTTTCAGGAGAGACCAAATAAAATTCTATATATGGGCATTTTTTTGAATTCTACCAACAAATGAAAAAAGAATTGTTCTTTATTTAAGATATAAATTATCACTAATGAAGACACATTATTTTCATTAAAACATGTTTCAGAAAGTCCTTTGGGAATTCCCATTTTGATTTCCCAAAATCACTAACGCCATTAATTCCTGTTTTTTTTGACATCACAAAGAAATAGAACATGTTTCTTAACCGCTGACGCAGTAGAGAGAAAGTTATGTAATCCTACGAGAAAAAACGGCGAATTTTCAGCAGCATAACTCTTCTTAGAGGGTCCTGGTAACCAAAAATTGGATAAATACGGTTGCTAAAAGCTATAGCCGAATAAGGGGTGAAAAATGCCTCAAAAACAAATCAATGATCGTGATACACATATGAAAGAGAATAAAAAATGTCGTAGATTCCCAAAAAACTCAACATCTTAGGGGAACCTGTTACAGAAATGCAATGATAAACATGTTTTTCATGTTTTAGTTTTTTCTCAACTTCTATTTTATGTATCAGGCTGAAAACAATTGGAGATGAGGAGAAAATAGGTAAATTTGAAAGATTTTGGTCAACTAATATTGATGCATAATTGAAATAGAAACAAAGAAATAAATTTTTGAAATTGATTTTCTCTTAGCATGTGTCTTACAACATTCTATAATATATATTTTTTCAGAATTTTTTACCAGTGTGGACGTTAGTAAAAAATAATTAAAACCAATTTTATAAATTCGAAAATTTTAAATTCGCACCAAAATGTGATATGGAAATTGGTTTTGCCAATATTTAAACAGATTCAATCACAACATATGAACTCGAAATATAATTGGTGTTACTTTGATTATGTACCAAACTCAATCAGAATATCCATGGTGGAAAGAGATGGGTGGACCCTTGCGCATCCGATTTCAGCCAATGAGCTTCAGGCACCAGTTCGTCTCATAATATTTGCGGGGATTTTAAATGCCAAAATTATCACAGCGACTTCTTCAAGAAATGTAATGTAATAGTAAATAGGTACGACCCAGTTTGCTTACGTATCTTGCATAAATAACTACAACCTGTTAATAATATTTGTATTTCGCATTTTAGCTCTGACGATGATCGCTATGCGATCGAAACGATCATAAGCTGAATCAAAAATATTGATACCAGACAATATCTTTATTTATTTACCATAATAAAAAGGTATATACCTCACCAGCGATCTAATTAATAATGTAATAGTGTTTCCTGAACGTGAAAGTGATCTAGTACCCGATTGTTGTTTCCACATCTGCGATAGTCTAGTGTGTACAAGTGTGTGTGTGTGTGTGTGTGTGTGTGTGTGTAAGGGGACAGTAAGGGACAAGGAAGAAGAAGAGAATATCATGTGCCGTCCGCCGTTTTGTTTAGGTATTGCTCCGTCATTCCCCCGTTTATAACTAGAGAAATCTTATTATTAAACCTCTTCTTTCTTCTGAATGTATCTTTATTAATTCTATAAAAATAGTTCCTTTTTATTTCATTATGTTGTAACACTACCGGTATTCTCTAGGTAGAAAATACGCGGTTAGCGGCGCCGGTTCTAGCTCAGTCGTTGATGATGGAAGGAATTGTCTGACAGATACAATGGCAGTACGAAACAAACACTGTAATAACTGGTAAAAATTCACATTTATTCCTGGGCAACAAAAATTTAGATGCCCCAGGGAAGTTACACTCTTAAACCAAATAAAAGAGAATAGTGGGAAAATTAGATGAAGATAAACGAAGATGGAAAGTTAGTAATAGGAGTTAAGCTTAAAAACTAAGAAGAATTATAACTAACAATTACAATTGGTGGCAATTCAATGTGTCATAGCGTGACACCGCATTACAAAAAAAAAATTACAAAAAACGGGCGGTAACCCTGAGCGACATTGCCTGGGAAAAGATTCTGTTGTGTGGCCGGGACGGACCCCGGCGCGGAGAGCAGGGAGGCGACAACGACCTTCAAGAGGCGCAGCCGGGCGGTGTCCTTACGCGCTATCAGGCGCGCACGTCAGCTGGTCGGCCGCCTGGTTATGTCACCATAGGGGGCGACGGCCGGGCGGCGTTTAACGGAGTCTTGTCGAATCTGGCAGGACTGGCAGAACTCGGAGTAGTCGGGCGATCAGGATTCGCTCTCACTTTCGATAGCGTCAGCGGCGTCTGCGGCGATGTCTGGCAGATCTTGGAGGCGATCATCGGGAGTTTCCCCCGATTTCAGGAGCGGAGAAATCAGCCAAGCGTCTCTTCGATTCTCATGATACAACTTCGGAAAGTCTAGCGACGAATAATTCCCACCCCAGAGAAGTATTTTTCTCTACCCAATTATAAACGCCACAGAGGTGTACTTGCCTCTCCCCGACGAATAATTCCCACCCCAGAGAAGTATGTTTCTCAACTGTTGTCAGCTAGTAGCTCTAGCCCCTTCCGAGATCTTTCTAAGTCTTTCAGAGACAAACTGGCCTCTCCCCGACGAATAGTTTTCCCCCAGAGAAGATTCTCTCCCGACTGCTCCCCATCTTCTGCCGTCTGGCCCCGTCTGATGCCCCAGCTCTTCTGAAATTCTCTCCGTCGAAATTGTAACAAGTCAACTTTTACCCCCTCCCAAATTTTCTCGTATGCTCCAGCTCCTTAGACAAGTCATGTCGCTATTGGCCCGAGGTACTGACGCAGTACGTTAATTTCAACCAATAACGACGAGAAAAGCATTGGAGACTTCCACTCTTTGTGCCTGGGCGCATACAGTGCGTCCTTGTTCCTTCTAAAACATCGTGCGTGCCCGCGTAAGTGTTGTCCGGTGAAGGAATTATGGATCTGGGTTTCCCCGAAACGAACGGGCGGTCTAGAAATTTACCAGATGTGCGTTTCTGAGTGCTACTCAATTAAGTTCTTGACACTGGCCCAAATAAAGATTTCTGTAATGGGCGAGGCGCAAGGGACGGTCATTAACGTGGTGGGTGGGCGTCTGACGCCGTTTGTTCATTTTTCCAGAATAAATTCCATTGGTCTGGTTTGTTTCATTTAATTGGTATGCGGAAATCGGTATCGCTACAATGTTATTATGACAACTGATGAGAAAGCAACATAAAAACACTTCGCTGATTGTTTGTAAATAGTTACTAATAAAATTTATATACTTTAAATGTTAGGTTAAGCTTAAAAATGTCTGATGATAGCAAACAGAGTCAGCCGAAACATCACGTCACCAATGTAACCTAAAAACTACAATTACAGAAGAAATAAAATTGAATGCCTATGAAAACTACAATTACAGAAGAAATAAAATTGAATGTAAAGGAACTCTTTTTATTGAACTAGAGAAATCCTTTGAAAGTACCGAACAGAGAAGCAGGTTCCTAGAATTTCCTTCCTGACTACCGCTCAATTCGATACAGGTTAGTGTCAAACATTTGACATCGTCGGAACATTTGTCATTTGTCATGGACATTTGTCAAACATCGTCGGAACTCGGGCAGTGTCTTCTCACGCGAAGCGACTCCCAGCAGTGCCTCGAACCAGGAGGTTCTAGGGTTCGAATCTTCACGATGGCAGGATCTTCATCACCAGCTTGCCAGCTAGACGCTTCTGGAGGAGAATTCTAGCAGCCGGCTGCTCTGATCGGTAGTTTTCTATGGTTTCTTCGATGAACACCAGGCGAATGCCGGAGTAGTACCCTAACAAACGGGCCACGGACCACGCGCTCGCGCTCTTTCCTTCCTCTTCTTTGTCCTATCCTACCTTTTACACTTACATACACTACACTACCGCAGATGTCGGTAGCTTAGCGCTTGTCTCGGCTGGAGCGGTGCCCCGCTGGTGATGTCTGGTTGGGAAAAAACCCGCTAGCTGACGGTTGGTTGGTAACGGATCTCGCCATGCACCGAGGCAAGACCAGTCACACACATCGATAAAACATACACTACACTTACGGATCTGATGAACGTAGCAAGTAAAGTGCTAGTAAATATTTTGTTTTCGTGAATATACTACAACGATAATACGATGTCGCTTCTCAGCCGTCGCAGCTGGTAGTATGTTTGTGTTCGGAGCTGTAGAAGGCGGGCGTGTCTCTTGATAGTGAGAAAGGACTGTGCGGAGTAAGCGATAGCGTGTATGGAAACCGAGATAAAGGTCTTATCTACCTGCACTCGAGCCATCGGAGGGGGCACTATATCGGAGTACACGCAGACTGGGATGTGTCATTGCAACAACTGTTGCCAGTGCAGATTCTTTGAGCAGAAGCTCCTAGCGGTGACGATTAGCGATGACAAGTTTACCCAAACATCGATTCATCTCCAAAAAGCTTTCGATGTCGATGGAAATTTCGAAAAATATGTCTGTATTAAAAACATCTATTTTTAAATGTGATAAAACAGGTGGTATTTTCTCATCCTATTCCCGTTTTAATTATTGTGCTTAAGTGAGTTATAGTTTATTGTTTAGTCACTTATAAACAGCAGATTGAAAAAATATTTTTCGAATGTAAGAAAGAGTCTTTATCTCTGCCCTTTAGGTCTACCCATGAAACATAGTTTATTTAACACACTGCCCAATATAGATTATTTAACACACTCCAATAGCGAAGCATTGCCGGATCCACAAGTGTTAAACATACGTAGTCAAAATAAATTTCTGGGCGATTTCTGAATTCTAGTTCATATTGATTTCCTCGGTAATTTATTTTTTAGATAAACTTTTTTCAGCGTATCATCCATGAATCCACAAAGAGTCAATTGAATTTGTGAATCTGAAGATAATTAAAAAGATGAAGCGAGGAAACACAATCTAAACGATTTGTAACTTTTTTCAGATTTCATCGATTACTACACTTGGCCTTGGGATCTGGGGTATAGTAGATTTATCAAAACATGCAGGTAAGTTTATTTCATGTGTGTGGATCTTGCTGCAATAGCATAATGGTTCAGCTTATGATATAAGCTTTTAGATGCTTCATTTACAAGAGGGAAATTTTTCTTGGTTTACGGTGGATCAAAGTCACATCAGTCATATAGCAACATGATTTTTTAATTGAAAAATCAATTATTAATGTTTTATTTTGGCCATATGTTTTGTTTAATTTGTATTTTTAGTAACATTAATGTTAATATACTACTACCTTTTGAACGTATTATTTATCAAATTTATTAGAAATATTTTAGTATTTAGGAATTCTTGAGAAATGTAATGATTAACTAGAGGTTCCACAATACACGACACCCTTTTTTTGTATTATCTCTAACAGTAAAATAAAATTACAATATTTACTACTTTGTAGACGTCAGAACGTCAACCTAAGTTAGAGCTAACATTATTAAAACGGATTCAGGTGTCAGTATGCTGTCTGCACCAAGGTGTTGTATAAGACGGGAAAATAACATAATTTGTCTTTTAAATTGCATCTTCTTTAATTTCTGAGATATTGACGCAAATTTATATATATATATATATATATATATATATATATATATATATATATATATATATATATATATATATAAATGCATTTGCTTATTGCAAATGAACCAGGGTGGTCCAGGATGTTTCTTAGAAATTACGTTGTATCGCAAATTATTGCAAATGGAGAAATGCTGACGTTAATAAACATTTAACTTGCGAATTCAAATTTCTGCAGCACTTTCCTACTGTTTCAGAAAATATGCGATGGATATGGATTCTAGTGATTTGCAGCAGTGCTGCATCTCTCTTATTCGCCATCCTTCTTCTCATTGGAGTAGTAAAGGTAAGTTTGTTCTCTCTCTCTCTCTCTCTCTTTCACTCTCCCTCCCTCTCTCTCCCTCTGTCCCTCTCTCTCCTTCTCTCTCTCCCTCTCTCTCCCTCTCTCTCCCTCTCTCTCCCTCTGTCCCTCTCTCTCCTCTCTCCCTCTCTCCCTCTCTCTCCCTCTGTCCCTCTCTCTCCTCTCTCCCTCTCTCCCTCCCTCTCTCTCCCTCTCTCTTTCTCTCTCTATTTCTCTCTTTCTCTCTCTCCCTCTCTTCCTCTCTCTCTCTCTCTCTCTCTCTCCACACCGGAGAAGGTAGCTCCGGGCATCCACTGACGTCACTGCGCCTTAGGCCGGGAGGTTCTAGGTTCGTATCCCGTGGAGGGAAGGGTTTTTCCTGTTAGCTAGATATGTAGGTCTAGTTCTTTGCTGTCTGGGCAAGCAATTTGCGGCTGGATTCTCTGCTTGGTAGTTTTCCGCGATTTCTCCTACCAATACCAGTCGAATGCCGGAGCAGTACCCTAACGAACAGGCTATTGATTATGCCCGATATTTCCTTACATTTCTTTGTTCTCTCCTCACCCCTTACTTACACACGCGCGTTAAGTTGTCGCACCACACTACCTCACTTGTCAGGAGAGCAGTCGGAGCTCAGAGTTTGTCCCGGCTGGGGCGGCGCCCCACTGTTGAGAGATACCCGGTTGGGGAAAACCCCGCGCTCCGACGCCAGATGGGCTCGAGATCTCACCACCCAGAGGGGAAACATCGCCGTCCCTTCCCGAGCAAAACAAGACTACGCTTACGGGATCGATGGCCTTAACAGTTTATGTGCCCTGAATCACTAACAATCAATCAATCAATCAATCAAGCCGCCGCAATGGGCGTACAAGCCACAGTCGAGTTAGAGAGAGGAAGGCCAAGTCGCTAGTGTGTAAAAAGGCACAGGTATTAATTGCGCGACAGCTGCTAACGGAAAGGTTGAGGTGAAGCTAAAACGCCCATTGATGCTCATGATGCATTCTTTTAATAAATTATGCTATGCTCTTTTTCCAGAAGAAGCCGCTGTTGCTGAAGATATGGATGGTTTATCAGTGTGTATGCGTTTTCCTTGGCTGCATTGAATTCATATCGTTACTAGCATGGGGCGCAGCGGGCTCAACCGTTACCCGGCAAGTTGGTAGCACTCGTAAGTAAACATGTCATACCTATTTCATTTCTAAGTGTTCCTAACCAGATTATAAATCCAACAAACATACGGTTCTTGCCCCGGAAAGCTGATTTTCTGTTGGAATGAATGTTGGATTTCTCGGCGAAGGGGGGGGGGGGGGTTCACTTTCCAAAGCAAAATGCCGCACCAGTTTGGAAGTCGTGCGTTTCGAACCTTTCGCAGCTCCAAATGAGTGCAATTTATCTGCGTACATAAAACAAAAATGAGATGTTTATGAAAAAATCGTGTTTTACCTCTAACTCCAATAATGTAGTTGAAGGCCCTGAACTGCCTCCGCATATCGTTCCAATGTTTGTTAATGTACTGGTCTACTAAAAACTCCATAAAAATTACGAAAAATGTATCTTCCTATTTATTTATGTACATATATAAATATATTATTTATTTATTTATTTATTTATTTATTTATTTATTTATTTATTTATTTATTTATTTATTTATTTATTTATTTATTTATTTATTTATTTATTTATTTATTTATTTATTTATTTATTTATTTATTTATTTATTTATTTATTTATTTATTTATTTATTTATTTATTTATTTATTTATTATTCTTAAACTCATACGTTTTTCAATTTTTTGTTTTTTGTACTGATTCAATTTCCAAATATTTTTCATGTAGCATCATTAGCTCTCGAGATATTTGCTATTTATGGGCTTCTGCGTAAGTACCATGTTTGTATTTGTCCTTGTAGAAGCTTTCAAGCTGTAAACTGTAATCCTTGAATAACATTTTTGAGGTAGGCGTGTACATGAAACCTGAAAACGCATCTCCTAAACCAGAAAATGAATTTATAAGAATCTTGTATCCTCCATCGTGCACAACTCAACATTGAGCACCTTGCTTCGAACTGCTTGTAAAGTTAAAAATATTTTTAAACAACATCAAAGAAGAAATAAAAGGAAAGGGGATGAAATATAACAAAGAAAATGTTACGTAAATTGCTATTTCTTGAGATTTCTATAATAATGTGCATAAAAATGCTTTTCAAAATAATTTAAATACACTACTTATATACTGGGCCTACATTTAGTAGTAGGTGTTTACCTGCATTAAAAAAATTCAATTAAAAATTAATATAAAAGTAAATTTTTGGGAAAGTAATTGGATTAGAAACTATATCGTTTTCAATGAAAGGGTGAAATTCAATAATTATGTATTTACTGTGCCTCTAGAATGGCTCAGGGGTAGCGCACTACCTCCTCCTGTGTGGTCTCGGATTTTATTTCCGTTTATGGCAAAAAGAGAGTTGTAGCTTTCCTTGAAAAACGTCTCACTCTGACGAAGGAAATCTCAGGCAGGCGAAGTTCGCTTGTTACGATGAAGGGAATACATTGTTTTCGCCGCATGTCCCTCTTATCCTCCAAGAGAGGGAGTTAAACTCTGCCCAGCTACGGAAAACCGTCTGCTGGCCGGCAACAAATATAATTTTTATAGGCAAGGCAATTCTTTTTGACTCATCTATTAATAGTAGTTTATATGGTAAAGGAAATAATCTCCACAAAAGGTTTTTTAACCTTTTGTTGATAAGTTAATAAACCTTTTGTGGAGATTATTTCCTTAACCATATTATGGATTTCCACAAGATAACTGCTGCCACCACGGAATTTATAGTAGTTTATGTTAAGCTTTATCACATGAGTACATGTTTTGAAAACGCACGACGTGGGGAGCGAGTTTTCAAATATGTACGAAAGCAATAAAGCAATATTACAAACCATTTTTTTGTATGATTTGCATACCATTTTTGTATAGCAGCATTAAAATTTATTAAGAAAATCAAACTTAATTTTGCGAAAGAACTTTCTTGTGACGTCTCGGGTGAACCTCATCTGCTTCCGTTATGCATCTGCCCGTTCACCGTTATCACCCAAATTTCTTCTCTCGTTGTGATTCGCTGAATGTGAGATAACGCAATCGTTCGTACCATAAAATCTAATATGTCACCATTTGTGCCTTAATATGCCATTTTATTAACGATTTCTTGCCAATTTGCAATAGAAAATGTCATTTATAACGGTGGCATACACAAATTATATAAAACTACGGCCAAGTGCAATCGGCCCAAAATGCCAAATACATGTGTGTATTTACACTCTTTATTTGAGTAGACGAATGTTTCGAATATTGAGAGAGGGGTGATGTGGCGGTACATCTTCTGTGAGTGTGTGTGCTCGTTTGTTTCAGTGGTGGACGTATACTTCTTGATTATTGTGTACGGCTACTACGCAGAACTTCTTTCCGGGTACGAGCAAATCGAGCCGATTATCCCGGCCACCCCCTCCGCCTCCAATGCGTACGGATCCGCTTAGCCAAGATACGCACTTCCTGTCAGCGGCTGAAATGAAGATTAACAAAGGGTCCATTTTGTAAAAAGGTCATCTACGCCTTTTGAAATTGCCCTATTGCAAATATATGTACGACCACATGAAGATGTGAACGCGCTCTGTATTGACAAATCGATGCCTGAGAACTAGATTGTGCTAAGTCCGTTTTACTATTTTTTTCAGGAGAGCCATTTAAAGTTTTTCTATACAGTAAGTATGGAAGGGGGTAATATAGAATGAGTTTGTTGAATACTAATAGAGTGGAATATTAACAATTTTGTTTGATGTACAGATGTAGACACGGAGATACAACGCAATGGTACAGAAATCTCATTTTACTACAAAATTGGTCTAAGAAAAGTCTGGTTCTCAGCCATCGAAATAACAACATCGTTACAATCATAAACAACTGTAAACCATGTTGATAGTTTTCTCGCTGAGATTAAGAAATCAGAATGTGGATCTATTGTTAACGTAAGATATACACATTCACAATTACTTTGTCGATCTGGGTGACTCGATTATTTTTAAGACAAACCCATTGTTCCAGAATGTATATAAATAAAATTAGTCTATCTGACTGTGATTTCAAAATAACTGCTGTTTTTATAGTTTTATATCGTTATTTACGGGAGAAAAACCTAATTGCTTTTACAATGTGTGTCTGAGTGTGTCCGAAGTGATATCGGGTACGGCCAAACTGATTTTGATGGGGTGTCAATAAAATTAAGTCCATTTTGTATAACAATTTGGACTTCATTTTTGGGTAAATGTTTTCTAATATACAAACAGAAATGATTGCTGGCTCATGGAAATCTACAGTGTCATCGCGACCTTCATAATAAATTTTGTAAACGTGATGGTCAAACAAGCGTAAACAGTGTTCACACGAGATGTCATTTTTTTTTCTTTTGACTTTTTCCGTTATTTCGGGGTCTGCGCTAATAGGTACGGGCTATTTGTATTAATTATCCGAATACAACAGTTTTACACAACTTTGGCCATACACAATTTACGACTGGGTGCCCTTTCTGACACCACCTACATGGGGCACACAAGCACATTGCACATAGACAACACACACAACCATGTCCGAGGCGGGGCTCGAGCCCGCAATCCTTCAGTCCGAAATCGCTACGGACAACTGCCCTAACTGCCACGCCCCTCCGGACAACTGCCTTCTACACAATACAAGTGCCCAAAAAACAATGAGAAAATGAACTTCTTAAATAATCAAACATTTCTCAAAATACTTAACATTTTCTACTAAATGCATTTTAATTAATTTTACTATTAAACTTGGAGTAATTTAATGATCAAAATTATTACTAGAATTTGAGTGTATAACAATGAATCTGCCTGCAACTGTCTATTATTTAGAATCTAGTAAACAACACTGCATGTAAAGTAGAAATATTGGCCTGAATAAGTTTCACATTTGTACGGGACTTCCTAACACCATAACAATTTGTGTTTGGATATTTCTAAATAATTGGGTTTTAGACCTAATAAAGAGAAGAAAATTTTTTCTGACATTTGGTAATGGACCTCTTTTGGTATCGAACTATTTTTATTGAGCCAAATATTTGTAAGAATCTCCCTCAGCCTTTTACAAAATAAATGCACACATTTCAAAATCTAAAAGGAATGAATAATTCATTTTATGACAGATTAACTAATTTGTCAAAAGTTCATGTTACCTTCTGTACGTCCTAGTATTTCACTCGAAAGAACAGAAAATTTAAGTTGTAAATGGACACGTAAATTTCCACACAGATTTCACTTAAATGCCTTTTTCAGGAGGTGGGAAATATGATGATTGTATAAAGCTTGATTTTAAATATTTAATTGTAATGTTCTTTAGATGCACCAATGACGATAGTAATAGATGACTCCTTATCCTATAAATACCCTTGAAAAAGCAAATTAATTAACAATATGAAGATGATAGATTTTGCTTTCCTTTAGGACAATAATGAATAAAGTAAATAACTCTAATTCACTTCAGAACATTTAAACCTTGTGCACCAAGGACCTTCCTTCACTAAGCAAACATATATATTGTAACACCCCCGGTCGTCTCGGGAGAGAACGCCCGGTAAGCGGCCCTTTGTAGCTCAGTCGGTGATGGAAGGAATCGTTAAACAGATACTGGTAACATGAAACAAACACTTTGATCACTGTTAAAAATCACTTTTATTCCTGGGCAATCAAATTAAAATGTCCCAGGGAAGTTACACTTGTAAATTGAATAAAGAAATGTGAAAATTAGGTGGAAAGAAAAGAAGATGAAAAGTTAGTATTCAGAGTAAAGCTTAAAAATTAGGAAGAATTATGATTAACGTTACAATGGTAAAATACAAAAGTTGCAAATCGATGCGCCATAGCGCGGCACCGCATTACAGAACTTTACACAAGGGCGAATGCCCATTGAATTATATTGCCTGGAAAATAGTCTTTGCGCGCCCGGGAGGGCGCGGTCGAGGAGGCGGCGGGCGTCCTTCAAAAAAGATTCAGCGGAGGTCGGTGGCCTCCGGAGCCAACAGCTGAGCGGTCGGGTCGTTGACGTCACCAAAGGGGGGGGCGGCGCGTGGCTGCGTTGACGGCGTCTGGTAGCGTTGTCTGGTTGAACTGGTAGTAACTCGGAGTAGCCGGGCGATCTCAATCTCAGGAACGTAGTAATTAACTATGCGTACCTCTGATTCTCATTATAATAATTGTCGAACACAACTTCGGACAGTTTAGCAATCCTTCGGAGAAACGTTCGCCTATCTTCACGGCGAATTCCCACCCCAGAGAATTTTCTCTGTCTACTGCAGCCGGCTCAATGCTCAACACTCGCAGCAAAATAATATAAGTCCCACATAGGCACATTCGCCTGAATAATTCCCACCCCAGATAAGTTTTTCTCCCAACTGCCCCCAGCCTAAAACTCAGGCTCCGTCTGACAAAAATTACAAGTCTTTCAGAGACACACTGGTCTCTCCCCGACGAATAGTTACCCCCCCCCCCCCAGAGAAGATTCTCTCCCGACTGCTCCCCGTCTAATGCTCTACACCTTCTGGCTGCTCTCTCCCTTCTGATATTCTGTCAGTCGAAATTGTATTAAGTTAACTTTTGCCCCCACCCAATTTTCTCGTATGCTCAAGCTCCTTATGATAGTCGCGTCGCTATTGGCCAAAGGAAATGGCGCATTACGCTATTTCAACCAATCCTGACGGGAGTAGTGAAGGGAGTTTCAACTCTTTGCGTCACTGTGAGCGTACAGAATTTTCTTATTCCTTCTAGAACATCAGACATGCTTGCACAAGGCAGGCGTTGTCCGTGAAAGAATTTATCGCTCTGGGATTCCCTGGATGTCGATTTCAAGAGCGTTCTAGAAATTTCGCAGCTGGTCTTACGAACACGTGCCTCTGTCAGTTAAATGTTTCGACGCCGACCCTTTTAACGACCTTCTTAATGGGCCGGGGACGCAAATAGCTGTCCGATAAGCGAGGTTGCACGTGCAACGCCGTATGTTTATTCTCCCAGTAGAACTCAGGGTGGCCGAGTCTGTTTGTTTAATTTAATTTTCCTGGCATGAGGAAATCGGTATCGCTACAATATATATATATATATATATATATATATATATATATATATATATATATATATATATATATATAGCCGATCAGATGGCCGAGATCGCTAAGGCAGTAGTGCCGGAGTGGTCTCGGACTAGAAGATCGCGGGTCCCGCCTAACCCCGCCTCGGGCATGGGTGTATTTGTATGTGTTTGTAGGAGTGTGTCATCCTTTCACCCCTCATTATCATCATCATTTCATCTTTCATACCCCCAGGGCTAACAACCCTGGGGGATAAAAATCGGATTCAGTAAAAAATACTGATCCCCCCCAAGTGGAGATTACATACACCTGCTACCGCGATATATGATACTGAGCCACGGTAAATGCAGGATGTATGAACGCGTGGTCCTAAGTTGGCCTATTCGCGAGCAATATATATATATATATATATATATATATATATATATATATATATATATATATATATATATAAACACATATTCTAGCGTACGCTTGCGAGAATCCCCACCCTTTCCCTGCCCATTTCCCTCTCCTCTCCATTAAGAAGGAAAGTTGATGAAACGTGTTTACTTGTTAAAAATATATAAATGTAATTTCGTACATACACAATATCAAACAAAAATAAAAACAATGCAATTGAAGTTAGAAACAAATTTTCAATAAAGGTTTATTCCGTATTATAGAGGTATGTTCATTGAATAGTTCACACTTCCTTAAAACGTTTGAAGTTCCTTGAGAGTTAGCTTTTCGCTTCCGATAGTCACAAAAATAATATAAAAGGTTTTTACTCTTTGTAAAGAAGAGTAAAGTTTTCCTAGCGAAAATATAGGATCGGTCAAGTACACCCCTACTCTTTGTAATATTATTCAACTTTCCTAGATGTGTAATAAGGAATAAAGTAATGAGGGATTTAGGAGGGGTAGGGCGCCATCCTGCTGGGGTGCGATAATTGAAAAATTATTTCTAGACTTAAAGGTATTGCATTATTTTCTGTGTTCATACGTACCTCAAGAAAAGCAATTCCGATCCAAAAGATAATAAAACTAATATTTTCATTTTTGAGTATTAAATACCATTTGTTAGCATTAGAAAAATTTCTGTAATCTTAGATTTCGTACGTGCGAATACAAGACTTGACTAGCAACCACAATGATTTCGATATTTGGCCCTGATGGATTTTTGTATTTATAAAATTCTAGCTGAATCTAACAGACGTAATCGAAACTACGAATATTATATTTCCTCCTTCATGACAATTCCAAGAATACGTGGTTGCAGCACTTTTTATCATTTGAAAACAAAAGATCTTTAATCAGATATAATCTCACTCTAAAGGCGGCAGTAGCTTCACGTCATTAGAATCGCGTCTTAGGAATCAGATAATAAAGCCTTAGTGAGAAGAATCCTCAGTGTTCGAATCCCTTGTACGTCTAGGATGTGGTTTGTTGTGGAATGGTGGAAAATATCCACTGTATCGGCCTATAGACCCAATTCCTTCCCCTTCCGGAATGAAAAACCTCTTTCCTTAGCTAAGGGCATTAAAGAGAGTTCTACAACTTAGCGACTGCTGGAGGGTGGTATGAGGGTGACCACTGCCTCCGAGACAAGAATGTATCCCGTTCCCATTAAGGAAGTATGTCTGTTGTATTAGGGAGTTTTAGCGCCACGTTAGGTACGTAATGTAGGAACGTTATGCACTAGTAGTCACGTGACGAACCTTGAAGTCATAACGTGTTACTTTAGGCCTAAGGTACGACCTTACATTACTCTCGCATCTTTTCTTGAACGATGGATTGAAGAAATGCAGGTAGAGTGGGGGTATTAGTTTCGAAATCAGCCACTATATTTTATGAAGCGATGCCAATCTCTGGAGAATCAGTCACGCCTTTGTAACGTTCTCAATAATTTGCGCTCTAACGTTATCAGGTGTTCGAAGTATCTCCTATGATAGATCCGTACCTGCGTCGGTCATTTCTTTAGATTTTTGGAGAAAATAACCTATAGAAGTTCTCGTCTTCAAAAGAAATTGTTTCTACTTCGCGCCAGTAAAGATGTGTATGGAATGTTGTCATCAGTGCTCGCTGCGAGTCTTTGTCTTCAACTGTTTATAGTACCAGAGAGGGGGAAGCAAGGTTATCGTTCAAGAAAAGTTGCCAGAGTAATACCTTCATAATTTGTTCAGGCCGTAGAAGTCTCTACGGCCACCTTACAAACGGCAAAATGGCCACCTAAAAACAGGAAACGTTTTTTTCCAACTCTGATGAACCCATTCTTGTGCGAGACAGGTACAGTAATTCCTTGCCAACTCGACAACTTAGCAAATATAAATGAAAAATGTTGGTAAAAACAGGTATGAAATTCGTGAAAAAGAAGTTGAAATATCTTCAGGTTAGGTTATGTCTTCTGCTCATAACCCACGCCAATTGAAAATTTCGGGCTTCATTCACATCGCGGAGGACCAAAAATCTAAAACTCAGAGCACAATGTAGATTTGTTGTGCTTTTGACTCGTATCGTGCTTCAAATGTCTCACCCCTTGCCTACTCTGTTTGATGTATTATGCAATTTACTTGTTCAACGCTTGAAACGCTTATCACGTGGTAATGCATAACGCAATGTCGCTATTACTAAAACTCTTCTCAATATTGTTCGTTACGACCGTATGAAGGCGTTAGTCACGTGATCAAAGGAGTTAAAGGATGTCTCCTTACACCTGGCGCTAAAACTCCATATTTACCTCGGTAGAGTACTTACAAAATGATTTAAATTAAAGTTAAATCTATGTTCTCTAATATGGTAAGAAAACAATTCGCCACTTACTGGCTTAGTTTTTGAATGAAAGAAGTTTAAATTAGTACAGGGTCTTATATGGAAAAACTTTTGCGGGCATAGGCTTTTTTAAGGTATTGAAGAAGTTATACTGTCAAACTACCATTTTCATTGATTCTACTCATAATACATTGTTTGAGTAGTACTTTTATAGTACATTTCAGACGACATTAAATATAACATACCTCACTGGACAATCCGAGAAGTAACTGATAAAAAACTGTTGTTATCGCAACCGAAAGTTCTGTCTCGCGGAATAGAAGCAGATCATGCTACTGTCAGCATTGTTTTTCTTCAGAAACAATTCAAAATCAAGGCCACTTCAATTTTTTATCACACACAATCACAAACTATTCGACAGTAATTCACTTTCAATGTAAACAATGTGAACTGATATTCAACGGAAAAAGAAAGATAAGTACGAGAGCCAAAAATCACCTAATCTACTTTAGATATTGCCAACTTATGAAAATGAAAAATAATACGAGAGACTAAATTTAATATTGCACTTTGTTTTTATTGAGCAACAAACCCATACATCCTTTTTAACTAATTACTATTCATTATTTATATGCTCCATTTACATTTACGAGTAGCTATTGTTAATCTAAATGAAATAACCGGTGTATGTTTACGTTTTGCCGGTTTTTGTGGTGAAGAAACCACGTAATATTCAAGGAAAATTAATTCTTTTTTCATTCAAAATAATGGCTATCGACTTCAACGCACTTCGTGCATCTTTCAGGTAAGTTGTGACTACCATGTCAGAAAAACTGCTTGTCTTTTGCGGCAAACTATTCGTCGAGCTATTTAACAACTTCCTCGAATTGCTCAAGTGCTGCTCTGCGAGCGCGTGCACATTGACGCGAAGAGATGGTTGTCAGACGGCGCCAGGTCGGGGGAGTGCGGCGGGTGCGGAAGGATGTCCCATCCAGGCCATTTCAAGGAATCTTTCACTGGTTTTGCTGAGTGAGACGGCGCATTGTAATACACTTGCCGTTCTTTCAAATCGCGTGGGACCCATTTAGCGAGTTTATTGATCTTCATCATTATATACGTCTGCTGATTGTTTCTTGTGACACATTTAATATTTTGGCCAATTGCTGTTGACTTTGAGTTGGGTCATCATCCAGTAACGACTTTAATTGCTCGCCTTCACACTTCTATGGTCTACCAGAGCTACTTTCTTTCACATTGAAATCACTACGTTTCGAAACCATGTCTCACATGTTTTAATTGCTGGAGCGTGTTCACCATATGTTTCTACCAGCGAACAATGACTTTTCACATTCTTTTGCTGTTGATTAAATAAGAAAAGCAATGCATGCCGCAAATATTCTTTTTCAGAAACAAACGTCAACATGATCACTGAACGATACAACACAGAGGCTAGTGTTTGGGGGACTCAACTTGTGTGTGTTGGTAGGTTAATGTCAGTCAAACAAACTATCAAATTCATACACTGTGTTCTGTTTGCTGACGCTATCTCTTAGTAAAACCGGAAAAGTCTTGTGCATACACCTTGTAAATGCTTGAATATTTGTGCACAAACACATACAACACGCCATGAAAGTCTCTCCACAGTGAAACCTTCCTAGGGAGAGTGCTAGCAACAAAAATTATGTTGGTAGCACGAGTTGCTGGTAGTGACAAAAGAAAACGTATACAGGGTACTCACCACTATCATAACTAGACATCGAATGTTAAAAGAAACGCCTATTTTATTCTAGGGAACTTATTTAATTGTTGATAATATGTGTGCACGAATCATGACAAATGATGACATATGACGAAATTTCACTACGCTTATTTTTGCTTCCTTTTAGCTTACATGTATTTTTTGAAAATATACTATTTTTTAAAAAATTTTGAACTTTTTAGACTTTTGTGTATTAATTTAAGTATACAATGCTAATATATCAGAAAAATCGGCCATGGTCGAATGTGAGCATTTATTACGAAATCTTCAATGAACGTCTTTGTATTTTAAAATACAAGACGATACCTGAAAGTATACCAGCATATTTTTCTCTATTTCCATATTTCATAAATACCAGCCATGTTCTAAGAACATGGTCGAATGACAATATACCAAGGGCCCCAACATTTTAAGTGAAAATAAATGTATATTCCCTGGAGGTTTTAGTGTTGTTAATGTTGGACTTATAATGTATATGCTTGTCACTTCAGTAGATGGTGAGAGATCCTTCTCCGCATTCAAACTGATTTTGTCTCCCAATCATCGCAAATTTTAAATTGTGATCTTTGAAAAGTTACTTTTAATTATATTTCAATGCAAACTGTTAAGAATAAAATGTAGAAGGATAGTAAATTTGTAAATTTGTTTTACATTAAAATGGACGTGTTGTTTTGTGTATTTAAGATTGCAAAATAATATAGACAAAAATTTTAAATAATTATTATTTTATTGTGTATGCAAGTTATCACAGTGCCTTTTCCTCCTTATTTTTGACATTTTTCGTGCTTTTTTAGGCGCCTAGAAGACTATTTTTAGTGCCTAAGCATCCGATGCCTGCAATTACAAGAGATGCTGAAGTGTTGTTCCCTTCACTGTTTTTCTTGTCCACTTGTGATCTGGTTGCTAGCAACATAAATTATTTTTTTAAAGGGAGGCCCTGCCTTGGCTCAGTATGCAAAGACACTGCACACTGTACTACTTTATCTCAGTAGGTCAACGGAGCTGTGTAGGAATGATCAGAGAGATGAGGACGAGGAAGACGTCTTTCTAATTAGCAACCCAGGAAATTCAGAACTTCTGATTGGGGATCTGACCACCAAGAGAGCCGAAATGCCATTAGTTTTACTGCTAAAACATCACATACATTCTCACATTATTTATAATGTCTGAAATTTCCGAAAATTGAGAGAGTGCAACGAAAATGAGGAATGCACCCTAACTCGTATTTTGCTCTATGCAAGAGAAAAAATAGAAAAATATTGGAGCTGTTTTTGAGAATTTAAAAAACCTAAACGTTACACGAAGTAGCAACTCTGCCTTATGGAACAAAACCATTACTAACACTACTAAAAGATGTCTTTATTCCACAATAGTTAAAAGTGTTACAACGTACGGTTCAGAAATTTGGGAGGTTGATAAAAGTACAAGAGGGTAGCTGCTGGCCCTTGAAATGGACTTCTGACGTAGAAGTTGCTGTTATAGCAGACGTGACCGAATCAGGAATGACGACATAAGAAAGAAAATGGATGTAAAGAAATCTATTCTTGACGAAATAGAGAAAAAACAAATCGTCTGGTACTGTCATGTAATGCGAATGACAGAGGAAAGATGACCAAACAGTCCTGCAATAGGTGCCGACAAAGAGACAGAAGAGAGGAAGACCCAGATTTGCATGGCAGCAAAGAGTGCAATAGGCTATGACCGCAAGAGAAATGCAAGATGATCTATGGTTAAATAGAGAGGCATGGAGACTGATATATATATATATATATATATATATATATATATATATATATATATATATATTATATACAAATATAGACTGATATATATGTATCTATATATGAAAATAAATTTCATTAACAACCAAAAATAATGCAAAACGACGCGTTTTCTAAAAGAAAATGTACATAACTTTTTTTAAAGATATAATTAAAAATAATATTTTATTTAACTTCTCTGTGACGTCAGGCATGTGGGAAAAGTACACTGTCTGAGAAATGAGTTCTGAGAGTGTTGACAGTGCCGCGGAAGGAAAATCCTCTTACCGTGCGGTTGTTTATCGAAGGCAGCGTGCACGCTTTTAGCAGGGGTTTATCAGCGGCTGCCGAACACACACAGGTAGTCGGATAACGACTGTTGGAGGGCACGGCCGTGGAGGCAACGCCTGAAGCCCCCCGCCGCTGCAGCTCGTCCCACCCGCGGTGAGTGCAGCCACGGCTACGGCCAACGTTCCTTGTTTCGCAAGGCTTCGTTTTTAAGTCATAAGTCATAGTCAATTGGTAAATAACAGGTCAATATAATAAATAAAATAAAACTGGCATAGTAATAAGCACATTAGGGCGTGAAGGGAAGGGGGGATCGAAAATATATGGGCGGAGGAGTTGGTGCGGACGATCTTCTGTGGCGCCGTTTGATTTCAGGTGCTGAGGAGGCCAAGCACTGGAAGGAGACGGCGGGACGCCCGCGCCAGAAAATAAATAGTTAAAATAAACGTCGGATAGATTAGAATGTACTCGGCTTCTGACGGCAGGTTTTTCCCCCTTCAGGGGTTTTTTCCTGAGCCGTACCTTATGGTCTCTTTTCCACGGCTTTGATGCGATGGAGAGACCATTTGGGGTGAATACCAGAATTCGAAAGATTAGAACGCGACAGGATGTAGGTATTGTAATGGCTTAAAGGCCTTCGGCCTAGCCACATAGGATCAAGTAATCTAATTGATTTGTAATAATTACCTATTAAATAATAAATAAAAAAAAGGCTTCGTTTTTTCTCGCTACGGAGTAGGAAAAGTTATGCAAGGCTGCGCGAAAAAACGGCTAATTTTCGGCAGAAAAACTCTTATTGCCGGGCCTGGTAACGAAAATCGTGAATAAATCCAGTTGCTAAATTTATATTAAACAGTTATCTAACACCTGTTGTGGCCGGAATCCATGTTTTGTGGGTCCTTGATGTCGGAAAATCAAATGACGGCAACGTCTGTCTGTTCGGCCGTATATGAACAACGCTAGTGGCTAAACAGTTCAGCCAATTCTCTCCATAATTTGTATTCCCCAATACGTCGGGAGCCTTGAATTTAAAATCGGGATTTTAGTTTTCAACAGTATTTTACGTGAAGCCCCTGGGACATTTTTAAAGGTTTAAAAAATGGCTCAATCATTTTTGATTAAATTTTTTATTGGATAATGTGAAGGACGTTTAAGAGAATTGCACAGATCTCTTGTTGGTTTAAAAAACCCTAGTTTTTCGAAAATTTGCCAAAGATCAAAATTTTTTTGACAACTCCCAACAACTCAAGTATTAAAGACAGATATTTTTCCCTTAATTAAATATGTTCCTTAAAGATAGATTTTGAAATTCAGTCATGTACAATTTTTGGAAAATGTGAGTACGTCCGCGTGATTTGGCGTGAAAATTATGCAAGAAAGTGCACCTGATTTAACACCACTAGTTTACTTGTTGTTTCTTTGCTTCCCTCTTTATTACGGATTCGTATTTGTTTGTTATTGCACGGAGAGTGTTCCCATGTTGACTTGCATTTGCTTTGCTTTGAAAGACTAATTACGTATTTAGTTATTTAGTCATTGGATTACCGACTTTTAGTTAGTGTTTTTTTCTTCCCATATAATAATATAATATATATAATATAAATATAATATAAAATAATATAATATAAAATATATAATATATAATATTTATAATATAAAATTTAATATAGTGTATATAATATAAGTAAAATATAATATTATAAAATTTATTATAATATATATTATAATATAAAATTTGTGGGCTCATATAATAATATGAGTCCACAAATTTTAATTACTGGTTGCTGGATGCCCAGCTGTTTATTTGTTTTTGTTTTTGCTATAAACTTCAATGCGTGAGTTTACACTTATTTATTTATTTATTTATTCATTAGGTTACTCTCTTTTAGTAAAAGGTTTTATTGCTTCTATATGTAATAAACATAAATTAATACATTTTATTAGACATTTATTAAACTTTTTATTAGTCTTTGTTTTCAAATTCAATGTGTCACTATTTATTTGTCATTGAATTATTATTTTTAACTTATTTTTCCTTATTTCTCCCCACAATTCAAGTGATATTTACTTAATGCTACGTGATATTTACGACGTTGATGAAATTCCATTTGTTTTTGTACAAAGCAGTACTTATGTTTGTATTAGAAATCGGGAAAAATTTAAGTTTTCAAAGTTTTTAAACATCAGCAATACTCCCTAGTTTGAGAATATTGACCTTTTGTGAACCTTGTGTGAGGCAATGAGGTTATATAATAAACACAAATATCGCCAGTGATTCACAAAATTCTTCCAGTATCCTTTCCACAGAAATATTTTTTTAAAGTAGCGGTTGAACAGGCAATATATTCTTTGAAATAGTATGCGATGTATTTAAGAAAATACTATTAATATAATATATGATGAATGTATGAAAAAAAATGTATGTTTATAATAATAGATCGAATATTTAGGAACAAACATTTCCCAATGTGCATGCTAAACTATTATAGTAATGATTTTAATCATACCAATAATAACAATCATAACAATATTAATAACAATAATGATAACTATAATAATAAAGCTGAATAAATATCAACTAATTTTTAGGTAAAACACTTTACATAATTGATTTTTTAATAATTTTATTTAATTTAGTTATCGTCAAAAACAACAATGGAAGGTGTGTGACATTTGGGACAGATAAATAATACCCTAAAATGTATTAAAGAAATACAGTGGAACATGTATTTCTTTAATATTGTCAGATTTTTATAGCTGTAAACATATTCAGTAAGCCACTGTTTATTACATGAAAAAAGTGATCTTTTAAACGGGTGGTTGCTTAATTTAGGAAATTTGTTTTAATTTTTTTACTTGCGACTTTGGGACCATGTTGATAACCCTAACTCCCGACATTTATATATTAACGTACCAAAAGCCGATCAGATGGCCGAGATCGCTAAGGCAGTAGTGCCGGAGTGGTTTCGGACCAGAAGATCGCGGGTTCGAGTCCCGCCTCGGGCATGGATGTATTTGTGTATTTGTGTATGTCTGTATGTATTGTCCTTTCACCCCCATCATCATCATATATCGTCATTTCTTCTTCCATACCCCAGGGCTAACAACCTTGGGGGATAAAAACCGGATCCAGCTTAAATGCTGGTCCCCCCAAAGAATTGTCGCAAGCACCTGCCTCCATGAGAATGAATAAAAACTGGGCCACGGTAAAGGCAGAGTGCTTGCCTGCGTGGTCCTAGTTGGCCGATCAACGCAAAAAAAAACCGTACCAAAAGTTCTTACAGGAAAGAAAGGTAAGGCTCTTAATTTAAGCAATCCAATTTAAGTCATTTTCATATCCGCTGATACTTTAGAATTAATGAAAATGATGTGGGGCGAGCAACCAGATATCATATCAGTGGCCACAGCATTCTGCTACCTATTTCCTGATATCCCCAACTCCGTTCTGCGCGATAACGATGTTGAGGCAGAAGGCCTGTTTGTGTTCACAGGGCCAGATTGCCAGATTGAGGAATTTTGTCCCCAACATGTTTTTTTTTGTTTTTTGCTGTGGAGAAAAAATGGGGAACATAAATGGACGGGGAAATGTTTGGAGATTATTTGGGTAAATTATTTTCATCAGGAGTTGAGATAGAAATATCAATCTTTCAATTATGAATAAAACGAAACATGGTATTCTCTCATTTTTATATATTAAGAAAAGAAAAATAAACTAATGCACAGACAAAGAAAAACATAATAAAAACGAAGATTAGACTTCCAGAATCTCAAAGAATGATGATTGGTTACTTAGATTTTTTTGAATTTAAAAGGACGGTCAATGGAATTGTCGGGGACAGCTCATGTCGTTGGTTAATAATTTGAAGAATATTTTTCCTTTTTAAAGTTGAGGAATTTTGTTTAATTACAGAGGTTATTTAGGGAAATTCGTTAGTAGTGGCAGGGAAAGAGCTCGCAACACATCTAAAAACTCTCTTCTGTTCATAACGCCACCAATTTTCATTCTAACTACTGAAAATTCCGTATAATATTTTCTTACAATGTTTCCTGATACACGTCTCTTAACTGGGGTAAACTATGGAAGTTTCTATTATTGGGCTTGTCAGTAGTCAGGGGTAGTTCGCAAACGATATGGGATTCAATGACTGTTCCAAGAAAAAGTCGGTTGTTGAGAAGGGTGGTCGTTCGATAGAAATGGTCCTTCCATGAGATTTTTCTTTATTTGAAATTTCAACGACAATAAACATAAAAACTAGAGCATCTGGAAACAAATGGCTTATTAAACTGACAATATGTAGTTCGTTTATGACATTCATTCTAAAAAATGGCAAACATTTGCCAAAATAACCACGATATATCTCAGTTATAAAGTTATGAATTTCTTGACAACTAGTGACAAGTAGTGAACACAGAACGAAAGAGACTTTCTAATATTTACACTGAGGAACTTCATGCAATTGCATATTTTTACTGATTGTGCATATCAAAAGGAAACGTGTAAGACATTACTTATCAGAAATAAAATAACACTAGCCCATTTTTATTCTGTATAATTGCATATATTTTTGAGATTCTTTTCTTTAACTGCATATTGTAATGTATGAGGCATATTTAAGGGCATATATTACAGGTTTTTGTGTAGAACTGAGCTGAAGTCAGATATTTTCGTGTATTTCTCTTTCAAAAGAGAAGTGAATTAAATCATGCTGATGCTTATAATACAAACATAATATTTTCGATAGTCTTCTGAGAAGATTGGTTTTGCTTGAATTTCTACCTGTAACTTTATTCGTGTGCATGAACTTAGTGATCTGGGCTTGTATCAATGCTATTGGTTATCTCGCCTATTTTCGTTTTGTTTACTATAATGTTTGAAAATACATTTTATTATTCGCGTTTTGTACTACAATGCAAAATGAAGATAACCTATAAATACATGTTAACTCTTGCTAACTACATTTTTCTTTAACTAATCTTCTCAGTTTGAAGTGCATATATTGGTTATTTTAATTGCATAGAGGGCCAATTTTAAGTGCATGGTTACATGCATATTTTTTTCCTTTTTTGCTGCATGAAGTTCCCGGGTCCACTTAGCACTAGATGAAGATAGATCATACTATTTATAACGTGGAATAAACCTTCACCATTCGTTTAATTACGAGCCATATAGCTTCATCATTCATTATCATCTGGTAGCGCTGTTTACATACATTTATCCACCACTTACACTTTGCGATTTCCTTTCAGGAAGGGTAAATGTTGGCGTTAGTATGATGCGTATTGCAAGCACAACCCCGGTATTACGAACTAATTGAGGTAGTAGTCTGTTCGGATTCAGAAATGGTCGTATCACCCGAAACATTGTACTGTACATATACAAATATATCTATAGAATTACCAGATACAATGTCATGTAACATGCGATGTCATAAAATGGCAACGTAGCGTAGCGACATGATGAAGTGGCAATGTTGCGAACAACGAAGTACAGTATCTGTTATATATATATATATATATATATATATATATATATATATATATATATATATATATATATATATATAACCAATTGCATGCGATAGTAGTTGCTACGTTGTTTAGAAGAGTTGAAGCACAGTTTTTGTCGCTGCTGTTAACGGGTAGTCTGCGTATAGTAATCAGAGTGTATTGGGTTGGCCTACACTGTGTGTAGCGCTGTTTTGTTTGTAAATTAAGTAAATAAAAAGCCCGTCTAGGAACACGCACTTTGTGAGCCTAGGCCATTTCCCCTTCACCCGCTCTCATTTCCCCTCCAAATCAAAAAAGGGGTGGTCGCGCGCAAGCTAAAGCGGAGAATGCAAGCGCAAAGCCAGGGTTACCATACTTCCATAATTCAATTGAATTAATGCCTTATTTTACGTGGCGAGACGCGGGCCATCAAGCCCGCTCTTCCGTCTGACCACGCAAATTTCGCTACGCTCCTTTCATCAACTAACAGAGAAAGGAGGTATTTCTTGGGCGAGAAACAGGCGATTTGAATTTAGCTCAGAGGCGTCATTTAGGCTTCAGGATCATTTACATGCAAGTACATCTACTAACATGGGACAGCCGGCTTTACTTCCCCACCGAAGGATTTTTTCGCCCTTAAAATTCCACGATTGCGTTTGAACCCGCCAACTTCGGTTTACCCGTCCGATATGTTAACCGTTACACCATCGCCGCGCACGCCGTAATGGAAAAAAGGGACATTTCTTGTAAAAAAGAGGGCACTACATGTAAAATGGTTTAATAAAATAATTGATATTTTTAAGACAAAATACTTACTAGTAACTAACTACTTCTATCGTTGTCATCAGTTTCACATTCACTCGATAGGCTTACTTATCATTACTGTCTTTCAGAAACTATAACAAGCCTCGGCGCCAATGTCAGATCGGTCGATTTCGCAATAAATAAAGGCAGAGATTTTCTTTTAAAGATGAGGACAAACCCAAAATTTTCAAGCTTAGTTTACTTCAACAGAAGGAAGAAGGCTAGATTACATCAGCATTTGTCTTTGTTTTAGGGCATTTTTAAAAACACCTTTAAAAACAAATTTATTGATCATTTTTGGCAATTTTTTAGATCAACAAAATTCGCCCCCTGGTGATCTTACACCGCCGGTGATCTTATGCTAAAAGTCCTGATAAAAGGCAAACAAACTGGTAAGTCTCTCTCGCTCTCTTCCTTCCTTAACACTCTGCCTATTGATATATGTAATCGAACTTGTGTGTTTAATTTAAAGTAGTTTGTGTTATTTGTATCTAAATTAGTATTTCCTTATTTCCATTGGCTGAAGTGACACTGTAGTGTCACAGTTGTGTCGCAGGCCGAGAGGTCCTAAGGTTCGAGTCCCGATGGTGGCAATAATTCCGACTAGCTAAGAAGCTAGGTCGAATTCAGGCGTTGCCTGGAGAGAGAATTCGACCTGTCGGCTGCTCTGATCGGTTGTGTGCAGTGTAGAGTGGCGCCGGATCTCGTAATTTCACGGGGGAAGACCATCGCCATCATCCGTGATAAAATCAAGCACTACACTTACGGGACTGAAGACTAGTAGTAGTAGTAGTAGTAGTAGTAGTAGTAGTAGTAGTAGTAGTAGTAGTAGTAGTAGTAGTAGTAGTAGTAGTAGTAGTAGTAGTAGTAGTAGTAGTAGTAGTAGTAGTAGTAGTAGTAGTAGTAGTAGTAGTAGTAGTAGTAGTAGTAGTAGTAGTAGTAGTAGTAGTAGTAGTAGTAGTAGTAGTAGTAGTAGTAGTAGTAGTAGTAGTAGTAGTAGTAGTAGTAGTAGTAGTAGTAGTAGTAGTAGTAGTAGTAGTAGTAGTAGTAGTAGTAGTAGTAGTAGTAGTAGTAGTAGTAGTAGTAGTAGTAGTAGTAGTAGTAGTAGTAGTAGTAGTAGTAGTAGTAGTAGTAGTAGTAGTAGTAGTAGTAGTAGTAGTAGTAGTAGTAGTAGTAGTAGTAGTAGTAGTAGTAGTAGTAGTAGTAGTAGTAGTAGTAGTAGTAGTAGTAGTAGTAGTAGTAGTAGTAGTAGTAGTAGTAGTAGTAGTAGTAGTAGTAGTAGTAGTAGTAGTAGTAGTAGTAGTAGTAGTAGTAGTAGTAGTAGTAGTAGTAGTAGTAGTAGTAGTAGTAGTAGTAGTAGTAGTAGTAGTAGTAGTAGTAGTAGTAGTAGTAGTAGTAGTAGTAGTAGTAGTAGTAGTAGTAGTAGTAGTAGTAGTAGTAGTAGTAGTAGTAGTAGTAGTAGTAGTAGTAGTAGTAGTAGTAGTAGTAGTAGTAGTAGTAGTAGTAGTAGTAGTAGTAGTAGTAGTAGTAGTAGTAGTAGTAGTAGTAGTAGTAGTAGTAGTAGTAGTAGTAGTAGTAGTAGTAGTAGTAGTAGTAGTAGTAGTAGTAGTAGTAGTAGTAGTAGTAGTAGTAGTAGTAGTAGTAGTAGTAGTAGTAGTAGTAGTAGTAGTAGTAGTAGTAGTAGTAGTAGTAGTAGTAGTAGTAGTAGTAGTAGTAGTAGTAGTAGTAGTAGTAGTAGTAGTAGTAGTAGTAGTAGTAGTAGTAGTAGTAGTAGTAGTAGTAGTAGTAGTAGTAGTAGTAGTAGTAGTAGTAGTAGTAGTAGTAGTAGTAGTAGTAGTAGTAGTAGTAGTAGTAGTAGTAGTAGTAGTAGTAGTAGTAGTAGTAGTAGTAGTAGTAGTAGTAGTAGTAGTAGTAGTAGTAGTAGTAGTAGTAGTAGTAGTAGTAGTAGTAGTAGTAGTAGTAGTAGTAGTAGTAGTAGTAGTAGTAGTAGTAGTAGTAGTAGTAGTAGTAGTAGTAGTAGTAGTAGTAGTAGTAGTAGTAGTAGTAGTAGTAGTAGTAGTAGTAGTAGTAGTAGTAGTAGTAGTAGTAGTAGTAGTAGTAGTAGTAGTAGTAGTAGTAGTAGTAGTAGTAGTAGTAGTAGTAGTAGTAGTAGTAGTAGTAGTAGTAGTAGTAGTAGTAGTAGTAGTAGTAGTAGTAGTAGTAGTAGTAGTAGTAGTAGTAGTAGTAGTAGTAGTAGTAGTAGTAGTAGTAGTAGTAGTAGTAGTAGTAGTAGTAGTAGTAGTAGTAGTAGTAGTAGTAGTAGTAGTAGTAGTAGTAGTAGTAGTAGTAGTAGTAGTAGTAGTAGTAGTAGTAGTAGTAGTAGTAGTAGTAGTAGTAGTAGTAGTAGTAGTAGTAGTAGTAGTAGTAGTAGTAGTAGTAGTAGTAGTAGTAGTAGTAGTAGTAGTAGTAGTAGTAGTAGTAGTAGTAGTAGTAGTAGTAGTAGTAGTAGTAGTAGTAGTAGTAGTAGTAGTAGTAGTAGTAGTAGTAGTAGTAGTAGTAGTAGTAGTAGTAGTAGTAGTAGTAGTAGTAGTAGTAGTAGTAGTAGTAGTAGTAGTAGTAGTAGTAGTAGTAGTAGTAGTAGTAGTAGTAGTAGTAGTAGTAGTAGTAGTAGTAGTAGTAGTAGTAGTAGTAGTAGTAGTAGTAGTAGTAGTAGTAGTAGTAGTAGTAGTAGTAGTAGTAGTAGTAGTAGTAGTAGTAGTAGTAGTAGTAGTAGTAGTAGTAGTAGTAGTAGTAGTAGTAGTAGTAGTAGTAGTAGTAGTAGTAGTAGTAGTAGTAGTAGTAGTAGTAGTAGTAGTAGTAGTAGTAGTAGTAGTAGTAGTAGTAGTAGTAGTAGTAGTAGTAGTAGTAGTAGTAGTAGTAGTAGTAGTAGTAGTAGTAGTAGTAGTAGTAGTAGTAGTAGTAGTAGTAGTAGTAGTAGTAGTAGTAGTAGTAGTAGTAGTAGTAGTAGTAGTAGTAGTAGTAGTAGTAGTAGTAGTAGTAGTAGTAGTAGTAGTAGTAGTAGTAGTAGTAGTAGTAGTAGTAGTAGTAGTAGTAGTAGTAGTAGTAGTAGTAGTAGTAGTAGTAGTAGTAGTAGTAGTAGTAGTAGTAGTAGTAGTAGTAGTAGTAGTAGTAGTAGTAGTAGTAGTAGTAGTAGTAGTAGTAGTAGTAGTAGTAGTAGTAGTAGTAGTAGTAGTAGTAGTAGTAGTAGTAGTAGTAGTAGTAGTAGTAGTAGTAGTAGTAGTAGTAGTAGTAGTAGTAGTAGTAGTAGTAGTAGTAGTAGTAGTAGTAGTAGTAGTAGTAGTAGTAGTAGTAGTAGTAGTAGTAGTAGTAGTAGTAGTAGTAGTAGTAGTAGTAGTAGTAGTAGTAGTAGTAGTAGTAGTAGTAGTAGTAGTAGTAGTAGTAGTAGTAGTAGTAGTAGTAGTAGTAGTAGTAGTAGTAGTAGTAGTAGTAGTAGTAGTAGTAGTAGTAGTAGTAGTAGTAGTAGTAGTAGTAGTAGTAGTAGTAGTAGTAGTAGTAGTAGTAGTAGTAGTAGTAGTAGTAGTAGTAGTAGTAGTAGTAGTAGTAGTAGTAGTAGTAGTAGTAGTAGTAGTAGTAGTAGTAGTAGTAGTAGTAGTAGTAGTAGTAGTAGTAGTAGTAGTAGTAGTAGTAGTAGTAGTAGTAGTAGTAGTAGTAGTAGTAGTAGTAGTAGTAGTAGTAGTAGTAGTAGTAGTAGTAGTAGTAGTAGTAGTAGTAGTAGTAGTAGTAGTAGTAGTAGTAGTAGTAGTAGTAGTAGTAGTAGTAGTAGTAGTAGTAGTAGTAGTAGTAGTAGTAGTAGTAGTAGTAGTAGTAGTAGTAGTAGTAGTAGTAGTAGTAGTAGTAGTAGTAGTAGTAGTAGTAGTAGTAGTAGTAGTAGTAGTAGTAGTAGTAGTAGTAGTAGTAGTAGTAGTAGTAGTAGTAGTAGTAGTAGTAGTAGTAGTAGTAGTAGTAGTAGTAGTAGTAGTAGTAGTAGTAGTAGTAGTAGTAGTAGTAGTAGTAGTAGTAGTAGTAGTAGTAGTAGTAGTAGTAGTAGTAGTAGTAGTAGTAGTAGTAGTAGTAGTAGTAGTAGTAGTAGTAGTAGTAGTAGTAGTAGTAGTAGTAGTAGTAGTAGTAGTAGTAGTAGTAGTAGTAGTAGTAGTAGTAGTAGTAGTAGTAGTAGTAGTAGTAGTAGTAGTAGTAGTAGTAGTAGTAGTAGTAGTAGTAGTAGTAGTAGTAGTAGTAGTAGTAGTAGTAGTAGTAGTAGTAGTAGTAGTAGTAGTAGTAGTAGTAGTAGTAGTAGTAGTAGTAGTAGTAGTAGTAGTAGTAGTAGTAGTAGTAGTAGTAGTAGTAGTAGTAGTAGTAGTAGTAGTAGTAGTAGTAGTAGTAGTAGTAGTAGTAGTAGTAGTAGTAGTAGTAGTAGTAGTAGTAGTAGTAGTAGTAGTAGTAGTAGTAGTAGTAGTAGTAGTAGTAGTAGTAGTAGTAGTAGTAGTAGTAGTAGTAGTAGTAGTAGTAGTAGTAGTAGTAGTAGTAGTAGTAGTAGTAGTAGTAGTAGTAGTAGTAGTAGTAGTAGTAGTAGTAGTAGTAGTAGTAGTAGTAGTAGTAGTAGTAGTAGTAGTAGTAGTAGTAGTAGTAGTAGTAGTAGTAGTAGTAGTAGTAGTAGTAGTAGTAGTAGTAGTAGTAGTAGTAGTAGTAGTAGTAGTAGTAGTAGTAGTAGTAGTAGTAGTAGTAGTAGTAGTAGTAGTAGTAGTAGTAGTAGTAGTAGTAGTAGTAGTAGTAGTAGTAGTAGTAGTAGTAGTAGTAGTAGTAGTAGTAGTAGTAGTAGTAGTAGTAGTAGTAGTAGTAGTAGTAGTAGTAGTAGTAGTAGTAGTAGTAGTAGTAGTAGTAGTAGTAGTAGTAGTAGTAGTAGTAGTAGTAGTAGTAGTAGTAGTAGTAGTAGTAGTAGTAGTAGTAGTAGTAGTAGTAGTAGTAGTAGTAGTAGTAGTAGTAGTAGTAGTAGTAGTAGTAGTAGTAGTAGTAGTAGTAGTAGTAGTAGTAGTAGTAGTAGTAGTAGTAGTAGTAGTAGTAGTAGTAGTAGTAGTAGTAGTAGTAGTAGTAGTAGTAGTAGTAGTAGTAGTAGTAGTAGTAGTAGTAGTAGTAGTAGTAGTAGTAGTAGTAGTAGTAGTAGTAGTAGTAGTAGTAGTAGTAGTAGTAGTAGTAGTAGTAGTAGTAGTAGTAGTAGTAGTAGTAGTAGTAGTAGTAGTAGTAGTAGTAGTAGTAGTAGTAGTAGTAGTAGTAGTAGTAGTAGTAGTAGTAGTAGTAGTAGTAGTAGTAGTAGTAGTAGTAGTAGTAGTAGTAGTAGTAGTAGTAGTAGTAGTAGTAGTAGTAGTAGTAGTAGTAGTAGTAGTAGTAGTAGTAGTAGTAGTAGTAGTAGTAGTAGTAGTAGTAGTAGTAGTAGTAGTAGTAGTAGTAGTAGTAGTAGTAGTAGTAGTAGTAGTAGTAGTAGTAGTAGTAGTAGTAGTAGTAGTAGTAGTAGTAGTAGTAGTAGTAGTAGTAGTAGTAGTAGTAGTAGTAGTAGTAGTAGTAGTAGTAGTAGTAGTAGTAGTAGTAGTAGTAGTAGTAGTAGTAGTAGTAGTAGTAGTAGTAGTAGTAGTAGTAGTAGTAGTAGTAGTAGTAGTAGTAGTAGTAGTAGTAGTAGTAGTAGTAGTAGTAGTAGTAGTAGTAGTAGTAGTAGTAGTAGTAGTAGTAGTAGTAGTAGTAGTAGTAGTAGTAGTAGTAGTAGTAGTAGTAGTAGTAGTAGTAGTAGTAGTAGTAGTAGTAGTAGTAGTAGTAGTAGTAGTAGTAGTAGTAGTAGTAGTAGTAGTAGTAGTAGTAGTAGTAGTAGTAGTAGTAGTAGTAGTAGTAGTAGTAGTAGTAGTAGTAGTAGTAGTAGTAGTAGTAGTAGTAGTAGTAGTAGTAGTAGTAGTAGTAGTAGTAGTAGTAGTAGTAGTAGTAGTAGTAGTAGTAGTAGTAGTAGTAGTAGTAGTAGTAGTAGTAGTAGTAGTAGTAGTAGTAGTAGTAGTAGTAGTAGTAGTAGTAGTAGTAGTAGTAGTAGTAGTAGTAGTAGTAGTAGTAGTAGTAGTAGTAGTAGTAGTAGTAGTAGTAGTAGTAGTAGTAGTAGTAGTAGTAGTAGTAGTAGTAGTAGTAGTAGTAGTAGTAGTAGTAGTAGTAGTAGTAGTAGTAGTAGTAGTAGTAGTAGTAGTAGTAGTAGTAGTAGTAGTAGTAGTAGTAGTAGTAGTAGTAGTAGTAGTAGTAGTAGTAGTAGTAGTAGTAGTAGTAGTAGTAGTAGTAGTAGTAGTAGTAGTAGTAGTAGTAGTAGTAGTAGTAGTAGTAGTAGTAGTAGTAGTAGTAGTAGTAGTAGTAGTAGTAGTAGTAGTAGTAGTAGTAGTAGTAGTAGTAGTAGTAGTAGTAGTAGTAGTAGTAGTAGTAGTAGTAGTAGTAGTAGTAGTAGTAGTAGTAGTAGTAGTAGTAGTAGTAGTAGTAGTAGTAGTAGTAGTAGTAGTAGTAGTAGTAGTAGTAGTAGTAGTAGTAGTAGTAGTAGTAGTAGTAGTAGTAGTAGTAGTAGTAGTAGTAGTAGTAGTAGTAGTAGTAGTAGTAGTAGTAGTAGTAGTAGTAGTAGTAGTAGTAGTAGTAGTAGTAGTAGTAGTAGTAGTAGTAGTAGTAGTAGTAGTAGTAGTAGTAGTAGTAGTAGTAGTAGTAGTAGTAGTAGTAGTAGTAGTAGTAGTAGTAGTAGTAGTAGTAGTAGTAGTAGTAGTAGTAGTAGTAGTAGTAGTAGTAGTAGTAGTAGTAGTAGTAGTAGTAGTAGTAGTAGTAGTAGTAGTAGTAGTAGTAGTAGTAGTAGTAGTAGTAGTAGTAGTAGTAGTAGTAGTAGTAGTAGTAGTAGTAGTAGTAGTAGTAGTAGTAGTAGTAGTAGTAGTAGTAGTAGTAGTAGTAGTAGTAGTAGTAGTAGTAGTAGTAGTAGTAGTAGTAGTAGTAGTAGTAGTAGTAGTAGTAGTAGTAGTAGTAGTAGTAGTAGTAGTAGTAGTAGTAGTAGTAGTAGTAGTAGTAGTAGTAGTAGTAGTAGTAGTAGTAGTAGTAGTAGTAGTAGTAGTAGTAGTAGTAGTAGTAGTAGTAGTAGTAGTAGTAGTAGTAGTAGTAGTAGTAGTAGTAGTAGTAGTAGTAGTAGTAGTAGTAGTAGTAGTAGTAGTAGTAGTAGTAGTAGTAGTAGTAGTAGTAGTAGTAGTAGTAGTAGTAGTAGTAGTAGTAGTAGTAGTAGTAGTAGTAGTAGTAGTAGTAGTAGTAGTAGTAGTAGTAGTAGTAGTAGTAGTAGTAGTAGTAGTAGTAGTAGTAGTAGTAGTAGTAGTAGTAGTAGTAGTAGTAGTAGTAGTAGTAGTAGTAGTAGTAGTAGTAGTAGTAGTAGTAGTAGTAGTAGTAGTAGTAGTAGTAGTAGTAGTAGTAGTAGTAGTAGTAGTAGTAGTAGTAGTAGTAGTAGTAGTAGTAGTAGTAGTAGTAGTAGTAGTAGTAGTAGTAGTAGTAGTAGTAGTAGTAGTAGTAGTAGTAGTAGTAGTAGTAGTAGTAGTAGTAGTAGTAGTAGTAGTAGTAGTAGTAGTAGTAGTAGTAGTAGTAGTAGTAGTAGTAGTAGTAGTAGTAGTAGTAGTAGTAGTAGTAGTAGTAGTAGTAGTAGTAGTAGTAGTAGTAGTAGTAGTAGTAGTAGTAGTAGTAGTAGTAGTAGTAGTAGTAGTAGTAGTAGTAGTAGTAGTAGTAGTAGTAGTAGTAGTAGTAGTAGTAGTAGTAGTAGTAGTAGTAGTAGTAGTAGTAGTAGTAGTAGTAGTAGTAGTAGTAGTAGTAGTAGTAGTAGTAGTAGTAGTAGTAGTAGTAGTAGTAGTAGTAGTAGTAGTAGTAGTAGTAGTAGTAGTAGTAGTAGTAGTAGTAGTAGTAGTAGTAGTAGTAGTAGTAGTAGTAGTAGTAGTAGTAGTAGTAGTAGTAGTAGTAGTAGTAGTAGTAGTAGTAGTAGTAGTAGTAGTAGTAGTAGTAGTAGTAGTAGTAGTAGTAGTAGTAGTAGTAGTAGTAGTAGTAGTAGTAGTAGTAGTAGTAGTAGTAGTAGTAGTAGTAGTAGTAGTAGTAGTAGTAGTAGTAGTAGTAGTAGTAGTAGTAGTAGTAGTAGTAGTAGTAGTAGTAGTAGTAGTAGTAGTAGTAGTAGTAGTAGTAGTAGTAGTAGTAGTAGTAGTAGTAGTAGTAGTAGTAGTAGTAGTAGTAGTAGTAGTAGTAGTAGTAGTAGTAGTAGTAGTAGTAGTAGTAGTAGTAGTAGTAGTAGTAGTAGTAGTAGTAGTAGTAGTAGTAGTAGTAGTAGTAGTAGTAGTAGTAGTAGAATGACAAACAAAGAAAAGAAAGAGTAGCAAACTCAATAAAATGGCAATGAATTTTTAAAAAGACCACTTATAAGATAAGCAATTTTTTAATTAAGATGACTTGAAAAGTATGCTAATACTGGCGAACTGGGTAATCATTTTCTATTGTAATGTATTACACTTCACGTGCTTGTAGTTACGTAATTGTTAAACATGATTCACGCTACGCTCTCCAAACATTTTAATAGACTTTCTTGCGTGTATGACTTTGTTCTATGTTCGATTATGGACATAGTTGTCGAGTATTCTATTGTTGAAACGTTCTCCTATTCTGAAATTTAAGCATGCATTCGCTACGGCGTTGTCTTGGAGAAACTCTTTTCCCCAGATAACGTTCAAGTAATAAGTTTGATCCATATTTACAATCGCAGGGGCTGAATATGCAGCGAAGACGCGCTTAATACTTGGGAGCGCGGCGGGTTGCATAGAGCTTCTGTTCAGAGGCGCACAGCATAAACGCATAAAAGTCATCTATACGCATTCATATGCGTCAGACATACGTTATTATCTTTGTCAAGCCTCGTGGCGACGCAATTAGTCTTTGCCTTTTATCCCTTCGGGCAGGGACTCGGCGTCTTTAGATCCAGGGGTTACTCTCTGACCGGGAGATCATAGGTTCGAGTCCCTACAGTGACCACATTTTCGCCACTACCTTATCAGCTAGATCAAATAGAGTCGATGTGTGGACGATAATTGTAGAGGTCAACTACTCTGATCGGTAGTTTTACGTGGTTTCTTCCCTTTATTATTCTTAGATTATTATATCTATTCCACTCATGAATTTAAAACCAGTGGTATTTAACTATACTTACAAAATGCCCCAATGAGGGTGGTGTACCTCAAAAAGTTTATCGCTTATTCTATCCGACTTTTCTTACCGCTTCTTCCTACTGGCCAATCATAAACAGTGACGAATATATCTTAGGAGGCAGCATTTTACATCGATCGCTATGTCGATGTCCAATAAAACGCATATGTAATATAACATCACTCTGATTTAAAAATAGCCTTCAGTTATTTACAATATTTGACGCATTTTGGAACTCTGATGGACATAATTTCACTCGTGGAATATTCCTCTTAAATACCAAACGCGCTTTGGAAATTCTCAAATAAATTTCCTCCTCGCTTCGCAAGTTGGGAATTTATCGACCGTTTCCAAATCACTCGTGGTATTACCTACGTATACATAAACCACACAAATGTGCGATTTTTTGTAGCTGCTTCTCAAGGCCCGTCTTCACGATGGAATATGTAACGGCATTTCGCGTCTTTCTCGGCCGTGCCGCCAGATGTCGTATGATCGCGACCATGTCAAGCAGTTCTTGCTATCATGCGATATGTAGCGGCACGACCAAGAAAGTCGAGAAATGCCGTTACATATTCCATCGTGAAGAATAGCTCTTGAGAGGCAGCTATATAAAAAGCGAACTATAGCTTATTCGATAGTTTTTAAAATTACTTTCTGCTTAATTTGTGAATATTAAAATTTACGCATATTTACCATGAATAGCGTATTATTCTTAGCCCCTCACAGTAAGCAGTTGTCTTTGCTTATTGTTTTACTACAAATCTGGAACAAGTGTTAGATTTTCAAAGCAATCACAAACACAGCAAATCGAACTTTCAACGCCAAGCAGTTAAATCACAAAGGATAATGAGATACAAGAAGCCGTGACTATGGTATCACTTGGTAACTGACAATGCGAGGTAAAAGCAATCAAGAGTAATCGAAACATGATGTCTATAAAAAATAAACATATTATATATATATATATATATATATATATATATATATATATATATATAAAATCAAATTTTATAAAATTGACCAAAGCTACTCAGATATTAGAAACTTAACAGGTTTACATCTGATGGATACATTAAATATTTTTGATACTGAATATCTTTGAATTAGTGTTTGGATATGTGCTAATGTATCTTGTGAAACTGCTAAGTAGAAATTTCATAAAGAGTTTAATTCAAATCGTGATATGAAATTTTACCAAAGTGTAAAACTAATTTGTAACGAAAAATCTGAAAATGCAGAATTTGACCTCACATTTTATCTTTGAACATTTGAACATCTTTCAACATTTGCTTCTGATCAAAGTATGGATTTGACAGGATAAAATTAGAAAATGTATTAATTTTTCACTGGTATAAAAGGCAATAAAAAAGACATCTGCAATTTGATTGTCTATGTTTTGGAAATTTTCATCCTCTATCGTGCATGTTTGGCTACTTGACGGTGCGTGTTTGCATGCATATTTTAGCATGGAAATTCTATCAACATAAATTACTTTTACTGAGAAAAATTCGCCCGAAGCCTCACTTTTATCTGGAATGTCTTATTTGTTGGTATGTGAATGAAGAGACAACATGCCATTCCTAACTGAAGTGCCTAAAATACATAATGCTTTATCTGCCTTGGCTACCTACATTTTGGGAACAAGAATGCTGGTGGAGATATTACTAATTCCTTCTTTGCTTGTTCAGTCGAAACACGAACGTTATCGCTATAGCTTCAAGATGCGACACATATTATTATTATTATTATTATTATTATTATTATTATTATTATTATTATTATTATTATTATTATTATTATTATTATTATTATATTATTTTACCACAATTTTTATTATCGTACCAATATTATTAATTTTTTTGTTATTTTTATGACCTTATTTATGTAATTAGCTGCCACCGTGTTATACCCAATTGCAGTTTAAATAAATTTGTCCTTATCTTCATCTTTATTTATCCAAACCATCGTTGACGAATAGTTGCGTGTAATAAAACGAATCGTGTTTCTGTTGCAGAGAGCGACGATGGTTCTCGTCGTGGTGTGGTGTTGCGGGGGTAATCTTCGCACGGGATCACTGCTGGTCGTCATTTGGTCGATCGTGAGTTGTTCTCTGCTTTTTACTCACCATCTTGCATAGGGAGCGGATTTTTGCGATTTTACATATTTTGTCTGTTGTGTGAAGGGTCTAATTTTTCCTTTAATGAAATAAATTCAATAACAAGAGAAAACAGAAATGGACGTTTATTTATTTTGAGGGTCGATGATTTTACGTTAACTTGAATGAGGTAACTTGCTGTTTACTTAAAAAATTCAAAAATCAAATCAAAAATAAAACATTGATTTACAATATTAAATAATTCTCAGACAAGGAAACAATAAAAAAGGAAGAACTTTACACACACGATTAAAGAAAACTTTAGAGATTATTCGCATTTTCAATATACGTCTTTCTGCTCACGTGTACAAGTCGCGAAACACCATTAATATTTTCTCAAATCTTTCAGCTCTTCCAAGACATATAATTGCCTTGTCGACAATTGAGTTATACAGTCTTCACTTATAATTAAACAACTTCTAACAAACCATATATCACACCCCGTTCCGTACGATGATCATTCTACCTCTGGTTATTGATGTCTATATAGTGTGTATCTACATATCTATGGTATCCTTCAACATATCATTTTGTACAGGTACACTGTGGTTTTTTGTGGTACACTGTGTGGAGTTTTGAAACTTCTCCCATATTATTTGTTTCACCATTATCAGTTGTTTGTACTACTTACAGACTTGGAGGGTGAGGAGGAGTCGATTTGGAGGCATCTTTCGTTGGTATTAAGGGAAACTAGGTTGTCATTAGTTGGGATTTCTTCATTGTTTTTAGCTTCATTGGTAGAAAATACAGATTAAGAAGATGGTGAGTGATCAGTTGTTCGCATTTTTTGTATGGTCGTTGTGTCTTTGTATATCTGCAGCTTCAGTGCTTTTTCCATTGATTGCGGAGTCTGATGAGTCACAGGCTTTTTCTGTAATGTTCATATTCCATGGGAGCAGTTCTTAAATTGGTAGTCTTGTGCTGATTAGAAGTGTTATGTGAAGGTCATTGTCCAGCTAAGTGCTCTGTTTGGAGACAATTAAAGCAAGGCATTTCATCAGTTGTAAAAAATATTTTATATGTTGAGCCATTGTAATACACAGTAGTAGATTCAGTTAGTAGACATACCTTCTGGAACAACATACACTTGTCTGCGGAAACACATGTTTTTACACAGCTTTTACAAATGAAATTTACCAATGCCAATTGAATATTGTTTGTGATGAGTACATTCTCTATTATTGAGTGTCTGATTTTAATAACTTTATGGTTGTTTTTAAGGTTGTTAGGTATAGTTTGAGAGCTTAGAAAGAAACACAGTCTGTTGTTTGCAATTCTTGAAATGAACTTTATTTCACTGGCGTCAATAATGTTGGATAGCCTGTTTATGTAAGCTTTAATAGTGAGACCTTCTTGCGAGTCGGTGATTATGGCCAGGTCCTTGGTGGGAAACTCTTCAGTTGGCATGACATTCATCTAAAGTTTCAGATTTGAGTGAGTAGCTACCTGAGGTGACGATGTTGAGGTTATTGGAGCCCCGATGTCCGGAGGTTCTATCCTTAAGCAGATTAGACGCTGCACCGGCTGACCATACAATTGGTTTCACACACTCACAACTCATGAAATAAGAGTATTGCCTCTAAGTAAATGTCACAAAGAACACAGTCTGAATGACGTGATTACAACAACGGTTTCACGGGAAGCGATCGGAGCGCGATGTGACTCCGTCGACTGCCTCAATGGAACTCAATAAAAATTGTTGAAGGCACCAAAATGTCTTTGGGCGTAGTGTAAGCTTAGGCATGAATGTAACTAGCCAAGAACTTATTTTATAAAGCGTTAAATTCAAGTCCTGATTTGAAATATATCAAAACTATAGGGAACTTTATAAATAGTCAAAAATGGGAAAAGTGGAATACGACCTCACTTTAGCTAAGAGTTCAGTTCTGAAGCGTTCTCCAATTACGAGTTAGGAAGCATTTTCTGCGTTTAAAAACACTATTATCATCATAATTCATCATCATAATCCTAAAAGCAAAAATTTCCTTATCTTTGCAGTCACGACATTTTATTCTCCGCTGTTATTTTTACTTCTGTATAGTTAGTAAAGTGTAGTTTGTTTTGACGTTCTGCTGAGATTTTCATTCTAGGAAATAAACATTACTTCATGACAAAAATATGAATTTGGCAATGTAATATTTACAAAAAAATGTTAATTCGTCACTGCTCCAAAAGGCAATATAACGAATAATATATTGAACTAAAATTCGATTGTGCATGTTTTGTCAACTTTTATCCTGATACATGTGTGGCTATTTGTTATTGCTTGTTTGCAAGTACCTACATGTATGTACCTAGGGAGATAAAACATTTTTCACAACAAAGAAATGTAAAACATAATCATGTACCTATAACACAAAGCATGCCAATTCCACATATCAATCTCCTAACAATAACAGCAAATGATTTACAACACAATGGCGGTTTTCTGGTCTTTCGAGTCACGTAGAAACAAGGAAACACGATTAATTTCCAAGGACCGAGAAAAGATTAATATTTATTACTTACATTTCATAAATGCAGAATATACTTCCCTATAATTCCCCCAAGTTTCAATTGAAGGTTTAAGGCCAACAAGAGAAGGTATGGAAGTAGCAAATTTCTAAAATATGTAAATTCTACTTTTTAGGCATCATCAACCATTGCCGTTGCCCTTTGGAGCAGTGTAATTGTAGCCCTCAAAGACAATGAAGGTAAGTTTCTTCCTTCTTCTTAAGGTATCTTTTCTGATTGCTACAATGCAAATGTAGTACGTGCACAGAATCGATACTCAGCCGCTTTTAATCCTGCATCGCACTACAAACATGATTTACATATTTACGAATTATTGTTTTCAAAAATGTGTGAGAAAAATAGAAAATATGTAACAAAATTAACGAAAGTGTTTAAAATTGCCCCGTGTAAGCATTTTCCATTGTGACGTATCCAATTTGGCTATTATAAATATTTATACTTATTTATTACCTCTTTCTTTATTTATTTATTACCAGGAGAGAAGACTCAGAGCATCAACTGATGTCACTGCAGTCCCTCTGACCACGAGGTCCTAGGTTTGAGTCCCGGCAGTGGCAGACAGACAGTTTCGACACTGGATTGTTATCTAAGTCGAATTCAGTCGCTGCCTGGAGGGGAATTTTAGCGGCCGGCTGCTCTGATCGGTAGTTCTCCGTGGTTTCTCCGATCAACACCAGGCGAATGTCGGAGCAGTACCATGCCAAACAAACTGCGCGCGATCTTTCCTTCCTTTTCCTTGTCCTATTATCAACCCTTACAGACACACCAACATGCACTACACCACCACACATGCCCGGAGACTGGAGTTAGGACCGTGTCCCGACTGGGGCGGTGCCCCGCTGGTGGGAGATACCTGGTTAGGGAAAATCCCGCAAGCCGACGACAGATCCCGCGCACGATCTCGCCATACAGCGGGGCAAAGATTACCGCCACCTCCCGAGCAAAAACATGCACTACGTTGCGGGACTAATGACCCTGGTAGTTGACGTGCCCGGAATCACTAAACAACCAATCAATTTGAATTCTCGGCTATCCGGGAGACGCCGTGTCGTTGGCTGGGGTGCCGACGTTTCGCCTGACATATCGCAGGCTTCCTCAGGGCAGTGAGGAAGCCTGCGATATGTCAGGCGAAACGTCGGCACCCCAGCCAACGACGCGGCGTCTCCCGGATAGCCGAGAATTCATGGATTCAAGCCGCGGAAGCTTACGTATAAACCAATCAATTTATTTATCTATACTGAGACGGGTCCTTTAGGATATTGTGAATATAAAATTAAAATAATGTCTATAAAACATCATTGGCAGAAACGAAAAATATAGAGAAATATAAACAGAAGCGAGACTTCGGGAACCTAGGGATTAAGTTAGCGGTAAGAATAATGAGTTCGCACATCTATTGATAAAAAGTAAAATATTTAATAAATAATATTTTGTTAAAGAGGCATTGCTATAGTAGACAACAGAGGTCGGATGGCATAGTTACAGAAGACAATCTGACATCGGAGCGACCAGAAACAATGTGAACAAGTGAAAAGCAAGAACAAATTGATACGCAAAATTTAAAAAAAATCATCAGAACTCGAATAGATTTGGTAGAAGCAGAATGCATCGCCGTGAGCAGTAAACATTTGTTAGTAAAAGGCTTAAACTCAGAACAGAACGAGGTTAATTAGACGAAAATGTTAGTCGCGAATGTTTAAAACTAACATTATTAAGAAGCAGGGCGAGTAGGACGCGGACGATTTAAAAAAACTTGTGCTGTTAAGAACGGTGTGGAATAGTGCAAAAGGCGAAAGATGGAAGGACGACTCCGAATGAAATACTCATATCCGCGAGTTCAGTGCATCATCACCAGGGAAGTGTATAGTTCAAGGATAAATACAAAGACTTTGATGTCTATTAAATGTGTAAGGCCAAGAATGTATTATAAAGTAAGATAAATTAACAGAAAAAGATTTTTTATTAGAAATTAATTAAAATAAACTTATGATGGCCATAATCCTCATTAGGATGAGAAAACAAATTAAATGAGAATAAAGTCTTGTTAATAATTGATTAGAGAAGAAAGATAATTCAAACTAATAAAAAAATCAGACGATACTTCATGTTGCTGGAATTTCAATTCACTAAAGAAGTTATTATTGCAAAAGTAGGAACCAGCAAATTAGTAAATTCCTAACATAAATAGAGATATTCACGAACCGAATTCCTTTATAAGCGGCATATTTTAGCTCACGAGAAAGAGACAAACGCACGCCAAGCTAGCCAATCTAATAGATATAATGGGAATAAAAATTGAGAGAGCAGTGGCACCGTCACAATACGTATACAGATATTATATACGATTAAAGATATTACGAATATAGACAGTATATACGACACATATACCAATTCCTACCAATCGCAGTGTTCTTCGTCACTTCTAAGGGGCGATGAGGAGGAAAATGAGGGCCAAAGCGGGAGGCTAAGACACTTTATTAGTGAGGATCGCGTGAATCACGCCCCGTACGAGATACGTGGGTGCCTCTGGGAGAGATGACAAGGTCTGTAACTACAGTGAAACCTTTATAAGCCGACCACGGGATTACTGTCTTAAATTTGTTTAGAGAGGTGGTCTTCTTGAAGGGAGCTTTGCTCTCTTCAACTGTCCGCACCGATTCTGCTTCTGCTGTGACTACTGCGAGAGGTTTCTGGTTTCAAATGAAATCTTTACTGTATTCAATCATTAAATTACTTTGATATACTATATTTATTAATTAATATTATTAGAATAAATAATAGGACAGTGTACTTTAAGAATTGTTCTTCTTCAGGGAAAGGGTCAATAACAATGTGGTCTTCTGATTAGTGTAAACTAGGAGTATTATTTTGCTTATACGAAATTATTTTTACACTCTAGTTACACTCTTTTACTCAATATTTTACACTGTTTTTACACTCAATCATTTTTACACGATAGTTGCTTTACAATCCCTGGAAGGTTGTCCCTTCGGAGTTATCGTGAAATCTCAATGGCTGTTGCTTAACTACGACAAGGATGTGGTTCCATGAGCTCTCGCGTATATTGTTGCACGATGAGCATTTCTGCACGATGTTATATAACGACAAAAATTCGTCGTCGATGTTCGTGAAGACGGGTGGTCCTCTTTGCAGGGGTAAAATACCTTGAAAAATATTCAGTTCCATAGAATTCTGAACTCAAAAAGGGCTGGTCTTGTCGAGAGGTTGCTCTGTACTACATTTCATCAATAAAAACACTCAGATATCAGAGAACAAACCGTGGCCATTTATTTCCTTCCATTAGATCAAGAAAGTTTAAGCATGAAACTTTATTATGCTAAACTATTTACGTCAGTTTTACTGGTTTTGATACGGCGATACCCAACCATGTGTGAGGGCAGTCTATCTTGGCGTGGTTCGATATAAAAAAATGATCAGTTTTCAGTTATTTACAAAACAAATTACATTGTTACTTAATGTTACGTCTTATTTAAGGTTAATGACAACGAAATCTGCTTCATGACTTTGAAGAATTAAATTTCCTCCTTTGCATAAGGGCGTATTCTCCTTGACAAAGGGGAACCTCTGCAGCTTGCGCAGGCCCGTTAAGCCGGTCTGTCGGTGAAGATGTTAGTGCCCCCTTCAGCACCGTAGTCTTACCTTTTATCAAAACTGAGAGGAAAACATTCTACTTCCCGAGACGTAAGATCACCCTACGAGTTAATAAACTATACAAATGGTATTTCTAAAACTTTGAATTTATCTGTCCCGTAAATAATGGCGTTTTCAACTAATGCTGCGAATTTTAACTTCACAGTCCACAGACTGCAGCAACTAAATGAAGCACAAGTGTTGATCAGAGAAACTACAGAATATTCCCGATTAGAGAAGTTGACCGAAGGAACTCTCTTCCAGTCAGCGGCACAATTTGATCTAGCCGGTTTCACACACGATTTTCGTCATGTTGCAGAATTGAGAATCAAATCCATCCTGGCGATTACTGCTAGAGCCCTGGAAGTACTTTTTGCCTTCATTCTCCTCATCGGAGTAAAAAAGGTAAGTTCGTTCACCGTCCACGCGGAGCGCTATTGTTTTAACTGTTGCTTTACGATTCAATTTCGTTTCCTTCCAGAAATATGTATGGAAGGATATAATGTATTTAATGTATAATAATATATAATAATCGTTTTATTATATATATGTATATATTAAAAGATAATATAAGAGACTGTTCTGAGGTCGAAATTCATTAAAATGTTAATTTTTAACGTTACTGAGATTCTATATAGAGTATTTCTGAGTATTAAAAAATGTCATCTGCGAGCGTTTACAATAACACCATTGGCGTGTGTTATTTGCGTTAATATCCTGTAATATCTGTCAAATTTGATAAAATAAAAACCTACCTAAGAAAACAGGAGGAATTACTGAGCATTTCGTTCCTCTCACAGGACTGAGAAATACAACGAATCTGGTCTCGTGTCCTCAACAGCCAACAGACCAAAGTCCTACGAAAGTCAAATATACTGTATCCAGTACCTTCGGTTTCGTATGTGTATGCTATATAAAATTTATAAATAACATCAATACGAACTTTCATCAAAACTAAAATTGCTTGAGTGCGAATTCTTTTGTTACAATTAAACAGAGAACCATGCAGAGATTAATTTTTTAGTAGGTCCTGTTTTAAGAGTGTTGTACATATTTTGCCCCCTGTATATGTATCTGGAAACAAAATTTATAAAATACGTAAAATACTCAAAAATTCGATTGAAAAAATTACTCAACTTGTAATAACATTTATTGAGAGGTTACGGCAATTAATTGCAGAAAAGTAACGCAATACAAAATTCAACGAATTCAGAAAATAGGTGGGGTTATTTGTCCACATATGATATTAATCTGAGCGTCTTGGTCAGCGTGCTCGCTTTCCCCTACGCGGCCCCGAATTCAATTACCGGTCAGGCAAGATTATAATGTGCGTTTTACTTGTAATGACTCAGTATATGTTGCTGTGTGGTGATAAGAAAATTCACTTCTCCGGTTGAGAAGTCCGGAATACGGCGTGGGGATGTCTACGTGCAACCACACATACCCCCATTACCCATGGCCGCGAGGCAGGGACGCCGCATGTAGGCCTGAGACAACGCCCCCTGGAGACAGAATCAGGCCTTGGAACCACCTCAAAAGAAGGGCGTGACGTCATCAAACCTAGGCCTAATCCGACCATCTTGTTTTCATATATCAGTCAGGATGTACAGTGTGGAGACCACGTTGTGTTACAAGTTCTTCTCAATTGGTTATATCCTTTAAAGCATTGTGACAATTTTACTGAGACGAACACTTCTTTTAAGAGCAGTGAGCCATTGTGTCGTTGTAATTACAAGAATAGTCCAAATATTGGCTTTCGGATTTCCAAAAAATGTATCTATAAATATTATTAAGTGGTTGCGAGTGATACACGGATTTTCGCGCAACCAGCAATTTTAAAGTATTTTTAATTGCTTTTGAAATCTTGTTGCATAATGGAAATAATTATTTATGTTGTACGCGTGTAGACTTTGTATAATATATAAGAAAAAAATGAAAATTGAGTCATTCAATCAATTTTTTCAAAATATAAGCTACAAAATTAACGTGATGTGTACATGATCATGTCCGTTTTGCTTTCAAAATTTGTTCATTTGCACCGACCAGATGTTTAAAATGTTTGCCTGTTAGAATATATTTAATTCATTACTACGTTTATGTCTACAATGTGTGTGCTGTGTTCAGTTAATAACAAATTCTAATACATTGCATTTGTCTTTGTGTGCGAGTTCTATTTCCATCCTGAAGTTCATCCTTACTGAAGTTCTGGAATATTTCTATGAAGTATATTACAAGATGGTAACAGCTAAGTTGTCTTTACGAAGACGGAGAGATGGGGATGTACGAACAATATTTCCAACGCACCCAGCATACTTCCCAGAACGCGCGCTGCCCCCACTCAATCAGCTTCCAACAGAAAGTGCTGCTCAACCTCTGGTTGCCCCAAAATTGCGCGCAGCCCCCACTCTGGTATCTCCCAAATTTGCGCGCTCTCCCCACTTTGGTTGCTCTCAAATTCGCTCACTGCCTCCTCTCTAGTAGTTTCTAAAAGCCTTCACTCCCCCCCTCAGCCCCCACTCACGTTTCTTCAACAAGAATGAGCTGCTCAATCTCTGTTTCTTCCCGAAAGTGCGCGCAGCCCCCACTCTGGTAGCTTCCAATTTCGCGCGCTCTCCCCACATTGGTTGCTCTCAAAATCGCTCACTGCCTCCTCTCTAGTAGTTTCTAAAAGCCTTCACTCCCCACCTCAGCCCCCACTCACGTTCCTTCAACAAGAATGAGCTGCTCAACCTCTGGTTGTTCCCGAAAGTGCGCGCAGCCCCCACTCTGGTAGCTTTCCAATTCGCGCACTCTCCCCACTTTGGTTGCTCTCAAAATCGCTCACTGCGTATAGTATTTAATTTAATTCATTATTTTACTACATAAATTTGAATTTTTATTGTGAATTCATATTGTTCCATTTGTTGCTGTTTTTGTTTTCTGATTGTCTATTTCTCGCTACTTATTTTGTATTAATGTCCTTCATAACATCATTGATTAATACACATTACAAATAAGAAATAGGTCTGACAAAAAATTTATTATTTTTATGCACATTTACGTTCTGAAAAATGTCCCTATTTGTATTTACTTCGCATAATTTTAATAATCGAATGTGTCACGTGGTATAGTATTATTTTTTGCATAAATTACTAAATAAACTTTTCGATTTACTTTTGCTTTATCTTTTACAGAAAGTTCCGGTGCTTCTGAAGTCATGGATGATATTTCAAAGCGTGTTTGTGGTGATCAGCTTCTTAATTTATGCCGTATTACCCTCTTTTAAAGCTTCATTCTTAACTAGAGTGATACACTTTCTTAACACTTGTAAGTACACAGCGTAATCCGCGGTGGATATTGCTTTCGATAATATTAAAAAATATGCTAGTGTGTTTATTTTAGATCATAAATATATGACTGCTATAGTCAGCATTGTCTTATTGTCTACAGTAGTATCTTCATTATTGTAATATTAATCTTTTTTGGCATAGGGAAAATCAATAGTGTTTATTTCACTAATTCAGGTAAAAGAACAAGTTAAGAAAGCTATCTATTAAATGTAATATGTAAATTTAATAAAAACCTTTTTTAATATTACCTATCTACAGAATAGTTATAGATATATAAATCTTCGTTTTCTACGCTTGATGGGAAGTATTCGAAGATTTTCTCGACGCAGAAAGAATTGCCATTAGCTACACCATAGGCAGGATTTTCCCAATCGTTGAAAATGATATTCTTGGATGGACCTAGTTGAGTTTGAAACGGATGATTTTGATTTTTGAAGGTACTTTACAGGAACCTTGATGGACAGTTTCATAATTTTTTCAAAAATGGCTTCAATTGTTTTTGTTATTTTTTCTCAGAGCAGAAAAGGCATATAAGACGGGTGGGATTATATAAATAGATACAATTTCCGTGAAACACTTCGAATTATCAAAATTTAAAGATTTTTCAGCATCTTCCTAAACTAGAATGTTTATGTTAGAGTTTTTTAAATGATATCTCTTTTTTAATTGGATATTTAGATCACATCACGTCATTATTTCAAAATATAAGTTGTTTTCATTATTTCAAAACATAAGTAGTTTTGTATGAAATAAAGGATATTTCTTTTTCGCCAATAGAGAAACGTACGCTTATAAAAATTGCACAGATCTGATTTTCATTGAAATCTTTGAATTTTTGAACATTGCAAAAGTTTAATTTTTTCGGTTTCGTCCAACGACAACCATTTTATAGTTAGTTTTTTTCTGAATGAAATTTGTTGTTCAAAAATAATTATACAAAAGGTTCATGGAAAAGGTTCAAAAATGTGAGTAGTTTTTTGCATAATTTTGCAAGAATCACAGTATAATTTAAAAGGGCTCAATTTTTTAAGGAATAAGGTGAAGTAGACTTGCAAAACGGTCATAAAGCTTCTGCTTTTTGTTGAAGTCTGAATTTTGTAAATTGAGGAAGTTCCGAATAATTGGAGATATCATGTATTATTGTACAACTGTTTGTATAGAATATATTTCATAAACGAAAAAATCTATCAAAATTATTCGCGCAGGACTGCTTTTCACTTTCAAAGATACGGAAAATACTCCATACTTTTGCGTGGAGCACGCACTGCTTGAGAACATTACTTCCTCTTTCTTGTCCACCACACACATTTCTCTTCTTACGTTTATCACACACGTCCGAAAACCAACAAGGAATTTAGATTTTTTTCCAACTGGGGGTGCTTTCCGTATGAAAGTAACTGGAGAGGGAAATATTTCTTAATCCGACAGGTAGGTTGGCGGCGGATCTCAATATTCAGCAGGGAAAAGACTGCGAACTCCCGGTATAAAGCATTTACTACAATAATGGGACAAATGACGGTAGAAGTTGACGAGCCCTAAAATATCACTCGGTCGATCAATTCAATCAATCGCGTCATTGTGAATCTGGGTTAAAATATTGTACTAAAATAGGCATCCGAACTGAGGGATGATTAATAATAATTGGAACGATACCCAACTGGAATTTAGGGGATTTTGCTGGAATGAAATCCACTTCCAACACTGTGCTCCATTGACTGAGAATGTGCCTTCCTTTGTTTCAGGGCTGACCGTCTATTGTGTGTTGGTAGTGTTCCACTACCACAGCCAATTGCTTGAAGAGTACGACTGCATGATTCCCGTGAGTGAACGGGTCACATCTTTGGAAGACGATGCTCCACCATCGCAGAGAAAGTCTTTGTCAAGTGAGAGCATCACTTACGCGTCTCCAACAGCCATTTAACAAACGGGGTGCGAGCTCCGTCTCATGCCTGTCGTCATAAAGCTTTGCGAAAATAATAGCACTTTATGGAAGCCTATATATATTGTGACGTACCTGGTTGGCGGTACTTTTCACTGCAATAAAATTTGGAAAGGACGGGTGTCTTGTCTCGTGAATGGGTCTCTTAAGGATTCGGCAATACATTGGCAAATCAGAGTTAGAATTTCGTCTGAACACAAACACAATTTATTCTTAAAATCACATATTCTGTACATTATCAAACATACAATTACCCCCCGTTTTGGTACCAAAACTCAGTTTATAACTAGATTTCACCATACCTCGGGCCCCGTGAATACCTCGTTTGTTCACTGACGATTGCCAACGGCCGCGGCGGTCGGTGACCTTTGATGCAGCTCGGCGCTCCGGACGGTTGGTCAGGCGGGCTCCCGTGTCGTCGGCCCGCGGCGGCGGCGGCGGCACGAATCCCTCTGCTTTGACGCTGATTGTCGTGCGTGTTGTTCCGTTGGAGCATTGACAGCCTCTAGATTACGTTCGTCTTGCCCTTGCAGTATATCTCTTGTTATATCGTAACACCATTCGTCAGTGCCCTTCCACTCTCCTAATTACCACTATGGAGCACATGGTCGCCACACGTGCAGGCATCAGCTCCGCGATTTACAGTTTTACTTCTGTTTTCACTGTTTCCGATATTACGAACACGATCTTTAGTTTATACAGTCCGACATCTGCCAATATTACGTTCACCTGCTTCCTATCCGTATTTCTATCATCAGTTCACTTAATTCAATCCTCTTTGTCGCGAACACCGATTTCGTGCCAACCTCTTTCACGCACAGTCTCACACTCCTCACTGCCAACGGCCAACTGCCCCCAACGGCCGATGTCTCGCCCGCTCTCGTCGGCCCACGGCGGCGGATTCGTTCTCTAGTCCCCGTCCGCCGGTCGCCGCTACTGCCGCTAATACCGCGCAGTTCAAAACTGGACGTAATTATACCAATACACTCTGTGTCTCTAATTGATTGGAGAAACTCTCCGCGTTTCAATATATATATTGTAATAAAACCTAATGTTGCACTCGACTAGCCCCACGTTGGGACCAGCCAAATGTAATATTTATAAGGTTGCACTCAACTAGCCCCGCGTTGGGACCAGCCAAATGTAATATTTATAAGACTGCTCGGGGGAGGGCGCCAGGTTCAGCTCCTGAAATATAACTGAGTGGAAGAGTTGGGAGGTCAAGAATGAGCAATTGAGTCATTTGTGACAAACAACTGTTTATTCCTGGCACCAAAAGCTGCCAGGGGAATTTACAATGTCGCAATGGGCGACGCAAGTTCTTTTACTACTAAAATTACTCTGTGAATGAATTATAAGTGGTTACTCTGATGGGCCTGAGCGCGGCCACTTGCAGTTTTTCGCCGTTACAATAGTTCAGTGAGACGGCATCGTCTCATAGTTTCACCAATGGCTGCTGGTCTTCGTGGGTGGGTCGAGGAGGCAGCCTCAGACAGAGGTGGCGGCGGCTCCGGGTTGCTGATCTTCTGCGGCGCGTCTACTCTCGCTCAGGTAGCGGCGATTCCAGATTGTCCGCTCGAGCAGGCTCAGAGGAGGCGAGTCGCCACGGGCGCCGACGTTGCGAAAAGGGCTGTCACTCAGCCCAGGACGAGAGGCGGCAAGGCTGGCGGGCCGGAGCGAAAACGGCGCGGGATCCCAGGTCGCTGCCCGAGTTCTCTCCGCGACAAGTCTCGTTTCGAGGAAATTTTTAGAACTGTTCCTCCGAAGAAATTTTACAAAGTGAGACTGAAGAAATTTTAACAAGTGTTGTCGAAGAAATTTTAACAAGTTAGTGTCTCGAATAAATTTGACTAGTCTCGTGTCAGAAAAATCTCAGAAGTTTTTATTCCTACTCTGCATCGCGTTTATAAGAGAAATTCCCTTTCCCCTTCCCCAAAATGTTCCTAGCTCTGGGTTATCCCTTCCCCCATGGTGAAGCTTCCCATTGGCTAAGGGTGGCTGCGTCGCAGAATTTTGATTAGCCAATCATGTGGCAACTTTCCCGTATTTTCCGTTGATGTTCTCAGTTTGTCGCTGTCTTCGCTCTCTCTCTTGCTTCCCTTTTGTTAGTTACTCCGGGAGCTGATCGCAGCTGTGTGGACACGTGCGCGCGAAAAAAGCGTATTTCACGGGTTCTCGACGGCCGGCAGGGGCTAATCGGCACCCTACTGTGTTTAGAGAGAAACAGCTCCCGCGGGGCTTCTGGCGCCCGGGCGCGTGCCAGAACGAATGTGACGAGTTAGCATTGTCCGGTGGAGGGATCAGTTTGATGGCCAAGAAAGGTTTCGCTCACGAAGTGTCGTAAATGTGTCTTCTTCGCCTAATTGACACCCGGCCCAACTCCATCGGGCTTGAATTCCTCGGTCGCGCGGCTGAAGGGGGGGCGCGAGGGTGGCGCTTTGTTCGGCGAGAGGGCCGGCGAGGGGGCAGCAAGTATTTTTATGGGGGGCTAATAAACATTCCGCCTCTGAAGACAGGGGGGGGGGCTGGGTGCGTTCGGGGCTGGCCCGATGCGCGGTCGGGGGGTGGGCGGCATGACGAGAGAACCCTCCGCGGCGGTAGCCGCGTCCCGTTGACCCACTTATTTCTGTGCCGCGGCGCGAGCTATTCCCAGCTGCAGGAATTCATTTGTTATTGGCGACGCCATAATAAAATTATATTTAATTAATCGGTGACGCCACAATATATATATATATATAGTGTGTGTGTGTGTGTGTGTGTGTGTGTGTGTGTGTGTGTGTGTGTGTGTGTATGGCTTCATTTCTGGCGGAACTTCGCGAACAAAGTAGAAATAAAAGAAAAGTAGAGAACAAGCATTTGGCAACTTTAATACTTCAACCAACTTTCGTAAATTCAAAATGATATAATGTTCCCTTGGAACTGTTTCATTCCTACGAAGGTAATAAAATTATCAGTAAAAACGAAAAAAGATCATTATAAACTCTAATATTATATTTTCTGGTGTTATAATTACATTCACTTAGAGCCAATGTCAATAACTGCCACCAATTGTTAAGTAAGATTTATAATTTTAATAAATTATAGTATAATATATAACTATTTCTATTAATTAGTAATTAACTTGAATCTGGAGTTCCAGGAGCTAAAATACTGTAAATAAAGCACTGTATACAGATCAATGAAATGAATTATAGAACAGTAACCATAAAACAATAATTGAAAATGTATTAAAGTACGCAACATTTTTTGTGGTAAATGTGCCTGTAATTTTCATTCAAAAATAGTTCCTTTTTTATGCCACTCACTCTTTTCAGATCCTTCCTCAGAATCTCGTTCTCTAGCTGAGTCTGGCAGGCGCTGAGGCCTGTAATAGGCCTAATCTTGATTCGAAGGACAGTTGTTTGAGTGTCGCCTCGGGTATGAACGTTCACTTGGGCGTTGAGACGTTCTGGAGCTCTTGCAATCCTAATGAATCTCCTTTCAATTCTCTTGCTTCGATTCCTAGTCCTCATCGTGGGTGGTGCGAGGTACTCAGGCAGTTTCACACAAGTATGCGCGGTACTTGAACTGTGAGTTAGGATCTCGGCAAGGATGCTGTCTGTTGTGTCATGGAGTATATTCCTAGCACATCATGTACCACGATAGAAATTAAATAGTTATATATGCACCGACAGCGTTAAAGGATTCTAATGATCGTGTAGCGACAGAAATCAGGAGTGTGTTTCGACCGCAGGCTTTTTGTCACTTCGTTCATTACAACCAGTTGAACCAGTTCGTATATACCAGATTGCATTTTGTACCTAATTTTATTGATTCAGATTTACTTATTTATTTATACGATCTTAACTTGACTCGGTTTGTCTTTTCATATTTCCCTCTCATAATTCCCTTCATAACATGTAACATCATTCAACTGTTTTTATATTTTCGTCGTAACCACAATCTTCTAGATCCAGGTAACTTGAAGTGCATATTATGCTCCGTATCAGAAGCAGAAACAAGGAAAAACATCCGTAAAAAATAATAGTTATTTAAGCAACTGTAAGGGCGCTGTAAGGGTTCTAATGATCGCGTGGGGACAAAATGCTCCAGAGTCTTTCACCTGAGGCTTTCTGTTGAACGAGATTATTATAACCACTTAATGCCCGTGGTACACACAATTTAATTTTTGCTTAATTTTGTTGATTCAGATTAAGTATTTACCACTTAACTAGATGTACCCTTGAGTCAGTTTGTCTTTTCAATTTTCCTTCCCGGAATTCCCTTTCAAAATCTCCCCCCCCCATACGTGAACATGATTTTTTTGTTTATTTATTTTTATTTATTTATTTATTTATTTATTTATTTATTTATTTATTTATTTATTTATTTATTTATTTATTTATTTATTTATTTATTTATTTATTTATTTATTTATTTATTTATTTATTTATTTATTTATTTATTTATTTATTTATTTATTTATTTATTTCCACAGACTAGTATTACTGTTTTACAGGGATTGTTTTCATATAATAACAACTTAAAATACAAGTATTCAAATAAATAAGACAGCACAATACCTTTCAATCAACATTTAAACAAGGATAACATTCATAAAAAAATACAGTCATTCTTTAGATAAATAGAAATAAGGGCAGCCCAACAGGTTCCTCATTATTGTTTGATGTTTTACAAGTAAGTTTGTTGATTATTCTTTGCATTGTTTATTCTAATTCTGAAAGATTTAACGAGGGTCAGCAAATTGTATTAGATATTTATCATATGGAAATCTTTTTTGATTCGGGATGTTGTTGCAGATGAACCAAGGTTGTAGTGGTCAGTTGTTGTTATGCAAAGATGTGAAAAAGGAATATGAGCGTTTGAGCAGTATATGATGTACAGTTTCTGTTTTTAATTCTGAGTGAAATTAATTGTTTCTAATGAACCAAGGGGCATTTACAGCCATAGGATCTTATTTTGAAATGTTTGTATTTTCTTGATGTTAGTCGCCGTTGTGTTGTACCATATTGGGCATGCATACATTATAATGGGAAGAATTATTGCTCTGTACAGGACTAGTGTACATTCTGTTTTGAGAACGGTTTTTCTATTAATTAATGGGTACAATTTATAAAGTCTTCTATTTGCTTGTGTGATTTTGTCATTTATATGGTTTGTCCATGTTAGTCTGGTGTCCATTAATATTCCCTGATATTTATTAGGTTTCTCTTTTGGTAACCAATCCAGTGTTTTATTGAGTGGTTTTAGGGGTTTGGGAGTAGTATTTATTGGGCATAGAGTGAATATTTTTGCTAGACATTTGTTCGGGTTTAGTTTTATCTTACATTTGTCTGCCCATTGTGTTAGTTTGTTCAGTTCATCTTGTGTGTGTGTTCATCTTTTTTGTGGCTGTTTCTAGACACTTGTTAGAAGTTAGTATTGCACTGTCATCAGCAAATAATGCTATTGTTGTGTTTTGAGTAGTTGGGAAATCTGCTGTGAATATGTTGAACAAAGTTGCAGATAACTACGTGATCATGTAACATTATTGAACTGTTTCCATATTTTCCTCGTAACCACGATACAAGTACTTTTTTTCACTTTCGATGCAGGTACGTTATGTAGGATGTATCGATCTCTTTATCGAAGGCAATAGCAAGCTATGACAAATCTGTGAACAATAAACATCCTCTACTCATGTTGCTATTTGCCCGACGCATTGAGCACGCCATATGCACTGAGTGCTCTGTATGTACTTTACGTGTTTCGTTACAGGGAGCCACATCTAATGCATCACATACAGCAGTAGCAACATCAGATGTGTACATACAGCGAGCTGACCTGAAAACACAAATTTCACGCAGCTGCCCGTAGGATATTGACAACCATCCCCCCAGAGATGTGCAGAGCATTTTCTTTACCTGAACCACCTCAGATAGCAAGATGTATTTAATCAAGCATCGCGGGAATAGGCCTCCAGCACCATGCCTAATATTACAGATGCGCATTCAGAAACCTTTCCAACCAGCAATAAATTTTCTTATTTTGCTCTTTACTCTGATCCAAAGCAAGGTGATTCAAATAACGATTCTCCTTTGTTTTTGTTTTTTAATTTTTTGCGTCTACATTAGCGCAACGCGTCTCCAAGCCCCTAAACGAGCGTTCAGCGCTTGCACTATGGAGTAATCCCCCGTCAACATTTTTATTTTACGTCGTGTCCAGTCTAGTTGCAAAGAGTTGTCAAGAGGACCGCCAGGTAGCATCTTAGCCAGGTATGCGCCTCTTAACCATGCGCTCCTACGTCACTATCCTACTGCCAGAATTAGGATGGAATTAAGATAGGGGTACTCAAAACACACGCATAACAAGCCAGAGAAAGTTCCGAAAAGTGACGCCAGGTGCCAAACTAAATGAAATTTATACCGCACAATGAAGTACGCGTCATTTGTTCGTACAAATTACACCCAGTCTGGTCTGTCTCTTTTCCCTTCTGGCGAAAACGTGTGGTCTCGTATCTTATTGGCGAAGTCGCTTGCCTTTCACCACTGAGGTTCTGGGTTCGAGTGCCGTAAAATCCCCGTAGAAGCTCAGGTGAAATTGGTTTTGACAACACGATTTTGCATGCTTCACACGAGCTAGTCCAACCCCTGTAGAGCCTTACTCTTAGCCGCCTGTGCGTCCAAAAACTTACTCCTATCCTTTTTTCACCATTCTGGCCGATGTGTAGATGGCGCGGACGAGTGCGTCTATATAGAATCAACACATTTTTAAAAAATCGTGAAAAAATGATCGTGTCTAACAGGCTTAAGACGCGGTGAGATCACATTGTTTGAAAATTAGCTGCCGAACAATTATACGCCGGATGGCCGAGCTCGTGTAAAAACTTATAAAAAGTTCGGGTCGACTGCACTGAAAGTTGAATTACATATGTGTTGCGATTTCGAAGTTCCATGCTGTTGTGCTGTCCGTGTTTGGAACGTCAAAACGGCGTGAACTTCATATCCGCTAGAATAATGAGATAAAACAAAGAAAGAGTAACGATTTCCTTTCGGCCAGACATTAGGTAACACGTCTATTATCTTCAATATTTATTGCTATCAACAAATTATAACGCCAAGGTGTGCTAACCGCCTTAATACTTGTCGTTTTCAGAATCTTCTCTTAGACAAAAGCTAAGGAAGACATATGTGCAGATCTTCGGCCCATTCTTCAAAACTCTCCTACCACTTAAGCTCTATTCGAAGCCTCAACAACATGATGTGCATTGTTATAATGCATTGTGCTGAATACCAGTTTTGACGTTCACTCAAAGACAATAATTTGATTAGACAATTATTCATACTCTCTGTCTTTTATACGTGACACACAGTGGATTATCATTGCCTTTACACCATGGTTGAATGCTATCTTAAGGTGTATTATACCTAAAAATGAAATAAAATCGCGGAAAAACTTAGACTTTTAACAGAATCAGAAACTTTTGTGCGTTCTCTTTAAACATGGCGAAACCTGTTTTATTCAATAATCTTTCTTTTTTCTTAATTTTGATATTTATGTTGATTTGCATTAGGGAAACCAGGCCCCCTTTGTCGAAAGGGGGCGTGGTTCCCCTGAAAAGCCAAAAAGAGACAAAACCAGGAAATAAAGAATAGAAGAAGATATTTAAGAGTAAAACGGAAAATAAAGGAAGCCATAGACATAGAAAAATAAGATTTCTAGTGCATTACAAACTTTAAAGCCATTTCCTCGAAGTTGACTTTTTGCCTGTCGTTGTAAACCTGAAATATCGTATCTCTGGTTCTATGTAAGATTATTTTTTGTTATAATTCAGAAATATATAGCTAGTGCCTGAATCAAAGCTAAATATTTGAACCAATTATGCCATTAAGAAAATTTAATTTTTAAAAATTTTATTTAAAAAAAAATATTTTTTAATTTTTTAACAAATTACATTACTAAGAAAATTTTATTTTTTTAAATTATATTTTTTAAGTTTTTGACAAAAAACACTAATCGTTCAAATATTGTTTTGGTTCAGGCTTGTTTTGGTTCAAATCATCTGTGAAATCATCTGACAAAAATAATTAAAACAGTAGAAATAGTAGTTGTAAAGTTATGATGTGGCTGCTCAGGGGCTATTTCTGTACCCAAAATTCCATTATCTACCAAAATAAGTTTTAATTTTTTTCTTTTTTGTTTTCATTGTAGACATATTTATACAATTAATGATTCTCTAGAAACTGGCTTTGCTTTATAAAATCTAGTGGTCGATTTCGTAACTAATACCCCTAATCTACCCGCATTTCTTCAATCCATCGTTCAAGAAAAGTTGCGCGAGTAATGTGATGTAATCTAAGGTTCCTGTGGCACCTATTGACACCATTGTCAGTTCGGCCGATTTCGCGACAAAAAAGGTAGAGATTTTCTTTTAATGAATAGTACAAACCAAAAGTTTGCAAGCTGGGTTCACTTTAACAAAAGGAATAACCATCGATTACATCAGTAATATACTCAACAGCTTGAGTCGTTCATCTAGTTTGATAAATTTTTTTCTGCATTTTTCTTTGTAGTATTGCATTTTTATAGCATTTTAAGAGCATTTTATTGATAATGTTTGGCAATGTTTTATGTCATCAAAGTCCGCCCCTAGTGAAGTCTCATATTTAGTGAAGAATTAGCGATGGCATACTCGTGCCATATAATGAACGATTTCGTTCATCGAAAAATATTGTTCATGATACTGATAAACAAAAAATCACTTGGAATTCACTATGTATTTTTTATTCTGACGCCGGATTATTATCGTTCACAAGACAGAAATCGTTTGCAAGTATTACTAAACATTTAAATTAGCTCTTCACATTTGCAAATAAGTTTACGCCCATGACGTTCGTAAATGCAAAAGAAATAACACGCCCTTCACGAAACATATTTCAAACAGGATCACTTAATAATATTACTATAATACTGATTTTGCGATTGATGACCTCGAAGACTCTTTGAAATGCAAATAAAGTAACGATACACGGCCCCTTGCCGATCTTGGATAAAATATAAACGGATGACAAAGAAATTAAATAATGTAACTATGACTACTAAATTGTTTATTACCTTATTCTACTCTGCTATTGTATGGTAAGAGGTGAGTACTTTTTATACTGCCTTCTCGTATTGTTTGGCAAAGTTAGCGTGGATTTGCGATGGTTCATGTCAATACGAAATTTTATTATACATTGTGTAATTTGGTATGTTGATCGTCTTATTGGATCAAGGTATAAATGTTGCTTATGTAAGGATGAGATGAAATTATCTGAGACAAAGGTTTTGAGTCTGGGTTTTGAATCTGGGAAAGAGAGGGGTCTCTCCTACAAAACATCTCTTTGAGAAAGGATTAATATTTTTGGAAAGTCAATTGAAGATCCCTCCAGTGCTATTCGTGCTTTACCAATGTTTAATTTTCAAACACTATGTCAATTTTTCATGAATGAATTGAAAGTTGTTGCAAAACCTTGGTTTATTGGCTTAGTTGTTGTGGAAAGTATGGATGTTGGATGTTGTTGTTGTTGATATTGAACCACTCGGGAGAAAAAGTATTGTTAGGAGATTGATGAAAACATGTTTGATAAAAAGAAGTTTAATTAGAAGCAAGCACGTGAATGGTTCTTGGGTGTTTGGAAGATTAAAGATGGATCCCATCGCAAATTTTGCAGGGTACTTGAGAAACATTCTGGGTATCATTAAGACTTTCATCAAACCGGGATTCATCGTGATCTCAGACTGTTGTAATTCGTACGATTACCTAAATAGTGACGGTTCTCGCCACCACAGCGTCAACCACTTATTACATTTCAAGGTCCCTGATCTCTGTGCTCACCCCAACAGCATCGAAGGAACATGGGGTGCATTTAACAGAAACCTCATCTACATGAACGCACCTGGATAATATGTGCAAGAGGCAAATGGAAAACTATTTGTATGAATATAGGGGGAGAAGGAAACACGAGAAAACAAAAACTTTAATTTTCTTTTTTTAATGGTATTAAAAAAGTGTATAAGTCGAAGACGTGAGGTGAGTTTTAAAATGACATTTATTTTATTTCTTGAAATGTGTGGTATACTGGTTGCTGCTCTATTGGAGGTCTCAGCCACCAATAGAGAACTTAAGGTTAAGAGATATATTAGTTTTATACTGCAATTTATTTATAGCTGCCTCTAACAAGTCATCATCTGTTACGGTGACATCCAATAAGGAGGTTATACCTCACTACAGCGTCGTCAATACAACCTTCCCATTGGATGACAACGTAACAGCTGATTTACCTCAGAGGCAGCTCTAAATAAATTCAAGTATAGTATTGTGAGGTGGCAGGGGTTTGGCAGACCGACATAGAGAACTATTAAAGTACCAATTAAATAGTAATAGCATTACGGCTCATTCAGTAAAACTCGATTGTGTGACATCTCAGGATATTCTCCAGCCAATAAATTCCAATTTCAATTTAGCAATTTAAAGCCCAGAGCACAGAGATGGTTCTGCACGGACGGGAGTTTTCAAAGTTGATAACTAAAGGGAAGATTTTGATGACCCAAAACATCGCTCAAAACGGTCAATAAATTGCTCTTAAAATATTTTCAAAATGCCCTAAAAATAAAGAAAAACGACGTAAAAAAATACTGATGAACAACTCAAGCTGTTAGATACGTTACTAATGTAATCATGGCTTCTATTCGTTCAAGTGAATTTAGCTTGCAAACTCTTGGTTTGGACTGCTTGATACCAGGAAATCTCTGTCTTCAGTTATTCCAAAATCGGCAGAACCGCCAATAGAGTTGACAGGCGTCACAGGAACTTAATATTACGTACTCAAAACAGCTGACGTTCTAATATCTGAGCGAAGAAATCAAATAGGCTGCTCAGGAATTCTGTGCAGAAAATTTGCTGCATCTCGTAAATATTATTTGAATCAAGTACCATTAAAATTGTATTAAGAACGATGAAATCAAAGAAAATTCATTAAAATTGATGGGAAAAATGTAATTAGTGGTTCTAAAACAGCACATACTTTCTCGCCTATTAGAAACGGTTATGAGATATTGGCTCGCGTTTTTGTGTATGTCAACACATCTCGGTCAATGGGCACATATTTTCTTATTCTTGCTAAAAGCGCAATTTTTTATATAAATAGAAATGAATTTTAGTTAACATTGTTGTGGTTCTATGAAAGTTATTCTTAGCCGTTCTGGAACATTATTGCTTGTTTGGAATACACACAATTATTTTTCGCTATGCATACAAGATATTTTAAGTTCGTTCTTAAATGTTTTATTTTATTTCAAATGAGGACTTACAACCAAACTAATCAGTAATTAGTTTCGTCATAATTAATTAAGCTATTAAACAGTTATAGATGCCCCAGAGAGAAGTAATGCAAAAAGCCCGCTGAAACTTTTCATCTTTGCTGGCAAGTTTGTACGTTAGTTTTTTGAAAAAACAGAAATGAAATAGTAAGCGAACAAAAACTATTATAAAACCTATATTTTATTTCAGCTCATCATACAGCAAGCAAGGATAATTTCACAAAATATATAGAAGATCCTGACATAAATGCCATCCTATATATCCTATTATGAATGCATTCGTAACAACGAGTTCATTACCTTATACAAGTGTTTTATTTTCTCATCGCTTCAAATAATTAATTTTTAAATATAATATTAATTTATATCCCTTTACTATTCGTAAAAACGTAGTTTCTGATCAGTCATTTCTTGGTCTTCCAGTATTACATTCTTTAAATTTAAAAAAAATTAAGAACTCGAAAACAAATTCAGACGTAAACAACATAATGAATGTCAATAGCGTTAATTATTTTGTAGGATTTCAGATGGCACAGCTGTGATACTACGCGAAATCAATAGAAGACGCCGAGACTACTAAATATCACCAGCGGGTCCTTCAAAGCGTTTGTTGTAATGAGGAATGAACTGAATAGTTACAAGCGATTCTCTGTGTGGTATGAAGTTTTGTTATCCGCCATCGCTTGACGCCAGCGCCAGCTGCTGCCGCACGACATTATAAACTCGAATAGTAAATCAACAACAGACAGGTGACATCTAAACTTACTCTTAACTTTTTCAGTGATTATGACAATCCTTTCATTTTTTCAGGTGCTTGTAACCTTCTTATTGTATTTCAGGAACCGAATTCTGAGTGCTTCATTATCAGGCGAGGTTAAGTTACTGTGTATACGCTTGTCGTATTATAGTATCGTTGCAAACGTTTTCCAACAATTCTTGACAATCTGTTCTAAGCCTTAACATCGATATCAGGAGATCCAAAAACGTGTATGCCTGCTAAAATGTCAACATGGACTTTCCGCTGCATTCGATGACCTTCACTTATACTACCTGTATTTCTCTGAATACACATACGAGGTACACTTGCCCCTCACTAAACGTATCGAATGAAATTATATCTTTGCAACCATGAGGGCAATCTTGGACACACCTCGATCACATTCATCAGCACGTGCGATATGTACCGATATGATTGACGCTAAATCTTAAAAGATGAAAAATAATTTTATTGGATTTTTTTCTTGGGGCAAGTGTACATCAGAAAGTATAGTGGGCTCTTAGACAACTCGCACGCTCACAAATAGTCTTGACGAGTGTTATGCTTTTATGAACAGAGCGAATGTGTAATACATATTGTAAAATCATGCATTTGATGTCAGTGGCTTATGTATTTGTGTTCGATCTGTTGAGTAGGTACTAAAAAATTACCCATGGTCCCATGGCATTATGTGGCGGGAACAGGGCCAGGATGGATCGACTTGCGATTCTCAGTGCCACATACGCACCCAAATTCTCTATGCACCTACCTGATTAGCCATTGGAGGCATAATGATGGAAGAGATCCACAGGTTGCGTATTCCCCAGAATCTCCGAACATGTACATCGACTTCAAGGAACTTATGCCTCGTGCAAAGCCCACACTACCGTGCCCGCAATGGAAAACTTATGATATTTATTGTACAGTACTGACGTCGTTTATCAATCCCTTACATTTCAGTGGGATGGATTTTACAGATTATTCTGTAAGAGTAAGTGTAAGAAATTTCTCTGTTCTTACAAAAATAGTTACTTCGTATCCAGGAAAAATATTGTTTTTAGACAGCCAAAAATTCAACTTTTACTTTCTCGTATACGTACGTATATACTGAGTATTATACGAAATATAGAGGAAGTTTTTTAATGCTGCAGCAATAAATGGCAATTTTCTGACAGGAAAAGTATTGTGAGGCTCTGATACAAAAAAAAGTGGATAAATCTTTTTATTTTTTACTAATACATTATAGATGGTTATTGCCTTCGATAGACAGCTCTAAATGCTCTGCATAACTTGTCTGAATTGAGAGGATCGTGGTTACAAAGAAGATATGAAAACAATTGAATGAGGGTACATGTTCTCTTACGGAGGGATTTACGAGAGGGAAATGTGAAAAGACAAACCTAGTCAAGTTAATAACTAGCAATAGTAAATCTGAATTAGAAATAAGTAAATCTGAATTAATAAAATTAGGTAAAAATAAAAGTATGTATTACCACGGGCATTAACTAGTTCTAATGGTCCTGGGAAACAAAAAAGCCCTGGAGCATTTTGTCGCCGCTCGATTATTACAACCCTCATAAAGCCCGCAGTGCATCATAAATAACTATTCTAAAACTGCATGAGGGCTACCCGCGGTCTCGGCCCCGTTTCGCCCCCGCCTGAGCGTCGCTGCTCAAGGCGGAGCGCACTGACGTCACAGTCGGAAGATCCGGGTTCGATCCCCGAGCATGCTTTTTTTCTAGTTGCCCTCGGGCATAAGGCGAATGCTGGGATAGTTCAAAAAGGCCACGATCATCTCTCACCATTATACTATCATCTCATAATTCATTGATAATAACAACAACAATAATAATAATAATGATAATAATAATAATAATAACAATAATAATAATAATAATAATAATAATAATAATAATAATAATAATAATAATATTCCATCAATGAATGCTACAGAGTTCACTACCGACGATATCACAAGAGCCATCAGTAAAACCAGCAACTGGAAAACCCCTGGCCCCCCATATATATATATATATATATATATATATATATATATATATATATATATATATATCGCTTACCGAAACGGGCCCGGTTAACGCTTTTGTTTGTTACAGAAGCCGTGATTAGTGTTCCCGGTGTCACGTGTTACTAGCTGGTTCCGCTTAAGTTTAAGCGTCAATGTGCAAACACTGCCTGATAACTCGTACATAGACAGTCAATAACGTCATACACACTTGAAACTGTTAAATAAAAAATGTCCAAACATGCATTATGCATGAATTTCTCAAAAAAAAAACTACCAAAACTTACAAATGATATGTAATATTGTTAATTAATATTAAATTAAACAGAGAGAAGGAATTCTCACATGCCTCCAAGCATTTCTGAAATTACTTTACACCTCATAAGAAATGCGGTTTCGTGTTTTTTTCGAATTTTCGAAAATACAAAGCGTGCACATAAAATGGTACATACACCACTTTCTTTAGTTTTGTGCTACATATGTGAAAAAATTAAGAAAAAGTCTCAAGCCGTTTTGAAAACTATAATTGTTTACATTTTTTAAAGTTCCCGATTTTTCCCTTAAGCATGCTTTATGCTATCTGAAATCAAAATTTAAACAAAAAATTTGCTGAAAAAATATTTTGAAAAAAATTGCTTTTATTCAAGCAAAATTACACAAAAAATACTCAAATTTTCCACAAATTATACATGACCTTATTTCAAAATCTGTATTTAAAGATTAGATTTCATATACGAAAAATTATTCCTTCAATATTTTAGAGGTAAGAAGTCTCAATGCAATTTTCGAAAAATCAGGAATTTCAATGAAAATGGGATCTAAACCACTTTCTTAAACGTTTTTTCAAAAGATCCAAAATACAAATTAATAAAAAAAGTGCCATTTTTTAAAATTTACCAGAATTTTCATGTAAAGTACCGTAGAGAATTAAAATATGTTTCACATTCAATGGGCTGCAAATTCAGCCAGATCGATTGGGAAATACCAATTTTGGTGATTACGGTTCAACAGCTAGCGATGTCAACAGCCGTTTTCCTCCTCAATCGATTTTTCGGTGTCGAGGACCTACAAAACAACGCAACGTGTTATAGGAACTAATTTTACTATACAAAGATACAAGATTTACCAGTTTTCTGTCGCCACATCTTCCTTTTCCCCGCTGAATTACAATTCTTCCTCTATACTCCGTAAGTAGTAGCGAAAATGTAAAATCACTAGTACGCTTTTGATAGGTTTCATAAGTCTGAAATGCTTTTTTACCGTGAGTGGACTACAATTTTAATCCACGCAACCACTCATGTTCCGATTGCCAGTGCGATCGCTGAAAAGTAGAAAATAAACATATGCCGTCATCAGATTTCTAAAAGACCGAATCTGGTGCCTTGTAAATTCGAGACATTCTGAATACAATTTTAGCTCACTTTAAGCTATACTTAAGCGAGACATTCTGAATACAATTTTAGCTACACTTTTAAAATTATTGGTTGAAAATTGTTTGTTTTTTTTTGTTGCTAGATTATTACTATAGGTTTAAAACACTCTCTTACCCCCTCACCAGACAATATGACTTACAACCAAATGGACACTGAATTATGGGGGTTGAACTCTAATCCTGTGATCTTCGTAGTACGAGTCTGGGAGAACTATGACATGACATCGGGCGAGGGGCCCGAAATATTAAGAAGCGTACCCTTTCATCAAGAGTGGACGAAGGAACCTATCCTCAAAGAAATTTGGGGGCCCAATATATCGGTTGGTATGGACTAAAATAGCTCCTCGGATAAGGGCCGCCCATAGATTTCATTGACCGTGCGCATGTTTTTGGTCAGAAGCATGTCAAAAGCTAGATGTAAGGATTTATCGTTTCAGTTGACGTCACCAAATGGGAGATACCGGTGTTCAGTACTCCCAGCATTAGATTATGAATATGTGTTGTAAAATTGATTTGGATTGTTAGAAAAAATTAAGTATCTTTGTGGCGTCCGTTACTAAAAATTAAAAACACAGAAAATCACCTTGGCAACCTTGATAGTACGTCCTTGAATGACAGTTTGGCAAAAATTTCGAACTTAAAAACTCATAAATGAATACAGCAAAAAATAGTGTTTTTTTTTCACGGGACCCCCATGACATTGTCCCCACTCCTTTATGGGCGGCCTTTCTCAGATAGAGCTACTGTATCTGGCTAAAAGCCTTTCCGGCCTATACTTTTTTCAAAATTTTCTTAAGTATTACTTCAATGCTGGGTAGATGGGTACTTATTGTTGAGTGTTTATTCATATTTCCTTTACATTACAAAATACCAAAGAATTTATTTTGTATTACAAGTATTAAAGTGTGTTTTACACGGGTACATTATTTTGTTCGAAACTTAATCTTCATTGTTCACACGTTTACAAACTGACTCACGTAGCCGCGAGATCCGAAAACAAAAGCAAATACAATGATATATATATATATATATATATATATATATATATATATATATATATATATATATATATATATACTGTTCCGTAATTCAAATCAATATTGTGGTCAAGATAAAAACTTTAAATTCATTGAAATTCGATTTCTGTGCTTGTTGTGCTACTACTTCCTTTTTTACGTTATTAAAAAATAGTAAAGTTGTATATATGTTTAACTATAACCGTGATGCGATAACACAAATGAACTAGTGGCAAGATAATGACAGAAGATGGTCGATTCTTGTACTTTTCTCGGGGAACTTCATAAAGAAATTGTGAATACTAATGAGAAATATAAGTTTTTCAGAAGTTTAAAATATATATATATATATATATATATATATATATATACATACATATGCCAGATATGTAAAATGATTCGGGGACTATGTACAGGTTAGTATGTTCTTTGATGTAATATCTGTCACATAATTTCCGAAGTATGAGAAATATGTATAATTACAACACAGTTTTCCTTGAATATGTTTTTTGTGATTATTTTCAAGGTCTCAAACTATTAATGAAAATACATTAGGTGATAACTAAATAGTGCCCAAGACGTCTGATGTTGTTTTCCGCGCGTTGTTGTTGCCCTAACCTGAAAAAGAAGCGTCATCGCGAACAAAGGGCGAAAGCGACTGATGCTGTCGAAGAGGGGAGCTGTTTTCGCAGGAAGATTCAGGTACATTTCGCACAAGTACGAGAAGGCGCTTTATCGTATAGAAACTTTTTACGCATAAAATGTAGGCAACTTTATCTTCTTTTATTTTATAGAAGGATAATATCTACGAAAAATTGCTAGTTCTTAAGTTATCTTCGGAGAACGTGGGGCAAGTGTTGTAATGGGTCTGTCTGCATGCTATATTATTTATTTTAATACATTTGTAACACACACATAAATACTTATATATATATACATATATACATATATACATATATACATATATACATATATACATATATACATATATACATATATACATATATACATATATACATATATACATATATACATATATACATATATACATATATACATATATACATATATACATATATACATATATACATATATACATATATACATATATACATATATACATATATACATATATACATATATACATATATACATATATACATATATACATATATACATATATACATATATACATATATACATATATACATATATACATATATACATATATACATATATTAGTAACGTTTTTCGGTGGTGAATTAAAACACACAGGTACAATAAAACTACTTGATATATTTTTTACATATATATTACACATTCTTTTTGTTCTTCACTTGATTTTTCTTACACACGACTTCGTTCTCTTGATTATTTATTTATACAGTTCATCACTGATTATTTATTTACACTGTTCACTTCTTCTACACTATCGCACAGTCCGATGCACTGTGCACGGTCCATTGCGCTGACCACAATCCATTACGCAGACCTCAATTCCCTTGCCGCGGTCGCCCCGAAGTGGATCGAAAACTACTATCTACCCATCATCGCCAGCACCGCAGCACCCACGTCCCAACACGGCCCACGTGGTCAGCCATGCACCTAAAGGACCATCCGGCTTCGCGCAGGCCGACAATCTGACACAGCTTAAACTAGTGCAATTGCTTAAAGGACGAACGAGGGCGACGCCGTGGCATACATAAGTGCCGACTGCCGACTCTTATCGCAGAGGACAGCGCCTTTTAAAGCTGCGGAGTAGCTGGCCCGTCCGGGCCAATTTGTCCCGCTGTCATTACGTCACAGGGCGTCAATCATCCGTGAATTGTTAATCACGGCTTCTACGACCCCTAATCCCTAACGTCCCTTATCGCCTACTTGATTGCTCCTCCCCTTCCCGGTGTTGTAATGCTATTTCCATCCAGGGTAGATTGTCTCTTAATTTTAACAATGTTTCTTATTCTTATTAGTCATTTGAACTAGGTATGATTGTCCTTTTTAATGCAATTAATAAGTCATATGGAGTTTTTCCTTTTAAACACAGTCGTATTGTCATTTCATTTTATTCCTATCAGCCACGGGCCCCGCACAGTCAGTACTCGGAATTCCCAGGCGGCCATCCATCCAGGCGCCGTCGGTTTCTCGAGATTAACCTCCCTGATTCCACGGAGTGTTGTTAAGAAGATCTACTATACCTCGCTTTTATAGCGTAGCTCGTCAGGAGCTGTCTACTTGTTGGAATATCTCACAACATTTCGCATCTTACTCGGTCGTGCTGCTTGATCCGGTCGCGACCATGCGACATGTAGCGGTACGACCGAGGCAGACGCGAAATGCCGTGAGATATTCCATCGTGATGCGCCACGTTATAAAACAGAAGTACACGCCCCCCCCAACGTTTTTCCTTAACAGGACCGTCGCCGCGGCCCCGCTTCCCGCTGACTCCCCTGCCACGTCGACTTATTGCCGTCGACTCAGCCGGGGCGGCCGTCTGACTGCTAGCGCTGCCTCGCGGCAACCAGCGGAACGATCCTCTCCGCCGCTGCACACGCTTCACTCTCGATGAAAACGCACTTCCGCCTGCGGTTCGAACGCAGTCGGACATCGGGATCGGAGGACATACTCAAAAGAAGGATGGAATTCCTCGTGGGCTAACAAAAGATTATCGACATCAACAAAAAATCAAAAATCTTGTCCGGTATCATCTTCTTGACTTGTATCATTTTCATTTAGAATTTTAACATAACCTCTGCTTCCACAGAAAAACAAATCATGACTGTGCCTTCGTGTGGTCGAGGCTTGCAGGTATATATCCTACTTGATGAAGATCTGTGGCAGGAAAATAAAAAAAGGCAAAGTAATTATGTAAATGGGGTAAAACGCCAAAAATAAGAAAAAAACTGCAAAAATAGGTATCATAAGCTAAAATAGACAAAAAGGGCAAAATGAAAATCTACCGAAAGCACTTCAGTATTACAATATTAAGTTACTCATTTTTTTAAAAATCATAAAATATTAAATAACAAAAAAGCATTTTGCGAACGTCCAAGCCTTGATTACTAATGATCACCTGAACAAAGAGATAGGCAACCCGCCGCACTGCCAAGTATTAAGCGCGTAGGCTGCATATTTTGCCCCTGCCTTTGTGATATATTCACCCGGTATTACTTGAAAGTCATCTCGGACAAGTAAATCAAATTTCTTGAAGACTGTCGCAGCGAACGCTTGTCCAAACTTGAGGAAGAACGCTTTAAAAGGATACTTGACAACCATGTCCAAACCTGAATATAGGACAAACTCATGCTCGCGAAGTAATCTATTAGAATTTTAGGCTTAAGATGAAACGTGATTAACTGTCACGTAAGCAGCAGCGTGTGAAATGCAATACAACCCAATAACGAAGCATTGCTTGGTCTGTAACTATTTCTATTTTTGATTAGTGGCTGATGTGTGTGTTACTATTCTCTTCACGGCATTTTAGAAAAAGGAACAAAGATGTTCATTTTTCATGTTACGTATATGTATATATTGAACAAAGATCAACATAATGTATGTGTTGTTTTTTATAATCAAATATTATTACGCTAACACTTTGGAATAGATGACTCTTCGCCATATATTGCAAGCAATTATTCTTATCGATGTTCCTTTTTGGTCACCAGGGTTGCCAGAATTCCCCCAGACTACCTCTCCAATGAAACAATATACAACTTTGAAACAAAAAATGTTCTCCAAGTTATGGACCAATGACATGAGCTGTTCCTGGCGATTCCATTGGCTGTCCCCTTAAATTCAGATAAATAAAATCAACCAATCATAGTCCTTTCAGCTACTCGAAGCCTTTCTATTATAATTTTCTTACTCTATGTCTGTCAAATATTCTTCTTTTGATGTTTAAAAATAAGAGAATATCGTATATTTTTAATCATAATAATTGAGAAAATAATATTTCTATCTCTACTCCAAATGAAAGTAATTTTCACCCAAATGTTGCCCCGTCCCTATATGGTCCTCATTCTTTCCCTATAACGAAAATAATCCCCATTTTGGTGACAAATGTTAACCCAATCTGTCAACCCTGGTGCTCGTTTTGACCAACAGGTGTACGACTTTGTACTTTTAATTCTTAAGATGTTTTATAATCTTGCGTCAATCTGAAGCCTTTGTAATCAATTAAGTACATTGTTTTCTTGCTCACGTCTTAACCGGCTGGCATGCCGTACCAGTACTTCAAACTCTCACATTAACTAGTTGCTTATATAACCAGACAATTTATATCATTTTATTGCAAATTGCAATCTGTCATTGTATTCTATTAATCTTTATTGTTATTAAATGTTTATCATATATTTCATTATTCATAATCATTGTACAAATAGAGGAATTATTTTCGTTTAATTTGATTTTTCTTGGGAAGTTTCTTTGGCATGTTTCTTTTGCTCCATAGTCTGTCGTAATTGTCCGACCAGAGATGACTGTATGCATGTCAGGTAAGCCTGGTTACATCTCCACTGCTCTGAACAGCTTTCTCCGACATTACTGATAATGCTAAATGCATTTATATGTTAACACAAAGATTATTTTCATGTATTCTTCTGATTTTCAAACAGTTGCCAAAAGTTATTTTTGAAATATCTGTCACGTCGGTAATATTAACATTACGGGCGTTTATATAGTGTATATATATATATTGTTTTATTTATATGTATATATACATATAAATAAAACAATATATATATATATATATTGTTTTATTTGTAAGTACAAGTGCTTCATATTGTTTTTTTGGAAATTTCACGAAAACTCTGAAGTTTTTGGTTAAAATGAACACAAAATTGCGCGTTTTCAGAATGTTTCAAATATTTTTTTTTTTCAAAAACGTATTTTGAAACAGGTTTCACTCTTTAATGATATTCTCAACTTCGTATTTCAATTACTAATAAGGGACGTAAAATTGAATAAATGTGAAAAAATGTCTTTCAGTCGCCAATAGATCGTAGCTGAGTACATGGTTTCCTAATAGTACAACGCAAATATGATTTCAAGAATATTAAAGAACAGTAACACCTCGTCTTAAATGGCTATTGTCTTTGAAAAATTTGGAGCCGTTTTTAATAAAATGGCGCTTAAGCGTGCTACAGTAAATCCGAAATTTGAAGCAGGCAACTTTTGAGTATAGGAAAATATTCATTAGAAGTAATTTGAATCACATTATCTCACAAATACAATCAATAGTGCTTACAAATTGCTGGAAATGCTGGAAATTATCGGCGTGAGGGAACATTAAAAAGTTACATTTTTGTAATTTTTGAAAAACCAAACAATTACCCCGGAATGAACTTTACGTCATATTAAAGTGTGTAATTAGCACTATCTTTTCGAAAAGTTTGAAGAAAAAATTTGGAGCCGTTTTTCAGAAAATGACATTTGAGAGTTTCTGAAAATGCAAAATTTTGAGCTAGTTTTGACAAAAGTTAAGTTTTTGAGAAGCTCAGTATTTAAAGCACATGTACTCATAAATATAATGTGAACAAATTGCTGTTGATGTAAATAATAACGATGTGAGTACAAGTAAAAAACTTACGTTTTTATAATATTTAAAAAAACAAAGGAATACTTTAATATGACGTTAGTAGCATCTAAAGCGCATTTAGCACAATCCCTATCCAAAGTTTAAAGAAAAAAATTGTAGCTGTTTTTGAAAAGTCTTTCTGTATTTTTTTATAATTGCACAAATTACGCGCAATATTGTGCGAAAACTAATAAAATTTTTCAGAAAATGTAAATGTCCGTAATGAAAGAACAAATTAAGGACAAAATCTTTTATTTGAAGGAAAAATCTCTATCATTAATTTGTAGTTGTACGAAGAACCGGAAAAAATTCAAACCATTGAAATTTTAGAAAATTCCAAATTCACCGGGAAAATCAGATCTATAGCAACTTAGGAGTGTATTTCAATCTATTCTTACAAGAAATTTAAAGAAAACATTTGGAGCCACTTTTGCAAAAATAGTAAATGTCCCAGGGGCTTCTTGTAAAGTACCCCCAAAAATTACTGATTGATTTAAAAAAGCATCCACTCAGACGAACAGAGATGTGTAGTGTCATCTGTAATATACGTTTAGACCACGTTCCTGAGCTTTCGGTCTTACCGAGGCATTGTTCCGTGTTGTACACAGTAATTACAGCGCAGCATAGGTTCCGAGAGGCATAGGCGGAGTTTTAATTTTTTTTTATTTTCTATAATTCAGAGTTCACGATCATAACTGGACCTATGCATCCTTTATAAGAGTATTTTACTGTATTCTTTAATGAAATTTAAAGACAAAAATTAGAGTGTTTTTGAGAAAATTTTGAAAATATCCCAGATGTTTCATGTAAAGTATCTCCAAACACTAATGAATTCTTTTCAAAATCGCAATGCATCGACTCAGTCTAATTGGACTAGAGTATTTCTTGAATTTGGAAAAACTCCTAAGCATGGTTTAGGCGCTAGTGTTGTTCACAAACACCAGACAGACGGAAAGACGGCCGGCCGGCCGGACGAACAGATGGATGGACGGCCGTTTTATATATAAAACTATTTTTCGGTATCAGGAGACACCAAAACATGTATCAAACAAAAAAGTCGAAATATACTTTCCGCAGCGTTACATATGTTTCCCTATTCTACGTATTGTGACGTACCTGATTGGCGGTACTTTCCACTGCAATAAAATTCATAACGGACGGGTGTCTTATCTCGTGAATGGGTCTCTTAAAGGAATTGGCATTACATTGGAAAATCAAAGTAAGAAATTCGTCTGAACACAAATACAATTTATTCTTAAAACCACACGTTCTGTACATTATCACACATACGATTACTCCGCGTCTTGGTACCAAGATTCGGTATACTACTAGATTTCATCATACCTCGGGCCCCGAGAATACCTCGTCTGTTCACTGACTATCGCCAACGGCAGCAGCGGCCAGTGACCTTCGGCGCAGTCCGGCGCTCCGGGCGGCTGGTAGGGCGGGCTCTTGCTTTGTTGTCCCGCGGCGGCGCGAATCCCCCTGCTTCGGCGCTGGTTGTTGTGCGTGTTGTTCCGCTTGAGCATTTACGGCCTCTGTCTGGATCACGTTCGTCTTGCCCTGGCAATGTACTTCTTGTTATGTCGCAACACCTTTCGTCAGTTCTCTTCCACTCTCCTAATTATCACTACGGAGCACGTGGCCGCCACTCGTACAAGCATCAGTTCCGCGATTTGCAGTTTTACTTCTATTTTCACTATTTCTGATATTACAAACACGTTCCGACATCTGCCAACATTACATTCACCTGCTTCTTGTCCGTATTTTCTATGATCAGTTCACAGAATTCAATCTTCTTTGTCGCGAGCACCGATTTTGTGCCAACCTCTTTCGCGCACCGTCTCACACTCTGCTCTGCCAACTGCCAACTGCCAACGGCCGAATTCTCGCCTGCTCTCGTCGGCCCCCGGCGGCGGATTCGTTCACTAGTCCCCCTCCGCCGGTCGCCGCACCTGCCGCTAATACCGCGCAGTTCAAAACTGGTCGTAATTATGCTATTACACTCTGTGTCTCTAATTACGTAGAGAAACGCTTCGCGTTTCAGTATATACTTATGTATACGGGAAAGTGAAAACGAAATTGAAAATATAAAAAATTAAAGAAGTTATATTTCGTAAATTGTTACAATAAAATAAAATATTTTTCATCAATGATATACTGACTTCATTTTTAGATTACCAAGAATATATACTCAAAACTGATCTACAAACCAATTAATTCGTTCTAGAATAAAATTAGTAGGCACGATACACTCTGAGCCCATGTTCAATCCTCAACGGCACGTGCACGGCTTGTCAGAAATGTTCGCGCATACGCATCCTTTTTTCATTAAATCAATGTCCTCAATATTATTGTTACACATACTTCACACCCCTAATGCTTTACACTTCAATTGTAATACATTTTAATTAATAATAAAAATACAATTTATACAAATCGTTTCTGCTTTACAATTGAGTTTTACTTCTTGCAATTAGGGGAAGGGGCTTGTCGCAAGCGTTACGTAATTATTAGTGGGCGTGCAAGTGCGCGTTGCAGGTGCGTTTCAGAGGGAGAAGGGGTATTCAAAGGACTCCAAATTTGCGTTACGTAATTTAGGGACAACCCCTAATAAAGTGTATTCTGTTGAACCTATGGGACTGGAAATTTTAAGGGAAACATTTTCTTCTGGTGATGACTTTGGTACGTCTGAGATAACAGCGCTTTCTTCTGGTGATGACTTTGGAACGTCTGAGATAACAGCGCTTTCGTCTGGTGATGACTCTGGGTCGGCTGTCGAAGATGACTTCGAGTAAATATGTGTTGAATGATTCTTCCGTACAAAGAAAAACGATAAATTTCATCTTTTGAAAATTAATGTACATCTTCCCATTCGCATGTGACGTTACCTCGAAGAAGCTCGAGAATACAGAAATATTCGTCTTCTTTAATGGATTTTTATACTTAAAATAAAGCGAGGGAAAATTATATATATATATATTAGAATTGGAAACTGTAGCCTTTTGAAGGGTATGGTAGAATCTGATGGTATCATCGGAATACGTGGCAGCTGGACCACTTTTCCTTTAAACTTCCCAGCCAAAATGGTTGCTTTAAGAATGTTTCCGGTGATCTTTTTGATGACCAAACGCGTACCGTTACATAATTGAGGTGGATTCAAATTACGGAGGAGAATAATAGGGGAACCAATCTTTAATCGAAGATTATGTGGTGGCATTCCAGGGATATCTAATGAATTTAAAAATTCAATCGGAAAATTTACACTTTCATTTTCATCAACAACAGTATCGATTGATTTAAAAGACATCATATCGCCTGGTAATAACTGCTGTATCTGGAAGTTAATTTCGTCAACATCAACGTTTTTGGCTGCCAAAATCGCCCGTTGCCTAAGCCATTCATGATTCAAATAATTATTCTGTATATCCGGGAAAATACTCTGAATCAATTCATTTTTATCCTGAAAAACAGTGCAAAAATTGTCTGGTAGTTTAATGCATTGCGTATTTGGTTGCAGTTCTATTTTACCGTTCCCAATATCTAGTAGTTGTTCGGAAAATATTTGTGCTGATGGATCATTTTGCAATTGTACTCGCATATTTATGGTCAATCGAAGTGTTTCAACACTTCGCCATAAGAATGATTGTTTCAAACATGCATTAATCTCATCCGCGAAAGTAGAGCGAGGTATAACCGGTAAGGTCTGCCGGAAGTCACCAGACAAAAGTAAGATAGCACCACCGAAAAGTTTATTATTGCTGTTTAAATCTTGCATAGTTCTGTTTAATGCTTCAAGTGAATATTTGTGTGCCATTGTGCAGTCATCCCAAATTATTATAGAACTCTTCCGCAACACTGCAGCTATTCCACTATTCTTTTTGATGTTACACATTGCATCTGGTTTATTATGAACGTCCAATGGCAGCTTGAATGTTGAATGTGCTGTTCGCCCACCATCCAGTAAAGTAGCCGCAATGCCTGACGATGCTACTGCTAATGCGATTTTTTGTTGCGACCGTATTTTGGCAAGAATCAACGATATTAAAAATGTCTTACCGGTTCCACCGGGTGCATCCAAGAAAAAAAAACCGCCTTGTTCAGCAGCAACAGCCAGCATAATCCGATCATAAATAATTTTTTGTTCTGCTGTCAGTAATGGTTCACTGTTCATGATAATTGTTGCTAAACTTTCATGGTCATATTGATTTTCTCGTTGTAAATCGGTATTGACTAAGTCGGTGGCTGGACGATTAGGTGATGGCATACCATAATGATTAAGTGGTAAATTTGAAATAAGAACACATAAATCCTCGATCAAGACCAATGCTTCATTGTACATCTCTGGTGTATAATCTATGTTTTGCCATTGATTTGTTTGTCTAATTCGGTGCAATATGTCTTCTGTCATACAATTTTTATATTTTTCCCACAAAGTTTGTGCTTGCGAGGGATAACATGTCGTCAAAATAATTGCAAACAACTGACGAATGTTATTCGGTGTTGATGTCAACGCAGCATCAGCAAGCGTTAAATCCCAATGGTTATCGTCTTCTAGCAATTGCAGTTCACGACATGCATCCTGGTATGTATTGAATACTCGACCATTAACTGTTCGTAAAAATTCAAAAGACGTTGGTCCGGGAACATTCACCAATAACAAACGTAAATAGAAGCACTCACGTTGCTTTGGATGTACCGTGTAAAGTCTCCCCAATGTCTTAGCTTTGAATATGCCTGTAATGGAAGGATGTGGTTTTCCTTGTTTCCGTGGCTCCCATTTTTTACTGGATTTGTTCCATGTGAAATAACGTGGAACATCACCAAACACCAATGTCTTCGCGAATTGGCCAAAAACATCAGGTTTTTGACACAATGTAAAAAATTCAGTTAGAGTCGTTTTCGGAGCTTCGAACGCTCTTTGGAGAACATTTTTTTCAGTGAAGTATACACGTTGACCGTTTTCAAGATGTATTGCCAGATGTTGGACAGCAGGATCTCTTTCGTGGATGGGAAAGCTGAGAATATGCCAAATAGCTTCATTGCTGCTAATGTATCTGCCCATTTGGTATCGTGCTATTTCGTCATTTTTATTTATGTTTTGTACTTCAAATATGGCCAAATCACTGCCTTTGTTTACATATTTACAAATATACTTAATTGATTTAACAGAACTGCAAAGCTCAACATTGATATGAGCTTTGTAAGTTTTTGAAAGTAGTGGTGAGTATGGTACCACCCACTGATTATCAAACTCAACTTGATTTGGAAAGTTCGGCAGTCGCATTGTAAATGTGTGGCCACCATTCTCAGTACTTCTGCGGCGATACATTGGATAACCATCAATATCCGTGATCGTGTCATTCGTATACGGCTTTGGGAATTTTTTTTTTACATTTTCCATTTTCCATGCACGGTGACGTCATGTTGAAAGCACCGCATGGCCCATGGATCATGTGTTTGGTGACAATATCAAATAATTCTTGATCAATTAATGGGTCTGGAATTTCGGCTGAAATTATTTGATCGATTTCTTCAGGACGGATTCTATCTTTAAGCCAAACCAAAATGTGGGCATGAGGCAAACCTCGCTTTTGCCACTCTATCGTATACAGCCAACAACGTGTGATACCAAAAATTGAATATTTAACAATAAAATCAATTAAGGATTTCAATTTTTGTTTAAACACACGTGCAGTTAAATCATGACGATGAATGGCTTGTTGTTCTGGCAATAGTAAAGTTTGTATCTCTTCCCAATTCGGATTACATGTGAATGTAATAAATAAATCCGGTCGGCCGTAATGACGTACGTAAGTCATCGCATCTTGTATGTATTGTTGTATGTATTGTATGTATGTTGCAGACAAATAATTAGCAATAAATTAAAATTGCGACTATAATTTGAGATTTAAACTATCCTATCTTTCAAGTTGGATCGAACTGCACATGGTGTGCGAATTTTATTATAATCGGTTAAGTGGTTTAGGAGTCCATTGAGGACAAACATTGTGACACGAGATTTATATATATTAAGATTGTATGTATTGTTGTATGTATTGTTGTATGTATGTTGCAGACAAATAATTAGCAATAAATTAAAATTGCGACTATAATTTGAGATTTAAACTATCCTATCTTTCAAGTTGGATCGAACTGCACATGGTGTGCGAATTTTATTATAATCGGTTAAGTGGTTTAGGAGTCCATTGAGGACAAACATTGTGACACGAGATTTATATATATATATATATATATATATATATATATATATATATATATATATATATTTCTGTGTGTGTTTGTGTGTGTGTTTGTTATTTTGTTTCCATGAATAAATAAAGTTTGTTACCATTTATTTGTATTTAGTGAACAAGTAAGTCTATAAAACCTTATTAAATGCATCTTGTACTATCTATTAACTACAAACCCTCAAGCCCTCTCTCACTGAGCGGCTCAATATATTTCCTCAGATCTGCAGCAGAAAAAATATTATTTGAATTTCTTGCATACAATATTATACAAATTGGAAACAACAAGTATCTTTATTACAGAACAATGCTTTTAAAACAGAATAAAACCATTAATATATAATACATGTGGTAACATGTGATACCCAATAGTGAGAACATATTCTTCACACAAGAACTGATGCTTTGTAGAAAACAACTCCTGTCACAAACACAAATTTAAGCCGTGAAAATGCATTCTCAAGAACAGTCAGGTATGTTTAAATAACGCTAAGAGAAAAAACAATAGAAAATGAAGCAACACTACGTTCAACGTCTTTAAAATTGGGAGAGTTTCGTTTTCATTAATTTTGCTGTATTGTTCGGATTCATGTGTCCCAAAACGAAATTTGAATTGATCTCAACAGCATGCTTGACAACTGAGCATTGTGATATTTCGGGATTATTTTATCTATCTAAATATCATTAATATTTGTTTGCCTATATGTTATAGTTTTCCTGAAAATTGTAGTTGTTTCATACCTATGGCATATTGTATGACCCTTTTTCGAAAGATAACGAAAGTCGTTTGCAAGGTATGAGAATTAGAAATATGGCAGTAGAACCTTATGGTTTGTTAATATGTATTTATACAGGCAAGCTTACTTCTGCCTCCTAGACAGAAGGAAGAATACAATCAGGGTATGTGAGATATGTCTAGTTTTGTACGTACTACGCGCAAATGACAATTTTACGATTATTTCTGTACGTCATTGAATTTTAAACAGTTCTAAAAGTGAATGATAAGTGTAGATACATATAGAAGCAAGTGGTGCTAAAAGAGCACGTGCTTTCTCGTCATTACTAATGGTTATGTAATACTATTTATATCACAATTTCTCTCCGAGTTATATTTTGTAAAACTCATTTGAAATCGTAGAACATTTGATGCAAAAAATAAGCAGTATGCGAAAACGTAAAATAATTAAAAGTGAATACATAATACGATACTGATAGCAGGGTTGCCAGATTTAAAACTTGAACTTGTATTTAAAACTTCTTAAGGCGTTTGTACAACTGATCAAGCCAGCAGCTCTTCTAAATCAGCTGGTTTCAATTATCTCGAGTCTAGAGTTATTCAAACTAGGATTCCGCCCAGTCACAACTCTCACCATCAATATCATTGTTACGTTTCGTTTTTACCATTCTGTGGGGTGCAGTGCTATGTTTATGTACTATAACACGTTTTGTAAATTCATTTCGATGATGACCATGCTAACTACCGTTCATTCAGTGTCGTTCTTGGTGTACTACATAAAGGAATGGAACATTAAAGTCTCTCTTAATTTCAATAACAGCTGCGCTTAACGCGTTTGTCCCAGTGATCAAGCCAGCAGCTCTTCTGAGAGTCTAGAGTTATTCAAACCTTAATTAATATTCAATAATTTTTTAATTATGTATTCACAAATGTAATTACAATTCATTCGGCGTAATTAAACTTCCTAAATTCATTTTGTGTTTTCTGAATCTCTCTATATGAAAGTTCTTGCCATCATAATATTATATGTTGCTATTTCAGAAACATTACAGCATGTGATTTCGCTTAGACACATGTTGGTCCTTCGAAAGCTATTGAAGTAAGTGGAGTTAGCACCTACTACAAGTACCCCTAACAGTCCACTGTTCAAAAGGCTGCTAGCTCTTCCATAATATATTATGCTACCAAAAGCTATTATGCAAAACAACTTTCGGATCATACCGAACAGGAGAACGGTATACTAAATTCGTACAGTACAGCAGGGTTAAAAATTGGTCTACACGATCATGAATACGAATCCAATAATTTCTTCTATGGGTATCCAGACTTTACCGCATATCCAGAATGAAGACATTTCAGTAACATCAGACTCTCAGTCATCTTTCTGAACATTTGTCTCACAATGTGAACAAGTTTTCAACTTAAAAAATAAAAGTTACTTTGCAGAAATGCTTACCTGATGGATTTATTCTCACGGTAAGGTTTTCATGTGGGTGTAAAATAAATTCTTCGTCGCCATACAAATCCTGTAAAACATATCTCATTAGGTCAAGAAAACTAATATTTCATCGGAAAGGCTCGTACTACTTTGTATCCCAATCTCATTAATCTGAGCTGGTTTTGTCGGACCCTTTTCCCACCTACTACATTTCGGCGCCTTACAAAATTTTTTTCCACATATCCCTTATTCGGTATCCTGCCAACATTTTACTCAACGTTAGACAAAAACTACTGTATTTTAAAAATGGAAAATAATTTGAGTTTGAGAACTAGGAGAACAAATTTCATTTAAAGAAAAATGTATCTGCATAATATAGTCGTACAAGGCAGAACGAACTTGTCAAAACGTTTAAATTTTGAAAATCCAGAGTAAATAGTGATGTTTGGACCTGTGTATCTTTAAATGGCTATTTTAACTTGATTTCGATTTATTTTTCGAGTGACTTTATGTAAAGTACCTACAAAATGTAAAAACTTTTTTAATAGAAGAGCTTTGAGACGGGCAGACGGTCCACAAGAACATTCTGGAATACGGCATAGACATTCTGAAATACGGCAGAGACAGAGAGAGAGACAGAGAAAAACAGAGAGACAGAGTCAAACACAGGGGAGACAAACACACAAGACGACAAACAAGGAAACAGACACACATGGAGGCAGACAGACAGCGAGACACAGGCAGGCAAAGAGACAGATAGACAGGGAGACATGACGACTCAGGCACAGGGACAAACAGGGAGACATGCAAACAGAAATAGACACGTGGAGACAGACAGGGAGACACACACAGGGAGGCACAGA